>JAWWNH010000071.1:2127500-3327500 GCA_034641385.1 Darevskia mixta | reverse complement strand
TGTTGTCTAATCTAGGCTTGTGATTAAGTTCTTAACTTACCACAAGTAGCAGCCAAAGTTTGTTCTTGGCTACAGCACATGGCTAGTGAGTAGAGAGCTCAACTATGAACATGGGTTCAGAAAACAAGGATGGGATGGGGTGTGCGTGGCTTAATGAAGAGCCACTTCATTTTTTTACTTTGTGTTCTTGACCATGTAGCCTACTGATGAGTTCTGGAGAGCTCAAAAGCTTTGTGACATTTACGTTGGTCTGATAAAGGTATTGCCCTAATATGGATATTGGAATTTTTAAACTAAACTTTCCTTTAGTTAACCAGGGGTCAGCAAACTTTTTCAGCAGGGGGCCGGTCCACTGTCCCTCAGACCTTGTGGGGGGCTGGACTATATTGGGGGGTATGAATGAATTCCTATGCCCCACAAATAACCCAGAGATGCATTTTAAATAAAAGCACACATTCTACTCATGTAAAAACACACTGATTCCCGGACCATCGGGGGGCCGGATTTAGAAGGCAATTGGGCCAGATCCGGCCCCAGGGCTTTAGTTTGCCTGCCCATGAGTTAACTTATATTTGGAGCCAAGTTTATACACTCCCCTCCATGCTTCTGTTTATGAAAGTAGTACAGAAATCTGCCATGTTGGTTTTAATCAGTGTGTATGGTTTGAATAGAATGTGAATAGAATAGAATAGAATATATTTTATTGTCATTGTCCCCGAAGGGAAGGAGAAAAGCAGAGAAGGAAAAGATGCAAATGGCAGGGAACGAAAGAGGAACTTTTAGGCTGTGAGCATGTTCCTCCAGTAGGGTATGATAGCTGGGGAACCTTTTCTAAGACTGTGAAAATTTGTCCAGCTGCCAAATGCCTGGGTTGACCAGTGATCAGTTTTGGTGTCATGAGTCACTTGCTTCTTTCAAACATTTGTGTGCCGCACTCCTAAGCCGTTGCCCTCAGGGGCCGAGAGGAAGAGGCAGGGGTTCAATTTCTTAAGCAACCTTCCCTGCAGTTGGCCTATTCATGCTTGTTACAGTTGCGAACAGATTAATTTGCTGCAAAGCTTCTTCCAGGTAAGCGCAAAAGAATTCCTCTTGTCAGTGACACTAGGGCTTAATATATTTGGATAGAGCTGCATATCAAAACCTGTTGGTACTCCAAAAAGTATGAAAACATTTAAACCCGAATGTGTGCAGTGCCGGTTAGTGCTAAGTCACTGCACCAAGCAAAGGTAGGAAAACTTTCACAGCTCGAGGGCCGCATTCCTTTCTGAGAAGCCTTCTGAGGGCCACATGACAATTGTGGGCAGGGCCAGAGGGAAATGCAAGTGGAGCAATGAAACTAAACTTTACATTTGTACAGAAGGCTGGTTTCTATGCTCTCACCCACGCCTCCCGATCCTTCATCCACGAATCTGATCAGGTAGCCTGCAGAAATAACTTGTTTCACTGAGAGTTTGTTAATGAATATTTTATTTCTTTAACATAATTGATACCCCCCTGGCCTTTCCCGTTAATAAACAACGTATTCAGGGCCCCCCGGAATAAAGTCATACAACAAATTTTTAGAATATATTAAAACAGCAGCAATAGGTGACTGTATCTGAGATGCGATCCATTTGATCACTGCATGCTCATGTGATAATATCCTTAAGGTAAGCAGACCTCCCCAGTCTACCGCACTTTGTAAAATCTAGCAACTGAGTAGGTTATATGAGAAATATGTAAAGGTAAAAAGGTAAAGGACCCCTGACAGTTAAGTCCAGTCGCGAACGACTCTGGGGTTGCGGCGCTCATCTCACTTTACTGGCTGAGGGAGCTGGTGTTTGTGCGCAGAGAGTTTTTCCGGGTCATGTGGCCAGCATGACTAAGCCGCTTCTGGCGAAACCAGAGCAGCGCACGGAAACGCCGTTTACCTTCCCGCCAGAGCGGTTCCTATTTATCTACTTGCACTTTGACATGCTTTCGAACTGCTAGGTTGGCAGGAGCTGGGACCGAGCAACGGGAGCTCACCCCGTTGCGGGGATTCGAACTGCCAACCTTCTGATCAGCAAACCCAAGAGGCTCAGTGGTTTAGACCACCCGCGTCTCTGACCATAGAGTGCTATGCTATTTGTCCTGCATGGATTGTACACATGCTTGAAAATTCAAAAAGGACAACATGCCTTTTTGCCCAAACTGTTTTGTCTCACCAAGGAGTTTGCAGGCAGTGCAGTTGGGTTGCCCAGAATCCCTGCAATAGCTACAACGTATATGTGAGAGAATATTAGCTCTGCGAACCTAAATGACCACCAGCAGGGATTATTTATTCCAATCAACAAAAGGAAATGAAAGCTGCAGATGTGCAGAAAGTGAGTTTTGCTTCCAAATATCAAGGAAATGGTATGTATAGGTTCAAAATAATCAACAATCCCACCACCACCATCAGAGCATTGGGTTAATTTTTATTTTTACGATGGTAGATTAATGCATAAGATCCTTGTGGCTTCTGTTTGTTTGGGTTCACAGAGCTATCATATTTTCAATCAACCTTAAAACCACACAGGTGAGAAACGTGAAACCTTACATCCATTTCCCTCCCTCTCACCCCTTCCGCGTGGCCCCGGGCACTGGCAACCCACGCTACGCCACTAACTAAGACAGATTTCGGAGGGATTAAATTGAAAGTGCTCGTGCATATATGAAAGCACACAAACATGCACATGGAAACAGTGACCCATGTATACACATTCATGCCCTAGTGTGGATGCAGCCCAGGATTACACAGTCAGCATATGTCCAATGAATTCTTACTTCAATTCCACCGAAGCCCTTGTTTCTTAGTTGGGGAACGAATGCCTTACTCTTTTGGAAGGGAAATAGAAAATGCGGTGCAACAGCAGACAAAGCTAAGGAAGAAGAGACAAAAGGTGAGGTGCATGCCTTTTTATTTTTGTAGCATGGAGGGAAAATGAGGAATCCAGCTGTGAGTCTCCTCCAATATGCAGTCTGACAGTATGGCATGTGAGGTTTGATCCTGCTCCAGGCATGCTTCACAGGGAATACTCTGTTCAAAGTAATTATCCTCTTGAACAGCCTAAGTATTAATTTATGTTTGGTGAGGGAGGGGCAGAGGGAGAATACTACCCTCGATGGTTCCTAGGAGTTGATTACAAAGTTAATTTTACACAATTTGCATGCCTTGCCCACAAAGTTCTGGAGGGGCCTGAAGCTGGGGCCCTTTAGCGATTAAACGCAAGGAGACAGACAAACAAGGAAAGGGCTACAAAACAGCCCAAGAGAGGAAAGCAGCTTTGATAGGGAACACCAAGGCAAGTTCACCTTGTTGTCTTAAAATTTCTGCTCTCAATTAATTTAGTTCGGGAGGGAATTTGCTGCAAAAGGTTGGCAGGACTAAGGGCAGCTGAGCTGTTCAGAAGAAATACTTGTATTCAATTAAAAATGAACTGAGAGTTTCTCGTGTTACTTCTTCTGGTTGTCTTGGTAGACTTCTGACGTGTGCGTGCGTGGCTGAAACGAAATACGAAACTTTAGAACGGAGTTACTTTCAATTACTTTCCAGAGCAGTAGTGTATTGGTTCATATTTCTACTTTAAAACCATCTAATCCCTTATATCTCTGCTAGATCACAAAAATTTTTGTGGGTGTTGCTCTCTCTTAACTCAAATTTGACAGGCTCTCCTCCCTGCTGACCTTCAGGTGCCTGGCAAAGACCTTTCTCTTTCAGCAGGCATTTTAAGAAAGCTTTCTATTTTTATAATTAACTAGCTGACCCGGCCACGCCTTGCTGTGGCTGATTTGGTGAAATGCAAAAGTAAGATACAATATGAAAGAGAAAGCGTATGTTTACTTACACCTTATCTCGTTGAAGTTCAGTCTATGTGTTCTCCATTTGCCCCTCCCGTTTTTGTCTTCGTTTCTACAACTGTTTATTACTACTATTTTAGTCTATGAGGTTCTTTGTCCTGATTTTGTCAATGGCCTTCTTCGATGTTGTTGATGTGTAGTGGTAGGCTGTATGTTTGTTTTTATAGGAGCACGTTTGTATCTGTGAAGGTGTGGTATGTGGCCTGAAATGTGAGTAGTGGCGTTGTCGTCCGGCCTCTCTCTACAGCCGGTCGAGGTACCGTCGCAAACCGCGAAAATGGCAATTCCTCCCGGAGTGGCTCTATACCCGCCAGCAGAGCCAGCAGTAGTGTTTGTGGGCGGTCTGTCTGTCAATTGGATGGTGGTAGTGACGTCGGGAAAGGAAGAGGGGTCAGAAACTGGTGTGTTGTGCTGTGCTGTTTAACGTCCACTGGAGGGCACTATTTTTTTTGCACAAAATCACATTTTTACCTGGGAAAGGTGTGGTATTTGTGCAATGTAAGTACATATGATCACTCCCATATGGGCATGGAACGTTGTGTCCAAATTTGAACAGAATCGATCAAGGGGTTACGGAGAAAGGCGATTGATAAAATCATCCAACTTGAACGATTTTATATATACCGTAGAGTTTTTTATTTCCCATAATTTGTATTAAATCGCTTCATTAATTAAGCAGGGTACAAATACCACAAACAAACAAACAAATGTCCTCCGTATACATTTTTGAGTGTAACCTACCGTACTTTTCTGTGTATAAGACTAGGATTTTTTGTTTAAAATTCATGCTAAAAAATGGGGGGTCTTTTATACACGGGTAGTGCATAGGTTGGACGTTTGATTGGTTGCTGCCGTGGTTGTTAGCGGCTATTGTGCGTGTTATTGGTTGCTGTGTCAATGGGTGGTGTTGATTGGCTGTCGCTGCAGCAATTGAGCGGGCAATTGGCAGCTTCTGCCAGCGAGGGGACAGACGAGAGGCGAATTTAGTGACGCATGCGGGTGAGCGATTTTCGACAATCCCCCCTAAAAAAAGATCAACAACCCTGGGTAATCCCCCCCCAAAAGCTCAACAACGCCCTTGAAAGAAAGAAAGAAAGAAAGGGAAATCACAGTGGTGAAGATAATCCAAAATTCTGCTAAAAAAATAAAACATAAATAAAACAGTGAACAGATCCGCACTTCTGGAGTAAAAGGTAACCATGCATAAAAGAAAACAGATAAACTAGAACTCACCAAGAGTCTTTGAGTCTGAAACTTCAAAGGAGGACGTCAAGTTAATTCCCTTCAAACCTTTAAAAACAACCAACCTGAACAAATATACAATTTTCAATAATTACTAATTGAAATCGCATGAACATATATCCCAGCAAATCCCAGGCCATGAAATTACCCTTTTCAGAATTTACCATGTTGTTTTTCGTCAATATAGCCATTAATGTAACCTTGCCAAAGTTTACGAAAGGTTACCAAACAATTAGGACGAATAGCCCTGAAACATAGCAAGGAATATCCCTGGGAAAGAAAGTCCCAGGTACTCTCAAAGTTTTACATTCAGATGATATGAGTAAGGCGTATATTTCCCTGTTTAGGGAAGCTTTTAATGTTTGACCGACTATTGTATTTTAATATTTTGTTGGAAGCTGCCCAGAGTGGGCGGGGTATAAATAAATTATTCTTATTATTATTCTTATTATTATTTATTATATGATCCTTCGAGACTATATAAGCAGATCTTATGGCGAAGCAATCCTGTGTTGTTGGCTATTATTTCCAATTCGACTCAAATAGTTTTCTCTAAGAAATGCGCCGCTGAACGTATCACATGCAATCCCATCTGCAAAAAAAATGAATTTGAAGAAGAATAAGAATAAGAATTTGGATTTGATATCCCGCTTTATCACTACCCGAAGGAGTCTCAAAGCGGCTAACATTCTCCTTTCCCTTCCTCCCCCACAACAAACCCTCTGTGAGGTGAGTGGGGCTGAGAGAATTCAGAGAAGTGTGACTAGCCCAAGGTCACCCAGCAGCTGCATGTGGAGGCGCGGAGACGCGAACCCGGTTCACCAGATTACGAGTCTACCGCTCTTAACCACTACACCACACTGAAAAGTGTGCGGCACTATTTTTGTGGGTACCACAGCGCCAAGGGAGGGGAGGATTTATATTAAAAACAAACAAACTGGGGGAAGGGATTAGCCAAGCTTGTTGCTGTTGCCGTTGTTGTCTCAGCATCCCCATCGTCTCTTGCAGCAAGCACAACAAGAAGCCTTGTTTTACACCTTTCAGCCTAACAAATTTAGTATGGCATTTGTGGACTCAAGGCCACTTCATCAGGCGCACACAGGAAATCAGACACTGTTGTTAAAATACTTCCGAGAAGCCTTTGGCACGCCCACCCATCCTCATCCCTTATTGCAAGCATAGGCAAACTCGGCCCTCCAGATGTTTTGGGACTACAACTCCCATCATCCCTAGCTAACAAGACCAGTGGTCAGGGATGATGGGAGCTGTAGTCCCAAAACATCTGGAGGGCTGAGTTTGCCTAAGGTAAAGGTAAAGGGACCCCTGATCATTAGGTCCAGTCATGTCCGACTCTGGGGTTGCGGCGCTCATCTCGCTTTATTGGCCGAGAGCCGGCGTACAGCTTCCGCGTCATGTGGCCAGCATGACAAAGCCGCTTCTGGCGAACCAGAGCAGCGCACGGAAACACTGTTTACCTTCCCGCCAGATCGGTTCCTATTTATCTACTTGCACTTTGACGTGCTTTTGAACTGCTAGGTGGGCAGGAGCTGGGACCGAGCAACGGGAGCTCACCCCGTCACAGGGATTCGAACCGCTGACCTTCTGATCAGCAAGCCCTAGGCTCTGTGGTTTAACCCACAGCGCCACCTGGGTCCACCTGAGTTTGCTTATGCCTGCCTTATTGTAACTTGGCTTAAGTGCGTAACCAAAATAAATTCACCTTCTCCCCTTGAATGTGCTTCCCATCTTTCTCTTGCCCTTATGCATGCCAATCAATCACCCACAGCTACCTGCCTATGACATGCTTTGCTATACGGCCATTCAGCCTTGACTTTCAAGATGACTCACCAACCTGAACTTAGATAGTTGAACAAAAGTGCTCCGAAAATAAATGTCACTGAGGGGCCATGCCTCTCTGAACTAGACCATAATTTAATTGCTGCCATAGTGAAAGTGAACCATGCAGGTTATGGGTGATATAACCCGATACACTGATGTCAAAGTCAGGCATTTGAACACCTAGTACTGGTAGTTTAATTATACTACTGATATAAATAGGGTTGATATTTCCTGCTGGCCCTGTAACAATAATTTATTCCTCTGTCTCAGTTTCTGTTTTATGGCGTATCAACTGGGAGAACAGAATTCTGCTTGGCCATGTAATGCGACTCACAGAATCTTAATTCTGGCTAAATAATAATAATAATAACAATAATTTCTTCTTCTTCTTCTTCTTCTTTGGCGATCACTCGTAGCCAAGTAAGATTGTCTTCCATGAACACGGTTTTAACAGTGAGTCCATAAGTGACTGTGGAGGCCAATTCTGGATCCACACATCCTTCCACAGTGGGGACATAGGTTTCCGGGCGGGAGTTGATCACGGTGTGGATTTGCCAAGCGTGCCTTCCTCTTAGCGCGTTTCTCCCTTTGTCCTGAATTTGAGTGTCTTCAAAGCCCATGACACCTTTGGTAAAGGCTGTACCCACCCATTTGGCTCCATTGCCCCAGCCACTCTGAGTGGCTTCCAGCACGTATAAAACATAATAAAATGTAGAACATCAAAAACTTCCTGATACAAGGTAACAGGGCTGCCTTCAGATGTCTTCTAAAAGTTCCCCATCCAATTCTATATATGGGATGGGATGAGATGGGGAATAATCTTCTGGGGCCAAATTTGGTCCTCTGCTGTTGAGCTACTCACAACAATGGTGTGAGGTGCATTAGGCTGAGATGAATTTGGTCCAAGGGCACCGAGTGAGCTTCATGGCTCCCTCGGTAGGAATTGGAAATTGTTCTTACTCCAAGTGAAACACTCCAATCGCGATCCCTGTGTTGCCATTAAAATAAATTACAGTTGACTTATGTATGAGTGTTTCTCTAGGAGCGCAGATCATGGCAGGGCTTTTTTGGCTAAGAGCACATTTGGAGTTTTGAGGCAGTGCTGTGGGCTCCAGTCACAAAATGGCCACCACTGGGTGTGTCACAAGGCAAAATGGCCGCTGTGCTGGTGTAGAACAAGACAAAATAACTGCCAGGCGGTGTGTGATGTGGCAAGAAATGGCTGCCACAACTGAACGGGCAGAAAAAGCAACAGGTTTGGACGTGCCCCTCCATCAGTTTGTGTGTGTGTGTGTGTTTGTGTGGAGACATTCTCTCACCGAGAGAAGCTCTCTGCTGTTAAGAATAGGGTGGGGGTCCAAACCTGGCATCCAATGAAATGTTTGGCAGAGAGGGTATCCGATCTAGGACAGACCCTCCAAGTGTCCCTATTTTCCAGGGATGTCCCTGGATTTAGAGAAACCATCCCGGTTTCTGATTTGATCCCAGAATATCCCACTTTTCCTTAGGATGCCCCTATTTTCATTGGAGAAATGTTGGATGGCATGGAGTTATGCAACCTCCAAGTCAATGAGATAAGTATGGTGTTATCCGATCCCCGAGTCTTCTGAAGGCAATCCTGTATAGGGAAAGTTTTTTAAAAATTGTTTAATGTTTTATTATGTTTTTATATATGTTGGAAGCTGCCCCGTATATACTGGGGCAACCCACTAAGATGTGTGGGGTATAAATAGCAAAATTGTCATTATGGAATGGGATGTCCCTATTTTCATTGGAGAAATGTTGGAAGGATAGGCAGAACCAAAGCAAACGGGAACTGAGCAGGAAGAGTGAAGCGTCTCTCACATGCCATAGATTTTTTTAGGGGATATTGCAGACACCCTGGGCACATTTAAGCTTTTGTTGGATTGGAGGCCGTTCACAAACAGCCCAATTTCAGCCCTGTCTCGAGATAAGCACAGCTGCCTCTGCGCTCCATCGCTATGTGAAGTGGCATGATTTCAAACACACGAAGAAGCGGAACGCTTTGTGGTGGCTGTTTTATAGAAAGCGAAACCCCTCCGGCCTCCGAATTCGGTGCCAGAGATCAGCTTCCATGTGGAATCCGACACGTTTTGGATCCCAAAAGGCAACCCGGCGCCTGTCTCGCCTTTTGCAAAATGACAGTGAGCTCCTGATGGTTCAGACAGCCACAGAAAAGGAAGTTCTGCACAAGTGACCTTGAGCATTGGCAGCGCAGCAGGGAGCTGGTGTACTGATGTAAAAAATATGGCAGGAAGCACCCTTTGCATCCCCTGCCCGGTTTAGAGAGAGGGCAGCTTGTCGCCAGGAATTCAGCGCGCAATAACCAAGAGGGTCTCGAAGGGGTTAACTGGATTCTGCCTATCTGTTCTGTTGAACTCATTGATTCAGGGGTGTTTCCACCCCCTCTCTCTGTTCCTATTCCTTTCTTTTACTTTCTTCTTCTTTCTCTTGCAGCTGATTAAAAACTCTTTTGAGTTTGAAGGGGCTTTTTTGTATCAAAACAGCTCAGCTGCCAGCTGGGTGCCAAGCAGTGAATATTCATGGTATTTAAATGCGGCAGCATAGTAGGGTGGGTTGTGGGGGGGGGGGAAAGGATGGACTAGTTATAGCTCTTTTTAGATGGAGATTAGCTGCCACTTGGCTCCTTATGTTCTTAATCAGGACTGTTGTTGAAATATTAAGGCTTCGGTTACTACGACTAATGCCCCCTAAATGAAGAACAGGCTCCTCTGAATAACATCAAACATAAAATGGTCACTTTTAATTTCAATACAGCATTTCTTTCCACTTTGGGTGGATGGGGAGAAAGAGCTAGCCTGGCACCATCCTGTTTGGTTTCAGAACCAGAAGGCGGTGAAGAACTTTGGCTGCTTAGTAAAAAACAGGTGCTTCTCTTCCTTTTCTTAGTCTGAGTTCATCATAAAGGTAAAGGTAAAGGTAAAGGGACCCCTGACCATTAGGTCCAGTCATGACCGACTCTGGGGTTGCAGCGCTCATCTCGCTTTATTGGCCGAGGGAGACAGCGTACAGCTTCCGGGTCATGTGGCCAGCATGACTAAGCCACTTCTGGCGAACCAGAGCAGCGCACGGAAATGCCGTTTACCTTCCCGCCGAAGTGGTACCTATTTTTCTACTTGCACTTTGATGTGCTTTCCAACTGCTAGGTTGGCAGGAGCAGGGACCAAGCAACGGGAGCTCACCCCGTCGCGGGGATTTGAACCGCCGACCTTCTGATCGGCAAGCCCTAGGCTCTGTGGTTTAACCCACAGCGCCACCCGCATTCATCATATCCAACCTTTAAATAATGCTCTTTACCAGCAGTGGAAGCAAGCGCATGTTTGCTCCAAAAAAGAAGCTCCGTTGTGCTGGATGGGTTTCACTCCCCAATAAACTACATTTAGGATTGCAGCTGGTTCATAAGCTACTAGAGTTCTCTCGAATGAAATTCAAAGCACATCAGCCTGGGAGTCATTTTGGACTCACAGTTGTCCATGGAAGCGCAGGTCAATTCTGTGTCCAGGGCAGCTGTTTATCAGCTCCATCTGGTAGGCAGACTGTCTCGCCAGAGTGGTGCCTGCTCTAGTTATCTCCCGCTTGGACTACTGCAATGCAGTCTGCGTGGGGCTACCTTTGAAGGTGACCCGGAAACTACAACAATCCAGAATGCGGCAGCTAGACTGGTGACTGGGAGTGGCCGCCGGGACCACATAACACCGGTCCTGAAAGACCTACATTGGCTCCCAGTATGTTTCCAGGCACAATTCAAAGTGTTGGTGCTGACCTTTAAAGCCCTAAACAGCCTCGGTCCTGTATACCTGAAGGAGCGTCTCCACCCCCATCGTTCAGCCCAGACACTAAGGTCCAGCTCCGAGGGCCTTCTGGCGGTTCCTTCACTTGCGAGAAGCGAAGTTACAGGGAACCAGGCAGAGGGCCTTCTCGGTAGCTTTCTTTTGAGGGATATTGGGAAATGTGCTGGGGCAAATGATAAACTTGTGTTTTCACAAAGGACATTGGCTCCTGTTTCTTCTCCCACCGCCATCAAAGGAAAAGAACAAACGATTGCTGCATTCTATATTGTTGCTTTTTAAAATACCTAGCACGCAGGAATCAAGAGGAGAAGCATTTTTGCAAGACAGCTCCGTAAATGAATCTATATGATTTCAGGTCATCTTGACCTTTGATAAATATTGCTGTCGTATCATTTTAGATAATTAGAAGAAAGTGGATAGGGGGGAATCAGTCTGTACACTCTATGGAAGGAGAAAAGGAGAAAGCCAAACCAGTAGACTCATCATTCCAGGAAGATATTTGCAACGGTGAGGCATTTGTTTGCTTTCTAAAGACAATGACGATTAAGGAAAAAGAAGTATGACAACATTTTTCAGCAGACACCCCCTGTCCCAAATGCTCATGAAACCTGACTTAGGATCTGATATTGCAAGCAGCTGTTAGGAGCTATGATTGTGGTACTAAGCAATACCACAAAATGCTTGTGGTACCTACTGTACTACCAGCCTTACTAGATGCTTGTGAAACATGGACCACTTATAAACGCCACCTCCAAGTCCCCAAAAGATTCCATCAACGGTGTCTCTGAAATGTTTTACACATCACTGGAGAAGACAGGCGAACTAATGCCAGTGTACTGGAAGAAGCAAAGATCACCAGTGTCGAAGCAACGATTCTTCAACATCAACTTGAAGAAAATTCAGCAAACAAGATGAATTTCAACAGGGAGAAATGTAAAGAACTACACTTGGACAAAAAAAAATGAAAGGCACAAATACAGGATGGGTGACACCTGGCTTGAGAGCAGTACATGTGAAAAGGATCTAGGAGTCTTGGTAGACCACAAACTTGACATGAGTCAACAGTGTGATGCAGCAGCTAAAAAAGCCAATGCAATTCTGGGCTGCATCAATAGGAGTATAGCATCTAGATCAAGGGAAGTAATAGTACCACTGTATTCCGCTCTGGTCAGACCTCACCTGGAATACTGTGTCCAGTTCTGGGCACCACAGTTCAAGTAGGATACTGACAAGCTGGAACGTGTCCAGAGGAGGGCAACCAAAATGGTCAAAGGCCTGGAAACAATGCCTTATGAGGAACGGCTTAGGGAGATGGGTATGTTTAGCCTGGAGAAGAGAAGGTTAAGGGGTGATATGATAGCCAGTAAGAACTGTTTGACAGTGGAATTTGCTGCCAAGGAGTGTGGTGGAGTCTCCTTCTTTGGAGGTCTTTAAGCAGAGGCTTGACAGCCACCTGTCAGGAATGCTTTGATGGTGTTTCCTGCTTGGCAGGGGGTTGGACTGGATGGCCCTTGTGGTCTCTTCCAACTCTATGATTCTATGATTCTATGAACTTTGTTGACTGGTCATGTGCGGATGCCTGGTTATCGTCTTCCAAAGCAACTATTCTATTCCGAACTTAAAAATGGAAAGCGTAATGCAACGCTCCAACAAAGGAGGTTTAAAGACTCTCTCAAGGCAAATCTAAAATAAATGTAGTATAAACACTGACAACTGGGAAACACTGGCCTGCGAGCGCTCCAGTTGGAGAACAGACTTTACCAAAGATGCTCCAACTCAGGATGAAAGGAAGACGTGCTAAGACATGCTAAGAGGAAGGCACGCTTGGCAAACCCTCACCGTGATCAACTCCCGTCTGGAAACCTATGTCTCCATTGTGGAAGGACGTGTGGATCCAGAATTGGCCTCCACAGTCCGGATTTAGAAGGCGATTAGGCCAGATCCGGCCCCCGGGCCTTAGTTTGCCTAACCATGCTCAAGAAGGACAGTTTGCAATGTCGGACTATTCGGGGAGTGACCTTCTCCATTTTCTAAAATGAAAGGTCAAGCATGATGGAGATGTATGTGCCTGATACCCAGTAGCGCAGACAGTGTGTGATTTGCATTCCTCCAGAATTTAGTACCACTTCCTTTATTATGAAAAAGAGGGAGGGAAAACATACCGGTAGTCAATAGCAGGGAAGTCCGGGGGGAATGGGAAAATTTTGGAATTATGAATTACATTATTTGTTATGATGTAATATTTAAAAAATGGAAAACTTAATAAAAATTAATTTTTTTTAAAAAAAAGCAGGGCTTTTTTCCAGCCACAGTTCTGTCACCTCTCAGGTGGGTGCTATTGCCATTATAGGGATGCGGGTGGCGCTGTGGTTTAAACCACTTGCCAATCAGAAGGTTGGCGGTTCGAATCCCCATGACGGGGTGAGCTCCCGTTGCCCTGTCCCAGCTCCTGCCAACCTAGCAGTTTGAAAGCACGTCAAAGTGCAAGTAAATAAACAGGTACTGCTGCAGCGGGAAGGTAAACGGCGTTTCTGGGTGCTCTGGTTTCCGTCACAGTGTTCTGTTGCGCCAGAAGCAGTTTAGTCCTGCTGGCCACATGACGCAGAAAGCTGTCTGTGGACAAACGCTGGCTCCCTCAGCCTGAAAGCAAGATGAGTGCCGCATCCCATAGTCACCTTTGACTGGACTTAACTGTCCAGGGGTCCTTTACCTTTAAAGGTAAAGGGACCCCTGACCATTAGGTCCAGTCGTGACAGACTCTGGGGTTGCGGCGCTCATCTCGCGTTACTGGCCAAGGGAGCCGGTGTACAGCTTCCAGGTCATGTGGTCAGCATGACAAAGCAGCTTCTGGCGAACCAGAGCAGCGCACGGAAACGCCATTTACCTTCCTGCTGCAGCGGTACCTATTGATCTACTTGCACTTTGACATGCTTTCGAACTGCTAGGTTGGCAGGAGCAGGGACTGAGCAACGGGAGCTCACCCCATCGCAGGGATTCGAACCGCCGACCTTCTGATCGGCAAGTTCTAGGCTCTGTGGTTTAACCCACAGTGCCACCCGTGTCCCACCCTTTACCCTTACCTTATTGCCATTGTAAGAGAATAAGGGAGGCGTTCATTGTGCGTTCTGGCATCTACCGTACTTTTTCTAGAAAAATAGCACTGGTCGATAATATTGAAAGTCAGTCCCCAAGAGATCCAGCAGAAAGGGGTGCCCGGTTCCCTGTCCAGTTCCTCAGTGAAGATCACCTGCCAAGGTGACCCAAGTCACCCGCACTATATTTTCAAGATCTCTATACGAGCCAAGAGCTGCGTTCCCAGCCCTGAAGCCAAAAGGCTTCCCCAAACCCACTCCTTTTCCTGTCTCCTGTGTCGACGACGTGCTGTCTCTGCTGAGCAATTTTGTTTCCAGCTCATTATTTCCATGTTCTACCCAAGGGATCATTAAGTCTCATTAGGCTTCTCTTCATTAAACAATGTGTATCGGCGCAATATCTGGGACTTCTCCCATCCCCATCTCTGTTGCTGACATTTTGCAGTGTTGCTTGACCCCCTACTAAGCTTGGGGGATAAAACTGAATGTTGGGGTTGCGGGTGCCTTTTCCTTGAGGTTACACCCCGATTTCCGGGTGTGAAGTAATGTGTGTTTGCGCCTGTATACATACACACAGACATCAGTGCTGCCATCTGGATCCACGTTGGGATTCTTCAAGGAGCTCTGTGGCTGAGGAAGACCTTCACCTCCCAACTTCAGAGAGAATGTGCTACACAGAGGAACATGCCCTTAAACCGCCCCAGCTTCAGGAATCTGAAGTCTGGGACAGGATTAATTACCCAGAATGAGGCTTGTCAGAAGCTGTGTTGGCAAGCAGATAAGGAGAACTGTAATAGAACCAGCCAATTAAGCAGCCAATGGTGCTGAACTAAGTATGACCTCATCATTAATTGTGGGAGTTGTTTCTCAGCAGTTTTTCATCATGTTGAGGTTTTGGGTGAGTAGGAGGAAGGCAAAGGAGGGGAGAGGGAGAGGGAGAGAAAGACTTTGTCTAATTTGCTTCTGCTCACAAAATGTACCAAAAGCATTTGGGGAAAGAATCACACAAACGCACACACGCACGCGCACACACACACACACGAACGCACAAACACAGTGGATTTGAAAAACACGCACATATGTCTATTCCGAGAAGGAAAACAACATTCACAAAAAGCCACCCAAGGCACACATGCTGAATTTGGGATAGATGCAAAAATGTAAGATCTAGTAGCACATCTCCCGGTAATTTGCAGGAGATCAGCATGGATTCCTGGCTCCCAATTGCTTTACAATAGCCACAGCAAAATAATTCTCCCTACCCCCCAGGCGCCTGCCAAACTGCTGTGATAAAGAAAGTCTGAAGGGAACCAAGAATGGATTGTTGTTTGGCAGGACTGTGAGGTCAGCTCAGTTCTGGTGCTCAAAACAAATCCCCAAGCCCTGGCCTCAAAGGCACCATATTCCTCAAAAAAAAAAAAAAAAAAAAGTATATACCTTTTAAGGGACCCAGGTTGCTCTGTGGGTTAAACCACGGAGCCTAGGGCTTGCTGATCAGAAGGTCGGCGGTTCGAATCCCTGCAACGGGGTGAGCTCCCGTTGCTCGGTCCCTGCTCCTGCCCACCTAGCAGTTCGAAAGCATGTCAAAGTGCAAGTAGATAAATAGGAACTGCTCTGGCGGGAAGGTAAATGGCGTTTCCGTGCGCTGCTCTGGTTTGCCAGAAGCAGCTTAGTCATGCTGGCCACATGACCCAGAAGCTGTACGCCGGCTCCCTTGGCCAATAAAGCGAGATGAGCGCCGCAACCCCAGTCGGACACGACTGGACCTAATGGTCAGGGGTCCCTTTACCTTTACCTTTATATACCTTTATATTTTTTATTTTTGCACCTGGCTCCAGTTGAGGGCAGTCCCTCCAAGTGTCCCTATTTTCCAGTCCCAGATTTACAGAAGACTTCCCAGTTTCTGATTTGATCCCAGAATCTCGCACTTTCCCTTTTGTTGTTGTTGTTCAGTCGTTCAGTCGTGTCCGACTCTTCGTGACCCCATGGACCAGAGCACGCCAGGCACGCCTATCCTTCACTGCCTCTTGCAGTTTGGCCAAACTCATGTTAGTAGCTTCGAGAACACTGTCCAGCCATCTCGTCCTCTGTCATCCCCTTCTCCTTGTGCCCTCCATCTTTCCCAGCATCAGGGTCTTTTCCAGGGAGTCTTCTCTTCTCATGAGGTGGCCAAAGTATTGGAGCCTCAACTTCCCTTAAAGGTAAAGGGACCCCTGACCATTAGGTCCAGTCATGTCCGACTCTAGGGTTGCGGCGCTCATCTTGCTTTATTGGCCGAGAGCCGGCGTACAGCTTTCAGGTCATGTGGCCAGAATGACAAAGCCGCTTCTGGCAAACCAGAGCAGCGCACGGAAACACCGTTTACCTTCCCGCCAGAGCGGTTCCTATTTATCTACTTGCACTTTGACGTGCTTTCAAACTGCTAGGTGGGCAGGAGCTGGGACTGAGCAACGGGAGCTCACCCCGTCACGGGGATTCGAACCGCCGACCTTCTGATCGGCAAGCCCTAGGCTCTGTGGTTTAACCCACAGCGCCACCTGGGTCCCTCAACTTCCCTTAGGATGTCCCTATTTCCATCGGAGAAATGTTTGAGGGTATGGTAGGATCTCAAAGGTTCTAGTAAAATACAAATATTCCACAATCCTTAAATCTGCCCTTCTCTATTCTAAACAATTTTTTTCAGGCACAGAAATCCCATAGTGAGGACAAAGGCGAGTGTAATCTTCCACCACCACATGTGCAGCTGGTTGTCCTATCCACCAACCTTGTACCTACTGCTGCTGCTTTTAAAAGCTAGGTCAGTTCATAGTAAGATCTCCCTCATTCATGATCTGATAGCAGGTGAGGAGACTGAACTTGTGTGCATAATAAGCCAAGGGTCTGTGTTTGTGTAGCTGGAGGAGTTAGTCTCTCTCAGCTGTGCATTTCTGGGTGTGTGCTTCAACACCATGGCTTGGCGGGACCTGGTTACTGACTTTGTTGGACTGGTCATGTTGTGCGGATGCCTGATTACCATCTTCCAAAGCAACTACTCTATTCCGAACTTTAAAATGGAAAGCGTAGTGCCGGTGGTCAACAAAAGAAGTTTAAAGACTCTCTCAAGGCAAATCTTTAAAAATGTAGTAAAAACACCAACAATTGGGAAACACTGGCCTGCGAGTGCTCCAATTGGAGAACAGCCTCTACCAAAGGTGTCATGGACTTTGAAGACTCTTGAACTCAAGACGCAAGGGAGAAACGTGCTAAGAGGAAGGCACGCTTGGCAAAACCTCACCGTGATCAACTGCCTCCTGGAAACCTATGTCTCCACTGCGGAAGGACGTGTGGATCCAGAATTGGCCTCCACACAGTCACTTGCAGACTCACTGTTAAGGCCGTGATCATGGAAGACAATCTTATTCAGCCACGCGTGATCACCAAAGAAGAGGAAAAAGAAGGTGTTCTCCATAGCAGTGGTCCTCACAGTGGCTGATCAGATGTTCTTCTGAATACCAGTTGCTCAGAACCACAGGCTTCCCATGGGCATCTGGTCCTCCACTGTGAGAACAGGATGTTGGAATAGACATTGGCCTCATTGGCTGCTATGTTTTTCTCTGGCTTTTCATCCGCCATTTTTGAAAGAACGTCTCTAAGGAACGAAACCCCACCACCTTTTAACAGTATTTTTTACTACTCTAAAACATAATGTACAGTTCTGAAGCCTCTTGTGGACCTCTTCCAGAATATACTTTGGGACAAAATACATACCCTCCAACATTTCTCCAATTAAAATAGGGACGTCCTATTGCATGATACTAATAACAATTTTATTACTTATACTGCCTGGCGTGCTCTGGTCCATGGGGTCACGAAGAGTCGGACACGACTAAACGACTAAACAAGAACAAATTATTTATACCACAGCTATCAGCCTATCACCCATTCCCACCACCCCTCTGAGTAATACCCCTCCCACCCTCTCACTATATATAAGGGTCTGGTGACTTCTGTTTCAGTGTATCTGAAGAAGTGTGCATGCACACGAAAGCTCATACCAAGAACAAACTTAGTTGGTCTCTAAGGTGCTACTGGAAGGAATTTTTTTTATTTTGTCAATGCCCTCCAACAATTCTCCAATGAAAACAGGGACATCCTGAGAAAAACAGGGACATTCCGGGATCAAATCAGAATCCAGAACGGTTTCTGTAAATATGGGACCGTTCCTGGAAAATAGGGACACTCAGAGGGTCTGAAATTACCCTGTTGCCCACCCATCCTTTCCTCCAGTTATGCTCCTAGGGTGCAGATAAATTCGAGCTTTTACACAGGACCAATTTCAGCTGTTTGTTACAGCGCTGGAGACCCTTGCAATATGGCAGGAGGGCAGCTTCTTTCTGGCCTCATGGATCTTCCTGATTCCTGGCTAGCTCTACATCAATGAAAGAGCTCGATTCACTCCACATTTGTGCTCTCTCCCTCCCTCTACCCCCCCCCACTCCCGCCATGGGTCAGGATAACATATTTTAAAGATCCCCTTGGGAGCTCATTCAAGCTCTCTGTTTACATAGCAGATTGGTGGCTTTATGTTTGAAGTCAGGATTTAAGCTGTTCCTTCTAATTACAGAAAGACTTTGAAACCAGAGAGACCTCAGCTATGGAAGAGAGAAGGGGGGGGCCGGGAGAGGATTGGTGAAACAATGACTTTAGCCAAAGCTAAGCTTCCTTAGAAGAAAGGGTGCAGACCTTGCTAGGGTGCGTGGGTGGGTGTATGGGAGAGAGAGATTGGCTCACAACCAAATAAGACATATGTTCATTTCCCCTTCTTATGGTTTTTAATTCTCACTACTTCTGACACATACCCCCTATTCCATATCCCACACATCCCATAATTTTCACGTAATTGTTAAGTGGGAGTACACGGCAGACCCTCCAAGTGTCCCTATTTTTCCAGGGACAGTTCCAAATTTACAGATTTGATCTCTGAATGTCCTGCTTTTCCTTAGGGACCCCTGACCATTAGGTCCAGTCATGACCGACTCAGGTTGCGGCACTCATCTCGCATTATTGGCTGAAGGAGCCGGCGTACAGCTTCCGGGTCATGTAGCCAGCATAACTAAGCCGCTTCTGGCGAACCAGAGCAGCGCACGGAAACGCCGTTTACCTTCCCGCCGGAGCGGTACCTATTTATCTACTTGCACTTTGACGTGCTTTCGAACTGCTAGGTTGGCAGGAGAAGGGACCAAACAACAGGAGCTCACCCCGTCGTGGGGATTCGAACCGCCGACCTTCTGATTGGCAAGCCCTAGGCTCTGTGGTTTAACCCACAGCGCCACCCGCGTAACTCAGAGTGGCTTACATGCAACTCCCAGGCACTCTACAATCCAGGCACCAAACAGGCTGAGACCTGGCTAGCTTTTATAATGTAATAACATCATGTGCTCCGTGGCCAGAAATAATAATAATAATAATAATAATAATAATAATAATAATAATAATTTATTTATACCCCGCCCATCTGGCTGGGCTTCCCCAGCCATTCTGGGTGGCTTCCAACAGAATATTAAAATACAATAATGTATTAAACATTAAAAGCTTCCCTAAACAGGGCTGCCTTCAGATGTCTTCTAAAAGTCTGATAGGTGTTGTTCTCTTTGACATCTGGTGGGAGGGCGTTCCACAGGGCGGGTGCCACTACCGAGAAGGCCCTCTGCCTGGTTCCCTGTAACTTGGCTTCTCGCAGCGAGGGAACCGCCAGAAGGCCCTCGGAGCCGGACCTCAGTGTGAACGATGGGGGTGGAGACGCTCCTTCAGGTATACTGGACCAAGGCCGTTTAGGGCTTTAAAGGTCGGTAATGGGGCCCTCCAGATGTTGATGGACTCCAGCTCCCATCAGCCCTCGGACAGCATGGCCAAGAGTCAGGGGTGATGGGATGTGCAGCCCAGCAGCAACTGGATGGCCGTATGCTGAAATTTTGCAAGACTGAATGCCAGCAAACGTCTGCATCAGAAGCAACTATTTCCTTACGGTTCCCAACCCTTGGGAAGCACGTTCCTCCCTTTGGGGTTGCGGCGTTCTCTTGAACAGGCTAGCAGAGGCCACACTCCCAACTGCGGAGGGACTGTACTTAATTTAAATGTAATTTATTTCATTGATGCAGCTGATGTCTCATTCTTGCAAGCCAGGAAAGGGACACCACAAACGTGTGTGTTGCTCCTCGGAGGAAACTCTACTTGCTAACACTTTAGTAATCAGATTAAGGGTCTCAAACCGCAGCTGTGTTTGCACTATATAATTATTCTACTTTGTAACGTGAAGGATTGTCTTCTTTCCAATTAACATGGCCAGGCGTTTCCTTGCCTCCTGTTTTTCAATTTGTTCCCTGAATAAATAGGGCCCCACATTTGCAACAGTGGATTACTGCTGTTTGAACCACACGGATCCAGGCAAACTCCGGCAACAATTATAATCTCTTATCTGGAAATGACTTGAGGGAAGGGGGCCATAAATCCCACTGAGATGGAATTCTTTCCAGTATTATCCACCATTCTAATGGATATAGATACAATCTATATTAATTAAAAGCTGCAGGGCAGCCAAGAGTAAGATTTGGGGGTGGGGGTGGCTTACTCCTCATATTTTATGACCCAAGAGGATGTTCTCTCCTCTTGCCTCCAGTTCCCTCCTCCAAGGCCTTCTTCAGTAAGCAGCCTGAATGCATATTTTCCCAGCAAAAGGAAGACCAGGCTCGGCCAAAAAAAGAATTAAAAGGAAGGCAGACTAGAGTTTGTTTTCTTTGGCTTGGCGGGTGTGTGCCAGAGACTGGATTACCGGTAAATCACGCAGTGGAGATCATATGGAGCTGCATCTAAGAGGGCTCCTAACTTTCTACAGGTTTGGAAAAATCAATTGAGCCTCATTTCCGGGTTTGGAAAAGCTGTTTGGGTTTGCGTACACGCGCGAAACCCTGTCTGTGGTGCCCACCCCTTTCCCCAAGAAAGAGACATGAGACCAGAGTATGGGATTAAATTGGCCACAACTTTATTGAACTTCAGAAGTGGGAAACTTGGCACAGGCCTTGGCAGGCAACCCTCTCAGCCCCTGTGGCTGAGGATATGCAGGCTGAAGAGGCGCAGTGGGAGGGGACTGCAAAGCACACACTTACACAGCATGCCCTCCCACTAGCCTCGGTCCGGGAGTTCGACCTACACGCCGCCGCTCCATGGCCGGAAACTCCCGGTGTACCCTTTAACGGGCTCTGCACGCGCCGCCGCATGGGCTGGGAGCATGCCAGCATCCCGCCCAACCAGATGATAGACTAAAGACTACCTTGCCAAGGCCTAAAACCGCCAAAGTTGTGACGTAATGCTGTGGGGAGGGCGAAACCTGCCAATGCAGGGAAATTCCGTCCCGGTTCCGAATACAGCAGCCATCATAAGTCCACAGCAGCACCCGCAGACATGTAACGGAAAGTGTTAGACAGTAAGAAAAAGCATTGTTAGCTTGCTGACCGCTGCCTTCAGACGGAACTGTATGGAGAGACGAAATAGTATTGATTTTTAGGGAGGGTGGGTGGGTGAACCTAGAAAGGAAAAGAACCAAAGAGGGCTGGCTGAGGAGCTCATACCCCTTTTCTAGCACCTTGACCCCACCCCCGGCCGACTGTCCATTGTCCACCTGGCCGAGGGCGGGTCAAAGGGGTCAGCCTAAGCCAGGTGGGCAGCTCCCGCCCAGGGGACCCCTGCTCGGTGTCGCAAACCCCGCCCACCTGAGAAGGGAGGGCGGAAATTGCCAGCAGGAAAAAGATGCCAAAGTCAAAAAGCACCAGCTTTGGGCTGCAACACAGGAACCAGGAGCATGCTTAGAGACATTTGGGTTGCAGAAATACACACACACACACACACACACACACACACACACACACACATATACACAGTCATAACTTGGGTTGCATTCGCTGTGGGTTGCGTTCGCTACGGGATACGAACGCTCCGAACCCGGAAGTACTGGAATGGGCGACTTCTGGGTTCGGCGCTTCGCGCACGCGCAGAAGCAGTGAATCACACCCCGCGCATGTGCAGACACAGCGCTGTGGGTTACGGATGCCGCGGGTTGCGAACGCACCTCCCACACGGATCGCGTTCGCAACCCAAGCGTCCACTGTATATCTCAAGAAAAATCACCATTTTATAGTTCAAATCGGGAAAAATAAATACCGTTAAAGGGCAAAAGTACAAAGATTCACAAAATGTTTAGGGTTATGCGTACCCCTGCGTACCCCCCAGGAAAAAAATCACTGACGATCTCTATTTTGAAGCATCTGCAATGTACACACTTCTCAATTACAGGTGAGGAGAGACAGACTGGCAGTCAACCTTTAATTGGATGCGCTTGATCAACGTTTCTTTATAATACAAGATTAGTGAACCTGAACCTTTAATTAATCAAAATAAGCAACAAGGAAGAGCAAAATGCCAGATGAACGCAGCCTTAGGCTACTTTTGATTATGAGACAATAGCGTCAACTGGAGATGGGTTAATAGACTAGACTAGAGATGGATTCACAGACAGTCTCTCTGAAAGCAGGAAGTAACTTTTCCTCTCTAGGATTCTGCATTTTCATGTCTATCCTTCTTTGCAAGGCTTGGTGCTTCACAGTGAAGCAATGATACAGGAGACCATACCAGGGGTGGATAGACTTTAGGCTCACATGACTATCATATTTAGGCCCAAAATATCCACTGTGAGAAGCTGTCTTTCTCTGTATGTGGGTCTCCAACTCCCAATGGTCAAGGATGATGGGAGGCATACCCTCCAACATCTGAAGAAGAATAAGAATAAGAATTTGGATTTGATATCCTGCTTTATCACTACCCGAAGGAGTCTCAAAGCGGCTAACATTCTCCTTTTCCTTCCTCCCCCACAACAAACACTCTGTGAGGTGAGTGGGGCTGAGAGACTTCAGAGAAGTGGGACTAGCCCAAGGTCACCCAGCAGCTGCATGTGGAGGAGTGGGGAAGCGAACCCGGTTCCCCAGATTACGAGTCTATCGCTCTTAACCACTACACCATACTGGCGGTGGAGGGAAGGAAGGAAAGAAAGAGGGACAGAGGCCAGTGTTGCCCACGGCACCCCTGACCATCATTCAGTGAAAACCACTGGGGTAGGTAGTGAAGAAAGTAATTGGGGAGAAAGAAATGTATTTTTGGCTGATCTTGAAGCCATGGACTTTGCATTTGGTCACAGTGTTAAGAGGAAAGGAGGGAGGAAGTAGGTATTCAAATGAGGCCCTTTTAGATGCTATGCAGGTATCAGGTTGCACCAAGTGTGCCTAGAAGCAGCAGCATGAAAATGACTGATTTGCCTTTTCTGGCCAACTCTCAGCATTTGGCAGGAGGAATTCAAATGCATCCTGAAAATTTAGGTTTGCAGCGTTAATTTAGGCTCCTGTTCTGCCGACCTGGTGCCACAAAGCCACTTGAAAACAAACAAACATCAGGCTTACTGCAGTTAGGAAAATGGGGTGGAGATGCAGTAGAAAGTGTGGGGTGATTGATTAACGAGAAGATCTTATAAACAGCACAGAAGCAAATCAGGATGAGCCTTCCGTCTCGTATAACCTCCCCGCAAACAAATCACAACCCATAAAGACCAGACCTAGTCTAACCTCCATGTAGACTTTGTGTAGCACGAATGCTCAATAAGCAGGGTGTCTGGAGCAGCCCTCTGAAAACAGAAGCAGCGGCTGTTTCCCAAGTCTGTCTCCATCCTTAGGCGAAACACACAGGTTCCTTGCTGGGTGGAAAACAGAAGCATCACTTTGAAGAATTAAAAAGGTAAACTGCAATTTCACGGGCAAGGCAATTAGCCAAGCAGGAGCGATTCTCAGCATAAGCCTGGCATGAGTGGCTAATCCAGAACAGAAAACATTCAAGATTATTGTCCCATGACCACTTATTACCTTGAATTGTAACCCTGTCTGCCCCCCTATTTTCATTGGAGACAAGTTGGAGGGTATGCAGTTAGTTATGCGACTCTGAGCCAAGGAGATAAGTAACTATACAACCTTTAGAAGACACCTGAAGGCAGTCCAGTATAGGGACTTTTTTAATGTTTAATGTTTTATTATGTTTTTATATATGTTGGAAGCTGCCCAGAGTGGCTGGGGCAACCCAGTCAGATCGTCTGGGTATAAATACCGGTACTAATACTAATACTAATACTAATACTAATACTAATACTAATAAATTATTATTATTATTATTATTATTATTATTATTATTATTATTATTATTACAGTCGTACCTTAGTTCTTGAACGCCTTGTGACTTGAACGTTTTGGCTCACGAATGCCGCAAACCCAGAAATAAATGTTACGGTTTGTGAACATTTTTCGGAAGCCAAACGTCCGACGCAGCTTCCGATTGAGTGCAGGAAGCTCCTGCAGCCAATCGGAAGCCGTGCCTTGGTTTTCGAACGTTTTCGGAAGTCGAACAGATTCCGTTTGAGATCCAAGGTACGACTGTATTATTTTTATTATTACTAGATCAAGGTAAAAGTAAAAACAGTCGCTTACAGACACACTGTTAAGACCATATTCATGGAAGACAATACTACTTGACTATGAGTGATCACAGAAGATGATGGTGATGATGGTGATGATGATGATAACAATTTTTATTGGTTTTTAAACAAATACAAGTACAGTAACCATTAAACACTTATCCAACATCTAATGGTGTCCATTGTCTCTAGACAGACACTTCCACATTCCCCATTCAAATTTAAAACTCCTCCACTGAGAATATTGAGTGGTTGGTATAAGAAGGTCTTGATTTTGGTCATTAACATAGTTAAAGAAAGCATTCTTATTATTATGGAATAAGATGCCCCTATTTTCACCAGAGAAATGTTAGAGGGTATACTACATAAAGCCTTACACCACAGTGCCATCACTGCCACCCACCCTTCAGAGCGGACATTCCCCCATGTTTGAAATAGGATTCTGCAATGTTCTCATCAGGAAGAAGGAATTGTATGAAGAGGTCCTTTCTGGATCACATTGAACCAAGCAGCGCTCTGCTTCTGCACGTCAGTCAATCAGCTAGGGTTGTCATCCGTCTTTTTCCAGAACTCGCCATCCTTTTCATGGGTAGAGTCAGTGCTTTTTTTCTGGGGGGGCGCAGGGGTACGCATATCCCTAAACATGTTGTGAATCTAAGTTTGGCCTCATTGCGGGGCAGTATTTCAAAACGAGTAGGAAAATGAGAGTACCCCCTAAACTTTTTTTTTAAGAAAAAAAGCACTGGGTAGAGTTATCATAGCCATCCATAGTTAAAAGTAGAAGTTGGCAAATGTCTTCTCTTTTTTGCTCTTCAAAATATGGCAACCCTTCAATCAGCTCACTTACTCTAAACAATTGGCTTCTGCTGGCATTCCCAGTAGAGCAGCTTGTTACTGCTCAAATCCAGGTAACTTCCTTTCTGAGAAACAACATCTGGCAGAAGCATCTTCCTCCTCTCATCCAGTTGTTGCATGTGATGCTATCAGCATTTTTATTTATTTTAAGAGATGCGGCTAGTTAGGCTTGAGTACAAAAAGCATCGGAACGCGGGTGGCACTGTGGGTTAAACCACTGAGCCTAGGGCTTGCCGATCAGAAGGTCGGCAGTTCGAAACCCCGCGACGGGGTGAGCTCCCGTTGGTCGGTCCCAGCTCCTGCCAACCTAGCAATTCTAAAGCACATCAAAGTGCAAGTAGATAAATAGGTACCACTCCGGCGGGAAGGTAAACGGCATTTCTGTGCGCTGCTCTGGTTCGCCAGAAGCGGCTTAGTCATGCTGGCCACATGACCTGGAAGCTGTACACCATCTTCCTCGGCCAGTAAAGCGAGATGAGCACCGCAACCCCAGAGTCGTCTGCGACTGGACCTAATGGTCAGGGGTCCCTTTACCTTTACAAAAAGCATCAAACCCCCACCCCCTTTGCAGAGGAGATATTAATGTTTCCTCCACCACTAAATAAGAGAGCCACTTTCAAGAGATTCACTGCTAGTGAAAGGTGTTCTCTGGCAGGAAGCACCATGACAATTAAGAGATCGTTTTCAAGAAATCTTCCCTGAGCACATAGCTCAAAGCTAACCAGTTGCTGCAGGCATTTTTCCGGCCTAATGAGAGAAGCAAAAGATAAGGGGGCTGCATCCAATGCTAATCTTAGAGAAGTCCCATTGAAATTAATGCACATGACTGACTTGGATGGGGTTGCCATATTTCAAAAAGTGAAAAGTTGTTGTGCTTTTTTTATAGTTTGCCCGAAGCGTCTTCTTTTTGCAAAATCTCAAAAAAAATAAACGATTTTTTTGAGCTATTTTTAATGAAAACCACCAAAAACAACACTGCCGACATGGGTTGCCATATGTCCAGATTTTCCTGGACGTTTCAACGATTTCCGCCCAGACACTGTTTCCGACGGCTGATTGCTGAGCCACCAAGGAGGAGAAATCTGCTCAGCTTCTCCTCCTTGTGCCAGCATCCCCCCCCCCTTTTCTGGGAGTTGTGCTGGTGCGGAGAGGAGCCGCAAAGTGCCGACCCTTCTTATGACCCTGAGTAGGGACACGGGTGGCGCTGTGTGTTAAACCATAGAGCCTAGGGCTTGCTGATCAGAAGGTCGGCGGTTCAAACCCCTGCGACGGGGTGAGCTCCCGTTGCTCGGTCCCTGCTCCTGCCCATCTAGCAGTTCGAAAGCACATCAAAGTGCAAGTAGATAAATAGGTACCGATCTGGCGGGAAGGTAAACAGCGTTTCCATGCGCTGCTCTGGTTTCACCAGAAGTTGCTGGCCACATGACCTGGAAGCTGTATGCCGGCTCCCTCGACCAATAAAGCGAGATGAGCGCCGCAACCCCAGAGTCGTCCGCAACTGGACCTAACGGTCAGGGGTCCCTTTACCTTTACCTTTTAGTGTAGCCGAAGTTGTACTACCAACCTTACCTTACTGTACGTTTGTAAAATGTGGACCACTTATAAACACCATCTCCAACTCCTCGAAAGATTCCATCAACGGTGTCTCCAAAAATTTCTACACATCACCTGGGAAGACAGGTAAACTTATGCCAGTGTACTGGAAGAACCACAGATCACCAGTGTCGAAGCAATGATTCTTCAACATCAACTTTGTTGGACTGGTTATGTTGTGCGGATGCCTGATTATCGTCTTCCAAAGCAACTACTCTATTCCGAGTTTAAAAATGGAAAGCGTAATGCTGGTGGTCAACAAAAGAGGTTCAAAGACTCTCTCAAGGCAAATCTAAAAAAAAAAAAAAAAAAAGGAGAATAGTATCCATGCAACGGTCACCTCCAGGCTTGATTTTTGTAACTCGCTCTACGCAGAGCTGCCCTTGAAGTTGACCCAGAAACTCCAGCGGGTGCAGAATGCTGCAGCGAGGCTCCTAATATGTGGTGGACATGCAAGATAACAAAAGCATTATGGGAAATGATATATAATGAGTTGGAAAAAATGTTTAAAATAACATTTGGCCGGGGGGGGGGGGGAACAGAGGCTTTTTTACTAGGAATTTTAGTATCAGATACTAAAGGAGCAGAAACCATTATTTCTGTCTGCAACGACAGCAGCGCGGATACTACCGGCCCAGAGATGGAAAGAAGATAAAGTCCCGACCAGCGATGAATGGCTGATGAAGATGATGGACCATGCTGAAATGGCGAAATTGACAGGGGAAATCAGAAACCAGGAAGAGAAGAACTTTAAGAAGGAATGGGAAAAATTCACAATGTACTTAAAAGAACACTGTAAACAACTAAAAACTTTAGCAATGTTTGTAATGTACTAAAAACTATTTAAGAAAAATAGAGAAAATACGGGAAGCAGTGGAAAAAGATTGAAAATTGTTACCATGGAAGGGTGAAGGGGAAATCAAAGGATCCAGGGAATCTTAAATGGGGATGATGATGTTTATTGTTTGCATTTAAATTTGCAATCTAAAACTCAATAAAAAAGATTAAATTTTTTTAAAATAAATTTATTTTTATTCGTAATTAATAGTACAAAACAATACAGAACAATACAATACACATCACAAGACAAACAACAACAAGCAACACACAAAAATCATACACTTCTTCACATATTACATAAATTCTGCTTATTCCTCAATAAAAAAGATTTATTAAAAAAAGAAAAAGAGGCCAGCAGGAACTCCCTAGAAGTCAAAAGCTGCATACACACAGTATGTGTGAAACACATTTAAAGCACATTACTTTCTCCAAAGAATCCTGGAGTGGCAGGTTGTTAAGGGTGCTGGGAACTGTAGCTCTGTGAGGGGTAAACTACAGTTTCCAGGATTCGGGGTGGGGTGGGGGTAAGCTTTAAATGTGTGCTGTGAAACAGCAGGGGTGGGTGGCAATTTGACACCTAACATGACAAATGGCAAATATTCTTTAGTAAAAGGCGAAACATTTATACGATCTGAAGAGAAAAAAGCCACCTCTATTGGTCTGTCACCCACCCAACTCTATTGCCTGGGTTATGAAGGTGCCCTAAAGACTTTAAAGCAAAGACTCTGGGACATTACACACAGTGACTTGTGACATCGATCACACGCAGTCTGCAGTCCGCTGGCAGTAGGAGTACAATATGGGCATGCCTTTAAGTTAACATCTTATATTAAAAATCTGACAGTTCCAAATTACAGAAGGCTATTTACAAAAGCCAGACTTAACGTCTTTCCTTCTGCAGTGTTGGATGGCAGATTGAGAGGAGTTCCATACCAGGACAGACTATGCTCATGTGCCCAAGACATTGACTCTATAAAACATATTTTGCTGCACTGTGTGAAATTCGAGCAAGCCAGGGAAGAACTGATATTACCCTTGCTAGTACCTTTCCCGGGAAAATCAGAGGCATACTATGTCAGGTTCCTACTGGAAGACCGGACAAATGACAGAACATTAGCAGTGGCGAAGTTTCTATCGGTGGTTGCAAGAACCAATGACCCCTATTCCTAAGCCTGAACAAAATGCTTGTGTAACCTGAAGGCGGGCTGTCGAAATTGTGTTTTGTAATGAATTGTTGGGTCTCTGGACCGTAATAAAGATTTGATTTGAATATTCTGGCTCGGATGCCACAAAAGCCCAAGGGTGCATGCTAAGCCCTTTGTTGGCAAATAATTATTATTTTCCTAAGGGGTTTCAAGGAAACCCTGTGCCAAACTTGCCAGGCAAGTAGTGCAAGGCACTGATTAACCAATTATTTTCGTGCCAAGGGCAGTGCCAACCTCAGCAGTTTGAACGTTTTCTCCTCTTCGACTTGGGCTCAATGGAGGTAACTTGATGCCTTTTCCCAGACAATTCTTCACATAGTCAACAAAAGCGGAGACAGTGCTATGTGTCATGTAAGCTTGACGGGAATTTATTTATTTTTAATTGTATATATTCAACCCTTCCTCCAAAGCACTCTTAACAAATAGATGGTGCTCCCATTTTATCTTCACAGCAAACCAGTGGAGAACATTAGGCTGAGAAATTCTGGCTGGCCCAGAGCTAACCAGAGAGAACTTCATGGTGGGATTTGAACATGGGCCTTCTCAATCTGTGGCTGGTACCCACACATTTAAAGCGTATTTGAAGCACATGACCTCCTCCACCAAAGCATCCTGGGAACTGTAGTTTTTGGGTTTTTTGTTTTGTTTTTTAAACATATTTTTATTAAAGATTTCTTGGCTTACAAAAGTACGTGCAGTGTCTCTTTTTTCAGGTTACATTTTCTACAGGTCAGTTTCATTTGTTGAGACATGAGTGTTACATTAGGAAGAAAAGGGGGAAAGAGGTGGAGGGGGGAATAGTGACTGGGGTCGGGTGGCAATGCTTCTATTCTACTTAGTGAACTGTATGTGTGGGGTTTTGTGTCAGCGTCACTTGTGCGGGTTCTCTTCACTATTCGCTTGTATTCCATTGGTGGTGAGAGAGGTTTGGGCTGGCATAGGGCAGGGATGTCCAACAGGTAGATCGTGATCTACTGGTAGATCGCGGGGGTCCATGGTAGATTGCGGGGGGCCCCCTAAAAAAAAAGACGCTCAACAACTTTGGCTCCTTAAAAAAAGCTCAACAACTTTTGTAGATCACTGCCAGTTTTTTATATATATAGTGGGAGTAGATCTCAGTCTCTTGAAAGTTGGACATGCCTGGCCTAGGGTGTTGGGCTTGGTTTGTGATTGGCTGTGGTATTAATATGTTATACAAGAGGACATAGCTCAAGTGAAACCAGGGATGTTCCCCTAGGGGACCAGATATATCAAATGACACCAGCCCCCTATCTCGCGGAAATCCACTATGTGGAATACCGCAGACTTCTTACAGCGGCTAGACTAAACGCCCTTGATTCCGCGGTATTGTGGGGAAGGTACAAGGGAGTTCCATACGCCCAGAGAACATGTCATTGTACTATGGGCGTTGGTGAGTCTACCGAACATATCCTTCTGTCTTGTCCTCTCTATGTAGAACTTAGGCAAAATCTTATAACTCCACTTTTACGTCAATCTAGCTTTCTACCCAGAGAAAGACAGGTTTTATATTTACTGAATAATATTACTAGAAATTGGTATTACTAGAATATTACTAGAAACAGGTGGCGCTGTGGGTTAAACCACAGAGCCTAGGGCTTGCTGATCAGAAGGTCGGCGGTTTGAATCCCCGCGACTGGGTGAGCTCCCGTTGCTCGGTCCCTGCTCCTGCCAACCTAGCAGTTCGAAAGCACGTCAGAGTGCAAGTAGATAAATAGGAACCTCTCTGGCGGGAAGGTAAACGGTGTTTCCGTGTGCTGCTCTGGTTCGCCAGAAGCGGCTTTGTCATGCTGGCCACATGACCCAGAAGCTGTACGCCGGCTCTCGGCCAATAAAGCGAGATGAGCGCCGCAACTCCAGAGTCGGACACGACTGGACCTAATGGTCAGGGGTCCCTTTACCTTTACCTTTATTACAAGAAATACAGCCTCCCTGGTGGCTAAATTTCTTTTTTTAGCTTCTAAGCGTCGCAAGATTTTAATTGATTGTATCGATATGGGGCTATTTGTTTAGTTCCATTTTATAGTGGATTATGTTTCCTTTTTTTCAAAGCTCTCTCAGATGCTTTTAATTCTGTACAAATGTATTTTTCTGACTGACTGTCGAATAAAAGAATGATGATGATGAATATGTTATATAAAGCAGTAGGTACAGGGTGGGGACAGAAACGCAATGGAGGTAAGGGTGGGAAGTCAAAAAATTTTAAGAAAAATATATATTAAAATTTAAGTAAATTTGTAAAAGTTGTGGAAATTAATAAAAACCTTATGGGGGGGAGGGGAAGAACTTTGCTTCAAAGTGGAGTAGCTCCTCTCTGCATTGTGCTTCCGTTTTCTGCCCACGTGCATAAGAATGGCTGATGGCAGGTGGCTGAGGAGTTGTCTGAATAGCTGCAATTGTCTGGATGTCAAAGGGATGAGGCAACAAGCAGAACTGAGAATTAAAAAGACAGTGGTGGGCGATGCCAAAGTGAGCGGGAGGCGGGGGGGGGTGGAGTTCGGCTCAGTGAATTAGCCACCGCCTTCAAAGACATCCCCCCCTTTTCTTCCTGCCATTTACACCATCTTGGCATCTAGGGAGGCATCTAGGGGTCTTCCAAAAGTGATGCTAGAGATGTATTAGGGACACGGGTGGGCTTGCCGATCAGAAGGTTGGCAGTTTGAATCCCCACGACGGGGTGAGCTCTCGTTGTTCGGTCCCAGCTCCTGCCAACCTAGCAGTTCGAAAGCACGTCAAAGTGCAAGTAGATAAATAGGTACCACTCCAGCGGGAAGGTAAACGGCATTTCCGTGCACTGCTCTGGTTCGCCAGAAGCGGCTTAGTCATGCTGGCCACATTACCCGGAAGCTGTCTGCGGACAAACGCCGGCTCCCTCGGCCTATAGAGCGAGATGAGCACGCAACCCCAGAGTCGTTCGCGGCTGGCCCTAATGGCCAGGGGTACCTTTACCTTTAGAGATGTATTAGGATTTCCCTGATTTTAAAGCGCCACATTTCTTCCTGTTTTATTGAATGTTAGGCAAAGCGCGACAATTCACACGTCGTCGTTTTCTTCCTCATCATAGGATTGACTAAAGGCTTTCTCGAAAACACGAAGAAAAACCTCAAAATTCCAAATGTACCTACTGCCCCAGAAAGGTTGGTGATCTCCGCTGTAAATGTAGAAATTAATCATTGGGGGATAGTGCTGTAGCTCAGTAGTAGAGCTTGCATGCTGGAGTTCCTGGGTCCATAGCTCAGTTGGTTAAATCAGTTGGTGCTGATAACGCCAAGGTTGCAGGTTCGATCCCCATATGGGACAGCTGCATATTCCTGCATTGCAGGGGATTGGACTAGATGATCCTCAGGGTCCCTTGCAACTCTGCTGACCTTCTGATCGGCAAGCCCAAGACGCTCAGTGGTTTAGACCCCAGCGCCATCCTTCAGGAATGTGCCACATGTAAGGATGGGGCCACACAAAAACATTTTGCCAATATATTTCAAGGGTTGTTCCCTCCAGTGTGGTGTAGTGTAGTGGAGAGCCAGTGTGGTGTAGTGGTTAAGAGCGGTAGACTCTAATCTGGTGAACCGGGTTCGCGTCTCTGCTCCTCCACATGCAGCTGCTGGGTGACCTTGGGCTAGTCACACTTCTTTGAAGTCTCTCAGCCCCGCTCACCTCACAGAGTGTTTGTTGTGGGGGAGGAAGGGAAAGGAGAATGTTAGCCGCTTTGAGACTCCTTCGGGTAGTGATAAAGCGGGATATCAAATCCAAACTCTTTCTTTCTTTCTTTCTTTCTTTCTTTCTTTCTTTCTTTCTTTCTTTCTTTCTTTCTCTTTCCATCTTTCTTTCTTTCTTTCTTTCTTTCTTTCTTTCTTTCTTTCTTTCTTTCTTTCTCCGCATTGCCATGTTGTGGATCTGAAAACCAATGACCCAAAAAGGTAGAGCCCACCTGGCCTGCTCCTGATGTCATATGTGACATCAGGAATGGGACAAGCAAGGATGTGACTACATTGAAATCACTGAGAGCTTAAAGTTGGCTCCAGATCATTCCTCTGCAAGTGGGGCTTGCAGCCAGTGCCCGTCAGCTTACCAACACTGAAAGCAAGCCCTGTCCGTTTGCAGGTTCGCTTCTTGGCAGACAAGAGCGCCTTCATTCTAAAACCTGGAATCTCATTTATTTGCAAATTGTTCCTTTTGGGCTTGTTGTGGCCTAGGACTTCTTATGCAACTCGAGAGGAACCAGAGAAGATCAGATGCAGCGATGGAATGTTTGAAAGTTGACGCATCGCCACGAAGAAGCCGAGCAGACGGATGTGGAAGAGACCACGCACATGCCAGCCAAAACCAGATGTGTTGCCAGCTGGAGAAGAAGCCTCTTCACTTATTTCCCCTCTCAGGAACAGCTGTGGGTGATACAGCAGATGCATTCACTGTGAGTGCTGCTGGGCATCTGAGCCAAAGCGCCACTTGCCTCACTGTGACATAGAGCACAAGGCTTGCATATGGTTGCAGCCCACATTAAAATCCTGTACAGATTTACCTGTACCCAGATGGGCGGGGTATAAATAAGGAATAATAATAATAATAATTCTTCTTCTTCTTCTTCTTCTTCTTCTTCTTCTTCTTCTTCTTCTTCTTCTTCTTCTTATACCTGGGAGTAAGCCCCACTGAAGTCAGTGAAAGTGTGGGATGTGATACATAAGTAGCAGTCAAGTACAACATTCCTTGTTTTCCTAGAATGGACATGCAGGGAATGTTTGGTCCAGCTGGTCGAAAACTTCCTGTTTCCTCCTGGCTGGGACATACTTCCTTTGCATGTGACTAGAGGTGGGAGTGACCTTACCTGTCCGGTTAACAAAAGGACAGGGCACGCAGCCCCCCCCCTCTTTTTGACTTCTTCTGTCATTGGAGCAGCTTTTTAGCTAGAGATGTACTATAGCCAGTGTGGTGTAGTGGTTAAGAGCGGTGGACTCGTAATCTGGGGAACCGGGTTCGCGTCTCCGCTCCTCCACATGCAGCTGCTGGGTGACCTTGGGCTAGTCACACTTCTTTGAAGTCTCTCAGCCCCACTCACCTCACAGAGTGTTTGTTGTGGGGGAGGAAGGGAAAGGAGAGTGTTAGCCACTTTCTGACTCCTTCGGGTAGTGATAAAGCGGGATATCAAATCCAAACTCCTCCTCCTCCTCCTCCTCCTCTTCTTCTTCTTCTTCTTCTTCTTCTTCTTCTTCTTCTTCTTCTTCTTCTTCTTCTTCAATGAAACAAACAAATAAACAGGTCACCTGTAGGAGCCCACAGTCAAATATTCTCCTAGCCTCAGAGCTAAGAGAATAAGCAGAAATAAGTCTCTCACCAACTGCCTGCAGAGCTTGAAATTCATGCCGGAAACTCATGGTCTGGAACCAATAGATGGCTCTTGCAGTACCAAATAACACACATTTACAGAAAAAGCAAGGCAATTTTGGGCCATTGCACTAGTTTGGTGTTTGTAGAAGAGACAGAGTTGCTGCAAGATTTTGGTTATTCTGCAAGTCTGATTATAGTTCCACGAAGCTAGCAAGAGATGCTTACGTTAGGCCAACCTTGTTTACGATGCTAGAAGCAGAATTCTGAAGCGTCAATATAAGATGCAGCACAAAAAAATAAATGAATTTAGCGGCAGGTTGATGCTTGCAGTATGATGCCACAATACTTAAAAAAATAAAATAAAAGGAGAGGAGGAGGAGAAGGAGGAAATAGTCAGGGAACCTACTCCTAATGCGTTCTACAACCCAACATCCCCCTGGATGCTATTCAAACAAACATTGTTCCTCCCTACAATGGCTGTCTATGGGCGATTTTCCTGGTAAGTCAACAATGCATTCCATCCTTGCGTTGTTTGCATTTCAATGGAGCAGTGACACACAGACAGGCAGAGACACAGGATCAGGCAATTTGAGCACTGTAAAAATGTAAATAGGGCATAATGTAGCTATTTATACACAAGCAAATATGCCTCATTGCTCGGAATCTGACTGCTGCTATCTGCTATCTAAGGCAACCAACGTTTATTTCATCCACAAAAATCCTTCGCAGATTATTTTTGTCTCCAGCATCAACAATTCTTTGTGAGGTTTGTGTTTTTTGTGATAATTTTTATTCAAGTTCTCCTTGGGTTAAAAATATGGAATGCTTCGTGAACAGGGGCCATGCTAATCTCTGCATCGTTCCAATTTTAGAATATGTGCTGTTTATAAATACCCATAAGAATTATACATCCGGCATCACATATCTAAGATGGAACAATTGTGTGTGTGTGTGTGTGTGTGTTCAGCATTATTACTCTAGACAAATAACATGCCATATTTAAGATTTCATATTGGCAAAGTTATTGAGCGTTTTTTTTGTTTTTGAGCTATTTTTAAGGAAATTTGCCCAAATCTTCACTTCCGATATGGGTTGCCATAAGTTCGCATGTTCCTGGGCATTAAAACAATTTCCCGGCAATGTCCAGGAAATTCTAGACGTACGGCAACCCTACATGCATGGGTCAACATGGTCAGGGTTAATGGATGAAGGGAATAGTAGTCCAAAACACCTACAGCATTGGTTTTCAAGTGGTGGGTCACAGCCCGATCTAAAGGTGGGTCACAGCAGCAACACAGCCATCATACAAATGTATGGTTAAAACAAATAGGCCCCCAACTGCCTATGTAGGCTAATGGTCCGACCTCAGCGGGAAGAGATTGAGGATAACTGATTTAGAGAGCAATAAGGGTGTTCTGCTTTCCTTTGGACCACATCAGCGAGGCCAAGAAGGGGGTCTTGTCGTCTGGGCAGCCCAGGACCTCCATCCACACTGCCCAGGCTCAGGGGCGGATTTACTGTGAAACTAACGAAACTTAGGGGCTCCAGAAGCGACTTTAATCCACATTGCTTAAAATGTTTGGGTCTAGTAGACCCAATTTGAATGAGACGACTCAAATCGATTACAATTTTTTGGGGGGTATATATTTCAACAATCCCAAAGTTTGAGAGCCGATAGCACAGATGTTGTAAAGGGATGGTGATCTGTTGTGGAAGAACCCCACTAAAGAAAATAGTGGTTACCCAGACCTTGTCGCTGGTTGCGAAGGGGCCCCCATGACAGTTCTAGCTTCAGAGGCCCCCAAATGTAGGTCTGCCACTGGCCAGGCTTGCGACACAGCGCTGCTAACACAGCGGTTTGACTTCACCCCCCGAAGGCACACTCCATTGTCTCTCAAAACAGACCGATGCCAACAAGGCCTGTAATATGCTATTGCAAGATAATGGGGCTGTTTCTCCATATGATATTGCAGCGCTGTCTGGAATGTGGTTGCAGCAGTGTGCCGGGAATGTCACAAGAGAGGTGAAACTGATATGGTACTTAGGCGAAACTGATAAGCCTTGATCTCAATGAGGATAAGTGTCAAAACTCGCCTTCCCTTGGATATGAGAGGCCCACACAGGAACAGAAACTGACTAGCCTGCGTTCTGGAGGAAAAAGGCAGTGAATTTCCAGAATCTGCTTTGAGGCTGTAACTAGACTTTCTGATAAGGTGAAATTGACAAGGTCTCCCCAACCTCACATCCTTGTGGCATGTTTGCCATTTGGAGAAGTGTGTGTGTGTGTGTGTGTGTGTGTGTGTGTGTGTACAGTGGTACCTCGGTTTACGAACTTAATCCGTTCCAGAAGTCCGTTCTTAAACCAAAACCGTTCTTAAACCGAGGCACGCTTTCCCTAATGAGGCCTCCCACCGCCGGTGCCCTTCCACCGTTCGGATTCCATTCTTAGACCGAGGTAAAGTTCTCAAACCGGGACACTATTTCCGGTTTTGCAGAGTTTGTAAACCGAATCGTTCTTAAACCGGACTGCTCTTAAACCGAGGTACCACTGTATTACAAAAAATATTACAAAAGTTAAAGTATATAAAATGTGTATCCAAACATATTCCAGGTAAATAGCAGCGAATATCACAAGTGTTGGATTTGGATAGTTGTGTTTATGGATCTGTTCGCCTTCACTGGAAGCTGTGGGGAGGTTCATTATTTATGTTGCGTATTGCTCAAAGAAAACTTGGTTTCTGGACAGGTTATGTATGCATACACACATACATAATAACCGGGGCTTTTTTTTCAGCCGGAACTCGCCAGAACTCTCTGGTGGCTGCCATTGCCATTCTAAGAGAATGAGGGAGGTGTTTATGGCGAGATCAGGGACCTCTTTTCCTAGAAAAATAGCACTGGTAATAATAATATTTATATCCCACCTTTCCTCCCAAAAGAGCCCAGGACTCCTTTTTTGGAAGCGAAGGAACTACTTAGCGGGGTTAGTAGCTTTGTACAATTTGCATCATCCCCGTTTGCTTAAAAAGCACCTCACCGTTCCTTTTAGGGCAAACAGCGGCTGGTGTCACCGACCAAGGCCTAAGCCTTAGGCGAGGAGGTTTCCTTCGTATGCCGCTGCTGTCGACGTGGGACCGAAAAGAAAAGAAAAACCTAGATGAAGGCTAATGTCTGAGGGGAGAGGGTGGCGGGAGGGAATAAATAAGCCTTTTGTTTTGGAGGTTAAATAGCCAAAAATGCAGCTCAGAATGTTCCATAAAGGTTTAGCTTTCAGCAACACACAGCGGAGACAAAGCTGATTCCTCCTCTTTCGCTGGCCCCGTGACCTCGGCGTTTTATATGGCATTGCCTGGGAAGTCAGGGCTGCCTCTGTCTATGGCTTTCCCAGGACATTCAGAGCTTTCCTCCTCTGGGCCTGCTTGAGTGGGGAGCAGCGGGGAGGGGAGAGTTTTCGCCTCCGATTTAAAAATACCAGGGGGAGTTTACCGATTAATATTCATGAACAAGGAACAGTCTTCTTTTTGTTACCACGGCCTTTTCCCATGCAAGGTGGGTTCAGAGGGAGGAATACATTAACACACACACACATCCTTACTGACACAAAACTAACCACCTCTAGGATTACCAAAAGGCAAGAGCCAGAGCTCAACACAAGTGGTAAATATTTAACAGGGAAAGAGCTTGCTTCCTTTGCCCTCCGCTCGCCCTGATCTCCTGGCTTCCTTCTAATTTGCCGTATATATTAATCTCATTACTTCGTCTTTAAACAACGGGGCTGTGTTTTCCAAAATACCCGGGCTTCACAGCAACTCTGGGTATAGGAAGGGTGGTGTGTGTACACATACACATACACACACACACAACCTTTGCACTAGCAGCACAATGGATTGTAGTTCTTTGTATTGTTTTGGGGGTGGTGGTTTTTTAAATCATGACGGTACATTCCCCGTTGTAGCTAGGGAACAAGGATACCTCCGTTTGCCCCGAGACAAAACTTGAGGCGGTGATCTTTAACCGTGGTGTAAATCAGGACTTTCTGTCTTTAGCTGGGGGGGTTGGGGTTGGGCAGGGGGATCCTAAATCAGGGTAAAATACGGGTGGCAGCTGAATGAATAAAAGCCAAGGTTTTCAAAAAGTGACAACTTTGGGGACACGCAACTCCAAGAGGCTTCTTGCATCTGATTTTCAGAGACGTCAAAAGGGCTGGCGGACGGGAGAGCGTGGTGCGGATCGGTTCGAGGGTTGGAGACAGTTGAAGTTCTCAAGTTGTCGCCTCGCTTCCCTGTGCCCGAGATGTGTGACAAACCCGATCTCTCCCAAAGTGGAGAAGTTTGATAAGAAGAAGCTCAAGAAAACCAACATGGAGGAGAAGAACACACTTCCTTCCCAGGAGACCATCGAACAGGAGAAGGAGTCTCCGAAGTGCTCATAGAGAAGGCCTCTCCGCATGGAAACATCCACGTTCTTCCTCCCTATTTTTTAATTAAGTGAGGTGTTTTTGTAATATGATGATGTCTGTTGTGTATATTGAGCAATGCAGCCTCCACTTTAGCTGCTTCAGGGGGCATTGAAGACCTGCCCCCTCCCCATTTGAAGGGGTGCCCCCTTTGAAGGTGACCCGGAAACTGCAATTAATCCAGAATGCGGCAGCTAGACTGGTGACTGGGAGTGGCCGCCGGGACCACATAATACCGGTCCTGAGAGATCTACATTGGCTCCCAGTACGTTTCCGAGCACAATTCAAAGTGTTGGTGCTGACCTTTAAAGCCCTAAACGGCCTCCGCCCAGTATACCTGAAGGAGCATCTCCACCCCAATCATTCAGCCTGGACGCTGAGATCCAGTGCCGAGGGCCTTCTGGCGGTTCCCTCACTGCGAGAAGCAAAGCTACAGGGAACCAGGTAGAGGGCCTTCTCGGTAGTGGCGCCCGCCCTGTGGAACGCCCTCCCATCAGAGGTCAAAGAGATAAACAACTACATGACATTTAGAAAATACCTGAAGGCAGCCCTGTTTAGGGAAGTTATTAATCTGTGACATTTTGATGTATTTTAATGTTTGTTGGAAGCCGCCCAGAGTGGCTGGGGGGACCCGGCCAGATGGACGGGGTACAAATAATAAATTATTATTATTATTATTATTATTATTATTATTATTATTATTCCTGGGCCACTTCCTGTTTTGGGGCTGCCAAAGGGGTAGGCAAAGGATGCCAAGAAAGAAAACGGTAAAAAAAATGGAGTTCTTGTTATTAGTCATACTGAAAGGAAATACACACCAAGAGCTCTGGCCAGAAATTTCAATACTAGGAATAATTCCTACTCGTGAGTTACAGTTAAATAAAAGTATGTATTCTGGTAAGAATTACAATCTTAGGCAGAGAATGTCGATTCAAATAAGAAAAACAGTTTCAAGTTCACACTAATATGTGTGGCTTCAAATGAAAAATACAACTTCAAATTAAAAATTAGGTAAGACAGAACCTTAAAATGAATTGTAATGTAATTTGAGTTATAAACATCAATACTGGGTGAGTGGAAAGTCACTAGTTTTGTTGAAGTGGAATATAATAGTTGAGTAACAAATGTAACTTTCCCTATGGATATATATATATATATATATATATATATATATATATATATATATATATATATAAACAATCTGATACAAATGTAATTAATTGATAAATTAAAACCAGTGTACAGTGATACCTTGGTTCTCAAACGGCTTAGATGTTGAACAAATTGGCTCCCGAACACCGCAAGCCCAGAAGTAAGTGTTCCGGTTTGCGAACGTTTTTCGGAAGCCAAACATCTGACACAGCTTCCGATTGAGTGCAGGAAGCTCCTGCAGCCAATCGGAAGCCACGCTTTGGTTTTCAAAGAGTTTCGGGAGTCGAACGGACTCCCGGAATGGATTAAGTTTGAGAACCAAGGTACCACTGTACAACTGAAAGCAACTTACTTTGTTTCATAAACTTCCAGAGAAGGGAGTTGCATGATCCAGAATACAGGTTTTATGCCAGAGGTTTAGCCCATTCCTATGACCATTGCTTGTTTTAACTGAAGCATCTAACTAATTACCCAATAGTTCAATGGCCCTTTTAAGAAGGGAACAAGTTGTGTGTACTTAACCATTTCCCTATCATTTCTGTCCCATTTTTCAAAAGACCAGCCCCTACTCTGACCAGTTAAAAGAACTAGGAGGGGCAGCAGTTCTGCAGATTGGCACAGGTCAACGGGAGCTGTGAGAAGGCTCAGCAGCCTGTGTCCCGGTGCCTTTGGACAAATGTCCCACGTATCCAATGGTCAGCTCCATCTCTCTCAACTGCCCATCTTATTGAGAAGACTGTGGCCAATCCAGCATTTTTTCAAGATACATTTTCATGAGCTATGCATGAACTTGATCCTATTGTGAATGCAGACCATAACCTTTCTTTAAACAGGTAGGCCAAGAAAGTTATATCTTTCTGCCTTTAGGGACCAGTTTCCGAGTACAGAGGGCTTACCTTGAAAATGTTTTCCATACTGTTTGATGTTGTGGAGCCATCAGTGGGAATACTGAGAGCATTAGATTCCTGGGTGGTTCATTGATTTGTTCTAGTTTTACTAAATTGACTAACATCAATTCACTCAGACATTTCACTTTCCATACTGAAATGCTTATTCTGAATACCCTTTTGAGGGACGGGGTGGGAAAAGAAGACTTGAAAGTTGAAATATATATCTGAGCTATGTGACGTGGACATGGACTTTATATTTTCATATATAAATGAATCACTAACATGTTTTGAGTAGCAGAGGGTGCAATTCTTTCCAGCTATTTAAGTTCTGTAAAAATGGATTTTTATGTGCAAAGGATTTTTAATGATTGAGCATCTATGCATACATATTAATAAGTGCACACTGAAACATGGAGAGAATAAAAACTGCCAAGAGACTTCAAGAGTAAGAAGATCCATTGGAACTACCATTTGACCCAACGAGCTCATAATGAGTCACCTGTATCTAATTACTCTAATAACAACAATGGAATAATTAAATGCCCATGGTCACATGCCGACCAGCTAAAATTCTCTCTCTCCATCCAGTTCCCACAAATACTATTAGGATGAGTTACTTAGCATTTTCATGGGATGCGGGTGGCGCTGTGGTCTAAACCACAGAGCCTAGGGCTTGCCAATCAGAAGGTCGGCGGTTCAAATCCCCGTGACGGGGTGAGCTCCCGTTGTTCAATCCCTGCTCCTGCCAACCTAGCAGTTCGAAAGCACATCAAAGTGCAAGTAGATAAATAGGTACCGCTCTGGCAGGAAGGTAAACAGTGTTTCCGTGTGCTGCTCTGGTTCGCCAGAAGCGGCTTAGTCATGCTGGCCACATGACCCGGAAGCTCCCTCAGCCAATAAAGCGAGATGAGCGCCGCAACCCCAGAGTCATCCGCAACTGGACCAAACGGTCAAGGGTCCCTTTACCTTTACGTCTGCTGCAACTGAGGACCCAACTAAATTAGATCGATGTTTGCCTCACCTTATTTATTAAAAAGCAGTCCGTGTGGTATATGGGCACATGTGAATAAATTGGATTGAGACTGCAGCACCGAAGTTATTTCTTTTTAACCCTCTCGGAGCCATTTCCCCCAATGTAAACACTTCTTCAAGCATCTGCTTGCCCCATTAGGGTACCAGTAACTTGAAAAACAGCTATGCAACTTCTGCTCAAAGAAAGGCTGCAGGACAGGTTTCCCCAGCTCAGAGCTCTCCAGATTGTTTCGAAGGACGACTCCAAGCAGTCCCTGTCAGTGCTGCCCAGGTCTGCTGGGAATTTATTAATTTAATAAAATTTATATAGCGCTTACTGTGAAAACACACATCTCAAAAGCAGTTTGCAAAAAAGAATTGTTGTCCAAAACATCTGGAAGGCTCCAGGTTGGGAGGATATGCCTTAGGGCCCTAGATAATAACTATATTTTGAAGAATAATTTTAGTTTCCTTTGAGGAAGCACCTTTTGCTGGGGCTGTGTACACATTACAGTGTACTTTGGTTCCCGTGTGTTCCCACCGCTGGTGGCCGATGCTGAGTACATATGACTTTAGCCACGATCCACATCTATCCTATAGGTAAAGGTAAAGGGACCCCTGACCGTTAGGTCTAGTCGCGGACGACTCTGGGGTTGCGGCGCTCATCTCGCTTTACTGGCCAAGGGAGCCGGCGTACAGCTTCCGGGTCATGTGGCCAGCATAACTAAGCTGCTTCTGGCAAACCAGAGCAGCGCACGGAAACGCCGTTTACCTTCCCACTGGAGCGGTACCTATTTATTTACTTGCACTTTGACGTGCTTTCGAACTGCTAGGTTGGCAGGAGCAGGGACCCAGCAATGGGAGCACACTCCGTTGCGGGGATTTGAACCGCTGGCCTTCTGATCGGCGAGCCCTAGGCTCTGTGGTTTAGACCACAGTGCCACCCATATCCCTATCCTATAGTTTCTTGAGAAATGCCACTGTCTGATCCGTTTCCCCTCAAAACAGCTTCCATCTGATTTGAAAACGTAAGCCACATTCACTTCTCAGTTAAGCTGAGGTATGTGCATTTGAGGCAGCCATTGTGCATGCACAGATGACAGTGCGCGAACAGCTTCGCGAACAGGGTGTGCATGCATGATTTTAGGCACGGTGAAACAAATCTGGTTGTGTGCATTGGATTAAAACACACACACAGCCCTCCGAGCCTACAATAATGAGAGTCGATTCACACAACCTGTGAAGACCTGCTGAGCCAATTGTTTTCACCCCAGTTGCAGATTGCTTGTGGTGAGCTATAAACTGAAATTGCATTGGGCATGCTTCTGAAACCTTCCTCAAGTGGAACAATCAGTGGTTTGTCCAACTCTCATGTGGCCAACTGTGACCTCGAGATTCCATGTGTCGAAGTTCTCCCTGCCGTAAGCAGAACTTTTGCCCCATTCATTGTTTCTCTCGAACGATGAATGGCGTATTGATAGCCATATCTCCAAAAATGCATTCCTTAATTCTATAATATCAGCTCCAGGACATATAATTTTCCGTTTTTCATTCTGGAAGTAGACAGGGATTTTGCTTTTGATTTCTTTTTCTTTTACAATCGAAACTCTTTATCTGCTTTCTTTTCTACTTGGTGAATCGGGAAATTGTTAACGCAAGAATCTAGCTAAACAAGTTTCCAATGCAAACGCCATTTTGTAAACAAAGAACTCTTTGAAAAATGGTTGCAGGCCTCTGGATCCTTGTGATGGCCAGGAAAACTGTTTGTTTTGGAGTTGTTGTTTTTTTGCTGTTCCTGGAATTCATCTAAGCCTCTCAGATAGTGTCACATGTAGCAAAAGTGTTTGCGGTGCAGAAGGAAAGAAGGAACTTTTCTCCGCTGAAGAAATCAAGCTCTTTCCTGCCAACTAACTACCGGTATCAACCATGATTACTGAGAGCATTGCTCTTAAGAAGGGATCTATAGATATGGAGGAATTTCATACCCTGTATATGCAAGATTTGTAGGGACGCAGGTGGCGCTGTGGTCTAAACCACAGAGCCAAGGCTTGCCGATCAGAAGGTCGGCGGTTCGAATCCCTGCGATGGGGTGAGCTCCCGTTGTTCGGTCCCAGCTTCTGCCAACCTAGCATTTCGAAAGCACGTCAAAGTGCAAGTAGATAAATAGGTACCGCACCGGTGGGAAGGTCAACGGCTTTTCCGTGTGCTGCTCTGGTTCACCAGAAGCGGCTTAGTCATGCTGGTCACATGACCCGGAAGCTGTATGCTAGCTCCCTCGGCCAGTAAAGCAAGATGAGCGCCACAACCCCAGAGTCATTCGCAATAGGAGTATAGCATCTAGATCAAGGGAAGTAATAGTACCACTGTATTCCGCTCTGGTCAGACCCCACCTGGAATACTGTGTCCAGTTCTGGGCACCACAGTTCAAGAAGGATACTGACAAGCTGGAACGTGTCCAGAGGAGGGCAACCAAAATGGTCAAAGGCCTGGAAACGATGCCTTATGAGGAACGGCTTAGGGAGCTGGGTATGTTTAGCCTGGAGAAGAGAAGGTTAAGGGGTGATATGATAGCCATGTTCAAATATATAAAAGGATGTCATATAGAGGAGGGAGAAAGGTTGTTTTCTGCTGCTCCAGAGAAGCGGACACGGTGCAATGGATTCAAACTACAAGAAAGAAGATTCCACCTAAACATTAGGAAGAACTTCCTGACAGTAAGAGCTGTTTGACAGTGGAATTTGCTGCCAAGGAGTGTGGTGGAGTCTCCTTCTTTGGAGGTCTTTAAGCAGAGGCTTGACAGCCACCTGTCAGGAATGCTTTGATGGTGTTTCCTGCTTGGCAGGGGGTTGGACTGGATGGCCCTTGTGGTCTCTTCCAACTCTATGATTCTATGATTCTAACTGGACCTAATGGTCAGGGGTCCCTTTACCTTTACCTATATGCAAGATTATTGCTAATGCCTGCACTTTGGCAGACCAAAATATTAGCAGGGGGAGTCATCTGAGTCTTTATCAAAGCAGTTTGACTCATAAACCAACCCATCAGCAGAGAGTTCTGTTTCTTTCTTTTTTTAAATCATTCTGTGAGGAACTTTTAAAAACTGCACTCTTAAATCCGCTCAACAAAATCAACTTTGGTACAAACCTGATGTTTCCGCACAGCATCAAATTGACTACATCTTGGGTGCATTTTGAAAGGCTTGCTTTATTAATGTTTATCAAGTCAATTGATACCTCTCATAGAAACCATTCTCACCACTGGGTTCTAAAACAGCTTCCCATTCCAGTCCCCCCCCTCTCCCCGTTTTGAGGGTTTTTCTCCTTCTTTTAAAAACCCACATATAATGTCTTATAGTGACCATACAGCAAACACAATTTGTTGCCTTTTTAAAAGCTCCTGAAAGAAACATAGAGCTTGGGAATCGGAATAATTACCACTTTTGTAAAGACAAGTGTGCTCAACATTTTGTATCCTGACAGTATTCTGTTTTCCTCATTTGAACCTTGTAGCTTCTTTTAAGAGGCTGGTGGGAACAGGTTAAAGGTCACCCTTGAGCTGCCAGCAAATTGAGTGAAAAATTGTGGACAGTTCCCCTTTGCTTGGATTAAGAGTTCCATTCTTTCCCTTTGTGATGGCAATACCTTCTCCGGGAGGACTTGTGTGTAGCAAATTAGTGTTCTGACCTCTCTTTCTAATTACTTCTTCAGGTGTAACAGCAAGCCAGCTGTTGGGGAAAGACAGAAGATGCTGCTCAGCGGTGTTCGGTTCACATAATGACATCTGTCACTAATAGCCCCAGAATTCACAAAAGGTGCCTTTTGTTTGTCCCCTTTTATTCAAAGAAGTGGAACGTCTTCTTTCCCCGAGGAAATAAAAAGTGGAACTCTTGTGAGTTGTACGAAAGTGACGGTGCAATATTCCGTGTGGTCCATGCTTAATGTTGTCTGCCAAATCTATACCAGTAATATATCAAAATGACGCACCCCCCTGTCACATGCAGAGAAGAATAAGCCCGACAAAGGATATGTTTGCTTTAGGATTTTACCCAGGCAAATCCAGCAGCCTCCAACCTAGAGCTGGGATGATTAAGATACAGCCGGGAAATTCATCAGCTAGCAGCACCTACGAAAACAAGTTTTAAGAGACAGCCGCACAGCCGTAACCCCTGCAGTCCTCTTCCCCACAGAATTCAATTATGATAACTGTAATCAAATTTGTAAATCAATTTTACATTGGGATGGGGTGAAACCAGGACTTGGCTATGCCCACTTGCTACCAAGGAAATACTTCCTGTAGACCCATTTGGATTTCCAATGGGTAAAGAATGGCTCTAGTAAGCAGTGACCTCGCGAATCTCCCCAATTACAGGTCCATGCTGACATCTCCCTCAGCTTCCGCAGAGAACAATTTGGTAAGCAAAAGACCTTGATTTCCATAACCATTACCCCTAACAGCAGTTCCTAGGAAGGAGCTGAAAAGCACGCCTGATCACAGGAGGAGGAAATGATTTGGAGGAGAGATTTAAATGAATAACCCGGTGATAGCACAACATTAACCTCTGGCTAGCAAGCCCTGGTTCTTTCAGGGTAGTTATGCCCTACTTATGAACCTTTGCACACACAAAAAAAATAGATAAAATAATACCAAGGTGATGCTTCTGTTCCTCATCTTGCGGCAGCGGATGCATATAAGAATATCCTTTTCTTATTTATGGGGGTGTCATTTGTTATTAATCCCAGAAGATACGCTTCTGGTTTCTTGTTGAACGATTTTTAACAAATCTTTATTATCTCTTCATGAACTTTATTCCAAAAGCATGCACACGAAAGCTCATACCGAGAACAAACTTAGTTGGTCTCTAAGGTGCTACTGGAAGGAATTTTTTTATTTTGTTTATTCCAAAAGGTTTTTATTGTGCTACACTCCCACCACATATGATACATTGTTCCTATTTCGCTGTTGCATCTCCAGCACACATTGGTTTTTTGCTTATAAATTTTGGCCAATTTCTCCGGGGTTAGATACCAGTGGTAGATCATTTTCATTAAGTTCTCCCTTATTGTGTAACAAACATGCTGTGAATCTGATGTCAATTTTCCACAGCTGTTCCCATTGTTCTAACATTGTGTTATGTCCGAGGTCCTGCGCCCATGACTCATGGCAGCTGCGAATCATGACTCAGAGTTTAAGGGCCAATGGCAGAGGCCCAGATCCTGAAATGTTCTGTGATTGGATATCATGTATCGAATCAGAACACAGGGGCTCAGATTCCTTAGTCCAGACTCAAGCTCGGGCAAACACAGGCCACTGAATACAAAACAGATGTATGGTGCAGATGACACACTTAATTCCAGTTGCAAACTCTTAATCTCAGGGTTGTGGGTTCGAGTCCCACGTTGGGTGAAAGATTCCTGGGTTGGACTAAATGATCTTCGCAGTCCCTTCCAACTCTACAATTCTATGATTCATTGTGGTTAGTAACCATGGATAGCCTTCTCCTCCATGAATTTGTCCGATCTTCTATTAAAGACATCTAAGCTGGCTCCTGTGGAAGCAAGTTCCATAAATTAACAATCTGCTACATGAAGTACTTCCTTTTAGCTGTCCTGAATCTTCCAACATTCAGCTTTGCAGGGTGTCTACAAGTTTTAGTGTTATGAGGGAGGAAGAAATACATTTTTTCTGTCCACTTTCTGCTTGCAGTGCTCTTAAAACTAAACTCTCTCCAACTATGAAGTCTCGTACGCTGCAACCTTTCCTCAAAGGAGACTCTTTTCAATCTCTTGATAGTTTCGGTTGCCCTTTTCTGAACTTTTTTCAGCTCTCGAATATCCTTTCTGAGGTGAGGCAATCCATGGAGCAAACAGCTCAAGAAAGTAAATAGAAAACCAAGCTAAGCCAAGCTATTCAGGGTTTTAAAATAGCTGCCCCCAACAGAATACCCCCTCTTATTCTCAAGATGGTCTCTCCAGAGAAACAGGCTTGTAAGCCCACCAGCAATACAAAAAAGAAAGAAAGAAATCCCACTAGGAGGCTGTAAAACAAAGAAATGCTCAACCAAACTGAGCTGATATAACTAAAGGGTTGGCCTCCCCCTCTGTCTGTTTTTTCTAGAATTTAAAGGGCCACACACCAAGATGACAAAGGGCCCTTCAATACGAACTCGACAGACAGATGGGATGATATGAAAGCTGAATTTTTCTCCTTGAACAGATGCCCAACAAGCAGAAATTAAGCGGGGTGGTGGTGGTGGTGGCTTCAGCTGCTAAATTTCCACCTGTTAAAGGCAGAGGAGCCCACAGCAGGAAAAAATTGGCAACCTTATTTTGTATTCTAGCATTTGACAGATTAAATAGTGGAAACAAGCTGCTTCCATTCCAATAATAACTGTGTGGTCATTTCCCATTTATTTATAGCTATAATCCTCAGATTACTTCCTCGGGAGAAGGGCCACTGATGCCACTATTTGGCGACAAGCCCTCACAAAAGAATTTCCAAAGCAACTTCTATGAATACCAGACCCTGGTTTTTGACCGGCAGCAAATAAATAACGCCATGATTCAGATATTGGCAACCGTCTACGATAAACTGCAATGACCAAGGCAGTCATTTATAGCACCTAACGTTCTGTCTCTCATACATAGGGATATGCTGGCCCACTTTTCTTATAGATTCTAAGAAAATTCAATGCTTCTGGATACCAGTGTCTGGGAATTGCAGACTGAAGAAGAAGAAGAAGAGTTTGGATTTGATATCCCGCTTTATCACTACCCGAAGGAGTCTCAAAGCGGCTAACATTCTCTGTTCCCTTCCTTCCCCCACAACAAACACTCTGTGAGGTGAGTGGGGCTGAGAGACTTCAGAGAAGTGTGACTAGCCCAAGGTCACCCAGCAGCTGCATGTGGAGGAGCGGGGAAGCGAACCCGGTTCACCAGATTACAAGTCCACCGCTCTTAACCACTACACCACGCTGGCTCCACACCGCTCTTCAGTGTCCCATCACCAGGATCCAGGATCTAAGTCGTCTTCTTCTGTGCCCTCCCCGGGGGTCTCCTGGGCAGGGGGCTCCCACCACTCTTCCTCATCCAACCAGTCCCTGACAGCTCCCATCACAGGCAACTCTTCAAGTTACCAGGAGGAAGAGGGCCAAGGCAGAGGCGACTTGGTTCTGCCAGTGTTTGCACTGCGCCTGCCTTCCCCCTCCCAGGGACATGTACTGCTCCTTTTCAGAGCAGTACATGTGAAAAGGATCTAGGAGTCTTGGTAGACCACAAACTTGACATGAGTCAACAGTGTGATGCAGCAGCTAAAAAAGGGAATGCAATTCTGGGCTGCAGCAATAGGAGTATAGCATCTAGATCGAGGGAAGTAATAGTACCACTGTATTCCGCTGTGGTCAGACCTCACCTGGAATACTGTGTCCAGTTCTGGGCACCACAGTTCAAGAAGGATACTGACAAGCTGGAACGTGTCCAGAGGAGGGCAACCAAAATGGTCAAAGGCCTGGAAACGATGCCTTATGAGGAACGGCTTAGGGAGCTGGGTATGTTTAGCCTGGAGAAGAGAAGGTTACGGGGTGATATGATAGCCATGTTCAAATATATAAAAGGATGTCATATAGAGGAGGGAGAAAGGTTGTTTCTGCTGCTCCAGAGAAGCGGACATGGAGTAATGGATTCAAACTACAAGAAAGAAGATTCCACCTAAACATTAGGAAGAACTTCCTGACAGTAAGAGCTGTTAGGCAGTGGAATTTGCTGCCAAGGAGTGTGGTGGAGTCTCCTTATTTGGAGGTCTTTAAGCAGAGGCTTGACAGCCATCTGTCAAGAATGCTTTGATGGTGTTCCTGCTTGGCAGGGGGTTGGACTGGATGGCCCTTGTGGTCTCTTCCAACTCTATGATTCTATGATTCTATGATTCTATGACCTGCAGCAACAGGAAGCTGGGTAAGCAGCACCACTCTGCCAACCACAACTGCTGGCAGAGCCTCACCAGGATTGTAGACAAGTCTTCCAGCCCGACCCCGAAATGCCAGGGATCGAACCTGAGTTTTTCTGCATGCGAATCAGATGCTCTACCACTGAGCCAAGGCCCTTCCTGTCGTACGAATATTGAGGCCATTCATTATCATTCAGTCACAGTCCAATTTCTGGTCTCGTTCTGAAAGAACTGCTTTGGCTACTTGAAAGCCATGGACAAAATTATGGTTGGAATCAGCAGTCATTATCCCTCCCCGGCCAGTTTCTGCCTGGGAGATCTGGTTTCGAATCATTGCCCCGTGTCCATTTCCCTTCTGCCATTTAGGTCTTCAAGATTCTTGGCCATATGGCTCCTCCAAGCTCACCTGTCAGTCACAGCTTGTAGGTCAGGAAGGAAGGAGCACAATTTCACATTTCCTACCAGGAGATCCTTTGCTGATTTGTCATAGATATGTTGGTATCCGTTTCACCATGACTCCTTTTCTGTCTTTTCAGTACTAAATATCAGGAAGAACTTTCTGATAGTACCGGTAAGAGCTGTTCAACAATGGAACAGACTCCCATGAGAGGTGGGAGACTCTCCTTCCTTGAAGGATTTTAAGTAGAGGTTGGATGGCCTTCTATATCATGGATACTTTAGTTGAGATTCCTGCATTGCAGGGGGTTGGACTATGTTTCTATTATCTTCCCTCCTCCCAAAATAAATTGATAGTCAATAGAGACTTATTTTTCTCTCTGTTGAAGCATAAATATCCAGTGGTAGCAAGTAAGTGTCTAGGTGTCAAGGAATGCATAGGAAACATTCCAGCCAGGATGATCGACAAAAATTATATCATATCTCTTGAATAGGAACAGAACAGACGCAAGAAACTCTCAACCCAAAAAAGTCCAGTGGCATTATCCACACACACCCTTATTTAAAGAAATAACAATTCTATAAATAAATAACATTGAAACATCTTGTAGTTTGAGTACTCAGTCATACATCTCAAAGGCTTCCGTTAACTTAGCTGGAACGAGTGTCAATCTACCTATTACAATTATTTTATTGACAATCATCAGTGTGATGAGTATAATTTTCTAGAGAGTACAGTTGTACCTTGGATCTCAAATGCCTTGGCTCCCGAACAAATTGGCTCTCGAAGGATCAAAACCCGGAAGTGAGTGTTCTGGTTTTCGAACGATGGGCTTCTGCGGCTTCTGATTGGTTGCAGGACGCTCTTGCAGCCAATCGGAAGCCAATCCTTGGTTTTTGAATGGTTTTGGGAGTCGAACGAACTCCCGGAATGCATTCTGTTCAAGAACCAAGGTACGACTGTATAGAACTTATTTGTCAGGGCCTCAAAGGTAAAGGTAAAGCTAAAGGGCCCCTGACAGTTAAGTCCAGTCGCAGACGACTCTGGGGTTGCGGCGCTCATCTTGCTTTACAGGCCGAGGGAGCCAGCGTTTGTCTGCAGACAGTTTTTCTGGGTCATGTGGCCAGCATGACTAAGCCGCTTCTGGCGCAACAGAACACCGAAACCTGAGCCAGCGTTTCCCAACCGGTGTGCCGCGGCACAGTAGTGTGCCGCAAGACACCGGCTGCTGTTCCGCGGCTTCTTTCCCCCTCCGGGCGCGCCGCTTCCGGTGGGCGCGGGCGGGGCGACCGGCGGTGCCCTGGGCCGCTTCCGGGTCGGTCCGGGTGGCTGGCGCCGCGTCGCCTCGGCTCCGCTTCTCGCTCGCCGGCCGCCGCGGGCTGCCGGGCGCTTCGCCTGCTGCCTCTGCCGTGGTTGGGGACGGGCGGGAGGTGCCGGTGCCGCCGGGCTCGCTCGGGGCCGGCTGAAGGTGCTGCCGGGGGGCTGGGCGCGGGAGGCGGAGGGGGGGGCGCTTGGCCTGCCGATCTCCCTCTCCGTTTACGCCCGCCTGGGTCCTTCCCCTCCCTCCCGCCAGGGCGCGCGGACACCCCGCCCCCCGGGTGGTGTGCCGCGAGATTTTTTTCGTGGGGCAGGTGTGCCGTTGCCCCAAGGAGGTTGAAAAACACTGACCTGAGCAGCTCACGGAAACACTGTTTACCTTCCCGCCGGAGCAGTACCTATTTGTCTACTTGCACTTTTTTTGCCGTGCTTTCAAACTGCTAAGTTGGCAGGAGCTGGGACTGCGCAACGGGAGCTCACCATTCAAACTGCCAACCTTCTGATCAGCAAGCCCAAGAGGCTCAGTGGTTTAGACCACAGCACCACCCGCGTCCCTTCTCAGGGCCTTAAAGGTAAAGGGACCACTGACCATTAGGTCCAGTTGTGACCGACTCTGAGGTTGCGGCGCTCATCTTGCTTTATTGGCCGAGGGAGCCGGCGTACAGCTTCCAGGTTATGTGGCCAGCATGACTAAGCTGCTTCTGGCGAACCAGAGCAGCGCACGGAAACGCCGTTTACCTTCCCACTGCAGCGGTACCTATTTATCTACTTGCACTTTGATGTGCAATACTACAAACCTAACACACCTCTTAAACCCCAACCAGTTTGCAAAATCTCTTTAGAGCAGTAGCAAGTACAAGGCCAGGTAGTACATCAAAAGCATTGGTGATCTTTAATCGTTTCATGTACCTAGTAAATTCCTAAGTTTTGCACATTTCATAGGATATATGAGTATCACATTTGGACCGCAGATTTCGTCTTCAGAGCAACACACATCGACCCTTTCAGGTAGGCTAGGAGGAGAGAGGACGACACGGCCAAGGCTTTGTAGGGGATTTGAAAACCCGGGTCTTCCTGCTCAAAGTAACACCACCGTGTCGGCCAAGTCAAATGACACCCATGTACATTATAAGGATGCTGATAGTGATCCTGTCATCAGATACTTCTGCAGGGGCTCACTTCCTGTATATCATTTGAGGTCTGAAGCAAGCCAAGTCCTCTCCTCTCAAACAGTACTCTGCAATACTGGGACATTTTAAGGGCTGAACTGAATTCCATCCTCAACTTTTAATTTCCTTTGATATTCGCCACTTTAAACCCTGCAGAAATAATGACGATAACGCGAGGCTATTTCCATTTTAGCTGGTGCACGGGAATTTTTATTTGCAGCTGAAGCCCATTTGAGATCCAGCAGTGTGTTTCTACAGCATAACTCCTGGCAACCCCCAGTACATTCTTCCTCTGAAGCAATGCGCAGCTCCACATATGCTTCCAATTATTGTTTCTGGCCCCCGAAAAAATAGAAGAAAAAATGTATCCCAGTGCCTATTTGTAAGGGCCTTTTTCTTTTTAGGCAAGCAGTGCAACACATAAAGATATTTTTTGTTTGTTTTTTTGTTTAAGCCTTCGAGAGCTGGAGCTACATGACTGTACATCACACCACCTGTCTACGTGGAGCCGCCTGCATGGTACCGGAATAAACCTCTGCAGTTTTGCAATTAGCATCAGACGCCACACACTGCCAGGCAAGGCAGTCGGAGGGGAAGTGGAGGAGGGGAGCCTTAAATATCAGCCACGTAATTAAGCAGAGAAGGCTCTCCATCCCACCAGAGTATCAATAACGGGGCAAAGGGAGGCTTGAAAGTGTTATTTCCCAGCGCTCACGAGGGAAATAAGCAAAGCGATTTCAGCCGCGCTGTGACGCCCATTATTGGCAGCTGCAAAGAGAGAATGACAAGGAGACACAAATAGTGTTTTGGTAACGATTGCTCGCGGAAGAACAGAAACACGGTCTCCTAGGGGTGACAGGAACTGGAGTTCTGATTCCATCCTTCGCATTCGTCGGGCAGCATCTAAATTCACTCTTCCAGAGTACTATTAATATTTCAGGAAGGGCCTGTCGTCAGAAACTAGGAGCCTGCGCTTAAAGCAATCCTCTTAGCTTACAAAATAAAAAAAATTCCTTCCAGTAGCACCTTAGAGACCAACTAAGTTTGTTCTTGGTATGAGCTTTCGTGTGAGCTTTATACTACAGAAGAGTAGTATAAAGTTCTATTCTAAGTATCTGTGGAGCTTTGGTTCAGTAAACAGATTTTAGAAAAATGGTAGGTTTCTGTTTAGCAGTCCTTAATCCAATTTACAGGGGACGCAGGTGGCGCTGTGGGTTAAACCACAGAGCCTAGGGCTTGCTGATCAGAAGGTCAGCGGTTCGAATCCCTGCGATGGGGTGAGCTCCTGTTGCTCGGTCCCTGCTCCTGCCAACCCAGCAGTTTGAAAGCATGTCAAAAGTGCAAGTAGATAAATAGGTACCGCTCCGGTGGGAAGGTAAACGGTGTTTCTGTGCACTGCTCTGGTTCACCAGAAGCGGCTTTGTCATGCTGACCACATGACCCGGAAGCTGTACACCGGCTCCCTCGGCCAGTAACCTGAGATGAGCGCCACAACCCCAGAGTTGGACACAACTGGACCTAATGGTCAGGGGCCCCTTTACCTTTACCTAATCCAATTTACATTAGATTCCTTTCCACAGGAAACGGAATCTGCAGCTCAACAGTGACTCTGCAAGCCCCGAGGTGATGTTTTTCAGAGTACCTGTTTCAAGATTTGCAAGTTACAATTACCCTTTATTTCCCTGGCTTCTCCTCTTCCCCTCCGTACAAAGCCTTGCAGACAGTGGCTGTCCTGGGTGATTATCACTGTTTATTGTGGTACTTAAGTCAAAACTTTTCTCCCTCCCCAGATTTATCTGAAACCTGTCTATCAGTTGGCTTACCTTGAGCTAAACCCCATCTCCCCATATCTTTACTTCTGACATTTCATGCGTCACACAGGGTGGCATAAAAGCACAAAGCAAACTTTCTGACTCCCTTGATGTAACTTAGGTGGTTTTAGATGTGCGAGCGCATAAGCTCGCAGATCGGTGTTTCTCAGAGACGGCTCTAACCGTGTTATTGCACTTTGAGAAAGGAGTAAATATTGTTTCTTGTTTGAATTCTAACGTGCCGGGGGGGGGGGGGAGGGAGCATTGGTACCTTCATAGGCAGAAAGATAACAAAGCTCCGTGTTCCTGCTCGCCCCCCCCCTCCAAGGACCAGACATGATAAAGTGATTGACAAAAGAGACAATAGAACCTCTTAATGAGGGTGAAAGAGGAGAGCGCAAAATATGGTCTGAAGCTCAGCATCAAAAAAACTAAGATCATGGCCACTGGTCCCATCACCTCCTGGCAAATAGAAGGGGAAGAAATGGAGGCTGTGAGAGATTTTACTTTCTTGGGTTCCATGATCACTGTAGATGGTGAAAGCAGTCACGAAGACGCCTGCTTCTTGGGAGAAAAGCAACAACAAACCTAGACAGCATCTTAAAAAGCAGAGACATCACCTTGCCAACAAAGGTCCGTACAGTTAAAGCTATGGTTTTCCCAGTAGTAATGTACGGAAGTGAGAGCTGGACCATAAAGAAGGCTGATCGCCGAAGAATTGGTCCTTTTGAATTATGGTGCTGGAGGAGACTCTTGAGAGTCCCATGGACTGCAAGAAGATCAAACCTATCCATTCTGAAGGAAATCAGCCCTGAGTGCTCACTGGAAGGACAGATCCTGAAGCTGAGGCTCCAATACTTTGCCCACCTCATGAGAAGAGAAGACTCCCTGGAAAAGACCCTGATGTTGGGAAAGATGGAGGGCACAAGGAGAAGGGGACGACAGAGGATGAGATGGTTGGACAGTGTTCTCAAAGCTACCAACATGAGTCTGACTAAACTGTGGGAGGCAGTGGAAGACAGGAGTGCCTGGCGTGCTCTGGTCCATGGGGTCACGAAGAGTCGGACACGGCTAAACAACAACAACATTAGACGCCTTGTGAATGACTAAAATGACTGCTGGCCTGCAGAGCAATCTGCCAAAGGATTGGGGCGGGGCAGAATAGGCTCAATGCCTACAAATATTTAGTTACATGGAGGCATTGATTTGGAAATGTGCAACACGGGAGGATGGATGGCGTGACTAAGACATGTCTCTGAATTCTAGAAATCTAGCAGGAGGAAATTTACATGGCTCCTTGGCGCTAAGCATGTAGGCGTGGCAAAACCTATGGCCCGCCAGCGCTGCCATATCTCAGAATGGTGTTTCTGAGGCCTGTCTGGAAAGATACTCTGTTCACTCTTGATGGGAAGACGGGTAGAGAGGTAGCAGCCCTGGGAAACGAAGGCTTGTGGGCTGGGTGTCGAGGAGCAAGGTGTCAAGGCGGGGTAAATTGTACACCTTGATTCAAAATTACCTGGTGGGCTTTGGGCTGTGTGTGGCTTCTTTCTAAAGCAGGGGTAGGCAACCTAAGGCCCATGGGCCTTCTCAAACCTATCGCCTTCTCAATCCGACCCGCGGACGGTCCAGGAATCAGCATGTTTTTACATGAGTAGAATGTGTCCTTTTATTTAAAATGCATCTCTGGGTTATTTGTGGGGCATAGGAATTCATTCATTATTTTTTTCAAAATATGGTCCGGCCCACCACATGGTCTGAGGGACGGTGGACCGGCCCACAGCTGAAAAAGGTTGCTGACCCCTGTTGTAAAGCCTTCTGTGTAGCCTCTAGGTGTGGGGGTAGAGGGGGAGATATGGGGCACACCCTGACTTCTCCTTGGAGGCTGTTCTATCGCCTGGCAGAACCAAAGAAACAGTTTATCGATGCTTGATTAAAATTCATAGGCGCCAAGGAGGAACATATAATCGGTTGAAGAACTTGGCTCCGGAAAGCTGAAAGGAAAAGAGCTGTCATTTGATACGGTGGTTTCGAGGTGCCGTTCAAAGGGTCTAAGGAATTTGTAAGCTATGTTTACAAAATCTCTCTTTAACCCTTCTCCCACTGAAGAATTGCTTAGATTTCTATGGATGGCTACAGTTAGGGGTTGCGAGGAGCTTCTCAAAGCAACTATCTCAAAATCTTACTGTAAAGAAAAGCAAAAGGTAAAGGTAAAGGGACCCCTGACCATTAGGTCCAGTCGTGTCTGACTCTGGGGTTGTGGCGCTCATCTCGCTTTATTGGCCGAGAGCTGGCATACAGCTTCCAGGTCATGTGGCCAGCATGACAAAGCCGCTTCTGGCGAACCAGAGCAACGCACGGAAACGCCGTTTACCTTCCCGCCAGAGCGGTTCCTATTTATCTACTTGCACTTTGACATGCTTTCAAACTGCTAGGTGGGCAGGAGCAGGGACCGAGCAACGGGAGCTCACCCCATCTCAGGGATTCGAACCACCGACCTTCTGATCAGCAAGCCCTAGGCTCTGTGGTTTAACCTACAGCGCTACCTGGGTCCCTAAAGAAAAGCAACTCACATTCAATTCTTTTGATTTGCTCCTACATGGCTGGCAGTAGGAAAAAAAACAAAAATGATTTTGGGTCCATGTGGTAGGAGAAAGAGGTACATGTTTGGAGCTCTTCCCGGTTGGGGGGTCTGGTTCCCTTCTTGCATGGAGGATCGCTACACATGTGTGTCAATACACACTTAGAGCCCCTTACCATGGCTGTTGAACATGAAGCCAACACAGTACTGCATCCAGTTCTGGGCGCCCCAGTTTAAGAAGGGTGTTGACAAGCTGGAACGTGTGCAGAGGAGGGCAAGCAAGATGATCAAGGGTCTGGAAACCAAGCCTTATGAGGAACGGCTGAGGGAGTTTGGTTTACTGAGTGGAGATATGGTCACCATCTTCAAATATCTCAAGGGCTGTAACATGGACGATGGAGCAAGTTTGTTTTCTCCTGCTTCGGAGGGTAGGACTCGAACCAATGGCTTCAAGTAACCAGAAAGGAGATTCAGGAAGAACTTTCTGATGGTAAGAGCTGTTTTACAATGGAACAGCGGAATCGGTGGTGGTGGACTCCTTCCTTGGATGTTTTTAAGCAGAGGTTGGAAGGCCATCTGTCATGGATGCTTTAGCTGAGATACCTGCATTGCAGGGGGTTGGACTAGATGGCCCTAGGAAGTCCCTTCCAACTCTTATGATTCTCTGTGTTAGTGGTGAGATAATGAGGCTGCGCAGCATGAATCTGACCACATGGTCCTTCAGTGGATTGACGGGGTCCAAGTCACTGGAAGCTGCTCCATTAGGGGGAGTGGGGCAACGCCCCAACTTAAGTTCGTCCTCTGCCAGCCCCCACCTGTCTGCCTTCAAGCTTACATCTAGTGCAGCGGGTGGCACCTCCGCCTTTGCATAACTCAACAGGGGGGAGAAAGAGGTCAGAACTCAAATTAATTGCCTCTGTCGTTGGCTCTGGCTCCACCTACTGTTGGTCCTCCTGCCTTCCGCCCTACTGGTCCGCGGGGCTGCCTTTTTGATGCGTCGACTGTAAGCTAAGAGTTCCAGTTACAGGTAGATAGCCGTGTTGGTCTGTCATAGTCAAAACAAAATTAAAAAAATTCCTTCCAGTAGCACCTTAGAGACCAACTAAGTTTGTTAGTGACCCAGGTGGCGCTGTGGGTTAAACCACAGAGTCTAGGGCTTGCTGATCAGAAGGTTGGCGGTTCGAATCCCTGCGACGGGGTGAGCTCCCGTTGCTCGGTCCCAGCTCCTGCCCACCTAGCAGTTCGAAAGCATGTCAAAGTGCAAGTAGATAAATAGGAACCGCTCCGGCGGGAAGGTAAACGGCGTTTCCGTGCGCTGCTATGGTTCGCCAGAAGCAGCTTTGTCATGCTGGCCACATGACCCGGAAGGTGTCTGCGGACAAACGCCGGCTCCCTCGGCCTATAGAGCGAGATGAGCGTGCAACCCCAGAGTCGGACACGACTGGACCTGATGGTCAGGGGTCCCTTTACCTTTACCTTTAAGTTTGTTCTTGGTATGAGCTTTCTCTTCTTTATACTACTATCTGTAGTCCAGATCTTGTGGACTACAACTCCCATTCGTATATCTCCTCTGAGAAAATCAAGCTGGTAAGCATGATTCTCTCCCTCCCCATTTTATCCTGCAAGGTAAAGGTAAAGGGACCCCTGACCATCAGGTCCAGTCGTGTCCGACTCTGGGGTTGCGTGCTCATCTCGCTCTATAGGCCGAGGGAGCCGGCGTTTCTCCGAAGACAGCCTCCGGGTCATGTGGCCAGCATGACAAAGCTGCTTCTGGCGAACCAGAGCAGCGCACGGAAACGCGGTTTACCTTCCCGCTGGAGCGGTCCCTATTTATCTACTTGCACTTTAACATGCTTTCGAACTGCTAGGTGGGCAGGAGCTGGGACCGAGCAACGGGAGCTCACCCCGTCGCAGGGATTTGAACCGCTGACCTTCTGATCAGCAAGCCTGTGGTTTAACCCACAGCGCCACCTGGTCCCTTCACTTTATCCTGCAAACCACCCTGTAAACTGAGAGATAGCGGTTGGCCCAAGGTCCCCCAGCGAGCTCCATGGAGGTGTGGGAATTTGAACCTGGGTCTCCCTAGTCCTAATCTGACACTGTGACCAACACCACTCTATTAGTCCCATAATTATTAGAGCACATTTTGAGGTATATGGGGGATCTGCAGGGAGAAAGAATAGGAAGTCCTGTTGCGCGAGTGCAAGCCCTAAAACAAGAAGCATAAATTAGAATATAAACTACAAGGATTGTGAAAGCAATATTTCTTCTCCCCTCAGGCCAAACTGGTTCTTGAGTAGTCCTGCAGTGGTGGTGGTTAGAAGAGGCAGAGGGCAACTCAGCTGGAGCTAGATTGTAGGGTGTTTGTGATATCCGTGGCATGGGTATTTAGGAAGCAACATAGGAAGAAACCGCCTTAGGCTGTGTCCAGTGCCCGGAATTCTTCGAGGGAAATAATGTGTTTTGAATGCACTTTGAAGGTACTATCGCATGTAGAAAGCCTTATACTGAAGCAAACCATTGGTCCATTAGTTCAGCATTGTCTATACCAGTGATGGCTAACCTTGACACTCCAGATGTTTTGGAACTACAACTCCCATCATCCCTAGCTAACAGGACCAGTGGTCAGGGATGATGGGAGTTGTAGTCCCAAAACATCTGGAGTGTCAAGGTTAGCCATCACTGGTCTATACCATCCCCTCCAACATTTCTCCGATGAAAATAGGGAAGTCCCGTGCCATAATGATATACTATTTATACCCCACACATCTTACTGGATTGCTCCAGCCACTCTGCATGGGTTCCAATATATTATTATTATTATTATTATTAATAATAATAATAATAATAATAATAAACATTAAAAAAACACATTTCCTATACAGGATTGCTTTCAGGCTGCTAGGGGGTCAGATAACTCCATAAAGGTAAAGGTAAAGGGACCCCTGACCACCAGGTCCAGTCTTGACCGACTCTGGGGTTGCGGCGCTCATCTTGCATTATTGGCCGAGGGAGCTTCCATTATTGGCCGAGTACGAGCTTCGGCCATTATTGGCCGAGTACAGCTTCCAGGTCATGTGGCCAGCATGACTAAGCCGCTTCTGGCGAACCAGAGCAGCGCACGGATACGCCGTTTACCTTCCCGCTGCAGTGGTACCTATCGATCTACTTGCACTTTGACATGCTTTCGAACTGCTAGGTGGGCAGGAGCAGGGACCAAGGAACGGGAGTTCACCCCGTCGCGGGGATTCGAACTGCCGACCTTCTGATCGGCAAGCCCTAGGCTCTGTGGTTTAACCCACAGTGCCACCCGTGTCCGGATAACTCCATACCCTCCAACATTTCTCCAATGAAAACAGGGACATTCTAAGGAAAAGCAGGACATTCCAGGATCAAATCAGAAACTGGGACGGCATCTCTAAATCAGGGATGTCCCTGGAAAACAGGGACACTTGGAGGGTCTATTATACTGGCTGAGTCCTCGCTCGTTGCTGCAGTCATCAAGTTTTGAAGATGCATGTGTGAACCAAGTGGTACACGATGGCCTCCCTTGTGTATGGATAACGAATAGACTTTAAAAACAAACACACTTCAGTTTTATTGAAAGGCTTAGATGCAACAACACATTTTGCATTTCTGCATGAGGCACAAGATCAAAGGGAAAGGTGCGATAGGCCTTACTTTCTTGGGGTTATTTTTATGGACACTTACAGAATCATAGATTGGCAGGCAATAACTCCAGGCAATCGATTTCTCAGAATCTTAAAAGTGCAAATGCTGGCCTTCAAATAATTGTTCAATACAGGTGCATCCATTATGCCAGGCTTTACCCCCTCAAATATTCAACCACCCAAGGTCTTAAAGTTACAGGCTTTTTTTAAAAAGAAAAGAAACGAAAAAGAACACATATTCTGCATCCCAAAATGCACTCAATCCTAATTGCTTTCATTAAAGATACCAGCCAATCCAAAGGCATCCCAATTCATTAACCTTCTCACTTTAAGCTGATGAGGCCTTTAATTAACAGCAGCTCCTTTGTAATTCTCCTATCATGGACAGCCCTGTGCCATTAATAAGTCTCGCCACAAAGTAACTGGAAGGAAAGAGGAAAGGTGGAAAACCTCCCTCGCTATCTTATCTGGGGAAATTCCTTTTTGACCAATACCTAACTGAGTGGCTGTCTGGTGCCTTAAGCATTCCAACTAGCTCTTTCCAGCAGACGTCCCTGGCAAAGTGGGAGAGGAGTGAGGGTGTGTGTGTGTGTGTGTGTGTGTGTGTGTGTGTGTGTGAAGACGACGACGACAGGACGGACTTCCTTTTCTTATAAACTGTGTAGTTTTACATGTTTTTCAACTTTTCTTGAACTCATCAGTCAAGGTCTTTTTTTTTCTATTCTTGGAAGGAGTTTCCCACAGATTGAGCCAACAGTATTTTCTGTATTGCCAATTAAAAATGCCAGAATCTTCACCTGCAGATGCCTCTGCGGTCATGTTTACAACCTGCCTCACTGGAGAAGTCTAGCAAATTCCAAATCTCTAGTTGATTGGTTGGTTAAGAGGAAAAAATGGTCCTACCTTTATGTGCAGGGATGTGGGTGGCGCTGTGGTCTAAACCACAGAGCCTAGGGCTTGCCGATCAGAAGGTCAGCGGTTCGAATCCCCATGACGGGGTGAGCTCCCGTTGCTCGGTCCCAGCTCCTGCCCACCTAGCAGTTCGAAAGCACTTCAAAGTGCAAGTAGATAAATAGGTACCACTCCGGTGGGAAGGTAAACGGTGTTTCCATGTGCTGCTCTGGTTCGGCAGAAGCGGCTTAGTCATGCTGTCATGACCCGGAAGCTGTCTGTGGAGAAACGCCGGCTCCCTTGGCCTATAGAGTGAGATGAGCACCACAACCGCAGTCGTCCGCAACTGGACCTAATGGTCAGGGGTACCTTTACCTTTACCTTACCTTTATGTGCAAAGGTTCCCCACGAGGGTTCATTGTCCTGGCAAGACAATGCTCTCCTGCTCATTCTTAAAAGTGGGATTACCACTCTCTGTCCATATGGGTACCATGTTGTACCACTATGATGCTCGACCCACTCCCCACCCACCCACCCAGACACCACACAATTCTTTCCCATGTCCTGTGATGTTACACATCTACCCCTAACTCTTTGGCTTCCCTCAGATTGATCCACAGCCCTGAGATGAAGAGTCTACCGACTGACCTATCACAGCAATCTTATACCCACTTACCTAGGGATAAGCCCCTCGAACTCAGTTCCGAGCAGACATGCCCAGGGTTGTGCCTCACACGTTTTAACCGAAATGCACACTTGTGATAGAGATAAGGAATCTGCGCAAGCACAGATGACAGATATTGCCAGCTCAGCCTAATCCCTCTAGAGCAGGCATGTCCAACAGGTAGATCGTGATCTACTGGTAGATCACTGGACGTCTGTGGTAGATCTTTGGCAGATCACTGGCTCCCCCCAAAGAAGCTCAACATTTTTGCCCCGCACCCCCCAAAAACGGGGCTTTCCTCCTCCATAAAAATAGTTCAACAACTTTGACCTGAACCCCTAAAAAAAGGTCCTTCCTCTTCCCTAAAAAAAGCTCAACAACTTTCACCTGAAACCCCAAAAAGGGGGTAGATCACTGCCAGTTTTTAACTCTGTGAGTAGATCACAGTCTTTTGGGAGTTGGCCACCCCTGCTCTAGAGCTTCGGCTGAAGTGAATACTCTCACGGGCTGAAAGAAGTTAAGCACAATATATTGAGTTGGAAGACCTCATCCTTGATATGTGGTAACTGGTAAAATGGGTTTGCATGACTAAGCACTCTGTGGCTGTGTGAAAATCCTTTTTTTTTTTTTAAAGAAAACTAACCCTGCTTAACCACAGACAAAAGGCTCTGTCTCAGAGTCCTGCAATTAAAAAAGGCCAAGGCTTTTTCTCTCTCTCCACATTCAACCCAGAAGCAAGTCAAATCCTGCTACATTAAAAATATATTGCAGCATGTCAATTGGGGCAGGCAAAAATAGAATTGTGTGGGTGGGAGTCTGCAATGATTTTGTATCACTATTTGGGTGAACATTCCCTGCAAAGGGATATTATGCTGTACCCCAAACTTTTTTTTTTCTTAAAAAAAGAATACTGCTAGTGGTTTCAACTTGCCTAACATACCGATTTATATTTATTGAAGCTGCAATTCTGTACCTGCTTACCTGGCAGAAGAGTGGGCTGTTTGCACCCTTCCTTTTAGAAAGACTTCTCATAAGCAGCCCCCAGTGTGGTGTAGTGGTTAAGAGCGGTAGACTCGTAATCTGGTGAACTGGGTTCGCTTCCCCGCTCCTCCACATGCAGCTGCTGAGTGACCTTGGGCTAGTCACACCTCTTTGAAGTCTCTCAGCCCCACTCACCTCACAGAGTGTTTGTTGTGGGGGAGGAAGGGAAAGGAGAATGTTAGCCGCTTTGAGACTCCTTCGGGGAGTGATAAAGCGGGATATCAAATCCAAACTCTTCTTCTTCATGTGCCTCCTCTATGGGGTCTAGAGGGTGGCAACACAAGAACGGGCCTTTTCTGCAGTGGCTCCCCATTTGTGGGCACCTTCATTATACACTTCATTAAACAAAACTGTTCCTCCAGGCCTTTGGCTGACTAACATGTTATGCCCCTTATAAATGTGTTTTTTTGGTGGGGAGATGTGGGAAGGGAGGTTTATTGGTTTGTCTTGTTCTTGTTTAACTATGTATTTTATCTGGTGTTTTTATCTTGTAGTTTTATGCTGTGAACCGCCCTGAGATCTACAGATAAAAGGCGGTTTACAATTTTCTATCTATCTGGAACAAGAGAAAAAAGCTATAAGGATGGATAAAAGACCTTCCTAAATAAATACACTTTTTCAAAGCATGCTTAAAAGCACAAAGAGATGGAGGAGCCTAGCTAGATTCCCCCAAACAGGGAATTCTATAGCATGGCGGCAGCTACAGAAAAGGCCCCGTCTTTGGTACTTGTCCAAAAAGAGTTTGATTGAAAGGCGAACCAGAGACCAGAGTGTGACAGATGACAATCTTGAAGCTGGGTAGGTTCACATGAGCATTCTTACATGGAAGGGCGGAATTATGGACGCTGGTACAGATCTATGGTGCGATGAAAGCCCTATTACCCTTAAGCACTGGCTTGGGAGCCCTAGGAGAGAAGGAATTGGATGCTAAGCAGGAGCAATGGGCCACTCTGTCCACAGGTGGCGCAATGGGTCGGCGCATCTGGCTGTTAACCAAAAGGTTGGTGGTTCGAGCCCAACCCAGGCAGGATTCCTGAGTTGGACTAGATGACCCTTGGGGAATCCTTGAATCTGTACAATTCTATAATTCTATGTTTCTTTTATAATTCTGCACCCAGCACAGAAGCAAGTAGGCTGCCCGAGGAGGGAAATCCCATGTTCAGCAGTGGGCTGCTGCAGGAAGGACAAGAGTTTTCTGCCAGCCTGCAGCAGGCTAGTAAAAAACAAACCAACCAATGTGCCATCTAGTAACTTCTATGGGTAACTTATTTGGACATAGTGTCCAAAGTCTAGACCAGGGTTTCCCAAACTTGGGCCTCCAGCTCTTTTTGGACTACAACTCCCAACATCCCTAGCTAGTAGGTAGGACCAGTGGTCAGGGATGATGGGATTTGTAGACCAAAAACAGCTGGAGACCCAAGTTTGGGAAACCCTGGTCTAGACATATTGGGTTTGGGTGTGCTTTGAAACTTGCTGGGTACCCACAGGCAAGTCTCAACTTCTTAGCCTACCCTACTTCACAGGGTTGTTGTGATTTTTTTAAAAATTGCTGTTTTTTTAATTTATATAAAAAGAAACAAATAAATACCAAATAAATGAGTAGAAAAGATGGCAAGAGTGTGTGTCAACAGCAGTTCTTAACCCCGTAGCACAACTGAGCCATGATGTTAAAACATTGCAGATCACTTGACGCTTCCCAGAGGCTACGTCCAGATATAACTTCCTTTCCCTGAAGACTCATGAAATAGACTCAAGTGTTTTCCAGAAACTCTGTTGCTGTTGTGGTGGGCAGTTTTAGTTGCTGAGGTTAAGCAGCTACTTACTTAAGCATATATGGTGTTTTGTTCTGGGGTGGGTGGGTGTGTTTTATAAATGTTGTTGTTCCAATAGTTATTTCCCTGCCCATCTTACCAAGAAAAGAGGCTGAGACAGAAGCCAGATGCGAGTGCGTAACAACCGCAGTTCCTTAACCACACTCACATTGGAACCCACAGGCAAATTTTGCTTCCTTCCATACCCCATAACCAGAATTTATCCAATGTTGGGCGGACCGTGAAAAGCTAAGCCATTAAAGTTTTCCAGATCTCCAAAGTACTATATCCTAAGAAAACTACGCCTACTCGTAAGTGCTCCGATTCAATGAATCGGGCTCCTTAATTCTGCTCTAGGAAATATGGTTAGGACAGCAGCTTATGGGAAGGGTGAACTCAAACAGACTCAAATTTGGCCATTTGTTGTCTGCATCTTGCTGTAAATAGCAGAAGGGACCTTTGGCTTTCCTCCTTAAGGCTGCTCCTGACGGCAGCCCTTTCCCCTGCCCTCCATAGAAGTGAATGGAGTGTAGGGGAAAGCCTTCCCCACCAATTCATTTGTATGGAATGAAAAGATAGACTGTATTATTATGGAGTCCCTCTGCCCTGGGGCAGAGAGGGGGGTACTGCTGTACCAGACCCAGAGCCAACAAAGGAAATCAGACTCTGAGCTCCCACCTCTTTAAAAAAAAAGTACCGTAAGTTTCTAGTCCTTATGAATTAAAACTATAATGCAAATCTGAATCCTCTTTTGTGAGAGGTGCAGGGAATCCAATCCACATACAGTGTCCTGGGCCCAGAAAATCCTCCTGGCACCTCTTCCCCGAATTCAGCCACCCTTGTCTGCTGTTTGTACTGCTTACTTCAGATTAATTAAAGCTGTGTGCTATACACACTAACTGGGGAGAAAATTCCTGGGATTTATTTCTGAGTTAAAAGTGCCTAAGTTTGCATTGCATATCACACTGGAGTTCATGAGAATTCAGTTAATTCAGGCAGCTCCACCCTTTAATATGATTTCAACTTTCTTTTCTGAAGCTTTTTCCTTTTTGGGGCGGCGGCGGGGGGGCAGTTTAACAGAACTTCTTTAAACATTGAACTTTAGTACATTTTAAAAGTTGTCCCGGGAAATGTCCCGGGCATAAAAAATGTGATTAAAAAAAGAATTCCAGTTGAAGTTGCACAATTCAGAGCATTTGGATTTAAATCTGTCCTGAAGCTACCAAACCGAATGAATGCCTGTGTATGCAGTTAGTACTGGTAGCAGCTGCTGTGGTGTGTGAATAACATTGGTGTGCAAGTAAAATGCTCAGAAAACAAGTGCTAAGTATTTCCACTGAGTTTCATGGGGCTACTCAAGAGTAGGCAGTAATGAGCGCTGGCCTCTCCCTTAGATGCACATAAGGTAAAGGTAAAGGGACCTCTGACCATTAGGTCCAGTCGTGTCCGACTCTGGGGTTGCGGCGCTCATCTCGCTTTATTGGCCGAGGGAGCCGGCGTACAGCTTCCGGGTCATGTGGCCAGCATGACAAAGCCGCTTCTGGCGAACCAGGGCAGCGCACGGAAACGCCGTTTACCTTCCCGCCAGAGCAGTTCCTATTTATCTACTTGCACTTTGACGTGCTTTCGAACTGCTAGGTTGGCAGGAGCTGGGACCGAGCAACGGGAGCTCACCCCGTCGCAGGGATTTGAAACGCCAACCTTCTGATCAGCAAGCCCTAGGCTCTGTGGTTTAACCCACAGCGCCACCTGGGTCCATAGATGCACATACACTGACCTCAAAATAAATTACTTGGACAGTTACAAGGAGACATACAGTATGTGCTATGCAACTAAACCCCCTCAAATCTGTATACTCTGCAGAATTCTTGATAATTATCCTTTCTCCCTTTAAAAATCAAAGGGTGTACAATTATTATTTTTAACATCCCTGGTCTTTAAAGCGCTTACATGTAAAATAAGTCACATTCTTTTAAATAAGACTCGTGGAATCGGGACGCAGTTTCAGACTACCTGGGATCTTACCTACTGGGTGCTCTCCCAGCAGGGGTCGTTTTGAGGAGGGACGCAGCAGTGGTGTTTTCGGAAAATTCATTTCTGGGATAGAAACGGTATAACACCAGGAACGTTGCACATCTGATGTGACCTCATCAGCTCTGATCTCGTCCAGGGCTCTCTGAACGCCGCCGCCCCGCCCCCCGCTCCGTCCATTCAAGCCTCAGAGAAAGTTTCTTTCAACTTTTTCAGCAGAGGAATCCCACCACCCGAGATCCGCCCACATTCCTCCCCGCCCCTGAGAGCCCTTTTATCTTCCCAGCCAATCGTAAACAGAGCTTCGGAGACAACAGACCGCGCCATTGGCAGGGGCCGGGATTGCGTGGCCCCGCCCACTGCTCGGTTTGTGAATGGGGAAGGGGCGGCGTTCCATGGAACGCTCGGGCATAAATGCGTCCTTTCCCTTTTCTTTCGCTTCCCCGCCTCCTCCTCATTTTGCAAGGCGCGTTCCATCGGCTGCTCCAGCCTCCCTTCCGCAGCCGCCGGAGAGACGGGTTGCATCTGCTAAGCGCAAGGGCGCCGGCGGGATCTGTTTGGCTGCCGCTTAAACCCGGGGTGTCGAGAGCGTGTGAAGAACCAGCCGAGTCAGCGCGGGCGGAGGAGAGGGAACCACGCAGTAATTGGATTTTAAAAAAAATTACTGAAAGCCCCTGGAGTAAAATGCGCGGATCAAGCGGGAGAAGCAATCGTAATCCGTTTAACTCTGAAGCCTAAATCCCAGGCTTTTTTTATTATTATTATTTTAAAGGAACGGAGAGCAGGCGAAATTGCCACGGAGGGACTTTTTCAAGGACTTCGGCTGTTCTTCCACACCCAACACCTCCAAGGAAACTTTTTTTTATATAAAAGAAGAAGAAAACCCTATGGACTGATTTCGGGCGGCGGGGAAAAGACTCTAGCCCCTGCGATTTTGTTGGGAACCAGGTACTTTTTGGACAAACCGAGGCGTGTGTTTTGAGTGTTGGAAAGACCCCTTCCGGAGGGGAGACAAACGCGGAGAGGCTTCCCGGTCCTCGCTGCTCCGCAGACGGATCACTACACAACCCTTTGGCGAGCGATCAACGGGAGAGCCGGCTGAGCGAGCGATCCGCCCCCTCCCGCCTCCCCCACCCGAGAGCAGGCGGCTGCAAGAGCAAGCAGAGCCAGCCCCGCCGCCGCTGCTGTGTGACCCCTTTTTGCTGCTCGCCCTGTTGTAGGAAAGTCGTGGAGGTCCGGGCGGCTCTTGCCTTGGGAGCCACGCGGCGCCGGGCTGCGCAGACCTCCCTCGTGCTGCGCGCCTCTCTCCCCGGTGCGCGCGTGTTCGGCTTCTCCGGCTGCCCGCTGCTGCGCCGGATCATGGGCCGGGGAGCGTCGAGCAGGAGGCGGGCGGCGCCCCTTCCTCCTCCTCCCGCGGGCCTGTGGGCCTTGGCGTGGTGCGCCCTCGTCTGGGGCCTCCCGCGGGGCGCCGGGGCGCAGCCTTACCAGGGCGAGAAGGGCATCTCCGTGCCGGACCACGGCTTCTGCCAGCCCATCTCCATCCCGCTGTGCACGGACATCGCCTACAACCAGACCATCCTGCCCAACCTGCTGGGGCACACGAGCCAGGAGGACGCGGGCCTGGAGGTGCACCAGTTCTATCCGCTGGTGAAAGTGCAGTGCTCGCCCGAGCTGCGCTTCTTCCTGTGCTCCATGTACGCGCCCGTGTGCACCGTCCTGGAGAGGGCCATCCCGCCGTGCCGCTCGCTGTGCGAGAGGGCGCGCCAGGGCTGCGAGGCCCTCATGAACAAGTTCGGCTTCCAGTGGCCCGAGCGCCTCCGCTGCGAGAACTTCCCCGTCCAGGGCGCCGACGAGATCTGCGTGGGCCAAAACACCTCGGACACCTCCGGAGGCGCGGGAGGAACGGGCGGCGGCGCCCCCGGAGGCGGCTACCCCGCCGCCGCCTCCCCCACTCCCCCGCTGCCCGACCCCCCGTCGCACCCTCTGCCCCCCGCCAGCTGGGCTTTCTCCTGCCCCCGCCAGCTCAAGGTGCCCCCTTACCTGGGCTACCGCTTCCTGGGCGAGAGGGACTGTGGCGCCCCCTGTGAGCCGGGCCTGCCCCACGGGCTGATGTACTTCAAGGAGGCGGAGGTCCGCTTTGCCCGCCTGCTGGTGGGCATCTGGTCCGTGCTGTGTTGCGCCTCCACCCTGTTCACCGTGCTGACCTACCTGGTGGACATGCGGCGCTTCAGCTACCCGGAGAGGCCCATCATCTTCCTCTCGGGGTGCTACTTCATGGTGGCCGTGGCCTACGTGGCCGGCTTCGTCCTGGAAGACAAGGTGGTGTGCGTGGAACGCTTCTCGGAGGATGGCTACCGCACGGTGGTGCAGGGCACCAAGAAGGAGGGCTGCACCATCCTCTTCATGATCCTCTACTTCTTTGGCATGGCCAGCTCCATCTGGTGGGTCATCCTCTCGCTCACCTGGTTCCTGGCGGCCGGCATGAAATGGGGCCACGAGGCCATTGAGGCCAATTCACAATACTTCCACTTGGCTGCCTGGGCCGTGCCGGCCATCAAGACCATCACTATCCTGGCCATGGGGCAGGTGGACGGAGATGTCCTCAGTGGGGTCTGCTACGTGGGCATCTACAGCGTGGACGCCCTGCGGGGCTTCGTCCTGGCTCCGCTCTTCGTCTACCTCTTCATCGGCACCTCCTTCCTGCTGGCCGGCTTCGTCTCCCTCTTCCGCATCAGGACCATCATGAAGCACGACGGCACCAAGACGGAGAAGCTGGAGAAGCTGATGGTGAGGATCGGCGTCTTCAGTGTCCTCTACACGGTGCCGGCCACCATTGTGCTGGCCTGCTACTTCTACGAGCAGGCCTTCCGGGACACCTGGGAGAGGACCTGGCTCCTGCAGACCTGCCACAGCTACGCCATCGCTTGCCCTGCCAACGTGGCCCCCATGAGCCCCGACTTCACGGTCTTTGTCATCAAGTACCTCATGACCATGGTTGTAGGCATCACCACGGGCTTCTGGATTTGGACGGGCAAGACCCTCCAGTCCTGGCGCCGCTTCTACCACAGACTCAGCACCGGGAGCAAAGGGGAGACGGCCGTATGAGCTGCTTCTACCCATCCCAGGCAGGCTGCCTCCCCAAAGCTGCTCTCTTGCTTCTTGTGGAGAAGACTTATAGAAGGAAAGAGGGAACTGGTGGGGTGGCTGCTGTTTTCCTTCAAACTCTGCCTCTTCTTCTTGCCACCGGAAAGATAAAAGATGGTTGCTGGCTCGTTTCTCCTTGCCGGCTGGCCAAGTTGAAGAGCGCAGATTAAGTGTCCTTCTTAAGACTGCTCTTCGGGACAGAAAATTTCTTAACCCTGTGAGAATTTCTTTACTTCCCATCCTTTTTTTTTTAAAGTGCTGCAGTATCTGTTCAAAGGGAAATGTTGGGATTGTGCCAAGGATAGAAGCAGGGGAGAAAAGCAATATATTCCCCCCCCCCAAAAAAGTGGTCACATTTGTGGATTTATGTGCTGTCAGATTGGAAGTTCCTAACTCCCCCCCCCCACCCCAAATCCAAAATCCTGATTCACAGCCTTTGTAATCTGCATCCTGCCTGGCAGGTTTTATTTTTCTCAGGCAACACTGCAAATTGGAAGTCTTGCTCCCTATACTTCTATTTTGTGTGTCTCCTGTCTGCAAACTTCTTTAGGAATCTTCAGTTCAGTCCTCCGCAAGGCTTGCTCAGAAAGCCATCCATTTAATTTTCAAGGCTCTTACTCCTAAGCAAGTATGTGTATAGGATTTTAGCATCCTATATAGTCTTGACTTGTGAGTAAGACCCTACTGGGCCTTCCTCCTGAGTAGACACGTTTAGGATTTCCCAGTTCAGTTTCACTGACCTCTGTGAAACTTCTCTCCTGAGTTAATGCGGAAAAAGTTTCCTTCTCTACTTTAGCTTTTGAAAGTGCCCCCCCCCCAATGATTCCCTGCTTTGGCAGAAGGTATCTTGCTGGGGTGGGGGAGGAGAGGGGAGCTTTCTGTGTAGGACTCTGAAAAAGAACTGACCGTGTTGATTTTCAGTAGAATGCTTTTTTACTCTCTTCCCTTTTGTTAGCGGAGACAAAAGAGAAACAAAAGTGTATTTCTCTGCGGCAAGGCATAAGCATGGGATCAGTTTTTTTTTATGGGGAAACGTAACAAAGAATTTGTTGAGGTTCAGCTATGGAGCTTTGCTGGCTCAGACAGAGCTCCACATTCCTTTTACCAACACAAGAGGGGAGTTTCAGAAAGGTCTCCTGTTTTAACTCAATCTCACCCACTATTGTTGTTGTTTTTAAAAAAAATGGGAGTTTTAATTTGGAACACTTGACAAAACAACCCGCATCAAAACACGTAAAGCAGGCGGTTATAATATCTCTTGGTCACAAGGCTGCAGTTCCCTCTGCTAATTCAGTTTCCTCTGCTAATTATAGAGATCACCCTTAAATACTGAAAAAGGGGAGAAAGACTTTGAAACCGACAACTGCAGCGAAAAGATATTTTATCAGTCCAGACCTAAATCGGCAGCGATCCCGGTCTCTGTTTACATGGTTTTAAAAGCCCGTTGAAATCAGTGTTATATAGTTTCTTTTAATTCTGTGCTGGGTTGTGGCCATTATTATGGAGAAATAAGATTTTATTGGAAACAAGGCTTTCGGTGCCCTCCTATCCATTTTTACGTTGATGTAAGTTCTGCTGGGTTCGCTGGGGCTTTATTCTGTAGTGAATGTGTTGATTTTGTGTGCTTGATCACAATCCAGCAAAAAGTTGTCTTAAGGCCACAAACAGTTCCACCCAGTGGTGCTTGCTTAGGATCTGAGCGGCCTGGAATTAATCGTCTCTAACTTAGCTTTTTGGATTGTGCTCAAGCTGTTAAAGGAATAGTAAACTGCAGTTGCTGGTTTCAATTCTTCCTAAACTGGGCAGTCCTTTTTTTTTTTTTTTTTTTTTAAAAAAGAAGCATAATAAATCCATGTTCAGAGTCTGCCATGCTGTATTCTGGGAGTAAGGAATACTTGTGAGTAGACCAGTATAGGATGGTGCTGTCAATCTCTTCCCTTGAACCTTATTAAATAGAAAAGTCTTCTGAAATAAAAAGGAAAGGGTTTCTTTTTCCCAGCACAGCATCATCATCATATGTGGAATTCTCCAGACAGCCATTGATCGAAATAAATTAAGTTTTACTTCAGAAGCATTTCATGTTCCTTTCTGAAATGTTCCATTGCTCTCAAGTCTCTTAAATTATGTTAAATTGACCTTTTCATATATAGATGAATTAAGGGGTTTTCTTTCTTTTTTTTAGCTTTCTGCGAACCTAAGGGGTTTGAATTTATTTTTGCTTAAAAGACTAATTGGAGAACTGCAGGCTTTTAACAAGCTCTGCTTCCATTCCCCCTTCCTATGGCTGTAATAACTTTCTTCTTTATATGTATGAATGGAGATCCAAGTTTTTAAAGAAATAAATAAAGTATTGGAAAGGGAAAGTCATCGGGGTGTGAGTGTGTGCAGGGCATAGTGTTTGGGAATGAGGCAAAAAGAGAAGGAAAAAAAAGCACCCCAATAATTCTACAGTATATTTTGTCTCCCTGGTTCAGAGATCCTGGTTTGTTTTTTTAAGAAAATACACAAGACCAGCTAAAAGTACAGTATGTATATTTTGTAAATCTGACATTTTGTAAGAATATATATATGTATTTATGTTTTTATTTACTTTTTTGTCTTCAAATGGTCTGTATAAGACCCATTCATATGTACAGAACACAAAAATAAATGGATTTTTAATACAATATAACTTTTTTTTAACAGTTCTATCTCAATTCTCATATCCTTTCCCCCTGCCTCATATTCTTTGTTATTGGGTGTCTTAAATGCTTAATGAATGTGGCCTCAAACCCAAGCATCGTTCTGAAGACAGAGGGAGAAATGCAGTGCGGGGCTGTGGCAATTGTTCCATCAGCTCAAGGTTTTCTGGCTTGCCGGACCAAATTTTGCCATCTCTTCTCTCCCCGGATGATGCTATTCTGGGGGTTCTAACTCTCCCAGAGCCAAATTTGGGGGGCTTGCAAGGGAAGAGGGGGAACCCCTTGCATTAGCATTAGTGTGGGTTTATACCATTTGTATTTATTTAAAAATTACGACTAGATTGGGCCAGGCTGCACAATCTGGGATATTCAGGCCTGAGACTAAATCCAAATGATTTCGAAGAGGGCCGGCTTCCAAGAGGGTAGGTTAGAGCTACGGTAGCAGCTCTAGACTGCTTACTAGTAATCTATCTCACTGAAGTCATTGAGGAATGACTTTGTGGTCATCTTTCAATTGATGTATTTAGTAGAGGCATGGGCAACCTGTGGCCCTGTGGATGGTGTTCAACTCCAGCTCCTATCAGCCCCAGGCAGCAGCAATAATAATAATAATAATAAATAATTTTTACCCCAGCCACATTGGGCAGCTCCCAGCAGAACACAGTCGTACCTTGGATCCCGAACGCCTTGCGAGTCAAACGTTTTTGCTCTCTAACGCCACAAACCCAGAAGTGATTATTCCGGTTTGCGAACGTTTTTTGGAACCCGAATGTCCGACACGGCTTCCGATTGGCTGCAGGAACTTCCTGTTTTTACATGAGTAGAATGTGTCCTTTTATTTAAAATGCATCTCTGGGTTATTTGTGGGGCATAGGAATTCATTCATTTTTTTTCTTCAAAATATAGTCTGGCCCACCACATGGTCTGAGGGACGGTGGACCCGGCTCACAGCTGAAAAAGGTTGCTGACCCCTGATATAATGTAAGACTCTCTGGCTAGGAACCAACACAGACCTAGGCTCAAAACCCCATTCAGGCCTGAACTGATCCATTCTTAGCCTATAACCTACCTCACAGGGTTGTTGTGGATCACACAAGGGATGGGAGAACAACCATGTATGCTGCCTTGAGCTTACTGAAGAAAATTTGGGGTATGAAAGGAAAGACAACACTTCTCTACAGATTAGATGGTGGTCAAGTCTTTCAGTTACCCATCACTGGAGAGTTACTTGTAAATGAAGTAATTCTCTACAAAAAAAGAGGATATTGCTGTCTCAACATTTGTTCCTTCTTTGCTCAATGCTTGATCAATTTTTTCCTTTTCCTGTAAAGGATGTAAAAACTTGACCACTTCCTAATTTTTGTCCCAGGTACGTTTGCGTATAGAGAGAGGAGCTTTCTCAATAGTAAAAAACGGGGGTGGGGTGGGGTGGGGAACAAGCAATTGTCATGTTTGACCGCATTTCGTTCAGAAAGGTGTTTTTTCCCCAAGCCATTGTGTCTGTTTTTCTCTGGGTTTGCTGCAGTTCTATTAGGCAGAACAATCAAGCATGAATTCGCACTGAGAGCAATGGGACAGTCTTCACTCCTGTGTCCTAGGCCAGGCTTCGGCTGCAGATAAGTGACTAGGACTGCAAACAGTGGGATTTACTTCCAAGTAGGTATGTAAAGGGTTGTGCTGCTAATCCCAATGAACTCATGGAGCATAGTTTCACCTTTATCCAAGCTGACATTTCAAATCACTATTTTGCTTGAAAATAAGAGGACCTGTGCTTAACTTCCTATAAAAACATTACTCCCAGAATTCTTGACATCATATGTCATTTTGGTGCAATAAAACATTTTATTGGGACTCCAATACCATTGCAATGATAAGTTTTATTCTTGCTCAGTATATTTAAACATGTTTGAGCTCAGATCCATAATTTATCTTAGAAAATTGATGTTCAGCTGCTGTTGCACATTGGTCATTCCAGTGCATATCTTTATAAGCAGGGGAAAGGTAATATTAAATACTGGCAGTGGATCCAACTGGATAAATGACATTTCCCAGCCTTCTCCTTCCCTAAGGTATCTGTCTCGCTATCTCACATTCATATTAGGGGTGTGTGTACCAGCCGCAAGATTCGACTTGTATCTGTAACTTTGGGAAGCAGCCCGATCTGTTTCAGAGCTGCTTTGTGTCTTTCCAGCTCTGCTCCATGTTCAAGACGGAATTATCTCTGTTAAAAACAACGCTCTGTTTCACTATAATGGGGAATCGAACCTTTTTGCTTTTCATGAAAGTGAATGTTGCAGGACTCCCACTATTCCCAGTTAGCATGGTCACTGGTCAAGGATGGGAGGAGTTGTCATCCAGCAACATCTGACAGGCACCACATTGGTTACCCCCTAGTGTAAAGTGTGTTGGGTTGTGGTTTTGGGGTTTTTTTTTAAGGTGGGAATATTTGTGCGTTTATTTAGATCTGCACCCCACCTTCCAACCGCATTATCAGGACAGCTTGCAATGAAAATTTAAAAAACAACAACACTTTAATATCCCTAATACGTTGAGCTACGATCAGGGACTCCATGAAAGCAGCATCCAAATAAAGCAGATGAACAAAAGTTCAAAAGTCTGCACAAATAATAAGGTCTTTGATGGCGCCACACAAGCAGTGGAGGGCCTTCTCGGCAGTGGCACCCTCCCCGTGGAACGTCCTCCCATCAGATGTCAAGGAGATAAAGAACTACACAACTTTTAGAAGACATCTGAAGGCAGCCCTGTATCAGGAAGTTTTAATGTTTGACATTTTATTCTTTTTTATGTTCTGCTAGAAGCCGCCCAGAGCGGATGGACGGGGCATTATTATTATTATTATTATTATTATTATTATTATTATTATTATTATTATGTCTCTAGAAGAGGACTGTTACAAAGCCAGGAGGCCATCACTGTGATGGCCCTTTTCACCAGTAACCAACCACAGCACATTTGTGGCAGAGAAACTGGCAGGAGGGTAATGCTATGAGCTTTTTTTGTTTTGTTCTGTTTAAAATCCACTGAGCTCGTTCTCTTGCATCAGTGTAAGCCAGTGTTGTCACGTTGGGTATACGTGTGTGTGTGGCTTTTAAAGGAAACTCTTGCTCTGTGGACACGCAGCTTTGCCATGCGTAGAGAAAATTAGGGGTGGGAAACTGTGTGGAAATAGTACGCCTCGAGTCCTACGCAACCGCATGCACTTAAATTCTGATTTCAAGGAGTTCAGCCTAAGCCTACAGGAATGGGCTGTGTTGCTGCAATGACTAGGAGCAATTGCACGGAATAATCATAGAATTGTCGAGTTGGAGGGAACCCCAAGCATCATCTAGTCCAACCCCTTGCAATGCAGGAATGTGCCGCTGTCCCATATGCGGATCGAACCTGCGACCTTGGCATTATCAGCACCATGCTCGAACCAATGCCCTGTTGAATTTGTTGGGACTCCTATGTCCATATATAAGATTTGGTGGCACTTTCTTTTATTAAGCACACCGGATTATGGATTCCGTTGCACAGGAATCTGTCCCCCGCGGCTCCACACCGTGGCTTTGATGCTATCAACAGGCCTTCTCCCAAACAACCAGAACATTTTGCCAATTTCAATAAGCGCTGAGAAATAGCGTTTTTCAACTCTGAAATCCAGTTTCTCCACAATAATTCCAACATTATATGTCTCTCAAAACACAAATCTAGGGCAAAAATTCCAACTCCCGTTTAAACCATACCAGAAAGCTGGTTTTTATATATTTAAATACAGAAACACAGATGAAGTAGTCAAGGCTTGGTGTTGGGAAATTCTGACTTGCAAAGGCTTGTTCTGCCCGGGTGCCAAGCCCATGTCACAACTCGGTTTGATTATAGGTAGGTTTTTATTTGGTGTTAAGTGTTGCATGAAAACAAAAACAAAAACTGGGATCATAGCAAACATTCAGATGTGAAGACTCGGGGTGGGGTCGGGTGGACAGGAAAATTAGGTTGGAGAGAATTACATGTCTCCCCTCTCCATTTTTCTGGGGGTTTTCTAGGCTTTAACATCACTAAGCAAATGTACACTAAGGTGTCACAGTACGGCATGCCAAGATCCATCTTGTTTTAGTGTGAGTTTTACCGGTACATATAGACAATAGGTTTGAGCAGTGCTGGATTTACGTATAAGCTAAACAAGCTATAGCTTAGGGCCCCGCTCTCTTGGGGGCCCCAAAAAAATTTAAAGGGAAAAAACCTGGATGTACATTTCCAAAATGTAAGATAAAAAACAAATAAAATAAAACCTACTTACAGCAACAGTGTTTTGTGTTGTGTAGGCTCCTATGATGCAAGTAATGGGCCCCGCCTGCTAGCCTGCTCCCTAAAATATCACTGGTTTGCTCATTTCTATATATAGGGTGCCTACATTCTGCATGGACTGGTGGCATGGCAACATCTCGCATTATTGGCCAAGGGAGCCGGCATATAGCTTCCAGGTCATGTGGCCAGCATGACTAAGCCGCTTCTGGCGAACCAGAGCAGCGCACAGAAACGCCGTTTACCTTCCCGCCGGAGCGGTACCTATTTATCTACTTGCACTTTGACGTGCTTTCGACCTGCTAGGGACCGAGCAACGGGAGCTCACCCCGTTGCGGGGATTCGAAACGCCAACCTTCTGATCGGCAAGCCCTAGGCTCTGTGGTTTAACCCACAGCGCCACCCGCGTCCCTCCATACCTATCAGGTCCATAAATTACCATATAGCATATATTCAACACAAAAAACAGCGACAATTTGTTGTTGGCAAAGGACAGCGGGGCATATAAAGGGCCCCATTACCTTCAGTGGACCCAGGTGGCGCTGTGGGTTAAACCACAGAGCCTAGGGCTTGCTGATCAGAAGGTCAGCGGTTCAAATCCCTGCGACGGGGTGAGCTCCCGTTGCTCGGTCCCAGCTCCTGCCCACCTAGCAGTACGAAAGCACGTCAAAGTGCAAGTAGATAAATAGGTACCGCTCCGGCGGGAAGGTAAACGGCATTTCCATGCGCTGCTCTGGTTCGCCAGAAGCGGCTTTGTCATGCTGGCCACATGACCTGGAAGCTGTACGCCGGCTCCCTCAGCCAATAAAGCGAGATGAGCACTGCAACCCCAGAGTCGGACACGACTGGACCTAATGGTCAGGGGTCACTTTACCTTTACCTATTACCTTCAGTAGCTTAGGGCCTCATCAAACCTAAATCTGGCCTTGGGTTTGAGTACAACTTACTCTACAGAATCTTCTGGATTTCAGCCTGCTATTGCTGTGCTTCTGCTAAACAACAAGCCTGCAAATAGACAAGGTGGTTGTGTTCTTTTTTTGGACGGGTTTCTGATGGTAAAAAAATGTGTTCAAGCTTCGGGACCACACAGGACCATTCATCAGGCCTACTTTTGCAGAGCAAAGTGCCTTATCGAAAAGCGACTACCCTCCCACCGCAACTGGCTGTGGCACAATTACAAAAACATTTTGATTTTATAAATGCATGATATATTACTCGAACCACTTGGGCTATCAAACTTTAGGAGTGACTCAGGATTGCCAGTAATTGAGCTGGACTTGGAGACGCACCAGGGTATTTTGGAAGCTCTGTTCATTTTAGCAAAGGGTAAACAGAAATTCTTAGAAGTAGATGCAAGACTAGGGCACGTTCACCGAATGATGGCTCGCTCATTGCTGTGCTATCCAAATGTCATTGAGCCCAAACAAGGGACGATTAACTTCCAGTCATCCTTCAAGGAATTTAAAGCAGCGTCTTGCCAGCAGCCAAGCATGTCACTCGTACGAAGGTCAGAAAAGTTCATGCCTGCTGGGCCATGGTGCTGGGAACAATCTGGCAGCCAACAGTGGAATGCCATCATCACTTTAATGCCCTCTCATGGGAGAACAGGAAACGGCCATATCCCAAGACAGACCATGGGATTCATCTAGCTCAGTATTGACAGTACTGACAAAGCACATCTTCAGGCAAGGAACCTTTTCCTACTGGGAGATGGCGGGGACTAAAACCTGGGACTTTTTGCGGGCAAAGACGGCGCCCTACCACTGAGCCTGCCATTCCTTTTTTTACAGACAGGTTGGCATAAGGAAACACACAAATTAACTACATCAGCCAGCATTCTGTAAACCAAACTGTCTTGTCTCCCAGTTGAATATTATACAGTGGTACCTTGGTTCTCAAACGCCTTGGGACTTAAACAACTTGGAACGCAAACACCGCAAACCTGGAAAGTAAGTGTTCCGGTTTGCGAACTTTTTTCGGAAGCCGAACATGCTCCGATTTGAGTGTTACGCTTCCAATTTGAGTGCCACACTTCTGTTTTGAGTGCCACACTTCCATTTGGAGTGTTACGCTGAGGTCTGTCTGTTTTTGTTATTTATTTTGCGTTTTTGTTTTTGCGGCTCTTTTTTTGTTTTGTTTTTGTGACTGTGTGGAACCCAGTTCAGCTACTGATGGATTGTGTGACTGCAGTACATTGTTTACTGCGTTCATTTTATGGATCAATGGTCTCGTTAGATAGTAAAATTCATGTTAAATTGCTGCTTTAGGGGTTGTTTGTAAAAGTCTGGAACGGATTAATCCATTTTGCATTACTTTCTATGGGAAAGCGCGCCTTGGTTTTGGAACGCTTTGGTTTTGGAATGGACTTCCGGAACAGATTAAGTTTGAGAACCAAGGTACCACTGTACATATACACAGTGCTTTTTCTGGGGGGATGCAGGGGGACGCATACCCCTAAACATTTTGTGAATCGTAAGTTTGGCCTCATTGAGGGGCAATATTTCAATATGAGTAGGAAAATGAGAATATATATAGATCCTATAGATTGCAGACTCTCCAAGTGTCCATATTTTCCAGGGACAGTCCTGGATTTACAGAAGCCGTCCCAGATTCTGATTTTATTCTGGAATGCCCCGCTTTTCCTTAGGACACCCCTGTTTTCATCAGAGAGATGCTGGAGAGTATGCAAGGATGTCCCTATTTTCATTGGAGAAATGCTGGACGATATGGAGTTATCCGACCCCCCAAGCCATCTGAAGACAGCTCTGTATAGGGAAGGCTTTTAAAAAAAAGTTTTATTATGTTTTTATATATCTTGGAAGCTGCCCAGAGCGGCTGGGGCAACCCAGTGAGATGGATGAGGTATAAATAGTAAAATTATTATTATTATTATTATGGAAAAGATGTCCCAATTTTCATCGGAAATATTTTGGAGGGTGTGGGGGTTGTGCAACCCAGCTTTAAAGTGTTCCACAAGCTCACAACACTTCTGCTTCCAATTCTTTCCTCATTTGTTTTTGTGTTTTTTACATCTACCTGGCAGTGGGCAAAACGTTCATGTGACGAGCCAAGCTGCCAGTCTCCAGATTGTCTCTGTGAAAGTTCAAAGGCTTTTTTCTTTTCTTTCTTTTTTTCACTTAGGGAAGCTTACCATGAAAGCATCTACTTAACACATTTTTTTGCTCTGAGGTTATCCTCTGCGTATATTCAAATCTGCCAGGATGAGGCCAAGAAACGTGAAGCTGGTGACCTGTCTTCGTAATAAAACAAATATTGTTGTCCGCGGTAAAAATGTGCACATTCTTGTTTGAAGTTTACGCCACCCACACTTCGCTAGACTTCTAATTGTCAATAGTTCCCCCCTTCCTTTCCTTTCCTTTCCCCCCATACACATCAAAGCGCCTTCCTGGCCCAAAATCATCTTCTTGTTTTTAAGAGAGTCTGAACTGGAGACAGTAAAATTGAACCGCTTCCCAAATGTTTGTCTAAACTCTGAACCAGATCAAGTGTCTTTCCGTGGATGCTTTCCAAGAATTCCTTGCACACCCTCCCTAACCCTCTCCAGTCATACAAGGAGAGCAGTAGCCAAAATTCCAGCATTGGTAAAAGAGAAAAAGGGTTGGGTAGGTGGGAAAATCAATTATCATAACCAGAAACACTTACTTAAAACGCAGCTTGCTACTAATTAAACATAGGTACTCATTGCCACAGGGACGCGGGTGGCGCTGTGGGTTAAACCACAGAGCCTAGGGCTTGCCGATCAGAAGGTCGGCGGTTCGAATCCCCGCGACGAGGTGAGCTCCCATTGCTCGGTCCCTGCTCCTGCCAACCTAGCAGTTCGAAAGCACAAAGTGCAAGAAGATAAATAGGTACCACTCCAGCGGGAACGAAAACGGCGTTTCCGTGTGCTGCTCTGGTTTGCCAGAAGCAGCTTAGTCATGCTAGTCACATGACCCGGAAGCTGTATGTTGGCTTCTTCGGCCAGTAATAGGTACCGCTCCGGCGGGAAGGTAAACGGCGTTTCCGTGCGCTGCTCTCGTTTCCGTGCGCTGCTCTGGTTCGCCAAAAGCGGCTTAGTCATGCTGGCCACATGACCTGGAAGCTGTACCCTGGCTCTCTCGGCCTATAGAGTGAGATGAGCGCCACAACCCCAGAGTCGGTCACGACTGGACCTAATGGTCAGGGGTCCCTTTACCTTTACCTTTACTCATTGCAATGGTTTGCCTGCATTTTGCTCTGCTTCTGAGATCTTTATGAGCACGCTATTTTCATTGGAATTTTTCATATTCTCGAAAAAGAAATAAATGCAAAGCTGTGTGTGTGTGTGTGTGTGTGTGTGTGTGTGTGTGTGTGTGTGGCTTTTTTTTTTTTAAGGAGGGAGAAATGTATGTGCACGAGCCCATACACAAGTTCAAAGCCAGCTTTGATTATCAGAAGCAAAAGTCAGATTTCAGAAAGGCAAGCCCTCCTAAACGAAAATATAGGCTGTTGTTTTTTAACGTAATCCGTGATGAAAAGAGATTTTTCAAAATTCTTTTTTTTTTCCCTTCCAAAAAAGGCCTGGTAATGCTATCCTTCTTTCTTTGTAAACGTAGAAGTTTCAAGCAGCATTTCCTGTCCTTGTTTTATGAGCTGTGCATAGCAGCGTTCCAGCAGAACTGGCAGCCAGTAAAAGGGACGTCATTTGACACCCTTCGACATGTACACATAGCAGTCTGGAACTGAGAGGCATTTATGTGGGTGGATGCAGTGTGGGGGGGGAACCCACTTTAGAGCTCGTTTTTTTGGTTCATGTTGCTTCTCATTTTAACATCCACCCAGAATTCCCCCTAAGGTTAGTAAAAGAAAATGTACCCCTCCGTTCTCATAAAGCGAACATATTCAGACGCAGAGGACAGAAATGCAAACTTAATCAGGACTCTGAAGGGGGCGAGGCTGTCTTGGATCCAACAATTACTTTCCCATCTCTGTGAGGATAATTCCTGAATTCGTTTCGGGAGGACCAAAGTCCAGATGAAGGAGGGGACTATTTACCCCACAAGTCCTCACTTCTTCGAATGGATGCATTTAATATCCACCAAAAGCTATTGTTTTGTTTCTTGTCCCCCCCCCCCAACAAACACTCTGTGAGGTGAGTGAGGCTGAGAGACTTCAGAGAAGTGTGACCAGCCCAAGGTCACCCAGCAGCTGCATGTGGAGGAGCGGGGAATCAAACCCAGTTCACCAGATTACAAGTCCACCGCTCTTAACCACTACACCACACTGGCTCTCCACCAAAAGCTATTGTAACCCACGTGTCTCCTTGGGGGTCCTCAAGTTTGAACCTCGTGTGTGCATGTAGCTAAAGAATTTCTTTCCTTGCAAGAAAAGAGGAAAAACAGAGGTGCATGGAAGCATTCATTATTATTAATACTGTAACCCATTCATAACTCAAAACTGAAGAGATAAAATGTCCTCAGTGCTATAGGTGCTGCAACGGATGGCAGAAATCACCTCTCCTAGGTTGTCTGGGAGGGGTCAGGGAGAGATGGCACAGGTTTGAGAATTCTCAGGTTACCTCCTCTGACCCTCCCAATCTGTGATGCATCTGGGGAGTGGTCTGGGGTTACACCCCTTCTGTGATATATGTGGGATGTATCTGGGGGTGGGGCTGGACTCTGAGGAGGAAATTTTGAAATGTCTTTATAAGAGCATGTGCTCCTTTTGTTTGGGGTCCTTTTCCCCCTGTACTTTCTGGTGTATGGGGCAAAAACGCCATGTTGCAACAGAAATAAATTCTTTGCTTCTCAATTTTTCTCTGGTTGGCCTCTGTAATTTACTCCTTCTGATGGAGAACCTCAAAAGGCTCTTGTGTACCCCATAAGGGAATAAGAGCAGATTTCTGTTTATTTCAGTGGATAATAATGATGTGAATGTATATTATTAAATGGAAAATAAATAAAAAATATATAGATATATAAAATATTAGATATATATATATATAAACAAATGTCAGGTTGGCTGCTTGTCAGGACATCCCGTAACACTTTGGTTTACATCATTGTATTTATGGAAGTTGAGCCTGAAACTCTCCACAGGTCACCTGAAATGTTAATAATTTTTCTATCTCCAGTTTTAAATTCAATCCGAAATGGAAGCAGTACTAGCAAAGATATTGCCTCTGGGTCTGTTTCTGGGTGGCAGCATGTCTTGCAATTACATAAGGGTACTCTCTTGACTGGCAAAGAAAGAAGCAATCACATGGCTTAGCCAGAGGTGCCCAACCCCTCCTGCATTTTAAAAAATATTTAAATCAGCACATGTATCTGTTTTGGATCGTGTGAGAATCTGATCCGCTTTCTTTTTCCAGCAAAGCCCTTCCTTGATATGAGCATCTCTTACAAGACTCTCACACATCTCTCGAGAGAATGAAAACCTTAGCAGAGCCTGGGGTGGAAGGAGGAGAGAGATATACTCTGAAGGTTTTTTTTTAAATAAATAAATAAAATCAGTTGGCATTTTCTAAAAGTAGCTATGATTTCAGGAGAGAATTAATTAATTATGATAAAAAACATTCTTAATAGGATTTATGCTATCAGATCACTTAATTAGTTCTGGCTTTTGGTTACTAGTAATGAGCTTCTGTGAGGGGAGGCAAATAAATTATTGTTTATTCAAATGGTAATAATTTGGGTTTCTTTAATTGACTCCTAGGGAGGGAGGGAGAGAGAGAGAGAGAGAGAGAGAGAGAGAGAATTCCTGCTGTTTTCTTAAAAAGCAGGATGGAAAATTTCCAGCAACGACTCAGAAAACAAGACCAGCTCCTTCTGCAGCCTGCCTTTGCTCTCTGGTGCAAAGTTGATTTCAAGTCTGTGGCAATTTTCAAGGTCTATGTCAGGGGTAGGCAACCAAAGGCCTGTAGGCCGGATGCGGCCCAATCGCCTTCTAAATCCGGCCCAGGGAGGGTCTGGGAATCAGCATGTTTTTACATGAGTAGAATGTGTCCTTTTATTTAAAATGCATCTCTGGGTTATTTGTGGGGCCTGCCTGGTGTTTTTACATGAGTAGAATGTGTGCTTTTATTTAAAACTAGCTGATCCGGCCACGCCTTGCTGTGGCTGATTTGGTGAAATGCAAAAGTAAGATACAGTATGAAAGAGAAAGCGTATGTTTACTTACACCTTATCTCGTTGAAGTTCAGTCTATGTGTTCTCCGTTTGCCCCTCCCATTTTTGTCTTCATTTCTACAACTGTTTATTTTAGTCTATGAGGTTCTTTGTCAATGGCCTTGTTCGATGTTGTTGACGTGTAGTGGTGGGCTGTATGTTTGTTTTTATAGGAAGACGTTTGTATCTGTGGAAGGTGTGGTATCTGGCCCGAAATGTGAGTAGCGGCATTGTCGTCCGGCCTCTCTCTACAGCCGGTCGAGCTAGCGTCCCAAACCGCGAAAATGGCGATTTCTTCCGGCGTGTCTCTATACCCACCAGCGGAGCTAGCAGTAGTGATTGTGGGCGGTCTGTCTGTTGATTGGATGGTGGTAGTGACATTGGGAAAGGAGGAGGAGGGGTCGGAAACAGGTGTGTTGTTGCTGTGCTGTTTAACGTCCACTGGAGGGCGCTATATTTTTTGCACAAAATCACATTTTTACCTGGGAAAGGTGTGGTATTTGTGCAATGTAAGTACATATGATCACTCCCATATGGGCATGGAACGTTGTGTCCAAATTTGAACGGAATCAATCAATGGGTTACGGAGAAAGGCGATTGTTAACAAACATCCAACTTGAACGATTTTATATATATAGATATAGTCCGGCATGGTCTGAGGGACGGTGGACCAGGCCATGGCTGAAAAAGGTTGCTGACCCCTGGTCTATGTGCATGTGCGTTTATGTGCACAAGTATGTGCATTTGAACCAGGGCTACACAAGGGCTCAGTGATTTCCTAATCCTAGAGGGTTTATAAAGTATTTCAGTGCAGAATTGATAGTATTCTCATAAGTTATGCAGGCTGGGTTTTGAAAGATATATATGTTATTCTACAGCACAGGGAGACTGATCAAATTGGACCCTGGGACTGGAGGTGTTTTTAAAACAAGAAAAATAGAGACGATTGAATGATCTCCAGAGATGGAAGCACTGCAGCACTCAGAATATTGGAGGGTGGGGGGCACTGTTTTTTTTAACATATCAGAGATTACTTCTCCATTTTTCTTCTTCTTTTGCCCAGGGAGAGGCATGAAAATTAAATTTCTTTCTCCAGGAGGACCAGGCAAAAGCTGAGAGAAGGATAACTTGCACTCCTACTGATTGCTAATTGGTGCAGTACTTGAAGCCCTACTGGACTGATTCAGCAAAACCATGAAACAGTTTCCAGAAAGTGGAAGTTAATTAGAAAGAAACCAGGGAATCTTATTTCAGAATGTCATCTCTCAAGGAAGCAAGATGCTAATATTTGCTCAAATCAGAGTACCGCCAGAGTCTCTGCAGCATGGAGGTCAAACGGCCACGTATGGGAAAGTATAAGCAGATCGACCACTGTCATCAAAGTTAGAATCCTCTCAAAATGAAAAATGGGTTTTCTTCTTTCTGGAAACAGTAAAGGGAGGCGGTCTGGTTTATATTCCTGGGCAGGTAGCAGGCAGCTTGTGTGTAGTTTGTGTATTATATTAAAAGGCCGTACTCTTGTACAGTGGTACCTCGGGTTAAGAACTGAAACCTGAAACTGTTCTTAACCTGAGGTACCACTTTAGCTAATGGGGCCTCGCACTGCCGCCATGCAATTTCTGTTCTCATCCTGAAGCAAAGTTCTTAACCCGAGGTACTATTTCTGGATTAGCGGAGTCTGTAACCTGAAGCGTCTGTAACCCAAGGTACCACTGTATTCCAACAGATTTAAGAACCTAAGAATGGCCCAGCTGCATCAAGACAAAGGTAAAGGTAAAGGGACCCCTAACAGTTAAGTCCAGTCACGAATGACTCTGGGGTTGTGGCGCTCATCTTGCTTTACAGGCCGAGGGAGCAGACGTTTGTCCGCAGACAGCTTCCCGGGTCATGTGGCCAGCATGACTAAACCTCTTCTGGCGCAACGGGACACTGTGGTGGAAACCAGAGCGCACGGAAACACCGTTTTTCTTCCCGCCGTAGCGGTACTTATTTATCTACTTGCACTGGTGTGCTTTCAAACTGCTAGGTTGGCAGGAGCTGGGACAGAGCAACGGGAGCTCAGCCCATCGCAGGGATTTGAACCGCCGACCTTCTGATCGGCAAGCCCAAGATGCTCAGTAGTTTAGACCACAGCGCCAGCCGCCTCCCATCTATTGGTCCATTAAGCTCAGTATTGTCTACATTGACTGAACAGCAGCTCTTCAGGATTTCAGGCAGGGGTCTCTCCCAGCCCCACCTGGAGATGCCCAGGATTGAACCCGAGCTCTGAACCATGCTCTGCTACTGAGCTACAGCTTGCTCCTTTAAGGTCCAACTCTTGTTTATTTTACAATTTTTTTGCACCTAGGCCATTTAATATGGGGCACCTTTTTGTACGCCAATCTTAAAAACAACATGGACATGGATTCAATGCACATTTGACACACACAGATTCTTCCAAAGAATCCTGCAATTTGTTAAGGGTGCTGGGAACTGTAGTTCTGGGGTGGGGGAACGACAGTTCCCAGTATACCTGTATTTGGGGGGGGGGGGGAGTGATGTGCTTTAAATGTATTTTGTGAATGTGTACTGTGTATCATTGTGTTGGTGTGAGGCTAAAACATACCCTAGATTCCTTGATGGAAATAACGTCACAAATAAGTATTACTGAAACAGCTAATAGATTGATCAAGTGCTTTAAGCTTTAACTGATTAATCTGCCAGTTAAACTGATTGAAGGTTGCAGCTGTAGTAGATTAATTAAACTAATTAATCAGTGGGATTCAGAGTTCAGGGCATGCTTATTTATTGACACTATTCTGCTAATGCTGTTTTATTCCAACAGGGAACAGAAAATAAAAATATTAAAAGATCATTACATTTAATAGTAAGCTATCTTTTGGTTCTTTCAGTATTTCTGAATTATACCTCTATTTTGGTTTTGGTACTATGTGTGCTTAATGAAGTGCAGAGCTATCCTATACTCTGTAGTTCCACTAAGCTCAATGAGACTAAATTCTCTACGCATGTTTAGGATTGTCCTGTTGGGTTCAATGAGACTTACTCCCAGGTAAGCATTTTATATTTGACTTCACTTAGCAATGTTTTTTTTGTTTTTTTTAAGTTTAAGATTTTTTGTTGCTGTTAACTTTGCTTGTGTTAAATATGTATTCTGTATTCAGGTAGGTAGCCATGTTCTGACGCAGATGAAATAAATTAAAAAATTGTCCAGAAGCACCGTAGAGACCAACTAAGTTTGTTCTGAGTATAAGCTTTCGTGTGCATGCACACTTCTTCAGATACTGTAGATTCTGTAGTTGGCCTCCTTTGTTTTATTTTGAAATCTTTAAGATAATGTTTTAGTTTTCTATTAATTACGTTGCTTTGACTGTATACTCTGACTTTCTTCAGATTGTTTTATTGGTGTTTTAATATTCTGTCAACCGCTTTGAGGTTTTTCTTAAAAATATAAAGCGGTATGGAAATGAAATAAATTATAAGCGTGTGCAGCAGAACTGCAGCCCTTAAGGCTTAATGGGTCAAATGTCAGGTGAAAATTCTCTAATCAGCTGGCAGCTAGAACCATGACAAGCAGCCAGAGAACGGTACATGCGCTTTCTATGGGATTAATAACGATTCTCTCCACCGCAAACATCACCCACCGACCCCCTAAGCGCTGAAAGGCAAACCATACTTTCCACAGCTTTAGCGGAAAGTTTTGGGTTTCTTTCTCACCCCCTCCCCAAATAGGCTCGTTGTGAAAGACCCACGAGGTGCCTCTTTGCTAAATGCGATGGAAGATGATGCAAGCTTTGGGCAGGGCACATCCTCTGGCGGGAAGTTTCTCCACCGAAATGCCTTGCCCCCCCCAAGAAGCCCCCTCTCTCCACAGGCTGCTAGCCCCTTGCCCAGCCCCTACCAAGCTGTTTTTCTTCGCTTGCCTCACACTTCTGGAATGCACATGCTTTCCAGTGTCACGTAGTATATGGCCACAACCTCTCCTTCGTCAGTTCCCAGCCTGTTGGGGGTGTGTGTGTGTTTGAAATAAGTCACTTTAGAAAGCCAAGACGGGCTGCTGAAACGATCCTTCCAAGGAAAGCTTAGCAAAGGGAGAATTAAGTTACTATATTTATGAATGGTGAGGGGTGGGGGTTGCTCTGCTGCACACAATGGGGGGGGGGCTGCAACAGGGTCGTCTCCCCATGGGCGTAGCTAGGGGGGGGCGGAGCAGCTTCCCCAGTGAAATCAAGTAAATAAATTAAAAAAATCTTCAACTTAAAGTAGGAATTGTGCAAAGATTTTGACAGATTTTCCTGAGCTCCTGGGGTCAAAGGAAATTAATTTAGAACAACTGTGGCTGAGACATTTCATTCCAAATCTGCTAGGCAGAGCCAAACAGAGGGTGATGATGACAGGTGGGTGTCCTGCCCCCCAACATAAATCCTGACTATGCCCCAGACTCTCTAAGTGTCCCCATTTTCCAGGGAGAGTCCTAGATTTACAGAAGCCGTTCCAGAATGTCTCTATTGTCATTAGAGAAATGTTGGAAGGTATGGAATAGGACGTCCCTATTTTCACTGGAGAAATGTTGGAGGGTAGGGAACAGGATGTCCCTATTTTCATTGGAGAAATGTTGGAAGGTATGGAATAGGACGTCCCTATTTTCATTGGAGAAATGTTGGAGGGTATGGAATAGGACATCCCTATTTTCACTGGAGAAATGTTGGAGGGTATGGAATAGGATGTCCCTATTTTCGTTGGAGAAATGTTGGAGGGTAGGGAATAGGACGTCCCTATTTTCATTGGAGAAATGTTGGAGGGTATGGAACAGGACGTCCCTATTTTCACTGGAGAAATGTTGGAGGGTATGGAATAGGACGTTCCTATTTTCACTGGAGAAATGTTGGAGGGTATGGAACAGGATGTCCCTATTTTCATTGGAGAAATGTTGGAAGGTATGGAATAGGACGTCCCTATTTTCACTGGAGAAATGTTGGAGGGTATGGAATAGGACGTCCCTATTTTCATTGGAGAAATGTTGGAGGGTAGGGAATAGGACATCCCTATTTTCACTGGAGAAATGTTGGAGGGTATGGAATAGGACGTCCCTATTTTCACTGGAGAAATGTTGGAGGGTATGGAACAGGACGTCCCTATTTTCACTGGAGAAATGTTGGAAGGTATGGAACAGGACGTCCCTATTTTCACTGGAGAAATGTTGGAGGGTAGGGAATAGGACATCCCTATTTTCGTTGGAGAAATGTTGGAGGGTAGGGAATAGGACGTCCCTATTTTCATTGTAGAAATGTTGGAGGGTATGGAACAGGATGTCCCTATTTTCATTGGAGAAATGTTGGAAGGTATGGAATAGGACGTCCCTATTTTCACTGGAGAAATGTTGGAGGGTATGGAATAGGACGTCCCTATTTTCACTGGAGAAATGTTGGAGGGTATGGAACAGGACGTCCCTATTTTCACTGGAGAAATGTTGGAGGGTATGGAATAGGACGTCCCTATTTTCACTGGAGAAATGTTGGAGGGTAGGGAATAGGACATCCCTATTTTCGTTGGAGAAATGTTGGAGGGTAGGGAATAGGACGTCCCTATTTTCATTGTAGAAATGTTGGAGGGTATGGAACAGGACGTCCCTATTTTCACTGGAGAAATGTCGGAGGGTATGGAATAGGACGTCCCTATTTTCACTGGAGAAATGTCGGAGGATATGCACCCTGGTTTCCCCCCTTCTTTCTCCTCAACCGCTTTGCAACCTTTGCAGCCCAGCAATGTGCCCCCTTTTGTTAAGAAAGCCCTTGAAGCGGTTTTAGCAGCAACCTTTTGCTCCTTTTGTTCTCGTAGGTTGGGAAGATTTTCCCCTGCTCCTCCTCCTCCCCGGAGCCCCCCCCCCTCACATGCACCCTGCGTGGTCCAGGCCTACCTCACCACCCTGGCCAGAAACAGGAAATTGCTATTCAGGGGCTTATGGATTTGGTGTGCATGTGAAGATCATTTTTGAGGGGGGGCCCTCTTCTCTCCCCCTCCCCACAGTAAGCGAAACAGCACCGTTTCACCCCCAGTATGCAGGCACCCAGGGCCAGGTGCTGAGGAAAGGAGCATGTGCTTCCTTCCTCGGCCTCTCAGCTCATCGGGCGTTTATTTTCCCTGCCAGCTGCATCTCAAACACGCCGTAAAGATGGCGATTAGGGGCGGCAGTGGGGTGTCGCCGCAGGGGCCTTGTGAAGAAGAGAAAAGGCCCTGAATGAGCCCCTGGAAGCTGTTGCCAGGGAACCAGATGCTATGGACAAGCCAAATAGGCCGCACCATGGGAGGAAGGGAGCGCAGGGCCGGCCTTTGGGCTGAGAGGGGAGGGAAGGGCCGGCTCGGAAAGCGGGTGGCTCTTCCAGCCCTGGGGAGCATTCAGACGGACACGCAAACACACACACACACACACACACACACACACACACACACACACACGTGAAAGGCAAATCTTAATCCACCGTGTTGTAAGAATTTAAGAGAGTTATCTAGATAAAGGGTTCAATTCTGGGTGGAATCCTGGACCTCGGCAGGACGTTATTTTGAGACCCCTGCCTGCGCAGAAAAGACAGAGACCAGACCAGAGTTCTAATGGGAAGCAAGGCGGCTAGTAAGCCTGATCTTTATTAACAAATACTGTTTCAACAGGGTTCTCACTCACCACATGCTGGATGGAGGAGCAACCTAGAACAAAAGTGCGCCCGCCCCTATATAGACATTTTGAATCCCCCCCCCGGACTAAGACCACCCCCCCCAGAAACACCATGCATACACCATAGGAGGGGTGTAGCCCGAGACCCCCCCCCCAAGATACATCATGGTTACATCATGAAAGGGGAGGTCTGGTGGCAGCAATCTGAGCATCCTGGACCCTGCCCCCTCTTGTCCTCCACTAAACACCCACCAAGTGAAACAAAAGAGGTTTTTACATTTCCCTGTTTCTCAGCCAAGTTAATCACACCCTTTTGTCTTCATCTGGGTTTGTTATCTCTGGAATGGCTACCTGTCTGGCACTCAGGTATCAGGATGCCAGGAATTATCACTCAGGCAGAAGGAGGGCTGCTGAGTAGCTGGAGGGGCAACCCCCCTTTGTTCCTGAGACAAAGAAATACACACATGTGGCCTTGTTTGCTTGCCACACGTATGAACATTTTATATATATATATAAAAGGCCTTGATTTCTTATTACAACCGCCACCAGGCTGCAATAAACAGCTTCATTAATGACGCACCCCAAAATTCAGGGGCCCCTCTGATATAGAAAAAATCGGGGTGATTGGATTTTGCTTCCCAGCTCCCCAAGGGACTGAGTCCCCTAAGTCCAGGATCGGTCAGAGATGAATGGATGGAGGCAGGAGGCAGTGAAAGCAAAGCAGAGTTTTATTTTTCTAAATACAGTCGTACCTTGGAAGTCGAAAGCCTTGCAACTCGAACATTTTGGCTCCCGAACGCCGCAAACCTGGAAGTGAGTTGTTCCGGTTTGCGAACATTCTTTGGAACCCAAACGTCCAACAATCAATCACTTTATTTCAGCTTTAAGCTCATAAGAACAACAGAACTAGAACAAATACACAGTACAATTTGATTAAAAAAATTAGAACCAGTAAAACTGAAAAGAGTACAAATTAGAAATAGATACTATAAGGAATTTTCAGCTTCCAAAAAGCAGTCCATTACGACGTTTATATGTCAAAACGGAAGTTAAAAATTTTGCCATTTGTAAAGCTAGGCCATGCGCATCTTTTGTCTTGCATTGCCTGGGGGAGAGAATTCCAGAGTCTGGCTTCTACCACCATGAAGGCCCTTCCTTCCTTCCTTTCTTTTACTAGTTGTAGCGTCAGATAATGGGGGTGGGATTCAGGAAAAGCCTTCCTCAGTTATCTCACTAGTTGGCGCAACTTACAGCCCTGCCTGATACCCGCTTAACCTGGCAAGTGGGAATGAAATATAAAGACGTCCTATGCCCACAACATACATTTATTTCTTTATTTATTATCTATTTATTTATTTTTCACGAAAACACCACACTGCCATAACTGGCGCTAATTGGCTCCCGCGTTGACAGCCTCAGAAGAAGTCCTTTGACGCGAGCAAAGCAACTCTCCTACCTCTCTCCTTCCACGCCCCCCGCAACTTGATAAATGCGGTTCAGACACTTCGGCTGGTAGCGCTGCGCTGCGCATGCATTTCGCTAAAACTAATTTGTGTACAGAGCCGGAGCCATCATCATCTCCAAGGATATCAACTCAGCAACTTTCGCCGGAGCTAAGATTCACTTGAAAGAATAGAACTGTTGAAAGAGAAGCAATCTGCACAGCAGTGTCTTAAGGCGCCAAGTGTGAGAGTTCAGAGGTGGAATGTGGTGGTGCATCTGCAATATTTATTTTGTGGCTGCACGGACTGTATGTGACCTTTTCTATTTATATAAGTAGCGCACGGTGACAGACATGCCCAAGGTAATTTTGCAGTCGCTGCCAAAACGAACACCCTAACTGCTGAATACGCTCTCAGTTGAAATGCATTTTTTAAAAAATGCATTAGGTGAGCCTCTTTTAGCAAGAAGTCAGGAAAGGATTACCGTATTTTTCGCTCTATAAGGTGCACCTGACCATAGGACGCACCTAGTTTTTAGAGGGGAAAAGCCCCATTTTTTTGAGGATCAGCTCAAAGTTGTTGAGCTTACTTTGCAAAGGGAAAAAAACCCTGTTTTAGGGGGTTTAATTCACAGTTCTGCAGCTTCAGGAAGCCATTTCTACAGTTTCCAGACAGATAATCTAATCAGCCAGTCACATGTCGCTGGGGAAACAGCCTCCCTCTGCAAGGGGGCGGGGCTGGAATCTCTCTCCCTTATCTCCCCCCCCCCCGATCATTTGCTGAGCAGCTGCTCAGCGGGCTTCCTTTCAACACCCCCTTCTCTCTCTCTTTTTTTTTAAAAAAGCACGATCTACTTTTGCCCCTGGGCAGTTCAGCTCCAGGGACCACACATTCGCTCCATAAGACGCACAGACATTTCCCCTTACTTTTTAGGAGGAAAAAAGTGCGTCTTATGGAGCGAAAAATATGGTAATACCTGCATATAAAGCACGCCTAAAGCCTTGTTTGGAATTAAGAGTTTCATCTTGCACAACTATGTTTGGCAGGGAGGGTGAATTCAAACTGGAATAATAATTATACAATTGCAGATTCCAATTGCCTTCTGTTTGGTGAGTTTGTAATCTTTCGTACTTTAACTTGTTTTATTGCACACCTCTTCTGCAACTTTGGGTTGTGTGAAGCAGTTAATCTGCAAATCAATAAATCAATGCAAACTATAGTGATGGGGATCATTGGGGCAGAACCTGATGTGACATTTTCTTCATTTGTTTTTATCAGTTTGCTGTGCTGCTTTTTGACCAGAAAGGCCAGATAATAAAAATACAAACAAGCCAAATGAATAATATATTGCTGAAAAGAGAGAATCACTGAAAAGGTAGTGAGAGTCAATTGTAAAATTGGATTAAGCAGATACAGTACAGTATGTTTCTCAAACTTCCCATCAGATGTCAAAGAGATAAAAAACTACCTGACGTTTAGAAGACATCTGAAGGCAGCCCTGTTTAGGGACGTTTTTAATGACTGATGTTTTAATGTATTTTTAATCTTTGTTGGAAGCCGCCCAGAGTGGCGGGGTACAAATAATAAATTATTATTACTATTATTATTATTAGTCTCCAGCTGTTGTTGGTCTACAACTCCTATCATCCCTAGCTAGCATCATAGAACTGTGGAGCTGGAAGGGATCCTGAGGATCGTCTAATCCACCCCCCTACAATGCAGGAATATGCAGATTTCCCATACCGGGGTCGAACCTTAAACCTTAGTGTTATCAGCGCTAGCCTCTCTGTCTCGTCTGGGTTCAGTCTCAGCTTGCTAGCCCACATCCAGCCCATGACAGCCTCCAAACTTTGCTTCAGAGATTCCGCTGTCTCCCTGGAATGTGACGGAGAAGACAGAGTTGCACATGATCCACAAAACTTACTGAAGCTAAGCAGCTCTTGAGTCTGGCCAGCGTCTGGAAAGAAGACTCACTGAGACCCACAAGGAAGCTGGCAAGTGTGTGGATTAAAAGGTAAAGGTACCTGTGACCTTTTAAGTGACATATACATGTCATTTATATTATTGGCCTTAAAGGCAATGATGCTCTGGAGTTAAAGGTAAAGGTACCCCTGACAGTTAAGTCCAGTCGCAGACGACTCTGGGGTTGCGCGCTCATCTCACTCTATAGGCCGAGGGAGCCAGCGTTTGTCAGCAGACAGCTTCCGGGTCATGTGGCCAGCATGACTAAGCCGCTTCTGGCAAACCAAAGCAGCGCATGGAAACGCCGTTTACCTTCCCGCTGGAGTGGTACCTATTTATCTACTTGCACTTTGACGTGCTTTCGAACTGCTAGGTGGGCAGGAGCTGGGACCGAGCAACGGGAGCTCACCCCGTCGCGGGGATTCGAACCGCCGACCTTCCAATTGGCAAGCCCTAGGCTCAGTGGTTTAGACCACAGCGCCACCTGTCTCCCTGCAGTGTGTGGATTGTTGTTGTTGTTCAGTCGTGTCCGACTCTTCGTGACCCCATGGACCAGAGAACGCCAGGCACGCCTATCCTTCACTGCCTCCCGCAGTTTGGTCAAACTCATGTTAGTAGCTTCGAGAACACTGTCGAACCATCTCATCCTCTGTCGTCTCCTTCTCCTTGTGCCCTCCATCTTTCCCAACATCAGGGTCTTTTCTAGGGAGTCTTCTTTTCTCATGAGGTGGCCAAAGTACTGGAGCCTCATCTTCAGGATCTGTCCTGGATTACCCACGGACAAATCGAAACAGAAAAAAACCATGGATTTAGCTACAATAGGGCTCATCCATACGGATGGGCCCCCAATCTTGCAGAGAGAAGGATGGGGGAGGAAACTAGAATTAGTTGGGTCTGTCTGCCATTGGCTCTAGCTCCCCCTGCTGTTGGCCTCCCTTCCTTCTGCCTTACCACTTCCAACTGGCAGCAGACACCACCGGCCCTGTTTCTGCTCACCTGCCACTTGACTTCAGTTGGCATGAGGTTACATTTATAGTGGGATCATACCACTTTAAACAGCCATGGGTGGCTTCCCCCCCCCCAATAATCCTGAGGGTTGTAGTTTGTTCCGGGCGCTGAGATTTGATGGGATACCTCTACTCCCCTCACAGAGCTGCAATTTCCAGAATTCCCTGGGAAGAAGGACTGGTTGTTAACCCACTCTGGGAACTGTAGCTCTGTTAGGAGAGTGGAAAAAGCCAGGACTACCCCTCTTTGCATTCAGTATATGTGTGGTTCAGAGAAGTGTGAGAAGAGTAAATGTGTTTAGTGTATATGCATACCGCAAAATTGTCCCTTGGTAAAGCCAATAAATTTTACTTTCTTTGGTTCCATGATCACTGCAGATGGTGACAGCAGTTACGAAATAAAAAGACGCCTGCTTCTTGGGAGAAAAGCAATGACAAACCTAGACAGCATCTTAAAAAGCAGAGACATCACCTTGCCGACAAAGGTCCGTATAGTTCAGGCATCCCCAGACTTGGGCCTCCAGATGTTTTAGACTACAATTCCCATCATCCCAGACCACTTGTCCTGTTAGCTAGGGATCATGGGAGTTGTAGGCCAAAACATCTGGAGGGCCGCAGTTTGGGGATGCCTGGTATAGTTAAAGCTATGGCTTTCCCAGTAGTGATGTATGGAAGTGAGAGCTGGACCATAAAGAAGGCTGATCGCCGAAGAATTGATGCTTTTGAATTATGGTGCTGGAGGAGACTCTTGAGAGTCCCATGGACTGCAAGAAGATCAAACCTATCCATTCTGAAGGAAATCAGCCCGGAGTGTTCACTGGAAGGACAGATCCTGAGGTTAAGGCTCCAATACTTTGGCCACCTCATGAGAAGAGAAGACTCCCTGGAAAAGACCCTGATGTTGGGAAAGATTGAGGGCACACGGAGAAGGGGACGACAGAGGATGAGATGGTAGGACAGTGTTCTCGATGGTACCAACATGAGTCTGACCAAACTGCGGGAGGCAGTGGAAGGCAGGAGTGCCTGGCCTGCTCTGGTCCAAGAGTTGGACATGTCTAAACGACTAAACAACAACAAGGCCATATTATGCTGATCTAGGACCACTTTGTGACTCTCCAGCCTTTGCCTATAAGTGTAGCTCCTCATCCTTCCCTCGCCCCGTTTTGAGTGCATCAAACATGGGAGTTCTAATCCTTTCCTAATGCCTCGCTTTGAAAAGCTTCTTTCGGTCTGTTTGGGAAACCAGATCGCCTGTTTGAACGCTTATTTGTTTTTGTACATTTTCCATTGCTGTTTGTATTTTGAAAAGCACTCCGAGGACATGTTGTGCGAAAGGCACTCTACAAAATCTAGCTGGAAGTAGCCTGCTGTATAACTTTGTACATGGCAGCAGGGGGGCACTTTCAGAAGATTGATGCTCAAGCGCACTTGACAGACTTTACCGGTTTCTGGAGCGAATACACCCGTATAGTATAAGCAGAACACTCCTCACCCCCCTCCTCAAGCCAGATGATGCTCGCTCCCCCTCCCTGTTCGAATTGAATTCTCAGGACAACTTAGCAATGGAAGGCAAACCCAGGAGGAAAGGATCTAATCCTGCCCTAAAATGAGGATTTCAACACAGTTTCTTCTGGGGGGAGGGGGAGAAAAAGAATATTAGAGACATACAAACTGTATAAACTGAAAACAACATTTTTTAATTTTAATTTGCTAATGTGTACAGTTTATTTTAGGTAAAGGGACCCCTGACCATTAGGTCCAGTCGTCTCCGAATCTGGGGTTGCAGCGCTCATCTCGCTTTATTGGCCGAGAGCCGGCGTACAGCTTCCGGGTCATGTGGCCAGCATGACTAAGCCGCTTCTGGCAACCAGAGCAGCGCACGGAAACGCTGTTTACCTTCCCGCCAGAGCGGCTCCTATTTATCTACTTGCACTTTGACGTGCTTTTGAACTGCTAGGTGGCAGGAGCTGGGACCAAGCAACGGGAGCTCACCAGGTAATACCGGTCCTGAGAGATCTACATGGCTCCCAGTACGTTTCCGAGCACAATTCAAAGTGTTGGTGCTGACCTTTAAAGCCCTAAACGGCCTCGGTCTTGTATACCCGAAGGAGCGTTTCCCACCCCCATCGTCCAGCCCGGACACTGAGATCTAGTGCCGAGGGCCTTCTGGCGGTTCCCTCACTGCGAGAAGCAAAGCTACAGGGAACCAGGCAGAGAGAGGGCCTTCTCGGTAGTGGCGCCCGCCCTGTGGAACGCCCTCCCATCAGAGGTCAAAGGGATCAACAACTACATAACATTTAGAAAACACCTGAAGGCAGCCCTGTTTAGGAAGTTTTTAATCTGTAACATGTTAATGTATTTTAATATTTGCTGGAAGCCGCCCAGAGTGGCTGGGGAGACCCAGCCAGATGGGGGGATACAAATAATAAATTATTATTATTATTATTATTATTATTATTATTATTATTATTATTACCCGTGACAAATGTGGATCGAGGAGTATTACAAAGACTCCAACAATCAAGTGGAATGGAGGAGCATTTAATCACGAACAGGAATATCAAGAGATTTCAGTTCAGATGAATCACAAACAAACCCTGAGGCAAAGCATTTTGCACAACTTAAAAAAAAAATGTGCTAGGAAGTGGAGTAGAAGTAGTGACAGATCTTCAGATGCAGAATGAATCCCTTCTCCAAATGATTATCAGCTGCAGATCATGCAGTATACTGCTCCATTTTCTTCTTAATAGGGAAAACACTGCAGTTTTAAAATTGAGGAGGGAGGCAGGGAGACAATGAAAGAAGTTCTGTGAAGGATAATGTTACTCTCTTTTTTCCCCAATTTCTGTTTATTCATTTTTCATTTTACAAAGAGAAAGAAAAAAGATCACAAAAGAAAGAAAAAAAGGACAAAAACTAACAAACACAAAAATACATAAATATATACATAGATACAAAATTATTATGCATGTCTACACAGATTTCTTCTAATGTTACTCATAATTAGGGGACATTTGCAGGGAAACCCACCCTCGAAATCTGAGTTTGATCCTTTCAAAATCTGCTCTCTGGCTTTCTTTCTCTCCCTCCCCTGACCTTCCCTCTTGCTGCTTCCAACAACTTAATTTCCTTTTGCTGCCATAGCAACGCAGAAACAACCTCAGAGCGCAATCGGGATCATGGTGGCGTTTCACAAACCCTTGGACCAACCAGAACGGAAGAAGCGGCCACAGGGCAGGCAGTCGAAAAAGTCACACCCAGAAAAGTGAAAACAACGAGAGGGCTCAGCTTCAAGTGGGCTTTTCTGTGAATGTTATCCGTACCTGGATGCAGAGCAAGTTCACGGAATAAATGCATGCCATTAAAACGAGCCAAGCTTAAACAGTGTTGCCTAGCGTTCTGCTTAGATGAGGATCTCCTAAAATGGATAGGAGCAAAGGAAAAGGCTGTTGAAGTTGTACACATGCGCACTCGTTCTAAAATGTCGCACCTGTCTATATTAAGTCGTGGTACTGGGCAGGTGGTCCGAAAGAAGGAGGAGAAGCTGGAGGTGCATTTCAATCCAGAGGTGAGTCCTTGTCCCCAGGTTGCGATGTAGACACTTAGCTGCTAATGCTGAAGTCGTGGCGCAGTTATTTTCTATCTGCCCTCCTTAACCAGTGTTAAAAGAGATGTTTTGCCTATGAATCCTCCCCCACGTGTACACAATTTGTTGCAGCTAAGATAATCTTGTGCAAATGTCTGCTTCAAGATGTGAGGTGGGAGTCCCAAGCAGGAATACGGTTTATGGAAAATAATTCTAGACTGAAGACTCCTCATCTTACTGATGCCTCTTAGTTGTGCAGTTTAATGCAGGACAAATGAGGTTAATGTAAGTTCAAACGTGGCAGTTCTGGAATTGTATTGAAATTCTTGGGGCGTAGACATAGAAGGATGTTTGGCTGAATAATACAGTGGTACCTCGGGTTACATACGCTTCTGGTTACATACTCCGCTAACCCAGAAATAACGCTTCAGGTTAAGAACTTTGCTTCAGGATGAGAACAGAAATCGGGCAGTGGCGGCACAGCGGCGGTGGGAGGTCCCATTAGCTAAAGTGGTGCTTCAGGTTAAGAACAGTTTCAGGTTAAGTACAGACCTCCGGAACGAATTAAGTACGTAACCAGAGGTACCACTGTATAGTGCAGTGATGGCTAACCTTGACACTCCAGATGTTTTGGGACTACAACTCCCATCATCCCTGACCACTGATCCTGTTAGCTAGGGATGATGGGAGTTGTAGTTCCAAAACATCTGGAGTGTCAAGGTTAGCCATCACTGGTATAGTGCTATATTAACTGCAGGGCCGTCTTACCCCTAGGTGTTAGGGGTGCGGGGCACCCGGGCGCCGGGCTCTCAGGGGCGCCAGGCCAAGAGTCCAGGGCCGAGGTTTGGAGTCCGGGGATTGGGAAGAGCCAACAGCCGCCGCCGAGCAAAGCAGAGCCCATCAGAGCGCCACAGCTCTTCTGCCGTGGGTGAGCGAGGCGCTGAGGCAGCCGGCAGGCTCCGCCCTCCTGCGCACCTGGAATTGGCGGGCCGTCAAGAGGCCTGCCCAGTGCATGCTGCTCATACAAGCCTCAGGCTCGACTGTTGTTGCGCTGGGCTATGCTTGCCCACCCCCCCAGGGACCTGGTCCCGGCCTTGCTCTGCTGCCGCCGCCGTCACCACCACCTCAGGCTCCTTTCTTGTTGCTGAGGCGGCCGGCCAGGCCAGCTCTGCCGTGCACATCTAGCTGGTCCACCCTAAGGTCAACAACTTTGGGGTCCCCCCTAAAAAATGGTCAACAACTCTGGACAACCAGGGCGGGGGGCGCCAGGCGGATCTTTGCACCTCGGTGCCGCATATGCTTAAGACGGCCCTGACTAACTGGACTCTCAAAGGGTTAGGAAACACTTTTTCTAACCTTTTCTGGTTAGAGAAATAGACATTGAGTTATACTGGCATTTTAAAGGACTGATGGTTGAGTTATACTGGCATTTTAAAGGAATATGAATTCAGGATAGGTAGCTTGGTAGAGTAGTGATTGCCAGCCTTATGCCCCCCCATAGAGGAAAAAGCTGATCGGCCAGCAGGAGCGAAAGAGGACAACTGCCATGGACATAACAACATTCCCAAATGTTTTGCAGTCTCTTGTACAGCAAAAGCAGGAGAATGAACTCAAACTCTGGGGGCAAGTCTTGCTGGGAGGCCTTTCCCCCGTTACTTTTTACCTGAGGGTTGAAATCTAGAAGCCAGCTGTTTAGATTCCTCCTACAATAAATCCTGGCATATCCTCTCAGTTGAGACACATCATATGATAGGGGAATTATATTCTAATCAGCACATTCAGCAACAACGGGCATCTTTTTGGGGGTGAAGGGCTCACCTTTATCCTAGGGTCTCGAGCGACGGGTGACGACAATAGCACTGCATCACAGTGGCATAGCGTGAGTTGTTGGCGCTCGGGGCGGGCGGGCACTGGGCAGGAGGGAGGCGCCAGCCCAGCCAACCCTGTTGACCCTGCCCCAAAGCGGGACTCTGCTGAACTGCCTGCCCACCCAGGCAGGGGGGAACGCGGCCGGCCGACGTTGCGCTGAACCACACTGGGGGTGCTTGGTTTGCGCCCACTCAAAAATTCTGCACTCGGGGCCGCGCCCCCTGGCACCACCCACACTAGACCCCTGCTGCCTCAGAAGAGATGACTTGGACGGATTCCATATGTCAAAAGCGCAACTTTGCAAAACGCTCGCTGTCAAGGAGGTCCTCAGAAGTGAAAGCCTTTAGCGCATTCACATTGCCCAGAACGGAGAGATGCATCACCAAAAAAAGAGCCATAATTTTGCATGCCATTTGCATGTGCTGAGTTATATATATGCGCAGATGCAAATGTAAAGATAATTACAGTCATACCTCGGGTTACAGCCAGTGTGGTGTAGTGGTTAAGAGCGGTAGACTCGTAATCTGGGGAACCGGGTTCGCGTCTCCGCTCCTCCACATGCAGCTGCTGGGTGAACTTGGGCTAGTCACACTTCTCTGAAGTCTCTCAGCCCCACTCACCTCACAGAGTGTTTGTTGTGGGGGAGGAAGGGAAAGGAGAATGTGAGCCGCTTTGAGACTCCTTCGGGTAGTGATAAAGCGGGATATCAAATACAAACTCTTCTTCTTCTTCTTCTTTGGGTTGCGTGTTTTCGGGTTGCGCACTGCACCAAACCCGGAAGTACCGGAACGGGTTACTTCCGGGTTTCGGCGCTCGCGCATGCGCAGAAGCACAGAATCACGCTTTGCGCATGCGCAGAAGCACAGAATCGCAACCCACGCATGCGCAGACGTGGCACTGTGGGTTGCGAATGCCACGGGTTGCGAACGTGCCTGCCGCGTGGATCACGTCCGCAACCCGAGCGTCCACTGTGCTCTGCTTCAAATAGAAATACAATACATTTCGCCGCTGTGGCCGCTTAGCTTGCTGTCTGGGTGCTAACTGTTGGTGGGCAACTTCAAGGCCCCTTTTTATCTTTAAATTGGACTTGGACCAGGCAGCTCTTCAGAGAGAGACTGCCCTCTTTGTAAAGGGATCAAGCCTACTTTAGTGGCAACTCATCACATGGTTCTGCCCCAAGACTTTCTCTACAGTCCATGTCGGTCGACGCTGGAGGATTACAGTAGTTCCCTGTCGAGGCTGAAACACAGTATAACCCGTGTTTCTGAGGCCTTGATCTCATGACCGCTTCATCATGCGGAAGCCACAGGAAAGGCCTCGCTGCTCCCAGAGGATGCTGAGCCCATCACATGAATCCACTTGCAACGATAAATTCAGTGTGTGTTTGTGTGTGTGACAGAGCAGCTTAATTGCTAGAAGCCAGAACCTTCCCAATTCCTTCATGTAGTTAATTGGTTGTAAGGCTAGCTGTCAGTCACATGTGGCATTCATGCGAGTACCTGAATATATTTATGGTATGAATGTTTTCTTTTCAGACTCCTCAAATACATTGCACCTTATTCAGATAGTTTGCATGGTGAACCATCTCCGTCTAAAAATATTCAGAAACATGACAGAGATCAATTCTCTTTAACCATACGGGGCTTTTTATTATTATTATCAGGCAGCAGCTGCCGACATTGTAACACAGGGCCCTGTAATAATATTATTGGAGAGACCTTTTGTGTAGGGGGGAAGCTGTAAGAATACAAAGACTGGAGAAACCATTTTGTGTTGGAATACCCTTTCTTTTTGCACTAAAGTCTCTGTGTGCAAAATTCGATGGATTCGGTTGTGACAAATGTTGCAGGTCCTTTTTTTCTGAAGTATGTTCTGGAGGCTTCTATAATTTGCGTACCGTGTTTCTGCTTCACACAAGGTCAGTCATGCTGCCCTGTAGTAATAATAATAATAATAGTAATAGTAATAATAATAATAATAATTTATTATTTGTACCCCGCCCATCTGGCTGGGTCTCCCCAGCCACTCTGGGCGGCTTCCAGCAAACATTAAAATACATTAACACATCACATCTTAAAAGCTTCCTTAAACAGGGCTGCCTTCAGATGTCTTCTGAATGTCAGGTGGTTGTTTATCGCTCTGACCTCTGATGGGAGGGCGTTCCACAGGGCGGGCGCCACTACCGAGAAGCCCCTCTGCCTGGTTCCCTGTAGCTTTGCTTCTCGCAATGAGGGAACCGCCAGAAGGCCCTCGGCGCTGGATCTCAGTGTCTGGGCTGAACGGTGGGGGTGGAGACGCTCCTTCAGGTATACAGGACCGAGGCTGTTTAGGGCTTTAAAGGTCACCTTTAAACATAATAAGGAGGGTTGTGAAAGGTACCAGTATTTTATGGTGCTTCGTAACGGAGAACAAGGTTGCTGCTGTTCCCGCCTCATCTCACATACTGTCGTAGCTTGGATCCTGAGCACCCTGGAACTCGGACGTTTTTGCTCCCAAATGCCGCAAACCCGGAAGTGATTGTTCCAGTTTGCAAACGTTCTTACGGAACCCGAACATCCGACAGGCCTTCCGTGGCTTCTGATTGGCTGCAGGAACTTCCTGCAGCCAATCAGAAGCTGCGATTTGGTTTTCAAATGTTTTGGAAGTCGAACGGACTTACGGAATGGATTCCGTTCGACTTCCAAGGTATGACTGTATTTAGAAGCAAGATGACATGCTCTGAGCTGTAGAAAGTTTAAAAGAAGTCCAGCTCAAGGAGCACATACACTTTCTCCATATGGTCACCCACATAATTCCACAACAGCTACTGTATTAATGAAACAGAATTTGAGAAGAACCAGAAAATACGTAACGTAAAGGGGCCTAAGGGACACCATGGCTATTGTAAGAGGGTAAGCACATCAACCAGAAGGACATTATTTCTCAAGCTACAGGATACCAGTGGATTGTGGCTAATGCCATGTGTAAAAGGTAAAGGTAAAAGACCTCAGACAGTTAAGTCCAGTCACAAACGACTCTGGGGTTGCGGCACTCATCTCGCTTTACTGGCTGAGGGAGCCAGCGTTTGTCCGCAGACAGTTTTTCCAGGTCATGTGGCCAGCATGACTAAGCCGCTTCTGGCGAACCAGAGCAGCGCACGGAAACGCCGGAGCGGTACCTATTTATCTACTTGCACTTTGACGTGCTTTCGAACTGCTAGGTTGGCAGGAGCAGGGACCGAGCAACGGGAGCTCACCCCATCGTGGTGATTCGAACTACCGACCTTCCAATTGGCAAGCCCTAGGCTCAGTGGTTTAGACCACAGCGCCACCCACGTCCCTATGCCATGTGTACTAGACTTCAAAAAGTAGCAGGGGGCTATGTAGTGGATGAGAAGTAAGCAGTGAGAAGTGAACATGCCAGCTGCATGCGCAGAAGTAGGAACCTCATTGAGTTTCCCTTCTTAATGCCCATGTTTATATTTTAATGTTTTAATGGGATTATTCTATCGCATACAGGCAACCGCCATTTTAGGCGCAATCGATATGTGCACAATTGTGCACATGTATTCAGCGCTGAACCCGGAAATGTCATAAAAGACGTCAGAAGAGGGTGTTTCACTTGCATGTGATAGTGCGCAATGACCCAGAATGCAACCTCCGCACAGATCGGGGGTTGCCTTTATTTTAATTATGGGTGTTTATGTTTAAATGTTTGTGTAACTGAAAGCAGCCCTGTTTAGTAAAGCTTTTAATGTTTAATAGACTATTGTATTTTAATGTTCTGTTGGAAGCAGCCCAGAGTGGCTGGGGAAACCCAGCCAGGTGGGCGGGGTATAAATAATAAATTATTATTATTATTATTATTATTATTATTATTATTATTATTATTATTATTATTATTATATGCTTTGTAAAAGCGCTTAGAGGCCTGTTTTGCTGTTAAGCGATATATAAATTAATAATACGCCCCCCCTTTTTTTATACGTTAGGATTATTTGAACTGGCAGTGCCTTGAAACCGATTTCCACAACTATCATGACGTGGAAGGAGACTGTGGGTTGTGTCTTCCTAAAACCTACAGCACGAGAACAGGCGCGCTACTTCTCTATTCAGAAGATCTAGCCAAACCATCAAGGAAACTGAAAGGAATCAGGAAGACGCGGAGAAGACTTAGATGCAAAAGCCAGACCCTACACATAGAGCTTCGCACCCTCCAAGATCTGGTGCGAGCCATCTTGGCATATGGACGCAAACAGGTAAGAGAGCATAGCCCAATTGCATTCAGGAATTAGTAGGTTATTTCTAATTATACATTTAAAAAAATCAGGGGGGAAATGCACATCTAATAGATCACATATGTGGGCATTTCGATATCGTCTATGCCTATATATATATATATATATATATATATATATATATATATGCATATCTATAGGCATATCTATCTATCTATCTATATAGGCATATATATATATATATATAGGCATATATATATATATATATATATATATATATATATATATATATATATAGGCATATATATATAGGCATATATATATATATATATATATAGGCATATATAGGCATATATATATAGGCATATATATATAGGCATATATAGGCATATATATATGGTAAAGGGACGCCTGACCATTAGGTCCAGTCGTGACCGACACTGGGGTTGCGGCGCTCATCTCGCATTATTGGCCGAGGGAGCTGGCGTACAGCTTCCAGGTCATGTGGCCAGCATGACTAAGCCGCTTCTGGCAAACCAGAGCAGCGCACAGAAACGCCGTTTACCTTCCCGCCAGAGTGGTACCTATTTATCTACTTGCACTTTGACGTGCTTTCGAACTGCTAGGTTGGCAGGAGCAGGGACCAAGCAACGGGAGCTCACCCCGTCGTGGGGATTCGAACCGCCGACCTTCTGATCAGCAAGCCCTAGGCTGAGTGGTTTAACCCACAGCGCCACCCGCGTTCCATATATATATGCCATTTATCTGCCATTCTTTTCCCCAAACCATCCTGGGAATTGTCATTCGGTGAGGTGCTTTGAGATGTCTTCGTTAGAGGTCCTTAATTCCCATGCAAAGTACAACAATTCTGAGAAGAGAGCATTAAACCAACTCAAGCCTGTAACATGGATTTCCTTACATACATACAGGTAAATTTCCTTCAACAAGACCTCTAAATGAGAATTCAAACCGTTGAGAATTCAAACCATATTACTCTGTGCACTTAAGGAAGCTGATATTAGAAGTATCTGGCCTACAGATAGATTAAACTAGCCATTATCAGTGCTTTTTTTCTTTAAAAAAATGTTTAGGGGTAGGCTACTCTCATTTTCCTACTCATATTGAAATGGCTGGAGAGTGGCTGGGGGGACCCAGTCAGATGGGTGGGATACAAATAATATTATATTATTATTATTATTATTATTATTATTATTATTATTTATTATTATTATTTAATTTTTATGGAAAGCTTTATTAATTTTTCATTCACAATAAACAGTACCATACAATACATTACACTTAACAAAACAAACAACCACAAACAACCACAAACTACACACAAAAATCGTACAATTATTCCAAAATGAAAAGCAAAAGCAAAACAAAAATCGAATAAACTTAAGTTAAATATAATTATCTACTTCCCTATTCCATCTCTCCTTTGATTCACAATATTGATGTTTTATTGATCTACTTTAACTCTGACACCTCTTGTTCTATCAAAATTCTATAACATTCCAATCTTATTCGTTGTTACATCACTATACATTATTTGTAATAGTAAAACAAGAGTTAATCCAAAACGTACACCATGGTATTATTATTATTATTATTATTATTATTATTATTATTATTATTAAATACTGCACCTCAATGAGGACAAACATAGATTCACAAAATGTTTAGGGGTATGCATACCCCGTCTACATCCAACAGAATTCCCTGTTTCACATAGCTGGGAAGGGAATCCTTTACTCAATACTGTCTGACCCAATAAGGACTCCATGCCTGAAGAACGAAGACAAAAGACACCCCTGGAATCACTGCCTGTGGTACGAGCCACATCAGTGCATCCAAGCACGGCATCCATCAAAGATTAAAGGAGAGAAAGGGTACTGCTGTGACCAAACACATGAAATCGTGTGCCGACTGCCACGAACAATTAGAATCCAGCAGGGATGTTCGCAGGCTTTTGCAAATCACGCTGCTGTCGGGGACGGCAGGAAAGGAAGGTGGAGTTAACCCAGTGCCGGATTTACGTATAAGCTAAACAAGCTATAGCTTAGGCCCCCAAAAAATTAAAGGGGGAAAAAACTGGGTGTACATTTCCAAAACATAAGATAAAAGAAACAAATAAAATAAAACCTACATACAGCAACAATGTTTTGTGTTGTGTAGGCTCCTATTTGTTATGTGCAAATGGCTTTAGATACCTATTAGGTCCATAAATTACCATACAGCATATATTCAACACAAAAAACAGCGACAATTTGTTGTTGACAAAGGACAGCTGGACATATAAAGGGCCCCATTACCTTCAGTAGCTTAGGGCCTCATCAAACCTAAATCCGTCCCTGAGTTACAGATGGATGTTTCTTTTATTGGGAGAGCAGCAAAGTCCTAAAAAGTATTTTTGAAAAGTGCACCCTTCCTTCAAACCACAAATCATCCTGCCCCCATTTAACTGTTTCTGGTATAACCTCCACTACCTTGTGGGATATCTTTGGGAGAAGATAAAGCTAAGGAGTAAACCCTACACGGGTTTATGCGGGTGGCGCTGTGGGTTAAACCACAGAGCCTAGGGCTTGCCAATCAGAAGGTCGGCGGTTCGAATCCCTGAGATGGGGTGAGCTCCCGTTGCTCGGTCCCAGCTCTTGCCCACCTAGCAGTTCGAAAGCACGTCAAAGTGCAAGTAGATAAATAGGTACCGCTCCGGCGGGAAGGTAAACGGCGTTTCCGTGCGCTGCTCTGGTTCGCCAGAAGTGGCTTAGTCATGCTGGCCACATGACCCAGAAGCTGTACGCCGGCTCCCTCGGCCACTAAAGCGAGATGAGCGCCGCAACCCCAGAGTCGTCCGCGACTGGACCTAATGGTCAGGGGTCCCTTTACCTTTACCTTTAACCCTACACAAATCCAGTGTGGAATTTCTTGGGTGGCGCCTTGTACGCCTCCTTCCGGCAACTCCTGCAGCCAAGCTGGTGCCCAACGTATTGCTCTGCTTTCCTTTGGACCACATTAGCAAGGCCAGGAGCAGGGTCTTATCATCTGGGCAGCCCAGGACCTGCATAAATGCTGCCCAGACTTGTGCCCCAGGGAGCACAAGTAGGGAGAACAATGTTGTGCTCAAGTCCTCCTCTTTGTGGAGTTCCCATAGGCATCTGGTTGGCCATTGTGAAAACAAGATGCTGGACTGGATGGGTCTTTGGCCTGTTTTCTCATGTTCTTTTGTTCTGCTTTTAATCGCCATTGCTGGGGAAATCAATATACAGTCATACCTTGGAAGTCTTAAAAAGCAGAGACATCACTTTGCTGACAAAGGTCCGAATAGTTAAAGCTATGGTTTTCCCAGTAGTGATGTGTGGAAGTGAGAGCTGGACCATAAAGAAGGCTGATCGCCGAAGAATTGATGCTTTTGAATTATGGTGCTGGAGGAGACTCTTGAGAGTCCCATGGACTGCAAGAAGATCAAATCTATCCATTCTTAAGGAAATCAGCCCTGAGTGCTCACTGGAAGGACAGGTCCTGAAGCTGAGGCTCCAAGACTTTGGCCACCTCATGAGAAGAGAAGACTCCCTGGAAAAGACCCTGATGCTGGGAAAGATGGAGGGCCCAAGGAGAAGGGGATGACAGAGGACAAGATGGTTGGACAGTGTTCTCGAAGCGACCAACATGAGTGACTAAACTGCGGGAGGCAGTGGAAGACAGGAGTGCCTGGCGTGCTCTGGTCCATGGGGTCACGAAGAGTCGGACACGACTAAACAACAACAACCTTGGAAGTCGAACAGAATCCGTTCCGGAAGTCCGTTCGACTTCCAAAGCGCGGCTTCCAATTGGCTTTCCCCGTTGGACGTTCAGCTTCCGAAAGAACGTTCAAAAACCGGAACACTCACTTCCAGTTTTTGGGTGTTTGGGATCCAAGGTACGACTGTATAGTGAAACTAGAAATGTCTACCCGAATTCCCTTGAGCAGAAGTGTGTAAATTGGAACCTGGGAACAGGGTGAATATATAGAGTAACTAGCTGCAGTACCAAAGAAAACGGACAAGTCTCAGCATGCCTGCTATTACTCAAAGCACTTCAATGGTTTTCATAACAAGGCACCAGCACATGCTAATATAATACAACACAATGCCATTCGACTCAGTTAGAAACCAAGACCAATTTAAGCTTCATCAATTCCCCTAAATTTCAAGTTTTGCTTTGGCTGAAAGGTGGGAGGACGGCTACAAAATGGCAAAGAGGAGAAACAAAAGTTCTTTACCGCTAATGAGGCATATGAATTGCTGTTTTCATATAACACCGTTCACCTTTCCAGCTGCGTTTTAAAGCTATTTATTTCTCCTCCTCTCCCGTTTGTATTCCACCATATCCTTACCTTCAGAAGGCTGACATATTTCAGACGACTGAAGTGTTTTTAATCAAACGAAGCAGAAATACAAAAATAGAGCAAGTTTAAAACCAGCGGCTGTTCTCTCAAACAATACGCGCTGCTTTGAGCTCCTTGAGACATAAAATGTGGCAAATAAATCAATAAAATAAATGTTTGCTCCAGCAGTTTCTTTTTAATGCAATTATTTCCAAACTTTTAAGACATTTAACTGTATCACGTTGCAAGTAGATGTTTATGCACCAAGAGAAGGCAGCTATTTCTTCTTCTTTAGGCATTTTCCTTGTTCATTCTCATTTTAAAATTTATTCCATGCATACATATAGCACTTAATTACTAACACACAATATGCAGCACTCACCCCCATTAACGTGAACACTTCACACCCAGTTTCTGCCTCATATCTACTCTTGGTTCCCCTATTATAGAAACATAAATCATGCCAGGTGACCCCCGAGCCAAGGATATAAGTAACTGTACAACCTTTAGAAGACATCTGAAGGCAGCCCTGTATAGTTTTATTATGTTTTATATGTGTTGGAAGCTGCCCAGCGTGGCTGGAACAATCCAGTATAAATAAAAATTATTATTAGTACAGTGGTACCTCTGGTTACGTACTTAATTCGTTCCGGAGGTCCGTTCTTAACCTGAAAACATTCTTACTGAAACACCACTTTAGCTAATGGGGCCTCCCGCTGTCGCTGCACCGCCAGAGCACAATTTCTGTTCTCATCCTGAAGCAAAGTTCTTAACCCGAGGTAATATTTCTGGGTTAGCAGAGTCTGTAACCTGAAGCGTCTGTAACCTGAAGCATATGTAACCTGAGGTACCACTGTATTAGTATTATTGAATAAAAAAGGTAAAGGTAAAGGACCCCTGACAGTTAAGTCCAGTCGTGAACGACTCTGGGGTTGCGGCGCTCATCTCACTTTACTGGCCAAGGGAGCCGATGTTTGTCCACAGACAGTTTTTCCAGGTCATGTGGCCAGCATGACTAAGCCACTTCTGGCGAAACCAGAGCAGTGCACGGAAACACCATTTACCTTCCCGCTGGAGCTGTACCTATTTATCTACTTGCACTTTGACATGCTTTTGAACTGCTAGGTGGGCAGGAGCAGGGACCAAGCAACGGGAGCTCACCCTGTCACGGGGATTCGAACCGCCCTTCTGATTGGCAAGCCCTAGGCTCTGTGGTTTAGACCACAGCGCCACCCGCGTCCCTAGTATTATTGAATAGTATGTCCCTATTTTAATCAACTATCCCTCATCCCTTTCTTTTCTTACACCTCTCACACATCTGCCAATACACACAAATGCTCCATCCACCCAGTCACTCCAACATCTCCACCTCAATCACCACACGGCTATCACCAATTACTTCATCTGTTCTACTAAAAAGGTGCTGCAAAAAACAACACACACACATACACACACAAACACCAAACCAGCAGGAGACAATGAAACCACTCACTGATAGAGCGGTATAAATCTATATCCTAATAATGAACTTGCTGAGGTGTATGTTGACATGAAGATCTCACAAACAGCTGATGGGGTGGCAAGCTTTCATCTGGGGTATGCCATTTCACACTACGGGGTGTTAGTTGAACGCTGCTACAGACTGAAAATCAATGAATCCTAGATGTAATGTTGGAGGAAAGGGTTCCACAGCCGAGACACGGATTTGCCACTTCATCGGGCCACTAACGTACCTCATCTTCTGAGGTCAGACAGAAATAGGTAAAAAAGGAATCCTTTTCCGAAAATGGAGACTTAGAATTTGTATGTTCGAATATTTCTCGCTGTCTGATTTCTGTGACCATTCACTGAACTTTCTGGTCACACCTTGTATGATCCACACAACATCTTCCTCATCCAAGTGGCAGCCCTCACTTTATCCCAGGGTTAGGCAACCTAAGGCCCATGGGCCGGATGCGGCCCAATCACCTTCTCAAGATTGAGGTTGAATCCTGACAAGACAGAAGTACTGTTCTTGGGGGACAGGGTGCGGGCGGGTGTGGGGGACTCCCTGGTCCTGAATGGGGTAACTGTGCCCCTGAAGGACCAGGTGCGCAGCCTGGGAGTCATTTTGGACTCACAGCTGTCCATGGAGGCGCAGGTTAATTCTGTGTCCAGGGCGGCTGTCTACCAGCTCCATCTGGTACACAGGCTGAGACCCTACCTGCCTGCGGACTGTCTCGCCAGTGTGGTGCATGCTCTGGTTATCTCCCGCTTGGACTACTGCAATGCGCTCTACGTGGGGCTACCTTTGAAGGTGACCCGGAAACTACAATTAATCCAGAATGCGACAGCTAGACTGGTGACTAGGAGTGGTCCCTGAAGGAGCGTCTCCACCCCCACCGTTCAGCCTGGACACTGAGATCCAGCGCCGAGGGCCTTCTGGTGGTTCCCTCACTGCAAGAAGCAAAGCTACAGGGAACCAGGCAGAGGGCCTTCTCGGTAGTGGCGCCCGCCCTGTGGAACGCCCTCCCAGTCGAGGTCAAAGAGATAAACAACTATCTGACATTCAGAAGATACCTCAAGGCAGCCCTATTTAGGGAAGTTTTTAACCTGTGATATTTTAATGTAATTTTATATCTGTTGGAGGCCGCCCAGAGTGGCTGGGGAGACCCGGCCAGATGGGCGGGGTACAAATAAAAGAATTATTATTATATTATTATATAATCCGGCCCGCGGACAGTCCAGGAATCAGCATGTTTTTACATAAATAGAATGTGTCCTTTTATATAAAATGCATCTCTGGGTTATTTGTGGGGCATAGGAATTCGTTCATTTCCCCCCCAAAAAATATAGTCCGGCCCACCACGTGGTCTGAGGGACGGTGGACCGGCCCACGGCTGAAAAAGGTTGCTGACCCCTGCTTTATCCCATTTCATTTGGATTTTCCTGGTGCATGGATATGATTAGATCAGGCGGAAGTCTGACATATAATTGCACATTACAGTACCTAACTTTGGACATACTGAAGTACATTGTGTACTTACGAAGTACTCGACATCCAAATTTTTCAACATCTGAATGGAAATCGTTGCCGGTTTAGATGCGGTTTCCTCAACTTACGAATTTTAGATGCGGGTTTTTTCGACTTACAAATTTTTCCGAATATTTTTCTCCCAATGCATTCTTATGGGAAATCGACTTACGGTTTTTTTTCGACCTACGAATGTCCATTCAGAACGGATTAAATTCGTAAGTCGAGGGACCACTGTACTATGTTTTACTGGGTGCAATCTATCCCCACCCCCTACTTCCATTGACAAGGAACCACTTCTCAGTAGGTGGAGGCCAGACATGACACACACTTTTCTTCCCTTTTTTAACCCACTGTTTTGTTCAAGTCCGGTATATCAGAAAACTTGCAACTCAAAATTTCCACAATGGACATTCAGATGTCCACAGTAGACCTCAGGTTTTTGGAACTCACGGAGAATAGGGAAGTACAAAGTCAGCGGAGAGGACAACAACACATAATCGAAGGGAGACAAGAACAACACACTAGTGTGGGTGGGAAACATTGATGTGCAGTTCAGTTGAAAGCGCTCCTGTGCACAAGGAAAAATAGGGTCTGTGTGACCCACACGCACATTTACAGCCTTACTGTTTTCAATCTTAGTTTGAAACTCAGCCTGGAATGACAATATTTTTCTTTTTTTAAAATGAAGCAGAGTGATTCACGCAATTCTTTGATCCAGCATCTGGTTTAAGTTAAAATTCAGTTTTATTTAATAGAATCTTGTTTACTGCCCAAAATTGTAAACGTTAGTCATCAGCTTCAAAACAGAAAATAAGAAGTCTTAGAAGTCCATTGTAAAATTTTGTTGTCTCATCTTTACTCATGGGTGAGTTGGAGCGAAGATAGATGTAACATTTTATAAGTATGCATAGAAGTCCTTCACCACAGTGGAATGTTTCTCAAACCTCCCCTTCCCAGCTTCTGCCAACCTAGCCGTTCAAAAGCATACCAGCACGAGTAGATAAATAGGTACCACTGTGGCAGGAAGATAAATGGCATTTCTGTGCGCTCTGGTTTCTGTCCTGGTGTTCCATTGTGCCAGAAGCAGTTTAGTCATGCTGGCCAAATGACCCAGAAAGCTGTCTGCGGACAAACACCGGCTCCCTCGGCCTGAAAGCAAGATGAGTGCTGCACCCCATAGTCGCCTTTGACTGGACTTAACCATCCCGGAGTCCTTTGACCTTTTTTACCTTTACCTACTTTTTTAAAAAAAACCTAAAGTGGCATATAAATGTTCATATGTATGTATGTTCAATTCATTCATTGTCTTATTTTTAAAAAAATGCAAGCACTTTAATAACAGTTGGAAAACTTCTCATGGGCTTTGGGAGACAAGTGTGTTGGTGATTTTAGAGTGCTAGCCAATAGGCACCCTGCAGAGGCGGCTTTTCCCCATTCAGACCTAAGTACCGTATTTATTTATTTATTTCATTTTATTTATTGAATTTATATACCGCCCTATACCTGGAGGTCTCAGTACACTGAAAACATTCAGAACTGGAGGTGGGGGGTGGACAGAAAATATACATACGACATTTGTGCTGAATAATGTTAAGATTGCTTTCTAAATACGCCGTGATTCTTTACCCTCATTGTGCAAAAGAATCTGGGGATTTTTCTAAATAATTTGTGGGTCTCGCTTATCTGTATTGGCCACTCCCTTGCTTCCCTCTTCAGCTCTCCTAGCTAGAGATGCCTTCAAAGATATTTGGGGGGGAAAGTGATTTATTAACAGTAGTCAATTGCCAATGTTACCCAGCTGCAATTTTTAAGCTTTTTAACATCTTGTTATCTATATTATGGTGATGCAAGGATAAGGACAGGATCACATGGCAGCCGTACCTTCACTTCCTAAGTGAACCTGACATCCGGACTGACAGACAGATGAGACCAGGCTATTCAGCCAAGAGGTACCTCCTCAAACTCTCTCAGAGCTGGGACCCGAGCATTTTACGAAAGCTTCAGTGTGCAGGTCAGTATGACTTGAAAAGAAGCCGAGAATAGTGCAGAGAACATTTGGGACCATATGGAAACAAAATCATAACAATTACTTGAGAAATTGTTGGAAAGTTCTTATAAGGATGCAGGGGCAGAGGAAGAGGAGGTGGTGGGGCGGGCCGCCCCGGGTGCAGGGCTGGCGCGTCCATTTAGGTGAACTAGGCAATTGCCTAGGGCGCCAAAATGGAGGGGGTGCTGGCCAGCCTGCCCCCGCCCCCCACCGCCGCCCGATGCTGCCCCAACCAGCGGCGGAGCAAGCAGGTTAGCGCGAAAACCGCAGCGGTGAGGGCGCCAAAATGGAGGGGGCGCTGGCCAGCCTGCCCGCCGCCACTGCCCCAACCAGTGGCGGAGCAAGCAAACCACGGCGGCAGGGGGCGCCCGGCTGGGAAGGGGGCAGGGCACCGCTCCGCAACGTGCGTCATACGCCATGACGTCACGTGGCCCGCCTCCTCGCCTAGGGCGCCAAAATTGCCAGCACCGGTCCTGCCCGGGTGTCACCACTGAGGGGGGTGACAAAATGGCGGGCGACACTCACCGCGGGGCCTGCAGCGTGCCTGAGCTACGCGTCTCTCCTGGGAGTGACGCGGTGGCTTGGGCGCCCGCAGGCTCCGCACTGCCCCAAACGGTCCACCTGCCGTCTCCACCTCAGCTGTAGGGCGGCTGAGTGGGAGGAGGCAGGCAGACTCCTCAAAGGCCCCTGGGATCATCCTGCCCTGGCTGGCCCCACCCCGCAGGCGGCTGGCCCTGGCCCTGGCCACAGGGCACGCGTGCCACCCCAGGTGCCCGATCGGCTTGCTCCGCCACTGTAAGGATGGAAACGGGGGGAAACAATTGTATGAAACATGTTTTCCAACTAAATAATGATCTTCAAAAAGACAAATAAAAACAAGACGACAACAAGAATCCGCCGACAGCATACAAATCAATCTGGCTGATCTGATCCAAAAACACACAAACACACATTCCCCACTCACACACAAAAGCAAATCTCACTACAGCCAACCAAAGGCAACCAACAACACCCTAGGCCACCCCCAATACGTGCCCTCTTTAAGGGAGGACCCGATATATCACCAGATATTTCAACCGGCTGTGTCCAGTCCAGAGATTGGCAACGTGGTGCCCAAGGGTATACATGTGCCCACAGAGGGCTTCCATGGAGCACAATTCAAAGTGTTGGTGCTGACCTTTAAAGCCCTAAATGGCCTCGGTCCTGTATACCTGAAGGAGCGTCTCCACCCCCATCGTTCAGCCCGGACACTGAGATCCAGCGCCGAGGGCCTGGAAGCTGTACGCCGGCTCCCTCGGCCAATAAAGCGAGATGAGCGCTGCAACCCCAGAGTTGTCCGCGACTGGACCTAATGGCCAGGGGTCCCTTTACCTGCACTGGCTATGGAGCGCCATTCAAAGTGCTGGCTGTTATCAATAAAGCCCTATATCACTTAGGTCCAAGCAATCTGTACCTGCCTTGGTTCGGAGATCTTCGAGGGAGATCCTCACAGGCACGCTGTTTGCTTCCAGATCAAGCCCACTGTTCTAAAACGTCACCATGATAGGCAGGGCCAGATTTAGGTTTGATGAGGCCCTAAGCTACTGAAGGTAATGGGGCCCTTTATATGTCCAGCTGTCCTTTGTCAACAACAAATTGTCACTGTTTTTTTGTGTTGAATACATGCTATATGGTAATTTATGGACCTAATAGGTATGCAAAAGGTTCCAGGGTCAGTCCCCAGCACCCCCAGGTAGGAATGGGAATGTCCTCTGCCTGAAGCACTGTTTCCTGTCAGTGCATATAAATCTGAGCTAGATGGACTTATGCAGGCATCCCCAAACTGCGGCCCTCCAGATGTTTTGGCCTACAACTCCCATGATCCCTAGCTAACAGGGTCAGTGGTCAGGGATGATGGGAATTGTAGTCCAAAACATCTGGAGGACCGAAGTTTGGGGATGCCTGGACTAATGGTCTGACTCTGTAAAGGGCAAAATTGGACACTCCTCAGTGGTAATAGAGTTCTGGTACGTCACGGCCTGCTCCAAGGTCGGCTGCAGCAGGAGCACCACCACCGTGCAATTATAAGGGGAAAGATTTAGAAAGGGGTCCCCAAATGCATGTTTGGGTTAAAAGTGGCTGCTGCTTCTGAAAAGGCTGACGATACACATGTTTTACACACACAAAAGGGCCCATGGATGAGTCTTCAGGAAGGGCTGGGGGAGATTCCTGTCATTCCATTCCATGGCAAATGGACCAATGAGTTGCCTCAGAATAAGGAATCTACCTTTGTTCCTGTCTTTTTCCAAGTGATATATGAATGCCATGTATACATTTTGCAGGCTATATCAGGGACCCCCTGTTGCTAGAGGAAGACACACCAGATCACAGAAAGAATCAGGATCTGTCAGCTGTTCCGCCGAAATATAATCTTCTGCATATTTTCTGTTCACCGTACCAATACTTAAAGGCTGAATTAGAAGGACAGGCTAAGCCAGGTATAGTAGCAAATGAATGAATATCTATCTATCATCTGTCTGTCTGTCTGTCTGTCTGTCTATCATATCTATCTATCTATCTATCTATATCTATCTATCTATCTATCTATCTATCATCTATCATCTATTTATCTAATCTATCTATCTATCTACTGTATCTATCTATCTATCCGTCTATCATCATCTCACAACTAGTATTTTCTTATTCCCCTCTCCTTATATCAGTTACAGCAGGCATCCCCAAACTCGGCCCTCCAGCTGTTTTGGGACTACAACTCTGTTGTGTTTCCTGGACAGCAAGCAGTTAACACCATCGTTCTGATTCTGGGAACTCTGCCAAGGTATCCAGGCAACTATCATTTGTCTGAGAGAAGGCGAAGTTGGTTTCACTTTTGCCTTGCCGAGTAGTGTATGCTGTAGTGTGTATCGTAGCTATGGAGCTTGACTCCTCAGGTTTTCTTTTGTTTGTGAGTCAATAAATATGTAGTTTAGAATACAACTGTCTGGACCTCAGTTATTCCAGACACAGAGAAGCAGACCTAAAATTGCCAACACAAGGCGCTGCGCGATTCTGCTGAGTGAGTGAGAGAGCCTGCCCAACGGAAGCGTGGCTGGACACCATTGCGGAGCCAGGGCTCGTTAAGACGATTTATGGCTGCTCCGGGCAGCAGTCCAAAGAAGAAGAGAGACTCCACTATGGCTACACTCTCACATTTATCACAGGTTATGGAAGCGCCATTAAGAGATAGCACGGCTTTGTTGGCAAAGCGTCCTGAAGTGATTTATGGCCAGGACGGGAGGTCTGTGTGTCTGCTGCAGCCGGCAGCATGAAAGCCCAGCTGGAGGACTGCTTTGTGCAAGCTTTGAGGCATAAAGCAGGGAAACCTCGCTGGTGAAGAGGAGCCGTTTCCTGGAGCTGGGAGCTGAGAGGCAAGTGCTGAGTTTGCAGCCACGTGAGTTACCTCAAGCCCCAGGGGGGAGATGGCAGAATCCCATGAGAACTTTACACCGCCCTTCCCCAGGCTAAATGGGAGGAATTGGGCTGACTGGTCGCGAAAAATGAAGGTCCTCTTAACTGCTAAAGATCTGTGGACTTGTACTGAGGCCCCACCAGTGCAAGACCCAGCTGCTGCAGCAGCTAGGGCCAAGAAGAAAGATGAGAGAGCTACTGCTCACTTAGTCATGGGCATTGAGGAAGAGCAGATGGTGCACATAGACGCTGCCACCAACGCCCACGAGATTTGGGGGGGCTCTCCAACGTGTGTTCCAGAGAGATACAGCGGGTGCACGCATTCACACCACCAGGCAGCTGTTTGAGCAACGTTTGCAACCTGGAGGCTGTGTGCGTGAGCACACCAACAAGATGTTGGCAATCTTCAACCGTTTGAGACAGCTGCAGGTTCCATTTACGGAGGAACAGAAAGTTTACATTTTGCTTAGTTCGTTAGACCCCAGTTTTGAGACGCTTTCTCTCACTCTGGAAGCCTTGCCAGCAGCACAACTGAGCATTGATTATGTATCGGGGAGGCTGCAGGATGAACAGGATAGGAGAGAAAGAGAGAAAGGAAAAGCTGTTAAGGGGGGTTGCTCTTTGCCCAGGAGTGGGGGTGCAGAGGCTGCTGAGAGCTCTGTTAAAGCTCTTGCAGTGAAGAAATGTTTTGGCTGTGGGTCAGATAAGCATCTAATCCGGGACTGCAGCCAAGAAAACTTCAAAGCTGGTTTCCATGGCAACCGCCAGAGGAAAGGGAGACCACGTCGTGGGAGGAAAGCACCGTCCAGAGAAGGCAGAGAAGATAAAGCAGCTGCATACGCTTTCGTTGGAAAGACTGTTGCCAGCCCCAAGCTGCGTTGGATTGTGGACAGTGGTGCCAGTAGGCATCTAGCGCCACCTGGCAGTCAGTTGCGGAACTGCAGGTCAATCCAAGATGCTACCACAGTCACTTTGGCAGATGCAACCACTAAATCTGTCACCAAAGCTGGTGTTTTTTATATGCCTTGTCTGAATGATGACATTGATGTGTTTGTTTTAGATGGCATGAAGTATGGCTTACTTTCTGTTTCAGCTTTAGACCTTGCAGGTTATATGGTCAGTTTTGGTAACCAGGTATGCACCATCTCCAAAGGTGGAAAGCAGTTGGTCCAGGTGAGAGGACATGATGGGGTGTACATACTGGAAACTGACAACAGCGCCGCAGCGAGGGCGCAGGGTGCTGAAACAGGTAAAAACAGTTTTGAGACGGCACACGCGCATTGTGCCAACAAACCCACCCACGATCAATGTTTACACTTGTGGCATCGCAGGTTTTCGCACGCCAATTGGGGGTACGTGCGCAAGCAGGTAGAGTGCACTGAGGGTTGTAAAATGAAGGAGTGCACTAAATTCCTAGACTGCCGAGCTTGCAAGAGATCGAAGGTGCATTCTTGCAGTTACCCAAGGTCAGACAGGGTGGCCAACCAGGCGTTTGAGCTGATTCACGCCGATCTGTGTGGACCAATGCAGGTTCCCAGCATAGGCCATGCCCGCTTTGTACTATGTCTGATCGACGATTATTCTCGCGCCGGCTGGATTTTCCCGCTCAGGGACAAGGGGCAAGCGGCGAAAGAGATTAAAGAATGGGTGGAGGCAGTAGAGGTGGAATTTGGCACCAAAGTGAAATCTTTCCAGACCGATCGAGGCACTGAGTTTACTTGTGCAAAGTTGCAGGATTTCTTTCGTGCCAAAGGCATTAAGCATAGAAAAACCTCTCCTTACGCTCCCCAGGAAAATGGAGTTGCAGAGCGCAGGAACAGAACCCTGCAGGAGGCAGTTGATGCTATTTTGTTTGATTCGGGTCTGCCCAAATTCTTCTGGGCCGAAGCATGGAAAACTGTATGTCACACTTTGAACAGGACATACAACTCTGTGGTAGGGACCACGCCCTATTTTCTTCTCTACGGAAAGAAGCCCAAGGTGCACTACTTCCGTACCTTCGGGGCAGAGGCCTGGGTCCTGATACCCCGGCAGTTACGTAGGAAGGGCAGCCCGAGGTCACAGAAACTTATTTTCTGCGGCTATGACACAGGGTCGAAAGCCTGGAGATTTGCTCATCCGAGTGGAAATCGTTCTCGGGTGGTGATCAGCCGCAGCGCAGAGTTTTGTGAGCAAGACGGCTGGAAGAGGATTCATGGCAATCCTGAAGTGCTCACAGACTTATTCAGCGGTCTTGACTACCAGGATCAGTCAGACACACCCACTGGTGATGCTGATGGTGGTCAACCTGCTGGTGTTTCGGGCCATGATCCCAAACACGACCAGGGTGCAGTGCCAGAGGGAGCAATCCCTAAGACTCAGGTGAAGTCTGAACCCAGCAGCGCACCCACGTCTCCAGGGGAGACAAGAGCTAGGAGACAGAAGCGCAGTAGGTCTCCACGCTCACCTTCAGGCAAGTTCAGTCCAGGAGGGCACAGCAAGCGCAGCAAATCGCTTGGTGGTTCTCCAGATGCCAGGGACTCACAGACTGAGTCCGGCACGTCTGGGTCAGAGGGGGAGTCTCCAGTGGTGCCATGGCGTTCCAAGCGCACCACGAAAGGCAAACCTCCTGACAGGTTCAAAGCCACCACGGTTTGGGCCCATGTTGCTCTGTGCGAACCGGAGAGCTTCGCTGAGGTGCGGAAGTTACCTCAAGCAGAGTCCAGCAAGTGGCAACAAGCGATGGAGAAAGAGCTTAGCGCCATGAAATCGCTTGGAGTGTTCACACTTACAACTCTGCCAGCTGACCAGCAAGCTGTGAGTTGTCGCTGGGTCTATAGGTTGAAACCCACTGCAAGTGGAGAGCCACAATACAAAGCGAGATTGGTGGCCAGAGGGTTCAGCCAGAGACCAGGAGTGCATTACTCCCAACTTTATGCACCCACATCCCGCAGTGAGACCATGAGGTTACTGCTAGCGGTAGCAGCACAGAGAGGTGCTGAGGTTGCACATTTCGACATCGACGTCGCCTACCTGAACTCACCGCTGCAGGAGGAAATTTACATGCTACCTCCTCCAGGGTTTGAAGGCGATAGTCCAAATTTGGTTTGGAGACTACACCGTTCCATTTATGGCTTGAGACAATCAGCCAGAAACTGGAATATTTGTCTCAACCAGGCTCTGGAGAAGCTAGGCTTCAGGAAGAGTCGTGCAGACAGTTGTTTGTACCTAAAGGGTTCAGGTCAGCAACAAGAACTGGCGTTAATTTTTGTCGACAACATTGTCCTTGTTGCTAGTACAAACAAACAGGTGCAGGAGTTTGCAAGTAAGCTGAGGCAGCACTTCAAACTCAAGGAGTTGGGTCCTGTGAGCATGTATCTAGGGGTTCACATTCACAGAGACCAAGATGGCAGTTTTGTACTTAACCAGAGCTCAAAGATTGATCAGTTGCTCAAGAAATTCAACATGGCAGACTGTAAGGGTGTAAGGACACCAATGGAGACATGCTTTGTTAAAGACAATCAGTCTGATGAAAAGAAAGAGTTTGAGCACAAGGAGGTGTATCAATCTGCTCTGGGCAGCCTGCTCTATTTGTCTCAATGGAGTAGACCCGATATTGCATTTGCAGTCAATCTGCTGAGTCGAGAAGCAGCCAAGCCCAGTGTGATGGCCTGGAACGGGATTAAGAGAGTTCTTAAGTATCTGCAAGAAACCAGAGAGTTTAGCCTCACACTGACAGCCCAGGGCAATGAACAGCTTCAATGTTGGGCTGACGCTGATTGGGCTAGCGACTCAGACAGAAAGTCAATATCTGGGATGGTCATAATGTTCGGAGATTCTGTAATTGGCTGGAGGTCCAAAAAGCAAAGTCTGATTGCACTGTCATCGACTGAGGCAGAATTCAGTGCTCTGTCAGAACTGTGTCGTGAGCTTGAATTCTACAAGTGCCTAGTCGAGGATGTGTGTGAGAAGTGTTACCTGCCCATCACCATATGGGAGGATAACCAACCATGCCTGAAATTGGCGGAATCCGGTCAATTCAATGCACGAACGAAACATTTGGATATTCGGTTCAAAAATGTGCATGAGAGTGTTAGGACAAATGTGGTCAGGCTGAAATATTGTCCTAGTGAAAAGAATCTCGCAGACGGTTTCACCAAACCCCTAAGTTTCCAGAAACATGAAGGTTTCTGTGAGGGATTGAACATGGGTTGAGATGTATATATGTATACCCAGAATTGCGAACGAGAGGGGGTGTTGTGTTTCCTGGACAGCAAGCAGTTAACACCATCGTTCTGATTCTGGGAACTCTGCCAAGGTATCCAGGCAACTATCATTTGTCTGAGAGAAGGCGAAGTTGGTTTCACTTTTGCCTTGCCGAGTAGTGTATGCTGTAGTGTGTATCGTAGCTATGGAGCTTGACTCCTCAGGTTTTCTTTTGTTTGTGAGTCAATAAATATGTAGTTTAGAATACAACTGTCTGGACCTCAGTTATTCCAGACACAGAGAAGCAGACCTAAAATTGCCAACACAAGGCGCTGCGCGATTCTGCTGAGTGAGTGAGAGAGCCTGCCCAACGGAAGCGTGGCTGGACACCATTGCGGAGCCAGGGCTCGTTAAGACGATTTATGGCTGCTCCGGGCAGCAGTCCAAAGAAGAAGAGAGACTCCACTATGGCTACACTCTCACATTTATCACAAACTCCCATCATCCCTAGCTAACAGGACCAGTGGTCAGGGATGATGGGAATTGTAGTTCCAAAACATCTGGAGGGCCAAGTTTGGGGATGCCTGAGTTACAGTAAAGGAAAGAAAGAAAATGAAATTAACATGGCATACAGATATTTATGGTTTGATTGTAATGTCTGCACAGTGAATATTTATATTTATAACGTGCCATTTACCAGAAAACACAGCATTGAAAACAACTTAAAACAAATTGTCCTAAAAATATTACTAGAACTGATGCTTCCTAGAGTGCCTCACGGCCACTTGGGTCCGGCTTATGCCTGGAAGTGGGAACGCTATGTCTGTGGCCACTTTAGCTTCCATAGAAGAAAAGTGGGAGGCGAGAGACCATTGTCATAAATCATGAAACAAAGAAGCCTGTGATCTTATGTCGACTGGACTTGGGAGCAAACCCTGTTGAACCCAATGGGCAGAGGCGTAGCAAGCCCAGGTGGTACCCGGGGCGGAATTTTTTTTGTCACCCCCCCACCACTTTAATTTAAAAAAAAATTAAAAAATTAAAAAGTGTCACCCCCCTCTGATGGTGCCACTTTGCGAGGTGTGGGGGTTTTGTGTGTATGTGTCTATTATCTCTTTTTTTCAATAAAGTAAAAATAATAAAAAATAATAAAAATTTAAAAAATTTTTAAAAAAAATTTAAAAAAGCGTCACCCCCCTCTGATGGTGCCACTTTGTGAGGTGTGGGGGGTTGTGTGTGTGTGTGTGTCTATTATCTCTTTTTTTCAATAAAGTTAAAATAAAATAAAAAGATAAAAAATGATAAAAAAATTAAAAAAATTAAAAAGTGTCACCCCCCTCTGATGGTGCCACTTTGTGAGGTGTGGGGGTTGTGTGTGTGTCTATTATCTCTTTTTTTCAATGAAGTTAAAATTAAAAATATATATATATATATATATATATATATATATATATATATTTTAAGTGTCACCCCCCCTCTGGGGTGGAACCCGGGGCAGCCCGCCCCCTTGCTACGCCCCTGCCAATGGGGCTTTCTTCTGAGCAGACGTCCGTGAGGTTGTTCTGCCCTGCCTTCATCTGGCCACCTCACACTGAATTTTGTAGCAGTGGGAAGGGCAAACATGCTCTGAGAGACAGATTGTCTCTGTGGCCATTTTAGGTGGCAGCGTTCGGTTGTCGTGGAGGGCAGCCAGGTGTTTGCAGGTGATGGGCAGACCAGGAGACGGTCTGCTGCGCAGATTCTCCCGTTCCACAGTTTTTGCGCCTCTCGCTCCTCTTCATTTCTTTCTTTCTTTTTTTATAATCTATTTATTGAATTTCCCAATACAAATCACAGCAAATCACATTGAAATTATTCCCAATTACATTTCAAATTACAATCCAAATTAATTATACAAATCCCAATTAAAAGAAACATTCCAATTATGCCTAATTATTATAAAAAAAAATTTATATATGGACTTCCCATGCCTCGGATGCCGGAGCTTTCCTGATCACCTCCATCAATTGCTTTTCAAAATTCTTTCTAATATTTCCACAGCCGCCGCTGATATATACCAGCAAGCAGGCTAAATTATAATAAACAATGTCACTGTGTGGATGAGGTCGATCTTCTTAATTCCAAATGCCACATTCCGACCTTCGCCATCTTCTCGTCCTGTTGTTCACCAAACTTCTTCACGCTGCCTCTCCTCTTCATTTCAGCGAGGCTGGCTCCGGAAAACTTCCCAGTAGATTTTACCTAGTATTCAGTTGCTAACCGAGGGAAACCATTAAGATTTTCTGCCTCAGGCATCATGAGGTCCTGTTTTCACATTTTTAAAATTCTCTCCGGGCCACTCTCTGAGTGTGTGTAGGTGAGAATGTTATTAATGCAGAGGAGAAAGTGGAAAATTAAAATCAAATGCACATTTCTATTGCCCTGGGGCAAATTATCTGGATGGAATCTTGGGTCTCACCCATGCAGTGGACCCTCTGGTTATGAATTTAATTCATTTCGGGGGTCTGTGCGCACCCCGAAAAATCTGTAACCAGAGGCGCCGCTTCTGCGCACACGTGCGGCACGATAGAGCGCTTCTGTGCATGCGCGAGCGGCGAAACCCAGAAGAATACACTTCCAGGTTTGCTGCTTTCGCAACCCGAAGATTACATATCCAGAGTGGTACATAACCCGAGGGTCTACTGTACTTCCACTTGTCCAGTGTGAGAGAGAGCCAGTGTGGTGTAGTGGTTAAGAGCGGTAGACTCGTAATCTGGGGAACCGGGTTTGTGTCTCCGCTCCTCCACATGCAGCTGCTGGGTGACCTTGGGCTAGTCACACTTCTCTGAAGTCTCTCAGCCCCTTTACCTTTTACCTTATTGCACACTTTAATCATGCCAATTGATATTTTAATATTTGATGGATTTGTTTCTTTGTGTGTTTTAATTAGGGTGTCTTTTTCTGTATTTTAACAATGTTGTGCAGTTGTTGTTTTTTATGTTTTGAAAACTGGTTAGAAGCCCTCTGGGCATTATAAATTAATATCAAAACAAAACAGTAACAATACAACTGCTTTGTATTGTGCCATGATAATAACATGCCCACCTGTCTGACAGGCCTTGCTTCCTCATCTCAGAAACAATATGAGGAAAAAGCCAGGCTGGGGGAAAGCTATGAAGAAGGAAAACATGCCAGAATAAGAGCTCGTATTCCTTTAAGGATTTCAGTAAGAAAACTGAGTTTTCCGCTTCCACGGCAGCCGGCAAAGGAACCCACCTGGAGCCAACACACAGCATATAGCAGGATTCCAGAGGTATTAATAACTAGACCAAAGTTTTAGGCCAGGCGTGAGAGATGCTCATATGGGGAACCTGTGGCCTCTTCAGCCCCAGTCAGCATGACCAATGGCCAGGGCCCCCCTCCACCGTTAGGCCATAGGTATTGTTGCAGAGGGTGCATATGCTAAAATTCCCTCTTCTTCATGGCCTATAAACAGGGCTTTTTTTCATCAAGAACTCCCCGGAACCATAGCTGTCAACTTTCGGATTTGAAAATAAGGGATTTTCCGAAACTTTCAGATTTGAAAATAAGGGATGCCGCGAGGGCGGTGCAATGGCACCAAGTAGCCTCGCCACCCTGCGCTCCAGAGGCAGCGCACGAACAGGTGAGCGAAAGAGCGAGCGCGTAGACGGCAGGCAGGCTGTCTGTCTGGTTGGGCGTGAGGGTCTGGCTGCACAAGGCATGCAAGCTCCGCCCCCAGTCGGTCTCAGACTCCTTATTGGCAGCCGAGCAACGCAGCTGAGGAGCCTCCCTGGCCGGCAGGGAGGGAGAGGAGCTGCTTCCTTTGAAATCCGGGAAATTTAAGGGATATCAACAATCCGGGATAGCAGCGGGAAACGGCATTGGAATAAGGGAGTTTCCCGCCCAAAAAGGGAGGGTTGACAGCTATGCCCGGAACTCAGTCCCGGCGCTTCTCAGTTGGCCGTCATTGCCATTGTAAGAGAACAGGGTGAGTTCATGGTGAGTTCCAGCAAGATCCGTTCTCCATTTTCTCTGGTCAACTTACGGACTCCCCAGGCCCTTCAAGCAAATTATGGACAACTCTCTTCCACATGATACCACTTAGGAGCCTTCGTTTACCTTCCCTTGGCCTAACTAAGGGCTTATCCACCTTTTGTCCGATCTTTCCAGGCAGAGGTCTGCAACGCTCCATGTCCGAACATTGTTGGTTTTTTGCCCCAGAGCTTCCTCTGTGAAAACCTGATCTTTGGCGCTCAATCGGAGCAAACATCGTTGTGGGTTTTCCACCGATCGCCGTCTGCTACGGTTCAGCTTCAAAGAGTGGGTTTTGGAAGGGGCAAGGTGAATATAAAACGGAAGAATAGTATAAAGAGGTGTGGGATATACCTATTGATGATAAATTAACATGTGCTATTAAGGTAAGACAGGGACTATGCAGGAGAAATGATTTGGGGGAGATATGGAAGGTATGGAATTTGTACTGTTCAAACGGAAAGGGGTCAAACCATCGCAAGAGGTGTTGAAATTTTGGGAGGTTGGATAGTTACAATGGAATGGTCTCGGGGGTGGGGGGCACTTTTCTAAAAATATATTCTAAAAGAGCGGGTTTCGCGGGGAAAGCTCTGGAGCAAAACAAAGGGCGCTTGGGCACACAGCTTTCAATCACGGACTGTGCCTGGAAAGAGCAGGGCAAAAGTTAAGTGCGGAAAAGCTCTAAGCCGAGATCCTTTATAAATCAACTCCAGTGTTCAGTTCCGTCCCTTTAGTCTTTGAATTTTGCACCACCTGCCTCCCTCTGCTGGCATTAAACTGAAGTGTGGGTGAATAGAGCAGGTTTTTTTGTTTTTGTTTTTAAAGAAAACCTCTGGTTTAATCCCAGACAGGGCCGGCGCGTCCATTTAGGCAAACTAGGCAATTGCCTAGGGCGCCAAAATGGAGGGGGCGCTGGCCAGCCTGCCCCCGCCCCCCGCCGCCGCCCAGTGCCGCCCCAACCAGCGGCGGAGCAAGCAGGTTGGGGCAAAAACCGCGGTGGTGAGGGCGCCAAAATGGAGGGGGTGCTGGCCAGCCTGCCCCCCACCGCCGCCCGCCGCCACCCCAACCAACAGCGGAGGAAGCAAACCGCGGCGGCGGGGCACCGCTGCGCAACATGCGTCATAGGCAATGATGTCACGTGGCCCGCCCCCTCGCCTAGAGCGCCAAAATTGCCAGCACCAGTCCTGATCCCAGAGTTTATGAGCCCTGCATTAAAAATGTTTGATGTTTTATTATGGTTTTATATTTGTTGGAAGCCACACAGAGTGGCTGGGGCAACCCAGTCTGATGGGCGGGGTACAAATAATAAACATTATTATTATTATTATTATTATTATTATTATTATTATTATTTATTAGCTGCTTCATAGCCCAAGGTAAGTGGACTCCCACATCCACACCACGTAAATATAAAAATTAAATTACTGTTTGCTGCTTGTTAATGGCGACCAAAATCTGAAGCATGAAGTGGCCCCAGAGAGCCACTGCCAGCCATTGATGTTGACAATGCTGAGCTAGTGGTTTGACTTGTTCCCATAAATGCTGCTTTTCAAGTGTACTTTTCTGTCATCTCCTAGGAAGGATGGGTGGAAGTTCACCGAGATGGAGAGGTTCAAGACCACAGTGAAGAAGTGGCAAACCAATCCAGAGATTATCAAGCAACGGGGAAAACCAGCATTGATACTTCTGAGCTTTGGTGTGAGAAATCCCACCTGACTTTCTATGGAGGTTTCTTCCCTGGAAAAAAGATCATGTACAGTGGTAAGAAAGTTAAGGCTGTGAGCCATTAAAAATTCACCCGCAGGTATTCTGAGGATTGCTAACGACAGCAATTGTTTCTGCCTGTTAAAAGCAGAGGCAAATAATTTGTTGATTGGCAACTGTCTCAAAACACAGGATTAAATGCAGGACAAAGTATGTTTCCACCTGCTGAATTTCGCATCTTGGTCTGCATATTGTTTCAGAAAAACGGTGATTAAGTAGATTTGCATTAGAATGTGAACGGAACCAAATTTCTCCCTATCTCTGATCAGGATGACTGTGTTTGATCTCTCATCTCCTCTTGGTTTCCACAGTTAACCAAAAGTGTCTGAAGGTCAAACGTGGGAGAGATAAAGGAACCCCTGTGACTACAGACTTGTTCTCTCCTATTCAACCAGAAACAAGGCCAGAGCCATGTGAAGTCATGAAAGAACATAGGAAGCAGGTCCGTTTTTTGTTTTACCCCCAAAAGTTCAGCAGCTCCAGGTCTGGTCCAGGCCTGGATGGAAGACAACTCTGAAATCCCATGTGATTTGCTTTGTGTCCCACGGTGGAAGAAAGATGGGATATTAATGTAATAAATAAAAATAATCTGGGCAGGACATAGCCTGGAAAAGGCAAGAAGAAGATTATCCATGTAATTGAATATAAGAGTACTAGCTGACCCGGCCACACCTTGCTGTGGCTGATTTGGTGAAATGCAAAAGTAAGATACAGTATGAAAGAGAAAGCGTTTGTCTGTCGATTGGATGGTGGTAGTGACGTCGGGAAAGGAGGAGGAGGGGTCAGAAACAGGTGTGTTGTGCTGTGCTGTTTAACGTCCACTGGAGGGCGCTATTTTTTTGCAGAAAATCACATTTTTACCTGGGAAAGGTGTGGTATTTGTGCAATGTAAGTACATATGATCACTCCCATATGGGCATGGAACGTTGTGTCCAAATTTGAACGGAATCGATCAAGGGGTTACGGAGAAAGGCGATTGTTAACAAACATCCAACTTGAACGATTATATATATATATATATATATATATATATATATATATATATATATATATATATATATATATATATATAAGCCCAGCAACCCCTTTTTTTCATAGTCTTACATGATGCCCAATCGCAGCATGCTTTAGGCATTTTTTTTGTTTGACATAGTCGTGGTTACCACCAAAAAAGTTGTTTTGCAAAATGTCAAACGGCGATGCCATTCCTACCAGCCTTCTCCTTCTGATGAACTGTCAGCTAATAATCCCAAAACAATACACATGAATAATAGCGAAATAGAGGACAACACCCTTGGGTGCAGCACAGCGTAGTTAAGTATGGCTTAGGCTGCAATTCTCCTATGCTCATTTACCTATAGGTAAGTCATATTAATCTTTGTGGGGCTCACTTTTGAGTAATCGTGCATTGGACAAGGTGGCGTTTCCCCACTGAAATCAAAGGGGATTAAGCATGATTAACTATATGCTAGGTTCCTAGTGTTGTGTTTAAACTACAAGTACAAACATGGATTCTCCCGAACATTGTTTCAGAATGCTTACAATTGAATGCATGCAGGAAAACGTAATAGTTCCAAAACCAGAATGTAACCAGGAACTCTGCCCACCTGTACATCCCTTCCCTAAGCGGAGTTGGGTAACAATTTTCAGGAATGCCATCTGGGGTGATTTGAAATGGGTGGCGTCAAAATGAGTGCTGTCAAAAAAAAACCACCACCCCCCCCAAAAAACCACAACACTAAAACATTTTGAAGTTTTGTTTTTCTCCAGGTGCCAGAGATTTGCAGGTTACCTCAGATATCCGAAGACTCGCCCAGAGCTTATAGGGAAAAATTTAAATCTGGAAAGCCTCCCAAAAAACCTGTGGCCTTCCCATTGCTTGTTCAGCTGGAAAGGGATCCCGAGGCAAAAAGCCTGAGAGGTAAAACCACCCCCTACCCTAGATAAATGGCAGATGCACATTCAGTAGAGGGGAACGTCCCCCATTCTGGGCAATACCAGTTATAGCATAGTGGTTAAGAGCGGTGGACTCGTAATCTGGGGAACCGGGTTCGCGTCTCCGCTCCTCCACATGCAGCTGCTGGGTGACCTTGGGCTCGTCACACTTCTTTGAAGTCTCTCAGCCCCACTCACCTCACAGAGTGTTTGTGGTGGGGGAGGAAGGGAAAGGAGAAGGTTAGCCGCTTTGAGACTCCTTCGGGTAGTGAGAAAGCGGGATATCAAGTCCAAACTACTCTTCTTCTCTTCACGTTATCTCTTCAGAATAACTGTCCCCCCCCCCCGCGCTAGTTCCCAGCTATGTTCAAATTCTGTACCTGCATCAAAGGCAGTCTCTGTGCTAACTTCAAAACGTTCTCCCCCTGCCAGAATCAAAGCGCACATAGTGCTTTACGTGAGGTAAAACAACAGTAGGCCTCAACAGGATCATAGCCTTGTATAGTTGAAAGGGACCACGAGGGCGATCTACTAGTCCAATGCCCTGCAGCGCGGGAATCTTTTGCCCAACATGGGGCTTGAGCCCCCGACAAGTAGAAGTCAAAACCCTTGCCAGTCTATTGCCACATCTCTACCAGAAGAAGCCGGTCTACCTTCTGCCCATCCCTGCTACAGAGTACATCTTGTAGGCCAAGCCATTGCCCTCCAGATAGTGTTGCGGGTGGTGCTGGGGTCTAAACCACTGAGCCTCTTGGGCTTGCCGATCAGAAGGCCGGCGGTTCGTATCCCGGCGACGGAGTGAGCTCCCGTTGCTCTGTCCCAGCTCCTGCCAACCTAGCAGTTTGAAAGCACACCAGTGCAAGTAGATAAATAGGTACCTCTGCGGTGGGAAGGTAAATGGCGTTTCCATGCGCTCTGGTTCGCCAGAAGTGGCTTAGTCATGCTGGCCACATGACCCGGAAGCTGTACGCCGGCTTCCTCAGCCAATAAAGCGAGATGAGCGCCACAACCCCAGAGTCGCCTTTGACTGGACTTAACCGTCCAGGGGTCCTTTACCTTTGTGTATGTGTGTGTATGTGTTTACAAGCTATAGTCCCCAACTATGGGTCATGCTTGTTGGGGCAGATGGGAATATGTGTTCAATAACATCTGGCATGCCATATGCTCCCCGGATCCCTGTTTTGGGCCACATTGCAGGCTAGCTTAGGTAAAGGTAAAGGGACCCCTGACCATTAGGTCCAGTTGTGACTGACTCTGGGGTTGCGGCGCTCATCTCGCTTTACTGGCCGAGAGCCGGCGTACAGCTTCCAGGTCATGTGGCCAGCATGACTAAGCTGCTTCTGGCGAAACCAGAGCAGCGCACGGAAACGCCGTTTACCTTCCCACTGGAGTGGTACCTATTTATCTACTTGCACTTTGACTTACTTTCAAACTGCTAGGTTGGCAAGAGCAGGAACCAAGCAACGGGAGCTCGCCCCGTCGTGGGGATTCAAACCGCCGACCTTCTGATCGGCAAGCCCTAGGCTCTGTGGATTGACCCACAGCGCCACCCATGTCCCTCTAGCTTAGGTACTGTCCCAATAATACCAGAAAAAAATGGCAGCTGAGAGCAAAACCACAGCGATGTGTATTTATCACCAAGTAAATTGTTTATTTCCCTTAATTGCATTATAATATATAAGTGCTTTGCTCTGGTACCAGGTAGATTAGACAATGTGTTAATCCCCTTTGTTGGGGTGGGGTGTCACTTTTAGCTTTTGCATTTTAAGTTTTGAATTTTATGCTCACAGTGCATAAAAGCAACTGGGATGTTGCAATAATAGTGCATACTCTCCAACCTTTCTTGGATGAAAATAGCAAAGTCTTATTCAACAACAACAACAACAACAACAATTTTATTATTTATACCCCACCCCACCCCATCTGACTGGGTTGCCCCAGCCATTCTGGGCAGCTTCCATCACATATAAAAACATAATAAAACATTAAACATTAAAAAAAACTTCCCTATACAGGGCTGCCTTCAGATGTCTGCTAAAGGTTGTATAGTTACTTATCTCGTGGGCTTGCGGCTCGCATAACTCCATACCCTCCAACGTTTTGCCACTGAAAAGAGGAATGTTCTACGGAAAAGCGGGACATTTCAGGATCAAATCAGAAACCGAGATGGCTTCTGTAAATCCGGGACGGCCCTTGGAAAGCAGGGACACTCTGAGGGTCTGTGAGAGGATGGGTGAAAACCTGTATGTTAGTTAATAAACTCCATTTATTCTCTCTCTCTCTCTCTCTCTCTCTCTCTCTCTCTCTCTCTCACCTTTCAGGAACTAGTTGTAATGAACCCAGACCTGAGGTCGATGTCTGTGATGAGCATCTGGCTCCTTTGCCAAATGATCTCATTTTAGAGCCAGAACATAAAAAGCAGCAGCAGGAGGAGAGGATGGTGATCAATAGTGAGGTCCTGGAGGCTTCCCAAGGTAGTTTCCACCTGCCTCCAATAAATAATGGAGAGTTTCTGCTCAATGGAAGGAAGACGAGAAAGAAAGAAGAGCATTCTGAAAAGAACAGCCAATATCAAAGAGGTCTGTCCTCGACTTAGGTGGCGCCCAATGTAGCCCACTTTAGGGGAGGGCAATATTTTTTTGCATGCATAAGATCTCAGGTTCAACTGATGGCATCTTCACATTCAGCTGTGAAAGACTCCTATCTCAAGCTGCTGATGGTCCAGGCTGTAGACCAAGCATCGCTAAAGTGGTGTCCTCTGGGCAATTGTTGGACTACAGCTCCCACAATCCCTGGTCGTTGGCCAGGCTTGCTGGGCTGATGGACACTGTAGTTCCACAGCACTTGGAGGTCGCCTGGTTTGCTTCCCCCAGTGTAGATGACGCTAAGCCAGATGGAAAAAAGAGTACACAAAATGGTGGAAGGTTACATCAGTTTACAGTCTACAGTTTATAGCTACCATATGAAGCAAGTTGCTCCATAGTCACAAGGGCTAGAAACTTGCCTTTAAAGCAAACAAAACAAAACAAAACAAAACAAAACAAAACAAAACACCAAACCATGCAGAAATTCTTTAAATGCTGAGTTTCACTTGGTGGATTCCTGCCTGGTTCATCAAACCCACAGATGTGCAGAATGCCAATAGCTCTTGACATAAACTCTAAGGGAAAGTGAAGGACACAGCACTGGAGGATAGGGAAATGTTTCTGGAGTTAAGTTGACTAAATCTATGGTTGTGCTCTAGACATACAAAAGAAGGCAAATTTGTTTTCTAGCATTTATCTTTTAATAACGTGTGCTTGTTCCCCCTCCCCCTCCCTTGTTCTCAAGAACATCAGAATGGCACCTCACTCCACCGTCTCCTCCCTGATACAGAAATCCCCTATCCATCACTCTTGGGATCCGTCCAAACTACTGATGATCCCAGGCACTCTGGATTCATTCCAGACGAAGAAGGTAAGGTGGGTGTAAAATCTACTGTGGTTAAGTCTCTTGTCCAAAAGGAACAGATTGCACATCTAACTCTGCACGTATAACCCAAATGTCAGATAATATCCTGAACGACTTGTTTAGCCAGAACAGTTTTTCTTCTTTAGACAATACTATTTTTATTATGCCCAGACACAGCAGTTAATATTTGTGTGTGTGTGTGTGTGTGTGTGTGTGTGTGTGTGTGTGGATAGATGATAGATAGATAGATAGATAGATAGATAGATGATAGATAGATGATATAGATGATAGATAGATAGATAGATAGATAGATAGATAGATAGATAGATAGATAGATAGATAGATAGATAGATATAGATAGATAGATGATAGATAGATAGATGATAGATAGATAGATAGATAGATAGATAGATAGATAGATAGATAGATAGATAGATAGTTGTTGGAACTTGCGCAATAGCAGTGTATTTCTCTACTCTGTAGCAAGTATCTAAAGGAGATGGCAGCTCATTTATAATCTGGTCGGGTATTTGTACTGTGTTTTAGCCAGCCAATATGAATCACCACGCTTTTGAAAGGCACTTCAGTGCAATCTTCAGAATTTGATTGGCATGTTGTTGGCTTATAAGTCAACTCCCCACTCTCCAGGTCTAGTACAAACACACACTGGGCAGAGTATTCCTAGTCTTGCTGACAGTGGCAAACATGAATGCTAGTATAATACCTGTGCAATGTATTAGATCCTATGCATTGTATGCAGCAGCAGCAGCAAAATAGACAGCAAAACAGTCTAGAAATTGCATGTTAACAAGCACAGATGGTTCCACAGCATCCATGGGAATGTCACCTCTCCACTTATCGATCATGGGATTGCATGCTGACACCACACATACCTCCGGCCCCATCAGCCCTGCACAGAAGGAAGCAACCAAAGACATCACAGGGCCGAGGCACAGCGGCAAGGCAAATGCCTGCCACACATCTAACACCAATGTTGCACACTCCCAAAGCACCCTGCACATGAGGGTTGAAGTCCTCTTATAGCAGAGATAGCTGTGCCACCACCCTTTCAGTGGGCACAAATGCAAGCTACACAGATGAGGAAGCGTGGGCCTTTTCCTTCGCGGTCCCCAGCCAGTTCCATAGCATTCTTCCAAAAGAGCAGACAGCATTCAAGTTGAGTGACCAGATCCAAAAGAAGACCCAAGTTGTATCAGGAAGCTGCACCTACCTACTGAAATCCCTGCTTCTGAACTAAAGATGCAGGAGCCCAGCTCTATTTTCCATTTGGCCACCCTAAACTTGTATACAGACTTTTGCCTTCCTGTTACCAGGATCTCTTTAGAGGAGTAACTCTGCAGCTTGGTCACAGTAAAAAAATTAAATTCTTTATGCTTTCCCCCTTGTCTCCATTTTTCAACCAGAATATACGTCCAACCTCAGTATTCATGTCTTCTAATTTTTCATGCTCCAAAGCATTTGCCCTTGAACTCTATGCAAACAATTAACATTTAATTAAGTCTTCACAGCATGGTGTTAGTTCTCCCAAATCCAGCAGTAACATATTTACACGAAATCTTTCTTTCTCTGCTTCTTTCTCTTTAATCATGGTTATCTTTATCCACACTCCTGGGGTTGCAAATATTCCCATTCAGATAAACAGGAACAAGCTAAACGCTATAATCCCGCGAGTGATAAAAGGAGACAGCATCTGTATTTAAACGCTTTGGGGGTTTTTCAGTTGTTTACCAACTTGGAAGAAAATAGCCGGACTTTGCAGAGCGTTTGTATCCCACTTGAGTCATAATGAGATTTCAGATACCCTATCGGCCCTTTTAGCAACCATGTGAATATATACAGGTGAAACTCGAAAAATTAGAATATTGTGGGAAAGTCCATTTATGTAAGCAATTGTTTTCATTAGCTACTGGAGTTTAATATATGAGATAGACTCATGACATGCAAAGCGAGATATGTCAAGCCTTTATTTGTTATTATTGTGATGATTATGGCGTGCAGCTGATGAGCATCCCAAAGTTACTTTCACCTGTATAGAGAGAGACTTGAGGCTATTCCCCATTCTGTATTGGGAAGTCACAGCCGTTTAATTTTTAAATCATTTTGAGATATGGAATGCTTTGCTGTGCAGCAGCAAATGAGCACAGGATGCAGTCTAGCCTCCTGCTACTACAACCACCATGGGCAAAAGGGACGCCTTGCAATTTTGCCTGCACTGAAGAGTAATAATAATAATAATAATAATAATAATAATAATAATAATAATAATAATAATAAAAAGGTAAAGGGACCCCTGACCATTAGGTCCAGTCGTGTCCGACTCTGGGGTTGCTGCGTTCATCTCGCTTTATTGGCCGAGAGCCGGCGTACAGCTTCCAGGTCATGTGGCCAGCATGACAAAGCTGCTTCTGGCGAACCAGAGCAGCGCACGGAAATGCCGTTTACCTTCCCGCCGGAGAGGTACCTATTTATCTACTTGCACTTTGATGTGCTTTCGAACTGCTAGGTTGGCAGGAGCAGGGACCGAGCAACGGGAGCTCACCCCGTCACGGGGATTCGAACCGCCGACCTTCTGATCAGCTAGCCCTAGGCTCTGTGGTTTAACCCACAGCGCCACCTGGGTCCCTAATAATAATAATAATAATAATAATAATAATAATAATAATTTATTATTTGTACCCCGCCGATCTGGCTGGGTCCCCCCAGCCACTCTGGGCGGCTTCCAACAAACATTAAAATACATAAAAAATGGCGAGCCAAGGTCTCTCAGCCTTTCCCAACCCCTGCTATCAGGAATCCCTTTAATGGAAGATGCCGAGAACTGAATTGTTGGACCTTCTGACCTATGTGCAAATATGTGCAACACCGCTAAGCCCTTAGGGCAAACAAAAGTGCTTGCAGTTTAGTTTTAGCATTGTGTCAAGAAGGCCAGGGGTATTAACAGGACCTTGGCTGATAGGGATGGAGCTTAACTGGTTTGTGGGGAGGCCTACATATTATGGGCCCTGATTGCTCTTTCTATAGGGTGTTAAAAAGACATTTGTCCTTAGGCCACGCTGATTAGCGCACCTGAGGAATTTTTTCTTCCCCTTGTAGCGTTTTGCGTGGCTCAGTTGCTTGCATCTCCTGGATTGTTTTGGGTGTTTTTTTTAATTGTAATTAAGATTATTTTCTTATTTAATTGCGAAAGAGCTTCTGATTTTGGACACTTCGCTCCCTACCACAGCAGCCAACCAGTTGCCTGAATGGGAAGCCCACAAGCAGTTCAGCTGCACTCTCCCCACCTGAGATTTCCTGCAACTGGTATTGAGAGGCATCGGGGCCCCAGCTCTATGGGGCTGAGGTGTCTTCGACCCCCCCATCTGTTGGGAGGAGGCCGGACGCCCTCAACATTGAGGGGATGCAGGAGGTCGAGCGTGGAGCCAAGCGTGGCATGGCTTCAGTGGCCGGCTCCTCATGAATGCGAGAGAGGAGTCTATTATTATTATTATTATTATTATTATTATTATTATGCGAGAGAGGAGGAGCCACCAGCCCTTGAGGTCGTTCTGGGTTGGGCTCCATGCATAATAATAATAATAATTATTATTATTATTATTATTATTATTATTATTATTATTATTATTATTATTTATTTGTACCCCACCCAACTGGCTGAGTTTCCCCAGCCACTCTGGGCGGCTCCCAATTGAGTGTTAAAAACAATACAGCATTATATACTAAAAACTTCCCTAAACAGAGCTGTCTTCAGACGTCTTTTAAAAATAGGATAGCTGTTTATTTCCTTGACCTCTGCTGGAAGGGCGTTCCACAGGGCGGGCGCCACTACCGAGAAGGCCCTCTGCCTGGTTCCCTGTAGCTTTGCTTCTCGCAATGAGGGAACCGCCAGAAGGCCCTCGGCACTGGATCTCAGTGTCCGGGCAGAACGATGGGGGTGGAGACGCTCCTTCAGGTATACAGGACCGAGGCCGTTTAGGGCTTTCAAGGTCAGCACCAACACTTTGAATTGTGCTCAGAAACATACTGGGAGCCAATGCATGGTGTTCTCCCGATGATGCAATGTTGTGCACACATCACGCGCATGATGTCACACACACACAACGCGCGCCGGGGCCCCTACATCTTGGGTGCAAGTCAGTGCCTCTGTGAGGCATATCACCTCCAACGTTGCAGGTAGAGAACATAGCCATCGTGACTGGTAGTCCTTGATAGATGAGCGAGGGACATAGCTGTCAACTTTCGCATTTGAAAATAAGGGATTTTTTCAAACTTTCGGATTTGAAAATAAGCGATGCCGCGAGGGCGGTGCAATGGCACCAAGTTGCCTCGCCACCCTGCGCTCCAGAGGCTGCGCGCGAACGGGTGGGCGAAAGAGCGAGCATGTAGACGGCAGGCAGGCTGTCTGTCTGGTTGGGCGTGAGGGTCTGGCTGCAAAAGCATGCAAGCTCCGCCCCCAGTCAGTCTCAGACTCCTTATTGGCAGCCGAGCAACGCAGCTGAGGAGCCTCCCTGGCCGGCAGGGAGGGAGAGGAGCTGCTTCCTTTGAAAACCGGGAAATTTAAGGGATATCAACAATCCGGGATAGCATCGGGAAACGGCATTGGAATAAGGGAGTTTCCCGCAAAAAAAGGGAAGGTTGACAGCTATGGCGAGGGATTAATTCCTTTTCAAAATGAACTTTCCAAGCTCTGGACTAGATGGGCCTATGGTTTGACCCAGAAGGGCTCTTCCTCGCAGTTCGCAAACAGAATGCTACGAATGAAAGGCCTTTCCCCCTCCCTGTGAAACCACTTTGTAGGAATCGCTGCTAAAGCAAACTTTCCTCATAGTTTAAAACAATTCATTCATTCATTCATTCTCTTCAAGTTTATACATTTCACTAATTTTACAATCATTTTGACATTTCAATACTTGACTTCCTTCCTCCTCTTTCTGCAGTTCCTTAAATTTGTTTTTAATATCTTCTGCATATCCAAATTAACTTAATTTACTCATTTATTCATCTTCTTTAAATATATACTGCAGGCTACTACAATAATCCTGCCAATGTTTTTATCTGTTTACAATTTATCTGTAAATATTCAATAAACCGTTTCCATTCTTTTATATAAAAAAGTTTTGTTATCTTGATTTCTTATTCTTTCTGTAAGTTTCGCCATTTCTGCATATTCTGTAAGTTTTTGTATCCATTCTTCCTTTGCTGGGACTTCTGCTTCTTTCCATTTAGGGGAAAGTAACATTCTTGCCACTGTAGTAGCATACATGAATACGTTTCTATACATTTTAGGTAGTTCTGTCCCTATAATTCCCAAAAGAAAAGCTTCTGGGTTTGTTTGTTTTTACAAATGTTATTTTAAACATCCTTTTCATTTCATTATATATCATTTCCCAGTAAGCTTTAACCTCACTACTAGAACAAATTTGTAAATCTGGTTCATTCACGAAGCCAGGGAAAAGTCGCTTCGTCCCTGAACTCTGTGGTTGCCTGTGCTTCATAGCTGTCAACCTTTTCCTTTTCTCGTGAGGAATCCTATTCGGAATAAGGGAATTTCCTGCAAAAAAGGGGGAAAGTTCACAGCTATGCTGTGCTTAATGCAGGCTTCCTCAACCTCGCCCTCCAGATGTTTTTGGCCTACAACTCCCATGATCCCTAGCTAGCAAAACCAGTGGCCAGGGATGATGGGAATTGTAGTCTCAAAACATCTGGAGGGCCGAGGTTGAGGAAGCCTGGCTTAATTCATGAAAATTACCGTATTTTTCGCTCCATAAGACGCACTTTTTTCCTCCTAAAAAGTAAGGGGAAATGTCTGTGCATCTTATGGAGCGAATGTGTGGTCCCTGGAGCTGAACTGCCCAGGGGCAAAAGCAGATCATGCTTTTTTTAAAAAAAGAAAGAAAGAAGGGGGTGTTGAAAGGAAGCCCGCTGAGCAGCTGCTCAGCAAACGATGGGGGAGAGAGATAAGGGAGAGAGATTCCAGCCCCGCCCCCTTGCAGAGGGAGGCTGTTTCCCCAGCGACATGTGACTGGCTGATTAGATTATCTGTCTGGAAACTGTAGAAATGGCTCCCTTTACTGAAGCTGCAGAACTGTGAGTTAAACCCCATAAAACAGGATTTTTCCCTTTGCAAAGTAAGCTCAACAACTTTGAGCTGATCCTCAAAAAATGGGGCTTTTCTCCTTTGCAAAAGAAGCTGCAGAAATTTGAGCTGATCCTCAAAAAATTGGGGCTTTCCCCCTCTAAAACTAGGTGCGTCCTATGGTCAGGTGCGCCTTATAGAGCGAAAAATACGGTAACTATAATCGAATATTTCTGCCTCACATGGGAGAAGCTTTGCTTGCATGATGATCTAGGTGTTGCTGGTTTTCAGTAGAGTCATCACAATTAAGCAGAGGGCACACCTTTCTTTAGTTTTTATGAATTCACCAAGTGTAATCATTGGGATACTTCTGGTTTTCATTGCAGGGGATGGCAAATTATTCCTTAAAAAGAGGGCAGTTGTTTCCATAAGGTCACCGGAGACCCCGCCTGCAGCTGAAGAACTGCATGTGAAGGTTGGTTTCATACACAGATGTTGCAGAGTATGATTTGCCATTGTGAATTACTTGTAATTTTATTCATGGAGATATTCCTCATATCTTTGACTAGGAAATAATGGCTACAATTCAAACTACAGTTTCACACACACACAAACATACAGCTCTCTGTCATCCATCCATACAAGCAAACCTGTATCTTCCTTCCCAATACAATCATAATGTGATGTGTGGGCAAACATATGTTATAAGAAAACTGCTCCCTTTCCCTTATGGGTTATTCTGGAGCCCGAACAGAGTCCTTAAGTGGGTTCCCTATCGGTAAGAAAAAATAACAGAGGCCAACCAGAGAATATTGAGAAGCAAAGCGGCTAGTAAGCCTGATCTTTATTCAATGAACTGTTGCAACAGGGTCCCTACTCACCACACACAGGAGGGAGGAGAACCCTGAACACTGGTGCGCAAGCCCTTATATAGACTCTTGAAATTGCCCACCCTGTAGCCCAAGACCACCACCCCAAAACATCATACATACATCACAGAAGGAGGCGGTCTACAGCAGAAATCCTGTCTGCCAGGATACCTGATAATGGTCACTGATTGCATTACCTGGGCAGCCTGGCCATTCTTTTGGGATGGTCAAGACTTTAGTACCTGAATCCAGGTCACAGGCTCGCCCTATTCATACACAAATATGCCCTTAAGACAGGATTTGCAAGCAAAAAGACAATGGAAAGCCTTTCCCCATTTGCCTCCCTTACTGCAGAGGAATATTTGAGGTCATTGGGAGAGTCAAAATGGCCTCAGGATTGCTCTCCCATACTATTTCAGACACATGGTTCATATATTTAGATATGTGTGCATTTATGAATATGTATTCTATATTTGAGACCTTAAGATTCTTATAACACATGCGATAGAAAGAATGTGTGGTGATCTGGTCACACGTCTGCATTTGTTCTTCGGATGCAGTTGGGACGCTTTTCTGGAGCTGGGGGTGGGAGGAGCGTCTGAATTTAGCTCCCCCCCCCCACCGCAAACAGGCTTGTAATCTGCCAAGGGAGAAACAAATCTATACTTTTCTTATCTACAGATGTTAAAGCGCTTCCTTGTATACTTTTGACATGTCTCTGTTGCTATGCTCGAGGTTCCCTCTGAGCAATGCTTTTTCATCTCGGCATGAGGGAGGCTACTTTTGCGAACTCCCGCTGCCAGCGATACACAGAAACATTCCCGCAACGCACCGCAGTCAGCACTGGTGCAGGCATGTTAGTATGGTACCCTTCGTGGTGGCATCGTGCATTGCCTTTTCTGACTGCTTATTACATAATTTGCTGGGGAGAGGATACCACTGTGGTCTAAACCACTGAGCCTCCTGGGCTTGTCAATCGAAAGGTCTGCGGTTCAAATCCCCGCGACGGGGTGAGCTCCCGCTGCTCTGTCTCAGCTCCTGCCAACCTAGCAGTTCGAAAGCACACCAGTGCAAGTAGATAAATAGGTACCACTGCGATGGGAAGGTAAATTGCGTTTCCGTGTGCTCTGGTTTCCGTCACGGTGTTCTGTTGCGCCAGAAGTGGTTTAGTCCTGCTCGCCACATGACCCGGAAAGCTGTCTGTGGACAAATGCCGGCTCCTTCGGCCTGAAAGTGAGATGAGTGCCGCACCCCATAGTCGTCGTTGACTGGACTTAACTGTCCAGGGGTCCTTTACCTTTACTTTTACATAATTTGCCAGGGAGAGGATACGGCAACCCAGTGCCAGATTTACGTATAAGCTAAACAAGCTATAGCTTAGGGCCCCACTCTCTTGGGGGCCCCCAAAAAATTTAAAGGAAAAAAACAACTGTATGTACATTTCCAAAATATAAGATAAAAAAACCCATTACTTTGATAAAATACATATTTTGTTATGTGCAAATGGCTTTAGATACCTATTAGGTCCATAAATTACCATATAGCATATATTCAACACACAAAAAACAGCGACAATTTGTTGTTGACAAAGGACAGCTGGACATATAAAGGGCCCCATTACCTTCAGTAGCTTAGGGCCTCATCAAACCTAAATCTGGCCCTGCCTATCATGGTGACGTTTTAGAAAAGTGGGCTTGATCTGGAAGCAAACAGCGTGCCTGTGAGGGTGGTGGGACTGAGAGATGGGCCTCCCTCGAAGATCTCCGAACCAAGGCAGGTACAGATAGCTTGGACCTAAGCCATATAGGGCTTTATTGATAACAGCCAGCACTTTGAATGGCGCTCCATAGCCAGTGCAGGTAAAGGTAAAGGTAAAGGGACCCCTGGCCGTTAGGTCCAGTCGTGTCCAACTCTGGGGTTGCGGCGCTGATCTCGTTTTACTGGCCGAGGGAGCCGGCGTACAGCTTCCGGGTCATGTGGCCAGCATGGCTAAGCTGCTTCTGGCGAACCAGAGCAGCGCACGGAAATGCTGTTTACCTTCCCGCTGGAGTGGTACCTATTTATCTACTTGCACTTTGACGTGCTTTCGAACTGCTAGGTTGGCAGGAGCAGGGACCGAGCAACGGGAGCTCACCCCGTCGCGGGGATTCAAACCACCAACCTTCTGATCGGCAAGCCCTAGGCTCTGTGGTTTAACCCACAGCGCCACAGCGCCACCGTGCTATAACCCTATAACCAGCCCTGGTCAACAATCTGGCTGCAGCTCTTTGAGCCAGTTGAGGTTTCTAAGCGCCCTTCAAAGCCAGCACCATGTTAACAGAAATCCAAACAGGTCTAATAATATGATCAAGTAAGCATGTAAGTAAATAGATAAATAGGACAGAACTGCTGAAGCGCATGGAACATTTTCAGGCATGATGAAATAGATATATAGAAATTATGTCTCAACGAGCCACGAGTACGTCTCTGACGGTATTTATCATTCTAGGAATCCATCCAAGTCTTTGCTACACTGAAGGATGAAGGTTATGCCCCATATGCAGATAAAAGGCTGGTATGTTCAAACAGAAGATAATTACGCAGCCATTTACATGCAGAGACAGACAAAGAAAGCATATATGGAATAATCAACTTTGCAAAACATTATTAAAATGGTCAGAGATGTTTTATTATGAGGACATAACCTCAAATGTATATGGCGTGTTTCTTGAGACCTTACTTTGTTGGCCACAATCCCAAAGCAATTTGATATTATGAATTATTTGGTTTATAAAAACTGACTTCAATTAAATCAGCAAAGGCCAAAGCCTTAAGGTATGTCTCTGCTTCAGAAAATAGCTTCTCTGCATGGGGAGTTTAGCACTCTCAAGAAGCCTAGGCAGGGTGTGTCTGTCTACACTACAAATTAAACCCAAATGAAACAGCCTCAGACCTGTTTAATGGAAATGGATCTCTAGCAAGGGAAGCTCAGGCGTTGTAGTTATGTGTAGGAGCCAATGATCTGTGCCACAAATTTCTGGCGTCTTCACAAAACTAAAGCTGCAAAATGGTCCTTTACAGGAAAAGTTATGAAAATGAAACCACTGCTTAGTTCCTTGTCTTGTATAGCAGTTACACCAAATTCTATGAAATCTATATTACAGTATTACCTTGTATTCTTATGGCTTACAGGGCTGATGGATGCCTGAATTGGAGAAAGTGTGTTGTTGATATGTTTGGTAAATTTTCTTAAACGCATGTTGTAAAAGCTGGTTTCGCATTTCCAGAATCAGGATCTGTCAGTCTGGAAAATTAAATTCCAGGTCTTGCTCTCCTAGCATAGATTCCCTCTTGGTGAGGGGGTGGCATTTATTAGGCAACTGGTTTATTTCTTAGGAACAGAGGAAGCTGCCTTACTCCAGGGCAGCAGACCAGAGGCGTAGCAAGCCCAGGTGGTACCCGGGGCGGAATTTTTTTTGTCACCCCCCACCACTTTAATTTTTAAAAAATTATTTAAAAAAAGTGTCACCCCCCTCTGATGGTGCCACTTTGTGAGGTGTGGGGGTTTTGTGTGTGTGTGTGTGTATTATCTCTTTTTTTTTCAATAAAGTTAAAATAAAAAATAATTAAAAATAATAATAATAATGTAAAAAAATAAATAAAAAATAAAAAAGTGTCACCCCCCTCTGATGGTGCCACTTTGTGAGGTGTGGGGGCTGTGTGTGTGTGTGTGTGTGTCTATTATCTCTTTTTTTCAATGAAGTTAAAATTTAAAAAAAAAAACAACTTTTTTTTTTTAAGTGTCACCCCCCTCTGGGGTGGAACCCGGGGCGGCCCGCCCCCCCTTGCTATGCCCCTGCAGCAGACCCAATCCATACATTCAGAGCATATTTGAAGCACATTTCTCTCACCAAAGAATCCTTGGAACGGTAGTGCGGGTATGGGAATTGTAGCTCTGTGAGGGATAAACTACAGATTCTTTGGGGGAAATTGATGTGGCTTTGAAGATGCATTGAATGTGCTTTAAATTCATGGTGCAGAACTGCCCCCCCCCCCAGCACAAGTGTTATCTGGTCCTCCAGGGTCTCTAGCGAAAAATGGTCTTGCCCATCACTTGCTGCCCCCTGATCATTTTAATGGGAGGTGCCAGGGCTTGAGTTCGAAAACTCCCACATGCAAGGCACAAAGTCTGCCCTCTTCCGCCGAGCTACAGCCCCTCTCCCCTCCTCGCAACCTTGTGGAAGACACCTTTCACTCACTGCCCGTAAAATGTTGTCAACAAGATGAGAGCTTGAAGGAGAGGGTCCTCAGGACTTCCCCAGAAGGCCTCACTTTGGAAAAATGTGGCTTCCTAAGGGGGATTCAGGGACCCAGGTGGCGCTGTGGGTTAAACCACAGAGCCTAGGGCTTGCTGATCAGAAGGTCGTCGGTTCGAATCCCTGCAACGGGGTGAGCTCCCGTTGCTCGGTCCCAGCTCCTGCCAACCTAGCAGTTCGAAAGCACATCAAAGTGAAACATAAATAGTAACATTCTAGAGGTCCCAGGCCCTAAGGAAGTTAGATTAGCCTCAACCAGAGCCAGGGCCTTCTCAACACTGGCTCCAACCTGGTGGAACGCCCTGTCTTATGAGACCAGGGCCCTGCAGGATCTGATTTCTTTCCGCAGGGCCTGTAAGACAGAACTGTTCCGCCTGGCCTTTGGCTTGGAATCAATTTGATCCCCTCTCACCTCTTTCCTTTTTTCCTCCTGAGATGGAACTCCTATTTGGGGACTTCCCTGGCATTTTTCTGGCCCACGTAGGACCAATCTGGATAGTCGGCCTTGGTGAAGATTTGACGGTTTCTTCCCCAAATAGTTTTTGATTTGAGTTTCCACTGAAATGAGGCTGCATTTTAATGTTGTTTTTAATCTTGTTTCTAAGTTGTAATTTAATCAATTGTTTTTATATTTGGTGTTAGCCGCCCTGAGCCTGGTCTTGGCTGGGGAGGGCGGGGTATAAATAAAATTTATTATTATTATAAAGTGCAAGTAGATAAATAGGAACCGCTCTGGCGGGAAGGTAAACAGCGTTTCCGTGCGCTGCTCTGGTTCACCAGAAGCGGCTTAGTCATGCTGGCCACATGACCCGGAAGCTGTACGCCGGCTCTCGGCCAATAAAGCGAGATGAGCGCCGCAACCCCAGAGTCGGACACGACTGGACCATTAGGTCAGGGGTCCCTTTACCTTTAAGGGGGATTCTGCTCTGGAGTAGGGGAAATGAGATTATCCACCCTTCCCTGCATTGGGCACTGCCCCCAGATGTTTCTTTCATCGCTTCTCAATATGTCTTTTCCTTCCTCCATCTATCAGCAACCTCATTTGCTCATTTTCTTGTCATTACCCCAAGGAGAAAGTGTTATGCAATAATGAGATGAGCAGAACGGGGAGGGAGACAGTCTAGCGACAGTCTAGCGGCTCCTAAATTCTAATCAGGAACAGATCTCCCCGGAGCCATGTCTTCTCGCCTTGCTAGGCTCACCTAGATAAGCTACGTTTTGGGATGGGGTGGTTTCCACACCCCCTCCTCTGAACAATCCCTTGCCAAGGCAATAGGAAAACCCCTCTGAGTTAGAATGAACACTTCTTTAATCAGGTGTCAGCCCTGATGGAAAGATGGAAAGGTAAGAGTCGGCTGGAAAATTAAAAAGGGAACCGCCTTTTCTTTGGTGGGAGAATGAAAGGACATGTTGTGAATTTCACATCCAGGATTGGAGGCGAGGGAAAATAAATTATTATTATTATTATTATTATTATTATTATTATTAATTAAAGTTTTCATCTGTAGACCTCAGGGCAGTCCACAGCATAAAAAATACAAGATGAAAACACAAAATATATAATAAAAACAGGAACAAAACAAAACCTCTCTGTGGGTGTCGGGGAGATTCACCCACCAAGGGCCACATTATTATTATTATTATTAATGTATTTATACCCCGCCTATCTGGCTGGGTTTCCCCAGCCACTCTGGGTGGCTCCCAACAGAATATGAAGAAGAAGAAGAAGAAGAAGAAGAAGAAGAAGAAGAAGAAGAAGAAGAGCGATAAAAGATCAAACATTAAAAACTTCCCTAAACAGGGCTGCCTTCAGATGTCTTCTAACAGTCAAATAGCTGTTTATTTCCTTGACATCTGATGGGAGGGTGTTCCACAGGGCAGGTGCCACTACCGATAAGGCCCTCTGCGTGGTTCCCTGTAACCTCACTTCTCGCAATGAGGGAACCACCAGAAGGCCCTCGGAGTTGGACCTCAGTGTCCAGGCTGACCGATGAGGGTGGAGATGCTCCTTTGGGTATACTGGCCCAGGGCCGTTTAGGGCTTTAAATGTCAGCACCAACACTTTGAATTGTGCTTGGAAACCTACAGGGAGCTAATGTAGATCTTTCAGGACCGGTGTTATATGGTCTTGGCGGCCGCTCCCAGTCACCGGTCTAGCTGGCCGGGCTCCCCCCTGGGCGGATGTCGCAACAAAGCCACACTTTGCTCCAGTGGCACGGGTTTGGCTGGCTCAGTGGGCTCACTCCCCCTGCCCCCCGCCCAGTGCGCACCTGCCTGGTGGTGTCGGCAGTGTCAACTGGGCTGGCCCAGGTGGTTCTGGTCACCCTCCATGCCTGGGCACCGTCAAACTATGCTTCATCGCTGCTCTTGGGCACAAGATATTAGGCTATGAAGCCTCTCTTTAAAAAAAAAAAAAATTGTCTTTATTAGTTTAAATTACACATTTAAAAAGTTCACAATCTCAACCTCACAGATATTGAGAAAACAACATAAAAGAGAAAAAAGAGAAGAAGAAAAAAGAGAAAAGGGAAAAAAGGGGGGGAAAGAAAAAAAGGAAAAAAATCAAACAAGATACATTCAGCTTATATTGTTGTTGTTCAGTCGTTCAGTCGTGTCCGACTCTTTGTGACCCCATGGACCAGAGCACGCCAGGCACGCCTATCCTTCACTGCCTCTCGCAGTTTGGTCAGACTCATGTTGGTAGCTTCGAGAACACTGTCCAACCATCTCATCCTCTGCCGTCCCCTTCTCCTTGTGCCCTCAACCTTTCCCAACATCAGGGTCAGCTTATATACATGTCACTTAAAACTAAACACATTTGACTTACATAGTCAACTTTCTAACTCACACATACAAGTCTTCCAATCTTTCTCAATGTGCATTTCACGTTATCCTTATTTTCCCACACAGTTTTGCTCCTGTATATTGTTCCATCTACATTCAAATATATCTCTTATTTATAAAGATTACAAGTGTCACTCTAGTTCTGCTAGTATGGTCTTATTGTTATAGTGTATTTTTATATATTCCTTAAATATTGTCCATTCTCCACTGATTTTCTGCTTTGTTTCTCCTCTAATTTTCCCCGTCAATTTTGCCAGCTGTAGATAATCTAACATGAGTATCTGCCAATCTGTGATTGTTGGTACTGTTTCGCTCTTCCACTTCCTAGCTACCAGAATTCTAGCTGCTGTAACACCATACATAAATAACGTTCTTATTTCCTTCTTTATTTCTAGTGGTAGAATCCCCAACAGGAAAATTTCCAGTTTCTTTTTAAATGTAATTTTGAACATTTTCTTCATCTCGTTGTAGATAATATCCCAAAATTTCCCAATAACTGTACATGTCCACCACATGTGGTAGTAGCCTCTCTCAAAGCAACAGTTACTAAAGAGACCAAAGGTCGCTGTAACCCTCCCTGGTAAAACTTGACAGATTGTATAACTAAATGTGGCTTCTCTTTTTCAAAGGAACCCCTGAAAAGGCAACAAGCAGGGAAGCTGCGAGGGAACCAGTACAGCACAGGAAATGAGCAAAGCGCCAAGGGTAAATTTGCCAGGGTTTTACCTGTGTTATAAGGGGGGAAACTGCTCCTTTTCCCTTATGGGGTATCCAAGAGCCGGTATAGAGTCCTTAAGTGGGTTCCCTATTGGTAGGAGAAAATAACAGAGGCCAACCAGAGAATATTGAGAAGCAAAGCAACTAGTAAACCGGATCTTTATTCAAGGAACTCACCACACGCAGAAGGGAGGAGAGAACCCAGAAAAATGGTGTGCAAGCCCTTATATAGCCTTTTGAAATTGCCCACCCTGTAGCCCAATACCACCCCCCCAAAAACATCATACATACATCACAGAAGGAGGCGGTCTACAGCAGAAATCCTGTCTGCCAGGATACCTGATAACGGTCACTGATTGTTTTACCTGGGCAGCCTGGCCATTCTTTTGTGATGATCTGAATCCAGGTCATGGACTCACCCTGTTCATACACAAATACGCCCTTAAGACAGGATTTGCAAGCAAAAAAAGTCAATGGGTAGTCTTTCCCCATTTCTTCCCTCCTTGCAGAGAAATATATTGAGGTCAATTTGGGAGAGTCGAAATGGCCTCAGGATTGCTCTCCCCGTACTATTTCAGACACATGGTTTTATATAGTTATGTATGTGTTTGCCTTTATGGACATTTGTTTTGTATTTGAGACCTTAGAATTCTTATAACACTTGCTAGGGTCAGAGGCATAGGAAGGTCAGGTGGTACCCGGTGCGGAAAATTTATTGTCACCCCCCACACACACACACATTGATTTTTATTTTTTTATTTTTTTGCCTGCAAAAATGGTTTTACGTTATTTCATATTTTCTTACAAAGGAATAATAATAAGTAAAAATAAACTTTTATTTATATCCCACCCTCCCCGGCCAAAGTCGGGCTCAGGGCGGCTAACATCAGATACATAACATTGATATAAAATCAAACAATAATTAAATTACCTCCTAAAAACATGTAAAAATCACATTAAAGTCTAATTAGATGGCTTTCCGCAGGGTTAGAGTTGGGAACAGTAAGTGCTCCACTGAATTGAAATTTCAGCCTTCACGACATAGGAAAACAGTCAAGTAAGCAGCTATTTTCGTGGAGGAGGGTCAAGATATTAACTGATATGCATGAAATTTCATATATAGCTATATAATCCCTATTGTAGCAAGATAAGACCTTTGGAGCAGGCATTTTTTTTTTAAAAAAAGTTTTTTATGAACCACCCTAGTAGGGAAGTAATTGTTCCTTGATAATTTGTCACCCCCTCCATGATGGAACCTGGGGCGGCCCGCCCCCCACCTCCCACTTCCTACGCCCCTGGCTAGGGTTAATGCTTCCTCCAAAAATGAAAGGCACAAATACAGGATGGGTGACACCTGGCTTGAGAGCAGTACATGTGAAAAGGATCTAGGAGTCTTGGTAGACCATAAACTTGACATGAGTCAACAGTGTGATGCAGCAGCTAAAAAAGCCAATGCAATTCTGGGCTGCATCAATAGGCGTATAGCATCTAGATCGAGGGAAGTAATAGTACCACTGTATTCCGCTCTGGTCAGACCTCACCTGGAATACTGTGTCCAGTTCTGGGCACCACAGTTCAAGAAGGATACTGACAAGCTGGAACGTGTCCAGAAGAGGGCAACCAAAATGGTCAAAGGCTTGGAAACGATGCCTTATGAGGAACGGCTTAGGGAGCTGGGTATGTTTAGCCTGGAGGAGAGAAGGTTAAGGGGTGATAGGATAGCCATGTTCAAATATATAAAAGGATGTCATATAGAGGAGGGAGAAAGGTTGTTTTCTGCTGCTCCAGAGAAGCGGACACGGAGCAATGGATTCAAACTACAAGAAAGAAGATTCCACCTAAACATTAGGAAGAACTTCCTGACAGTAAGAGCTGTTCGACAGTGGAATTTGCTGCCAAGGAGTGTGGTGGAGTCTCCTTCTTTGGAGGTCTTTAAGCAGAGGCTTGACAGCCACCTGTCAAGAATCCTTTGATGGTGTTCCTGCTTGGCAGGGGGTTGAACTGGATGGCCCTTGTGGTCTCTTCCAACTCTATGATTCTATGAAATAGCAAAAAAGTGGTGACTGACGCCTCTTCCGTGTGCTTCTGCATCAGGGGATGAGAGAGTTCTGGCTGAATCCAGAAAGGGGGACCAGCAAAGTCGAGGGAACAGACATCTCCTGCAGAGTAAGGAGGAGAAGGGCCTCTCCAGCTTGCCATCAACAGACAGCAGAAAGGAGAAGGATCTTGGCAACTTCTTACAAGGTACTCCAGTTTATACACACATTAAGAGATAAAATACCTGCTCCAAAGATGGGAAGAGGCATATGGTTGGGATTGACATTATAATGAGGTAGAAACGGAGCCAAGTGAGAAAACTGTCAACAGTTTATCCATTTATGTGAATAGAGGAATACATTTAAGAGGATGTGTCGGGTTTAAAGAATTCCTTCTTCTCCCTTCTAGAAGTTACCTCAGGTGTCATCTGTTTTGCAAAAAAATCATCCCCAGCTAGCTTTCTAGTGTGGTTTGTCTGTACATAAAGGACTAAACTGCTTCATGCGTTTTGCTTAACTTTATGCACTTCCAATGCAGAAAGTTATTTTTCTTTATGAAGACAGCTGTGACTTTCCATGATAACTAGTCACAGGCAAAGAGTTTTTTTGTCACTCAGCTATCATGTTTGTGACTGGTGTGAAGGTATTTCTCAGTCAGGAAGACGTTCTCAACCCAGCCATTTGATGTTTGATATCTTAATTAGCCGTATTGCCGATGTAAACTCAATAAAAGCTGAGTGTGTTGATCCTTCTGCCCTTCTGTGTCTCAGCTGGGTGAAATGAAAAAACTGAGCAAAGTTCTATTTAGAGTTTTCTCTTCTTCATCCGCTAATCAGGCCTTTATGCATGTAGAAATTGAATTTATTTGATTTGTCCATCGCTATTTGAGGCATCTTGGTTGGAATTCTATATTTCTCGCTATGGTGCAGAAAGTCTTTAATGAGCAAATTAATGCAGAGTCACAATGGCTTAGAGAGAATTTTTTCTGTGTCTGCTCTTGCGATGGTTCTTTCACTTCAGCTTAATAGTGCTTCTACGGGTCTGTAGGGACTAGCACTACAATGCTTGAATAATTTCCTTGTTCTCCTTCCTGTGGTATAATGTTGTTCTCGTTTGCTAATGACCTTTTCAGAGCTCTCTCAGAGGCCTTGCATTTTACAAAACCAGGATGAAAATTCAGGCTGGATCAAACAAATGCAGAGTTAGTGAAATCAGTGAACCAGCTCTGCCTTACCTCTATTGCCACCTCTCTATCCTATATAATAATCTTGAAGTGTCCCTGCTTTTCCGTGTGTCACGGAAGTGCGTTCTGCGCATGTCACACGGGGACGCAGGGATTGGAGGGGGCGGAGAGGGGGGCGGGACGACGCAGAGACACTTCCGGCCGGGCGAAACTGCGCCGCCGCCATTGCTCGGCCTGCGGGAGCCGCGCCTGCTCCCACCATGGCCGCCAGCTCGCCACCCTCCTCTCTCCCCGTCCCGCGTCCTCTTCAGCGGCGGGGCCATGCCTTCCCGCCTGCCCTCACCCACCAGCACGGGCACCCCAGCGGGACGTGCTCGAAGCCGGCGCCCAGCGCCCTCAGGCGGCACTCCTCCGACGCTGCAGTGGGTTGCTGCTAAAAACGGGAAAGCGAAGCCCCGCGCACGCACGCTTCCCCGGGGCATCGGTCGAAGTCACCGGGTCTGCCCCACGCTCGCGTGCAGGAGTTTGCAAACGCTCCCTGCCCGCCAGAAGGGGCGCGGCCGGTGGAGGGGGGCGCGCCGGACTGAGCCAGATCGCCGGGAGGCCGGGCACCCTGTCAGCCCTCGCGTCGCTATCTAGCGCCCGTTTTTAACGGGCTAAATTCACTAGTTCAATAATAATAACAACAACAGCAATAAATTTATTTATACACTGCCCATCTGACTGGGTTGCCCCAGCCAATGGGCAGCTCCCAACAGAAAATTAAACACACAATAAAACATCAAACATTAAAAAAAAAAAACCTCCCAATACAGGGCTGCCTGTCTTCTAAAAGTCAGAGAGTTGTTTATTTCCTTGACATCTGATGGGAGGGCGTTCCACAGGGTGGGTGCCACTACCGAGAAGGCCCTCTGCCTGGTTCCCTGCACCCTCACTTCTCGCAGGAAGGGAACCGCCAGAAGGCCCTCGGAGCTGGACCTCAGTGTCCAGGCTGAACAATGGGGGTGGAGACGCTCCTTCAGGTATGCAGGGCCAAAGCCTACTCTCTATAGCAGGGGTAGGCAACCTAAGGCCCATGGGCCGGATGCAGCCCAATCGCCTTCTCAATCCGGCCCATGGACTCTCCGGGAATCAGCGTGTTTTTACATGAGTAGAATGTGTCCTTTTATTTAAAATGCACCTCTGGGTTATTTGTAGGGCCTGCCTGTTGTTTTTACATGAGCAGAATGTGTCCTTTTATTTAAAATGCACCTCTGGGTTATTTGTGGGGCCTGCCTGGTGTTTTTACACGAGTAGAATGTGTCCTTTTATTTAAAATTCATCTCTGGGTTATTTGTGGGACCTGCCTGGTGTTTTTACATGAGTAGAATGTGTCCTTTTATTTAAAATGCATCTCTGGGTTATTTGTGGGGCATAGGAATTCATTCATTCCCCCCCTCCAAAAAAAAAAAAAAATAGTCCGGCCCACCACATGGTCTAAGGGACGGTGGACCAGCCCATGGCTGAAAAAGGTTGCTGACCCCTGCTCTATAGGCTAGTCTGCAGGCAAAAAGATTTTCCATTGATAAAGAATTTTTGTGCAAAAAGTGTCCACATAAGTGCATGTTTTGAACTGCTTTGCCCCTGCCAGGTATATGCAACGTGTGCCAAGCAATGACTTCCCAGAACATGTACACATGTTACAGTCCATTCCCTTTGCTGCACACCCTGTGTTAAAACGGTCCTTGATTCACATTGACCACCTAGGTAAAAAATACCGTTCCATCATTTATTCTCAGTTTTGATTTGGGATCGTAAGAGTGCCTACCCAAGGATCCTTCCGAATTTAAGACAGAGGGTGTCTCCCCGCCCTTTCTTCTTGCGCAAAAAGAGATCCCGGCTAGCTTCAAGGAAGATGCTCAATTAAGGCCATGAGCATGCGCCTCTGGGTAATTACTTTGATCATAATTCGCTTGCCGGAAGTTTAAAGAGCCCGGGCAAGAGGGAAATCAAACAAATGTAGCTCTTGATGGTTTCCACTTTGAGGGGATGTTGAGGGTGGAATTATCAGGAAACTGCTTGGTGGAAGCAGTGCAAGGAACATGAGAGGGCACGCTGCTGTACAGAACAGCTGAAAAATATATATATATCTCCATGCCAACAAGACCTAGATTGCAGAGTCCAGGGCCATTAAAAGTTTCCTGCCTTCGCAAGGCTGGATGCAATTCAGCTTTCTCGGTCGCTTGTTATGATGTTAGCTAGGACAACAAAGGAAAAGCAAGCATATGATTTTGGTCTCTCTACATACCACCGGAGCCTTCTCAAAGAGCTGCATTTCAAACAGTTCTTTGGGGGGAAACTATAACCCTTAAACTGCACCGGCGCTTAATTCAGATCCCTCTCATGGCATTTCTGCTGTGGGTTTGCAACTCAAGATGACCACAGCCTCCCCTGAAAAGCTTTCCGATGTGATGTTAAGTGATTTGAAGGGACCCAGGTGGCGCTGTGGGTTAAACCACAGAGCTTAGGGCTTGCTGATCAGAAGGCCGACGGTTCGAATCCCTGCGATGGGATGAGCTCCCGTTGCACAGTCCCAGCTCCTGCCAACCTAGCAGTTTGAAAGCACATCAAATGCAAGTAGATAAATAGGAACCGCTGCAGCGGGAAGGTAAATGGCATTTCCGTGCGCTGCTCTGGTTCGCCAGAAGCGGCTTTGTCATGCTGGCCACATGACCCGGAAGCTGTACGCTGGCTCTCGGCCAATAAAACGAGATGAGCGCCGCAACCCCAGAGTCGGACACGACTGGACCTAATGGTCAGGGGTCCCTTTACCTTTACTTTTACGGTTATTTAATCTGGGGCAGCTGCTTCACACATGCAGTTTATTATTTGTTGTGGCGGTCATCGAGGGGTGAATGTGTGCGTGTGAACTGTGAACTACCCAACCTTGTTCTGTGCAGCAGGGATAGCCTGATGCTATACCCAACAACGGTGGTTGGATTTCAACTCCCAGCATCCCTGGTCATTGGCCTTCCTGGCTGGGGATTGGTTTGAACCCAGGTTCCCCTGTGCTCTGCTCTTTAGTACTGTATACACATCCACAGGGTGACTTCATACTTCGCTAATTCAGAACAAAGTTCAGGGACTATGCCGTGAATCAACTCCTTCTTTCCCACTTGCTCAGTGTGTTTCATATACATTTTAGCCACCCCGCGGGGTCACAATTTCACCAAAAATCTGATGATATCCAAATTGGTGCCAAATTGTTGCAAATTCTCCCCTGCAAGGTTTGGCAGTGCAAAAAAACATGTTTTTTCGAAGACCAAAAAAGATCAGCCCTCGTTGGCTTAACCCGCGGGAAAACATTTTTTGGAAAAAATCACTAACCCGCGGGGTCACAATTTCACCAAAAATCTGATGTTCTCCAGTTCACTCAAAAATGGTGCCAAACTGTTGCAAATTCTCCCCTGCAAGGTTTGGTGGTGCAAAAAGCATGGTTTGTATCATAGACAAAAAAAAAAAACCAAAATAAAAACAGCCCTCAACGCCTTAACCTATGGAAAAACTTTTTTAAAAAAAAAATCCCTAACCCACAGGGTCACAATTTCACCAAAAAATCTGACGTTCCCCAATTCACTCAAAAAATGGTGCCAAACTGTTGCAAATCCACCGGAGCCTGTTTTCACGTGAAGGAGAAGTCCCTAACTCAACGAGGGTTAGAGACCCATTGGCTATCCTTGCCTGGTTTAGCCGGCCAGTTGAAGCGATTTCCGGAGTGTGGCTGCTGTCACATGCTGACAGCTGATAGCAGCCACAGGTGAAAACTGAGTGCAGCGTGGGTACCAAAGGTGAACAAACTACCCTAGAAGGAGCATGGCGTGTCCCCCGCCAGAGATACTATCTCTCCTCTAACACCCCATCCAACCCGAGGTATAGAACAGGGAAATTAAGATTCAAGTTTCCAGTGGCTGCAGTAATAATAATAATAATAATAATAATAATAATAATAATTCATTATTTATACCTCGCCCATCTGGCTGGGTTTCCCCAGCTACTCTGGGAGGCTCCCAACAGAATATTAAAAACACAATAAAACTATCAGACATTAAAAGCTTCCCTAAACAGGGCTGCCTTCGGATGTCTTCTAAAAGTCAGGTAGTTGCTTATTTCCTTGACATCTGATGGGAGGGCGTTCTACAGGGCAGGCGCCACCACCTAGAAGGCCCTCTTGCCTGGTTCCCTGTAACCTCGCTTCTTGCAGTGAGGGAACCACCAGAAGGCCCTCGGAGCTGGACCTCAGTGTCCGGGCAGAACGATGGGGGTGGGGACGTTCCTTCAGGTATACTGGGCCGAGTCCTTCAGGTATACTGGGCCGAGTCACATGACACTGCGCATATTTGTACAGTAAGAGGCATTTTAGATGTGCCTTGAACCCTCTCTGGATCCATTTGTGTGATATATTCACGTATACAAAAACTTAGTGCATTCCTGCCAGTGTAGGCTTTCATTTCACGCTACTCCTGAGGAGTTCTTACTCACCCTTCACTGAAAGGTCCCAAGGCAGTTTGCAACAACAAGAGGAGTGTGATTTGAAGGGAAACAAAGCCCAGCAAACCTCAGCGTGGTGTTGGTAGGAGCCCATTGCCTCCTGGAGAGAAGTCTGGCAAATACGGGCTCGATTCTGCTCTCCTCGCCGCCATCCCTTGCGGCTGTGTGGTCTTCTTTGATACCACTTTGCACCTGTGCAAAGCAGATGAAAGGAATTGCCCAGAGAGCAAATCAATTCTCAGATCAGCCTCATACATCGGGAATCAAAGGCTGAGCACGCAGAGAACGGGATGGCATGGATGCATTTGCCCAGGCAATTTGCAGAGGGTATAAACTGCCAAGGGAAGAGCCTCTTATGTATAGATTTTTGCTGCTTTCCCTGTGGTTAAGGCAATGCTGAAAACTATGTCAAGTTGGTACAGGGAAACCAGAACTGGGAAACCCAGTTCACTTAGATGGCGTGTGCGGCGAGGAAAAGGTGTAGACTAGTGTTCCCCAACCTTGGGACTCCAGCTGTTTTCGGACTACAATTCCCATCATCCCTGACCACTGGTCTTGCTAGCTAGGAAAGATGGGAGTTGTAGTTTAAAAACAGCTGGAGACCCAAGCTTGGGAAACACTGGTGTAGATAATCCAGCCAACGGGCGGGTTTTCAAACGGGTATCTAGAAACAGCAGGATCTGGAATTCATCTAGATGGAATGTCACATGTTGAGGACAAGAATGGTTGCCCCAGCCATTCTGGGTTGTTTCCAACATATCGTGTCCTCCCTCAAAGAGGGGACGTGTTGCGGTGCGACCTGGCAACCAAACCCTGTGTTGTGGGTGGATAGCCACGATGATTGAGGTATCGTGATTCCATGATTGCGGTGTCGTGATTCCATGATTGCGGTATCGTGATTCCATGATTGCGGTATCGTGATTCCATGATTGCGGTGTCGTGATTCCATGATTGCGGTATCGTGATTCCATGATTGCGGTGTCGTGATTCCATGATTGCGGTATCGTGATTCCATGATTGCGGTATCATGATTTCATGATTGCGGTATCGTGATTCCATGATTGAGGTGTCGTGATTCCATGATTGCGGTATCGTGATTTTATGATTGCGGTATCGTGATTCCATGATTGCGGTATTGTGATTTCATGATTGTGGTGTCGTGATTCCATGATTGCGGTGTCATGATTTCATGATTGCGGTGTCGTGATTCCATGATTGCAATGGAATTGCAATTCAAAAGCATCCATTCTTCGGCGATCAGTCTTCTTGATGTTCCAGCTCTCACTTCCATACATCACTACTCTCCACGTTATAGTTAAAATGAATATGAAACCCCCTCCCCACTTTTCTCTCTCAGGACACCCCCGCCCCGTTTGCCCAGCTCCAGGGGTGGCAGCCTCTCTTTCCCGCCTCCCCTCTTTCCCGCCTCGTCGCCTCCTTCGAAACCCACTCGGCTCGCATTCCCTTTTCAGGCCGCCCCCGAGCCTGCCATCGTTTGTACCCCCTTACTTGCTCCCCTTTATTTCATTTCTAAACACACACACCCCATCCTCATCACCGCGTGTTGCTCCTTTTTCGCTTCGTCCTCCTCCCCTCGCTAAAGGCCAGGGCAGTGCCGGGGTGCAAATATCCGCCCAGTGCCCCCAAATTACCATGGATGAGGGGGGCGAAGCTGTGCACTGCCAGCCATGGGGGGGGCAACTCTCCCCCATGCTGCTGCAGGAGAGCAATCCCCACAAAGGCTTGGGAGGGAAGCTGCGCGCCCACCAGCCATATAGTTGGCGGGGTGCAGCTTCCATCCTAAGCCTCTGCGGGGATTGCTCTCCTCCCGTGGAGGCTTGGGAAGCAAGCTGCATGCCCGCCAGCCATATAGTTGACGGGGAGCAGCTGGCGGGTGCAGGGAAAGGGGAGGCCACCGCCACAGCCGCGCAGCTCCCCCACTCGCTGCGGTGCCCCTGAGAGGCCAGCGCCCTGGTGCAACGCACCACTAAGTCCTATGGGAAAGACGGCTCTGACTCTCGCCATCACTATGCGAAGGGTATTCCGTTAAAGGAATCCAGGGACTCGATGGTTTGGTCAACCCTGAGATGGGTTGTGTCCGTACCTGAGTCTAGGGGGAAATTTGGGTGGTGGACTAGCCTGACCCCACTTTCCGCTGTTCCAGGTGTTCACCCTAGGCTGACCTATGCTGCTGCCCTGGGTCAGCGCTACCTGCCACGGTGCAGGGAGCTAGTCGAACCAGAGCCTATGCAACCACTCACTTGCTGTAATCAATAAAGTTGTGGCCTAAATTCTGCCAAAAACCAAACCAAAAATTTGAGTCTTGTCTGAATTTATTTAAGGGGGAAGTTAAAGGTCTAAACACGCCAGGACCGGTGCTGGCAATTCTGGCGCCCTAGGCGAGGGGGCGGGCGCCACGTAACGTCATTACGTATGACGCACGTAGCGGAGCGGTGCCCCGCCCCCTGCCCTGCTGGGCGCCCCTTGCCGCCGCAGTTTGCTTGCTCCGCCGCTGGTTGGGGCGGCGGGGGGCAGGCTGGCCTTGCTGCCGCGGTTTTCGCCCCAACCTGCTTGCTCCGCCGCTGGTTGGGGCGGCGGCGGGCGGGGGGCAGGCTGGCCAGTGCCCCCTCCATTTTGGCGCCCTAGGCAGTTGCCTAGTTGGCCTAAATGGACGCACCGGCCCTGAAACACGCAACTATAAAAACATAATAAAACATTAAACATTAAAAAACTTCCATATACTGGGCTCCCTTCAGATGTCTTCTAAAGGTTGTATAATATAGTTACTTATCTCCTTGGCTTGGGGGGGGGGGAGTCACATAACTCCATCCCCTCCAACATTTCTCTGATGAAAATAGGGACGTCTTAAGGAAAAGCAGGACATTCCCGGATCAAATCATGAAACTGGGGCGGCTTCTGTAAATCTGGGACTGTCCCTGGAAAATAGGGACACTTGGAGGGTCTGTCAAAATTGTTACCAAGTTTAATTGTATAGTCAAACTTATTTTGCTTCTCCTTAAGTTAGAGATACCTATATTTTTTTTACCAAAATAGAAACATCGTTCTACTCCTGCAATGTCACATTGAGGTAAAAGTAGGATTTTATAATATTATAATATGAGGCAACATCTTAAAGTATATTGACGTTGATTTCCGGCGTAATTGGACCGAGACCTCTGTACAATATGCGTCAGGCTATAGCGAAGCAATGGCAGATTTCTCCTCCTGCCAGCCGCACTAAAGAAAACAGGGCTGCGTGAGGGAGTCAAGGGAGCTTCATTCTCTTAATCTGTGATTCTCCGGCATTTGTTAGCTAAACCGCTTAACTCCCCCAGCTCCCCATCGCTCACACCAGGGAAGTTCATAAAGTACACCTTTCCGCACAGCATGGGTTTTATCTTCCAGTTGATTTCTGCTTCTGAACTCCTCCGTACACACAGGCGCAGAAATCCTTGTGAGTAAGCCCCTAACAACTCGACAATTTCAGTTCTGAAAACTCCCTCCAGAGTTGCATCCAAAGAGCTCATTTTATGTTAGCTCTTTTTCCCCCTTTCCCTTTTCTTCTTCTTCCTAGAGCAGCTCAGCAAGGGAGGGGGGGAATCCCAAAGATCTTAAACTGGCTTTTCTAGTGCTATTGATGCAGAAGCGCAGGAGGTTTAAAACTCACGCAAGCCCCATAGCTTGCTGTCTTTCTAAGGTTGTGGACGGCCTTTGCCTGCTCCGTTTTGGCCCAAAGGCAACATAGCTGAGATTGGGTAGACCAGGGCATAGCTGTCAACTTTCGGATTTGAAAATAAGGGATGCCGCGAGGGCGGTGCAATGGCACCAAGTAGCCTCGCCACCCTGCGCTCCAGAGGCTGCGTGCGAACGGGAGAGCGAAAGAGCGAGCACGTAGACAGCAGGCAGGCTGTCTGTCTGGTTGGGTGTGAGGGTCTGGCTGCACAAGGCATGCAAGCTCCGCCCCCAGTCGGTCTCAGACTCCTTATTGGCAGCCGAGCAACGCAGCTGAGGAGCCTCCCTGGCCGGCAGGGAGGGAGAGGAGCTGCTTCCTTTGAAATCCGGGAAATTTAAGGGATATCAACATTCTGGGATAGCAGCGGGAAACGGCATTGGAATAAGGGAGTTTCCCACCAAAAAAGGGAGGGTTGACAGCTATGGACAAGGGGTAGGCAACCTAAGGCCCGTGGGCCAGATGCGGCCCAATCGCCTTCTCAATCCGACCCGCGGACGGTCCGGGAATCAGCATGTTTTTACATGAGTGGAATGTGTGCTTTTATTTAAAATGCATCTCTGGGTTATTTGTGAGGCATAGGAATTCGTTCATTCCCCCCCCCCAAAAAAATATAGTCTGGCCCACCACATGGTCTGAGGGACGGTGGACCGGCCCATGGCTGAAAAAGGTTGCTGACCCCCGGGGTAGACTTTTAGCCAGGGCATTTTTCCAGCCGGAACTTGCCAGAACTCGCTTCCGGCACCTCTCAGGTGGCTGCCATTGCCATTAAAAGAGAACAAGGTAAACATTCATGGTGGGTTCCAGCACCTCTTTTTCTAGGAAAATAGTTCTGCATTTAGCCAGCCAGGCTGGACCAGAAATATCTATAGGGAGCTATAGCTCCCCAGCGCTGGCTGCCAGCCACAAACTTCCCTGTAAACCACAGAGTAGTGTCCTTCCCAAGATGGAGGTCTTCTTTCTTAAAAGGGACGCAGGTGGCGCTGTGGTCTAAACCATTGAGCTTCTTGGGCTTGCCGATCAGACGGTCAGTGGTTCGAATCCGCACGACGGGATGAGCTCCCGTTGCTTTGTCCCAGCGCCTGCCAACCTAGCAGTTCGAAAGCACACAAGTGCAAGTAGATAAATAGGTATCGCTGCGGCGGGAAAGTAAACGGCGTTTCCGTGCGCTCTGGTTTCCGTCATGGTGTTCCGTTGCGCCAGAAGTGGTTTAGTCATGCTGGCCACATGACCCAGAAAGCTGTCTGCGGACAAACGGCGGCTCCCTTGGCCTGAAAGTGAGATGCATGCCACAACCCCATAGTCGCCTTTGACTGCACTTAACCATCTAGGGATTCTTTAAGGTAAAGGTAAAGGGGCCCCTGACCATTAGGTCCAGTCGCGGACAACTCTGGGGTTGCGGCGCTCATCTCACTTTACTGGCTGAGGGAGCCGGCGTACAGCTTCCAGGTCATGTGGCCAGCATGACTAAGCCGCTTCTGGCGAACCAGAGCAGCGCACGGAAACGCCGTTTACCTTCCTGCCGGAGCGGTACCTATTTATCTACTTGCACTTTGACGTGCTTTCGAACTGCTAGGTTGGCAGGAGCAGGGACCGAACAACGGGAGCTCACCCAGTTGCGGGGATTCAAACCACCAACCTTCTGATCAGCAAGCCCTAGGCTCTGTGGTTTAACCCACAGCGCCACCCGCTAGGGATCCTTTACCTTTTTACCTTCTTTCTTAAAGCCACAGACAGGCTTCTGCCTTTGACCCACTGTTTCCAAGACAGAGAATGTGTGAAAAATGACTTCGCTTTTGTGGGGGGGGGGGGAACACTAACATGATATATGAAACCTAACTCATCTCGGATCAACTCTTACTTAAAACAGTGACAATCTGTGTGTTGCGAGGTTGTTCTCTGGGTGCAAATTGAGTCTCAGGCCAATGTAATAAGTTGCCCCCACTCCCAGCCACACAAAAAAACAGAAGTGTAGCTAGCTATGAGTTGGTACTTAGTGGGTGGGCAAAACAGGTCGCCCCCATGCTGAGAAGATGTGTGAGGAGACGTGTGAAGGAAAGCCAAGTATCAGGATGTTATAAAGAGGCCAACTTCCTTGCTTTGATGTACGATGGCCTCATCTCCAACATCCCTGGGGATAATCAGCAGCAGAGATGCATTTGTTTATGGGCAACACATGCATGGCACAGATGATGGAATATTATCCTTTACAGGATGCGGGGTGAATGTGAGCGATACAATTACTAACTTGCCCTTTGAACACTGAGTAGATAGAAGCCTGAGCTGCTCTCAGGACTTCAGTTTGATCCCATTTGTAGCCATTCATACAAGGCTTTGGTGCTAGGGTGGGTGACGTCTCAAGGCTAATTCTTAAACTACAATCCCTCTCAGACTGTTGCTTTTTCAGGCAGGATTCAGTCACGTATAGGCAAAAAAAAGCCCTCAAGGTAAACGGCGTTTCTGTGCGCTGTTCTGGTTTTGCCAGAAGCGGCTTAGTCATGCTGGCCACATGACCCGGAAGCTGTCTGCAGACAAACGTCGGCTCCCTTGGCCTATAGAGCGAGATGAGCACTGCAACCCCAGAATCGTCCGCGACTGGACTTAACTGTCAGGGGTAAGGTAAAGGTAAAGGGACCCCTGACCATTAGGTCCAGTCGTGTCCGACTCTGGGGTTGCGGCGCTCATCTCGCTTTATTGGCCGAGAGCCGGCATACAGCTTCCGGGTCATGTGGCCAGCATGACTAAGCCGCTTCTGGCGAACCAGAGCAGCGCACGGAAACGCTGTTTACCTTCCCGCTGCAGCGGTACCTATTTATCTACTTGCACTTTGACGTGCTTTAGAACTGCTAGGTGGGCAGGAGCTGGGACCGAGCAACGGGAGCTCACCCCATCGCGGGAATTCGAACTGCTGACCTTCTGATCAGCAATCCCTAGGCTCTGTGGTTTAACCCACAGCGCCACCTGGGTCAACTGTCAGGGGTACCTTTACCTTTAACTCCAGAGTATCATTGCCTTTAAGGCCAATAATATAAATGACATGTATATGTCACTTAAAAGTATTTCCTCACCAACCCAGCCACCACCTGCCAATCCCTAAACGGTGTGTTGGCAATCGCTTGTCTTTTGAAGAGCTGTTTGTTTTTAAAAATAATAATGATGATCTCTTTGAAGACCACACACACCTAGGACGTATGAAAGAAAGAAGCTGCAATCTTGTGCACCAAGGGGTGGGGAACTGGATCTGCGCACCTGTCAACCTCCAGGTGTCGCAATGGCAAAATCAGGCGACCTGTTTTGATGTACTGCTTTGTGCATGCCGGCCAAGTGCTTTGCTGGGGGCCTTTGCAGGCGCTGCTAAGCAGTTGGCGGATGGTGCCTGCAAGCCCCCATTTGGCCCAGCCTGCACCATATCTATAATTTATTTAGGGGTCTATGAGGTGTTAGGGGAGGGGCAGTACCTCTGGTGGGAGACACGTTGTGCTCCTTCTGGGGTGGTTTGTCCACCTTTGCCCTGCATTAATATCTCACCTGTGGCTCCTAGAAGCTGAGAGTGGCCACACACCAGACAACAGCATCAGCTGGCCAGCTAAACAAAGAGACGGTAGCCAATGGGTCTCAAACCTTCACAGAAGCTCCAAGTGTCCCTATTCCCCCTGGACAGACCCAGATTTACAGAAGCCAGTTTCTGATTTGATCCCAGAATGTCTCGCTGTTCCTTGGGATGTCCTTATGTTCATTGGAGAAATGTTGGAGGGTATGCCTTCAGTGATAGGGACCCAGGTGGCGCTGTGGGTTAAAACCACAGAGCCTAGGGCTTGCTGATCAGAAGGTCGGCGGTTCGAATCCCTGCGATGGGGTGAGCTCCTGTTGCTGGGTCCCTGCTCCTGCCCACCTAGCACTTCGAAAGCACGTCAAAGTGCAAGTAGATAAATAGGTACCGCTCCGGCGGGAAGGTAAACGGTGTTTCCGTGTGCTGCTCTGGTTCGCCAGAAGCGGCTTTGTCATGCTGGCCACATGACCTGGAAGCTGTACGCCGGCTCCCTCGGCCAGTAATGCGAGATGAGCGCTGCAACCCCAGAGTCGGACACGACTGGACCTAATGGTCAGGGGTCCCTTTACCTTTACCTTTTATGCCTTCTGTGAGTTAGGGACTTCTCCTGCATGCAAAGACAGGCTCTGGCAGACTGAGCAGACGAGACCAAGAGTTAAGAAGGCTGTTTCCGCACTTGCTGTAGAGGGAAATGAGGGGCACACGTCCACCTGGGAAGGTAGCCCATCTAGAAGAAGGAAAACACGGACCCTAAACCTCTTCTGCCTTGTGGGATATATTCGAGAGAAGAAGAAGAGAAGAAGAGTTTTGGATTTGATATCCCACTTTATCACTACCCGAAGGAGTCTCAAAGCGGCTAACATTCTCCTTTCCCTTCCTCCCCCACAACAAGCACTCTGAGGTGAGTGGGGCTGAGAGATTTCAGAGAAGTAGGACTAGCCCAAGGTCACCCAGCAGTTGCATGTGGAGGAGCGGAGACGCGAACCCGGTTCACCAGATTACAAGTCTACCGCTCTTAAGAAGATAAGGCTAAGCAGTAAACTGTACACAAATCCTGAGTGGAGTCCCTAAGATGGTTGTACGGCTCCTTCCGGCAACTCCTGCAGCCAAGCTGGTGCCAAGCGTATTGCTCTGCTTTCCTTTGGACCACATCAGCGAGGCCGAGAGCGGGTCTTGTCATCTGGGCAGCCCAGGACATCCATACACACTGCCCGGGCTTGCGCCCATGAGATCATTTATTTAACCCTTTTTTAATACCACTTGATTGTAAGTCGAACCTCTAAGTGGTTTTTTAAAACCACCAATATATGATATCAGGTATATATATGGCTGATGAGCATGGCTTTGCTGAAATGGATTTGCCTGCAGAATCAGGCCCCCAAGCTGGAGCTTCCCTGCTGTTCCATTCCAGTTACTTGGGGGGAACTGAGTAGACATGTATAGAATTGCACTGCGAAGGCACCAAGCTAGTACACACTTAAAAGGTAAAGGGACCCCTGACCATTAGATCCAGTTGTGACCGACTCTGGGGTTGCGCGCTCATCTCGCATTATTGGCTGAGGGAGCTGGTGTACAGCTTCTGGGTCATGTGGCCAGCATGACTAATCCGCTTCTGATGAACCAGAGCAGCACACGGAAACGCCGTTTACCTTCCCGCTGCAGCGGTACCTATTTATCTACTTGCACTTTGACGTGCTTTCGAACTGCTAGGTTGGCAGGAGCAGGGACCGAGCAACGGGAGCTCACTCCGTCGTGGGGATTCGAACCGCCGACCTTCTGATCAGCAAGCCCTAGGCTCTGTGGTTTAACCCACAGCGCCACCTGGGTACACACTTACCTGGGAGTAAATCCTATTGAACTCAGTGGGACTTATTTCTGAATAGACATGTATAGGTTGGGTTGTACTACCAGCGATCGCTATCCAGTACAGAGCTCGGAGCCCATTGACCTCCTTCGTGCAACTCCTCCTCAAGAGGAGGGTGGCAGTACGAGAATGGGCCTTCTCTGCAGTGGAATTCTCTCCCAGGGAAGTTTGCCTGGCACCTTCATTACACACCTTTAGGTGCCAGGCATTCCTTTTTAACCAAGCCTTTGGTTGACCTGATTGACCTTTTATTGATTTTATAGATTGTGTTCTTTTCTGTGAACCGCCCTGAGACCTCCGGGTATAGGGCGGTATATAAATTCAATAAATAATGATGATGATGATGACAACGACCATGCTGATGATGTTGGTTTAGTGGTTAAGAGCGGTAGACTCATAATCTGGTGAACCGGGTTCGCATCCCCGCTCCTCCACATGCAGCTGCTGGGTGACCTTGGGCTAGTCACACTTCTCTGAAGTCTCTCAGCCCCACTCACCTCACAGAGTGTTTGTTGTGGGAGAGGAAGGGAAAGGAGAATGGTAGCCGCTTTGAGACTCCTTCGGGTAGTGATAAAGCGGGATATCAAATCCAAACTCTTCTTCTACTTCTTCTTGTGGTGTACAGAACTCCCATATGTACTTTTGCGTAGCCTTTTCTGCATGTGATATTTGGTGGATGGGGAAAGAAGGAACCAGTAAGAAACAGATGGCCTGGAAATATCATTCTTGGCGGTTGCTTAAATCTAAAAGAAAAGCCTGCATAAATCAGAGCAGTGCTGCTGGGCACTTGGTACTGGTGTGGGATTTTCTCGCCCATTTTTGGAGCAAGTGCTCCCTCTATCGGCATCACCACATCCTCTGTACCCAGTTTTCTAATCTGATTGAAGCTGGTTCGTTTGTATATCGAACAACAGTAGTTGTCAATATGGACTGTGGCTAATCCCATGTGAATAATTTTTTTAAAGTTGTGCGTCATTGTTTCTCAGTTTGATCCTTTTACAGGGTCTTGTATGTATTGTGCTATTTTATGCATTGTGACTGGCAGTTATTTATATGGAACGTAGTTTAGTAATTATTTATTGCAATTGTTACGAGTGAGTTTCTGTTTATTATTTGCTGGTGTTCTGAGAGTTAATTTTATTGCGTACTGTAATCAGAGGCGTAGCAAGCCCAGGTGGTACCCGGGGCGGAATTTTTTTTGTCACCCCTCACCACTTTAATTTAAAAAAAAATTTAAAAAATTTAAAAAGTGTCACCCCCCTCTGATGGTGCCACTTTGCGAGGTGTGGGGGTTTTGTGTGTGTGTGTCTATTATCTCTTTTTCCCCCAATAAAGTTAAAATTAAAATTAAAAAAAAATGTAAAAAAATAAAACAAAATAAATATAAAAAGTGTCACCCCCCTCTGATGGTGCCACTTTGTGAGGTGTAGGGGTTTTGTGTGTGTGTGTCTATTATCTCTTTTTTTTTCAATAAAGTTAAAATAAATAATAATAATAAATAATAATAAAAATTAAAAAAAAATAAAAAGTGTCACCCCCCTCTGATGGTGCCACTTTGTGAGGTGTGGGGGTTGTGTGTGTGTGTGTCTATTATCTCTTTTTCCCCTCAATAAAGTTAAAATAAAAAAGAATAATAATAAAATGATAAAAATTAAAAAAAATTAAAAGTGTCACCCCCCCTCTGATGGTGCCACTTTGTGAGGTGTGGGGGTTGTGTGTGTGTGTCTATTATCTCTTTTTTCAATGAAGTTAAAATTAAAAAAAAAATTAAAAAATATTTTTTTTTAAAGTGTCACCCCCCTCTTGGATGGAACCCGGGGCGGGCCCCCCGCCCCCCCCCCCGTTGCTACGCCCCTGACTGTAATGTTCTAATAGATCATTGAATATGACTTTATTTGATATAAGTCGCTCCGTTCTAAAGTTATGTTTCATTATGACTTTTTGTATTGCATCAGATTACTATATAGTGTGCATTCTTTGTTGTATATTTTCTTGCTGCAAACTGCCTTGTGTATAGTAACAAACAGTAAACTTTATTTGCGTAGCCTACAGGCCATTGCATCAAAAGGCACATATTACAGATACTGGTAAAAAGCCCTATATAAACCAATAAAATGGGCTGAATCGGGATTCAGCACAACACAATTAAAACAAAAACAAATGAGATCTTAATTATGAATTCATGCAGAGGGCACTATTGTCATTCAGCTGGCGGCCCTGGTGTATAGTAATATAGGCATTATGCAAATTAAGAGTGAAATGAAATGAGCAAGCTGCAATGTGAACATACTCTCACTGAACTTAGTGGGACTTAGGGCTTATCCTAAGCCTCTGCTCTTTCCAGGTACAGTCTGCACTTTAAAGCTTCATGTCTGAGTGCCTCGATTGTTCAGTTTGTGGGGCGCTACAAAATGCAGGGTCTTTGCTGCAAAACGCTGCCAAAAAAAAAAGCCCTGCAAAACTTTGGCACATGTTTGCAGAGGATCCAAATTTGGGGTTCGTAGTTAATGCTCCCCAGTTTGATCTCTTTCCAGCTCAAGACTGCACAACTCAAGATCCAAACACAGTCGGCTAGCAGGATGTATTAGGGCTGATCAGGTGTTTGCAAATTCCCTGTACAGTGGTACCTTGGTTTGCATACGTTTTGGATTACAACCACGTCAAACCCAGAAGTGTGTGTCCCGGTTTGCAACCTTTTTTTGGATTACAACCCATATTTTTGGGGGGATTACGAACAAATTTTTTTGGGAGGGCCCATTGGCGAAAGGGTGTCTTGGGTTACAACCTGTTTTGGTTTACAAACGAACCTCTGGAATGGATTATGGTTGGAAACCAAGGTATTTGCAAAAATAATAATACGACAATGGAGCTTTATCACCCCCTGCTGGCTGAACAGACATTGACCGTAGTCTATATATTCTGCTTCGTATGTTGCCAAGGCCTGTTCTTCCTTAACTTGTAACATGCAAGTTTTTTGCTCTGTCCCCACTGCAGATACAGAAAAACAACTGGACAATTTGCCCCAGTCAGCTAGCCTCTCACATCTGGAACCACACACTGCCCATTCCAGGATTTCTGCATCAGATAAGTAAGTATATGAAATGGGACAGCCAGTAGCGTTTCCTTTTTTTCCCCCAAATTTTTTTTTATTGGTTTTTACAATTTTTTTAAGCACATAACATAGCAGTTAAATTTTCCATACTTCCCCCCTCTCACAGTGGGAATCAACATTCATCCCCCTCTCTCACAGGGGTAGGTAAATCATTCTACATTTAACCTTAATAACAGTATTAATATCATTGCTTGGGCCTGGCCCCATTCTGTGGGCCAGGCATTCCTTCATCCTCTATTTCATATTCCGGTTGACTTCCTCAAGTCCCCCTCTGTTGAATTCACTATCATTCCTCTCTAACAGTTTTCATACTCATACATTTTAAATCATCATATAACACAAACATCATTTTATATCATCATCAAATACATAATCAATTTGCTTACACTAATCCTTTTTCCAAACCTCAGCCTAGCCCAGTGATGGCTAACCTTGACACCCCAGATGTTTTGGAACTACAACTCCCATCATCCCTAGCTAACAGGATCAGTGGTCAGGGATGATGGGAGTTGTAGTCCCAAAACATCTGGTGTGTCAAGGTTAGCCATCACTGGCCTAGCCGGTAGCGTTTCCAAGGGCTGAGTCTCTCATGGAATTCTACTCAATATTGATTCAGAGCAGAACTCCAACATATAGTTAGCAGAGTAAAAACTTAAACACGTTGCAGGATTCCCCAAAAAATAGACCAGAGGCAATTGCATTTCATCCAGCAGAGCTTTACTGTTACTGAAGGCAAGTGAGCATAATGGTCACGAATCCAATACATTCAGGACTGGCTCTGTCCATAAGAAATCCAGTTGCAGCAGACTTAAACTTAACGGTAACTTATAAGTCTAAACCTTAACACTATATACAGAACACCACACCAGAAGGGAAGAGAGACAGAAAGAGAAAGTGTGAAACGCAGGCTCCTTCTGGCTTCTTGTTATAAGTCAGCATGGCCTTGACTGAAAGAGATAGCAGAACCAGTATGGATTTGAAGAGTTTGGATTTGATATCCCGCTTCTACCCGAAGGAGTCTCAAAGCGGCTCACATTCTCCTTTCCCTTCCTCCCCCACAACAAGCACTCTGTGAGGTGAGTGGGGCTGAGAGACTTCAGAGAAGTGTGACTAGCCCAAGGTCACCCAGCAGCTGCATGTGGAGGAGCGGAGATGCGAACCCAGTTCCCCAGATTACGAGTCTACCGCTCTTAACCACTACACCACACTGGCTCTGTACTCAGCTGTACTCGGCTTCTCTGAAAGAATAACCCAAACACCATGAACCTTCTGCTTTTTTCTTTCACACAGAGAAGACTTTCTGTGCTAAGAAATGCAAACTGACAGAGTCACATGTTACATTTTCCAGGTACAAGGAAATAATACTGTTGTAAGTTTGTCAGGCCCATAAATTTGATGCATCGGCAGACCTCTGAAAACATTTTTGAATTCTGGATAGCTTGAGGGTCTGTGTGGTCGTGTTGCTGTTTTAAGTATGGTTCGTATTTCTTGAGAATGGGTCGTAAGAGGAATAAAGGTAAAGGTAAAGGGACCCCTGACCATTAGGTCCAGTCATGACTGACTCTGGGGTTGCGCGCTCATCTCGCATTATTGGCCAAGGGAGCCGGCGTACAGCTTCCAGGTCATGTGGCCAGCATGACAAAGCTGCTTCTGGCGAACCAGAGCAGCGCACGGAAATGCCGTTTACCTTCCCGCCAGAGAGGTACCTATTTATCTACTTGCACTTTGACGTGCTTTCGAACTGCTAGGTTGGCAGGAGCTGGGACCAAGCAACAGGAGCTCACCCCGTTACGGGAATTCGAACCGCCGACCTTCTGATCGGCAAGCCCTAGGCTCTGTGGTTTAACCCACAGCACCACCCGTGTCCCTAAATTACAAACGTTTCCTTCTGAATAGGTTTGTTGCCTTCTTGATTGTAACAAAGCTCAGTTTTCAGTTGAACGAGACAGTAGCCAACTGGGGTCAACCTTTCGTATCTCATTTGGACAGGTTCATTAGTAAAATAAGAGCTCTGTTGCGGCATCGTCTTGGTCCAAAGCAAGGGTGACAAGTAAATCTTGAATTCTAGTAAACTTCCAGGCAAAAGAGATGGATCTCTTATGTATTCTGGGACCAAGATGCTGTAATCTCTCTATGTCCCAAACTGCACCTGGATTCTGAAAGGCCATAAAAAGCCAGCGTGGATGCTAGGACATGGATGGGGTTGGGGATCCTTCGCAATGGGCGACTGTCAGAGTGCACCATGAGGCTTTTGAGATGTTGAGATGAAAGGGGCATCCTTTTTTATTATTAACCGTGGAAAAAAGTCTTGGGACTGCCATTAAAGCCACAGGAGAATATTCCTTCCTTTTCGCAGTAGAGAGGAGGACAAGAAAAGAAAGGCGGCCCTCTGCCCATTACAATTACATGAGTTGTGCCTCGTGGGGTTTCGTAGCTTGCAAGCAAATAAAAGCAAACTTAATGTGGGCTGTTTCGGGGCAGCAGGTAGGTAGCATCAAAAGTTTCCATTTTGTTATTGCAGTTTCTTCTTTCCATAGGAAAAGATCCCCTGTTTACCGAGCATTCATCCTGACTTGCTTGCACGAAGCTTACACGGAGGTCACACAATGCCCACTTTGTCGGCATCCAGAGGGAGTTGGGAGGCCAGCTGGCTAGCCCCAGCTGGATCATGCCCTTCCAGCCAATCTCTGGTGTGACATAAGCCAGCGACCTAGACTTCAAAAGCCTGGGCACACTATATTAGCAGAGCGCGCTGTGCAACAGAAGTGGCGAGGAGAGGGTTGTGAAAGCATATTTACAAGCAGATTTATTGAGCATAAATCAGAACAAAGAAAAACATGTTATCTATCCTTTGTCTTCTCAGAGAGAGTCTCAAAAGCTAAAGCTATACACAACGGAAGTTCCCAGCAATCTGTGCTGGTGTGTAAACAGACCTGTGACACACAACAGTTCCACGTCTGCAACTTAAGGTGGAATGGAATTTCCTAACACACTTTTCATTGAGCATTTGTTCTGATTTGTTGACAGGGAGGCGATACGGCAATGAACCTCTTTGCTTGCACAGAGGTTATATACATCATCCCATCATTGGCTTGTTCATTCCACTTTTTATTGCGTTTCCTCCAACTGCAAAAAGTCTTTCTGATCAAAGTGGATTTGTCATGAGCAGGACAGAGTGCCTTAACCCACTTTAACTGTGCAAACCTACATTTCTGGAATGCGGTGGAATCCCTTCCGCAAAGTGCTCGCCATCTGTAGAGGGACCTCTGACAATGTCTCTGTTAACTTTCCATGTGTTCATCCCATCTGATTATTTCATATTGCTTTTTCCAAGGGAGGAGGTCTCTGAATTGGACAGCACCAACACAGAGATTCTTGACTGCAGTGCTGAAATTGAGAAGAGCGCGAGAATGGGTACCCATTCATCTGAAAAACATCGGGTAGAAGAAGATGAAGAAGAAGAAGAAGAAGAAAAAACAATGTTGCCAGAGAAAACCAGGAAGCCAACTAAGGCCACTGATCCCGAGGCAGTGAGTGTTAACCATTGTGGAAAAATCTTTATGCAAACTGATCTGTGTCCACAGGGCAGGGCAAAGTGAGATGGACATTTTAGGGCAGCGTTTCTCAACCAGTGTTCCGCGGCACAGTACTGTGCCGCGAGACGTCGGCTGGTGTGCCGCGGGAAAACCGTTAGGGACCCACGCCGCAAACGCGTAGCAGCGGCTCCAGTGGGGGAAAGGGAGCGCAGAAAGCCACCGCTGAGAAGAGGCACCGCGGAGAAGCTGCCGGGCTCTACCGCGCATGCGCAAGCTGGGAGCTCGCCGCCGAATCTGATTGGTTGCCAGGGACCAATAGGAAGTCAGAGGAAGGAGACGCGAGGGCTGCCGGTAGCCACCCGGTCAAAATGGCCGCCACCCTAAGGAGGAGCGCTCTGCGAGCGCTCCAACCACCAGCCAGCCAGCTGAGAAGCCTCCCCGGCTCCACTCGCCGTCCTCACTCGCTGCCTGGGATCAGCTAAGTCTTTCCTTTCGGGTTTTCTTTCACAGTCCCAGGGGCGGGCTTTTCATACCAGTGGGGCTGCTTTGGGCGCATAACTCCGTGATTTCCGTTACCATAGCGACGTTGCCGCCGCCATTTTGTGGGTGGTGTGCCGCGAGATTTTTTTCATAAAACAAGTGTGCCGTTGCCCAGAAAAGGTTGAGAAACACTGTTTTAGGGTACCACTAAAGGGAAGCAAATGGTTGATTGTTTTGCTTATTATTATATTTACTACTGTAATGGGAGGGTGTTGGTTTTCTGCCTCAGAAACCAAAGCATCTTAGACTACCTCTTAAGGCACGGGTGGCAAGCCCTGCAGATGTTATTGGGCAACAAATCCCATCATCACTGACCATTGGGCCATGCTGGCGGGGGCAGATGGGAGATGGACATATAAAGGGCCCCATTACCTTCAGTAGCTTAGGCCCTCAGGCATCCCCAAATTTCGGCCCTCCAGATGTTTTGGCCTACAACTCCCATGATCCCTAGCTAACAGGACCAGTGGTCAGGGATGATGGGAATTGTAGTCCAAAACATCTGGAGGGCTGAAGTTTGGGGATGCCTGGCTTAGGGCCTCATCCAACCTAAATCCAGCACTGTTCACGGAAGACCATCTTACTTGATCACCAAAGAAGAAAAGAAAAGCAGAACTCTTAACAATTACATTTTAAAATTTCCACCCAAACAAAAATGTGCTATGCTAACCTGTATTTGGTTAAGCACTACATTTCTTTCTGTTATCCCACCCTGTACTCCACATCCTTTTTCTTTCTTTACTAACAGGCTGCAAGTGTTGTTGAGGACAAAGCAAAGACAGGGCAGAAGAAACCTGAATCGGTGAGAACTGGAGCTGTATTGAAAGTGCAGAAGAAGACGCTCAAGAAAGATAAACGGACAGATTTCGTTGTAGGTAAAGGAAAAGGCCATTTAAAAACTGAATGTTGTTCCTATGCGAGGGATTCAACCAGGGGTCAGCAAACTTTTTCAGCAGGGAGCCGGTCCACTGTCCCTCAAACCTTGTGGGAGGCCGGACTATTTGGGGGGGGGGGTGAATGAATTCCTATGCCCCACAAATAACCCAGAGATGCATTTTAAATAAAAGGACACATTCTACTCATGTAAAAACACCAGGCAGGCCCCACAAATAACCCAGAGATGCATTTTAAATAAAAAGACACATTCTACTCATGTAAAAACACCAGGCAGGCCCCACAAATAACCCAGAGATGCATTTTAAATAAAAAGACACATTCTACTCATGTAAAAACACCAGGCAGGCCCCACAAATAACCCAGAGATGCATTTTAAATAAAAGCACACATTCTACTCATGTAAAAACACCAGGCAGGCCCCACAAATAACCGGGAGGTGCATTTTAAATAAAAGGACACATTCTACTCATGTAAAAACACGCTGATTCCCAGGCCGTCCGCAAGCCGGATTGAGAAGGCGTTTGGGCCACATCCGGCCCCTGGGCCTTAGGTTGCCTACCCATGGATTCAACAGTCAACATGCATTAAAAAAAAATGGGTTTCTTCCCCCAAAGACTCCTGAGAACTGTCATTTGTTATGGGTGCTGGGAATTGTAGCTCTGTGAGGGGTAAGCTACAGTTTCCAGGATTCCCTGGGATGAGTCACATGCTTTAAATGTGATTTAAAAGTGTGGTGTGGATCTGCCCGATCTGACAACACTATTCTACACATGTAATAAGCAGAGGTTGTCACTGGAATTCAACTCAATATTGATCCAGAGCAGATTCCAATGTATAGTTAAAAAAGTAAAGAGACCCCTGACCATTAGGTCCAGTTGTGACCGACTCTGGGGTTGCGGCGCTCATCTTGCTTTACTGGCTAAGGGAGCCGGCGTACAACTTCCGGGTCATGTGGCCAGCATAACTAAGCCGCTTCTGGCGAACCAGAGCAGCGCACGGAAACGCCATTTACCTTCCCGCCAGAGCGGTACCTATTTATCTACTTGCACTTTGACGTGCTTTCGAACTGCTAGGTTGGCAGGAGCAGGAACCGAGCAACGGGAGCTCACCCCGTTGCAGGGATTTGAACCGCTGACCTTCTAATCAACAAGCCTTAGGCTCTGTGTTTTAACCCACAGCGCCACCCGCTTCCCAACTAATGTATAGTTAGCAGGGTAAAAATTTGAACATTGCAAGATTCCCAGAAAAATAAACCAGAGGCATTTCATCCAGCAGAGCTGCTGAAGGCAAATGAGCATAATGTTCAAAAATCCAATACATTCAGGATTGGGACTGTCCATAAGAAATACAGTTGCAGCAGACTTAACTTAAAACTTACAAGTGTATAATAAGACTAAACCTTAACACTATGTACGGAACACCACACCAGAAAGAAAGAGATAGAAAGAGAGAGAATGTTAACAAAACAAATACAGAAATTATAAGGATGATGTTAAAACGATAAGAGCATAACAATATTTAATTTTAAAATTTTAAGATATAAGGCATGGAGGAGAAGTTAAGATGTAAAAAAACAGAAGAGGAAGTCGAGGGGGTGGGGTTTGGGAATGGTATTTTGTGTTATTTGATATGATGTTATTATGATACAAAAATGTAAAATTTAATAAAAAATATTTAGAAAAAAGAAAGAGAGAGAATGAAACCCAGGTTCCTTCTGGCCTCACTATTAAAGTCAGCATGACCTTGACAGAAAGAGATAACAGAACCAGTTTAAGCCAGCTGTACTCAGCTTCTCTGAAGGAATAACCCAAACATCAGGAATCTTCTGCTTGCTTCTTTCACACAGAGAAGCTTCCAGAACCCTCTGGAATTAAGTAGAATAGGAAAGATCTCTACACATCAGATCAATACTTTCTGCACTAAGAAATGCAAACTGCCAGAAGTAAGTCCCACTGTTTTCCATGGGGCTTCCTCACTAGAGAGTGTGTTCAGGATCGCACCCTGCATCACACCCAACGCAGAGAAGAGGCAGAATTATTGCCGAGGTTGATTGCAAGGAAACCCTGCCACAGCCATGAGTCCTTTGGTGTCCTGTATTTTGCCTGTGACGGCACTGAGCTCACTAGAGACTGTCATTATTGAATCTTGTGGCACACTAGAAAATCACGCGTGGCACACAGTCTGAGGATTTATGCTGTAGACGGAGGGCCAAACTGCGATGGTATCTTGGTAGCCAGTTATCCAAAAAATTGAAAAGCCACTTTGAGAAGGTTAAGAACCAACAAGGGATACTTAACCGTTCCAGGAACCTATCATTTTTTCCACAGCAGATTTCCCTTCCTGGGATCTGTTGCTGCTCATGCGTGCAAAGTTTTTTGCAGTTTCCACATGATGTTGTTGGCATTAAGATTCCCCCCCCCCAGTTATCCCCCCCAATTTAATTCAGATTTACCCTTTCCGTGGAAAATTGACAAGTAAAACAAACAAACCTGTTGCCAACAGCCCATCTGTAATATCTCCGCGGCCTGCTTGCAAACAAAGCCCCCATCTGGAAGCACCCAAAGAAAAACATCCCCCCTCCCCTGCTTCTCTGCTCTCCATTGCCTTCTCCCCAGGCAAATTTTGTTGTTTTATTTTATTTATCACATTCCTATACCACCTTTTTCTTCCAAGGTGCTCAAGGTACATGGTTCTCCTCCTCCCCATTTCGTCCTCAAGAGCCAGTGTGGTGTAGTGGTTAAGACTCGTAATCTGGTGAACCGGGTTCGCGTCTCCGCTCCTCCACATGCAGCTGCTGGGTGACCTTGGGCTAGTCACACTTCTTTGACGTCTTTCAGCCTCACTCACCTCACAGAGTGTTTGTTGTGGGGGAGGAAGGGAAAGGAGAATGTGAGCCGCTTTGAGACTCCTTCGGGTAGTGATAAAGCTTGATATCAAATCCAAACTCTTCTTCTCCTTCTCCTTCTCCTTCTCCTCCTCCTCCTCGTCCTCCTCACAACAACAGCAACCCTGTAAGGTAGGTTAGGCTAAGAAATTATGGGTGGCTCAAGGTCACCTTGTGAGCTTCCTGGCTGAGTGAGGAATCGAACCCTGGTCTTCCAGGTCACGGTCGAACACTCCAACCACTATGCCACACTTTCTTTAATGTGATATTGGGGTATGTGTGTGTGTGCCTTTATATATAATTGTCCATCTACTACCATGTACTTGTCCATGTACTACAAGTACAGTCGTGCCCTGGATCCCGAACGCCTTGGCTCCCAAACGCTGCAAAACCGAAAGTGAATGTTCTAGTTTGTGAACGTTCTTTGAAACCCGAACGTCCGACGGGGCTTCCAATTGGCTGCAGGAGCTTCTTGCAGCAAATCAGAAGCCGCGCTTTGGTTTCCGAACATTTTGGAAGTCGAACAGATTTTTTTAAAATGTTAGGGTCAAACTATGTGTTATACAGGGACGCGGGTGGTGCTGTGGGTTAAACCACAGAGCCTACGGCTTGCCGATCAGAATCATAGAAACATAGAATCATAGAATCATAGAGTTGGAAGAGACCACAAGGGCCATCCAGTCCAACCCCCTGCCAAGCAGAAGATCGGCGGTTTGAATCCCTGTGAAGGGGTGAGCTCCCGTTGCTCGGTCCCAGCTCCTGCCAACCTAGCAGTTCGAAAGCACGTCAAAGTGCAAGTAGATAAATAGGTACCGCTCCGGCGGGAAGGTAAACGGCGTTTCCGTACGCTGCTCTGGTTCGCCAGAAGCGGCTCAGTCATGCTGGCCACATGACCCGGAAAAACTGTCTGCGGACAAACGCCGGCTCATTCGGCCAGTAAAGCGAGATGAGCGCCGCAACCCCAGAGTCGTCCGCGACTGGACCTAATGGTCAGGGGTCCCTTTACCTTTTATATGTTATACAAATATAGTCATACCGGATTCCGTTCGACTTCCAAGGTACGACCATGGGCGTACCCAGGGGGGGCAAGGGGGGCAGCTGCCCCCCCTAGAAGCAAAAATGATCAGCATCCGTTCAAAGCAAACCTGAACGACCATGGCTTGCCCCCCCCCCTAGTTTTGATCCTGGTTACGCCCCTGGGTACGACTGTATTTGTATAACACGTAGTTTGGCCCTAGCATTTTTTAAAAATATCTGGCATGCCCAGAAAACCTTCTGCAATAGTTTCACGAGATAATCTCAGGCGCAGCTCCTGTGTCATCGTTGTGTGTGTGTGTTTGTCTTTTTGCAGGGAAACCAAAACAGAAGAAGGCTGTTGGGAAAACAGCTCCTTATTCCAAAGAGAAGTCAGCAGGTGTCAAAAGATCAGAGGCTGCAGACGACCCAAACCATGATGAAGAAAAAGGGGGGGTGGCTGCTGAAATAGAGAAGATCGATTCTCTTGTAGAAGGAGAAGGAGGAGACGAAGAGGAAAAGGGGGGCTTTTCTGATCAAAGCCCTCCTTCTTCCAGCCCTCTCAGGGAAGAACCCCTCTTGTCACCTGAAGAAGGTGAAGAACCTTCTGCTGAAGATGTTCTCCATCCTTCTGGACCTCATGCCGTTCCTGCTGATGAGACGGCTGCTGTTGCCCGCCCAGTAGATGGCTCCCAGCCTGACACAACTCTGAGCAATGACCCTCCAGAGGTAAGCAATGCCATTTTCCCGAAGAGCTACTTTCTGAATTCATTCTTGAACCGTTTAGGAGGGGAGGTGTCAGATCCACGCAACCAGGGAGACCCATGCAGCCAGGCCAACACACACGTTATTGCCGCCCGTAAGCATTCTTGTGCGAGAGGTACTCTTGGATAAGAATCACCCATGCGGCTGGATCTAAAAAGCCAGGAATGCAAGTTATACCTGAGGACTAACAACACGTTGCATTAAATGCAAGTTTATTATGAATTCGGTGCTGCTCGTAGAATCGTAGAGTCAGAGGGGACCACGATGGTCATCTGGTCCAACCCCTTCTATCACTTGCCTACTATCACTGTGCCATTGAGAGCGTGCTCACTTATGGCTTATGTGTGTGGTACGGAAGCTATACTACCAAGGACAAGATGGGGTTGTGCAGAGTTGTTAAGGCAGCAGAGAGCATTGTTGGCTGCTCGCTCTCCACCTTAGAGCAGATTTATGCCACAAGGTGCCACAGAAAGGCACTGGACATAGTGAAAGATCCATCGCATCCTGGTCACCGTCTCTTTGAGCTCTTGCCATCAGGACGGAGATACAGGACGATGACAACAAAAACAAGCCGTCTTAGAAACAGCTTCTTCTCCAGAGCGATCGCGGCCTTGAATGGGAAGCCTGGACTTTGAAGTCATCTAATCTTACCTGTTATGTTTTATCATTGTATGGTTTTAATCAGTGTTTTTGTAGCTGTTTTGTTTTTGCGTGGAGTGCCCTATCTGGGTGGGTGGAGCAGCCAAGTAATTTCGTTGTCCCCAAAGGGGACAATGACAATAAAAAAATATATTCTAATATATATATTCTTCCAATGCAAGAATCCTTTCCCCCACGTGGGACTCCAGGAACGCAAGTTTATTTGCAATATTCACAGGATGCCGTTCTCATCAAAACGCCCGCCCCTTCACAATTTAATCTAGATTTACTATTTCCATGTTTTCTTTTCTGGTTTGGGTCTGGGTTGGGTTTTTTTACATATCAGTTTTCCTGCAGAAATGGTAGATCCCAATTAAAGGGTGGGGGCAGGAATATGGGATGGCATTTGGATGCAGACCACGCGGTGTGCGGGGAAACCCTTGAGCAGAACCTTGAGCAGAACAACAGCGCATTCCCCCCCCCTTTTGTGCTTCCCAGCCACTGGACCCGCCTCGGAACAAGCAGGAGGAGAAACTCTCCCGAGAGCAAATGATAGCCGAGAGGGCAGAGAAGAGGCGGCTTGCGGTGGAGAGAAAACGGAGGGAGCAGGAAGAGAGGAAGCGGCAGGAGCAGGAAGAGCAGGAGCGCCTGGAGAGGATGAAAGAAGAAATGGAACAGGAGCAGCAGAAGAGGATGGCAGAGATGCGGTTAGTGAGGGAGGGGGAAGATGCCCACCGTCGGGGGTAGGAGAATGAGCAGGAGACACACACACCCTCTCCAAATGGAGCAGGGCCAACTTGCCATACAAACCACAGATACCTGTCAGCCTGCAGCGTATCCTCAGTGTCCCACAAAACTTCCTGCATTTCTTCCAACACCCAGCCTCCCTGCCTGCATTTCCTCCAACACCCAGCCTCCCTCCCTGCATTTCTTCCAACACCCAGCCTCCCTGCCTGCATTTCTTCCAACACCCAGCCTCCCTCCCTGCATTTCCTCCAACACTCAGCCTCCCTCCCTGCATTTCCTCCAACACCCAGCCTCCCTCCCTGGATTTCCTCCAACACCCAGCCTCCCTCCCTGCATTTCTTCCAACACCCAGCCTCCCTGCCTGCATTTCTTCCAACACCCAGCCTCCCTCCCTGCATTTCCTCCAACACTCAGCCTCCCTCCCTGCATTTCTTCCAACACCCAGCCTCCCTCCCTGCATTTCCTCCAACACCCAGCCTCCCTCCCTGCATTTCTTCCAACACCCAGCCTCCCTGCCTGCATTTCTTCCAACACCCAGCCTCCCTCCCTGCATTTCTTCCAACACTCAGCCTCCCTCCCTGCATTTCCTCCAACACCCAGCCTCCCTCCCTGCATTTCCTCCAACACCCAGCCTCCCTCCCTGCATTTCTTCCAACATCCAGCCTCCCTGCCTGCATTTCTTCCAACACCCAGCCTCCCTCCCTGCATTTCCTCCAACACCCAGCCTCCCTGCCTGCATTTCTTCCAACACCCAGCCTCCCTCCCTGCATTTCCTCCAACACTCAGCCTCCCTCCCTGCATTTCTTCCAACACCCAGCCTCCCTCCCTGCATTTCCTCCAACACCCAGCCTCCCTCCCTGCATTTCTTCCAACACCCAGCCTCCCTGCCTGCATTTCCTCCAACACCCAGCCTCCCTCCCTGCATTTCCTCCAACACCCAGCCTCCCTCCCTGCATTTCTTCCAACACCCAGCCTCCCTGCCTGCATTTCTTCCAACACCCAGCCTCCCTCCCTGCATTTCTTCCAACACTCAGCCTCCCTCCCTGCATTTCCTCCAACACCCAGCCTCCCTCCCTGCATTTCCTCCAACATCCAGCCTCCCTGCCTGCATTTCCTCCAACACCCAGCCTCCCTCCCTGCATTTCCTCCAACACCCAGCCTCCCTCCCTGGATTTCCTCCAACACCCAGCCTCCCTCCCTGCATTTCTTGCAGCACCCAGCCTCCCTGCCTGCATTTCTTCCAACACCCAGCCTCCCTCCCTGGATTTCCTCCAACACCCAGCCTCCCTCCCTGCATTTCTTCCAACACCCAGCCTCCCTGCCTGCATTTCTTCCAACACCCAGCCTCCCTCCCTGCATTTCCTCCAACACTCAGCCTCCCTCCCTGCATTTCCTCCAACACCCAGCCTCCCTCCCTGCATTTCTTCCAACATCCAGCCTCCCTGCCTGCATTTCCTCCAACACCCAGCCTCCCTGCCTGCATTTCTTCCAACACCCAGCCTCCCTCCCTGCATTTCCTCCAACACCCAGCCTCCCTCCCTGCATTTCTTCCAACACCCAGCCTCCCTCCCTGCATTTCCTCCAACACCCAGCCTCCCTCCCTGCATTTCTTCCAACACCCAGCCTCCCTGCCTGCATTTCTTCCAACACCCAGCCTCCCTCCCTGCATTTCCTCCAACACTCAGCCTCCCTCCCTGCATTTCTTCCAACACCCAGCCTCCCTCCCTGCATTTCCTCCAACACCCAGCCTCCCTCCCTGCATTTCTTCCAACACCCAGCCTCCCTGCCTGCATTTCTTCCAACACCCAGCCTCCCTCCCTGCATTTCTTCCAACACTCAGCCTCCCTCCCTGCATTTCCTCCAACACCCAGCCTCCCTCCCTGCATTTCCTCCAACACCCAGCCTCCCTCCCTGCATTTCTTCCAACATCCAGCCTCCCTGCCTGCATTTCCTCCAACACCCAGCCTCCCTCCCTGGATTTCCTCCAACACCCAGCCTCCCTCCCTGCATTTCTTGCAGCACCCAGCCTCCCTGCCTGCATTTTTTCCAACACCCAGCCTCCCTCCCTGGATTTCCTCCAACACCCAGCCTCCCTCCCTGCATTTCTTCCAACACCCAGCCTCCCTGCCTGCATTTCTTCCAACACCCAGCCTCCCTCCCTGCATTTCCTCCAACACTCAGCCTCCCTCCCTGCATTTCCTCCAACACCCAGCCTCCCTCCCTGCATTTCCTCCAACACCCAGCCTCCCTCCCTGCATTTCTTCCAACACCCAGCCTCCCTGCCTGCATTTCTTCCAACACCCAGCCTCCCTCCCTGCATTTCCTCCAACACCCAGCCTCCCTCCCTGCATTTCCTCCAACACTCAGCCTCCCTCCCTGCATTTCCTCCAACACCCAGCCTCCCTCCCTGCATTTCCTCCAACACCCAGCCTCCCTCCCTGGATTTCCTCCAACACCCAGCCTCCCTCCCTGCATTTCTTCCAACACCCAGCCTCCCTGCCTGCATTTCTTCCAACACCCAGCCTCCCTCCCTGCATTTCCTCCAACACTCAGCCTCCCTCCCTGCATTTCCTCCAACACCCAGCCTCCCTCCCTGCATTTCCTCCAACACCCAGCCTCCCTCCCTGCATTTCTTCCAACACCCAGCCTCCCTCCCTGCATTTCCTCCAACACTCAGCCTCCCTCCCTGCATTTCTTCCAACACCCAGCCTCCCTCCCTGCATTTCTTCCAACACCCAGCCTCCCTGCCTGCATTTCTTCCAACACCCAGCCTCCCTCCCTGCATTTCCTCCAACACTCAGCCTCCCTCCCTGCATTTCCTCCAACACCCAGCCTCCCTCCCTGCATTTCCTCCAACACCCAGCCTCCCTCCCTGCATTTATTCCAACACCCAGCCTCCCTGCCTACATTTCTTCCAACACCAGCCTCCCTCCCTGCATTTCCTCCAACACTCAGCCTCCCTCCCTGCATTTCTTCCAACACCCAGCCTCCCTCCCTGCATTTCCTCCAACACCCAGCCTCCCTCCCTGCATTTCTTCCAACACCCAGCCTCCCTGCCTGCATTTCTTCCAACACCCAGCCTCCCTCCCTGCATTTCTTCCAACACTCAGCCTCCCTCCCTGCATTTCCTCCAACACCCAGCCTCCCTCCCTGCATTTCTTCCAACATCCAGCCTCCCTGCCTGCATTTCCTCCAACACCCAGCCTCCCTCCCTGCATTTCTTCCAACACCCAGCCTTCCTCCCGGCATCCATTCCTTCAGATACATAGATATTCTTTATTGTTTTATAGATACACATCAGTGCACAAAAAATTTACAGTTTGTAACTCCACAAGAGCATTGTTCCCCCCACCCCCGGAGTTCGCATTCTGACAGTCAAAAGCGATGTTGCCAATTCAGAAACCTTCATTCAAACTTGTCCAATTTGCCTTTGCATCAGAATGTGGTACTAACAATCCTAGTATAGGCCGTTCACAGTTACATCCCAAACCCGAAGCAAATGAGATCCGACATTTGCAAAACCGAACTTGTAAATATTCAGGGTGATTCAGGTTTCCTGGCAGATTCCCATGCTATACCAGCAAATGATTCCTAGACTTGTCTCCCCTTTATTTAGGCTGAGTCTACACTAATCTGTAAAAATGCTATGAAAGGCTATTAAAAAACGTTAAATAGCTCTCAGTACCATTTCCCATTGCTAACGGATCGCTGCTCTGCGGTGCCCTCTTGTGTCACATTTTTATAACACATTTTTAAACGTTATAACAGACCAGTGTAGATTCGCCCTATAGCAGTGATGGCCAAACTTGGCCCTCCAGCTGTTTTGGGACTACAGTTCCCATCATCCCTGACCACTGGTTCTGTTAGCTAGGGATGATGGGAGATGTAGTCCCAAAACAGCTGGAGGGCCAAGTTTGGACATCACTGCCCTATCGAATGCACTGGCTGGCTATCTTGCCCTTTTATTAGAGATGGGATGGGGAACCTGCAGCCCTTCAAATGGTGTTGGTCTTCAGCTCCCACCATCCCCTGACTATTGGCCATGTTGGCTGGGCCTGATGGGAGCTGGAGTCCAGCAACATCTGGGAGGACCACAGATTCTTCATCCCTGTATGCTAAACTCCTCTCCCTTGTCTTGCGGGTCCCCTTGCTTTTGCCTGGCGTGCCCATGACCTACTTGGAAATTCCCTCCAATGGACGCCTCTTCGTTTTAGTCTAAGGAAACAGCAGCTGGAAGAAGAGCGCCGGCAGCAGGAGGAGGAAGCGGCAAGGCAGCGGCAAGCCGAGAAGGCAGCCCAGGAACGTGCACGGCACCAACAGGAGGAGCTCCGCAGGAAACTCCTAGAGATGCAGAAGAAAAAGCAGCAGGAGGAGCGAGAACGCGCAGGTATGCCAAGGCAGGCCTTGGTGTCTGGATCAGTTCCAGGTCTGAGGTGGGGGGGGGGACCTTTATAAGATGCCCTCCATGGGCTCCTCCTGTCAGTGCAGCCCCCTATTCTGTGAGCTTATCCACTGGCGCTACAAGCTACCATTTTACATTTCTCACAAAGCCCTCGAGTGCCCAGCGCCACGTCATGCTGGGAGCTGTGGCATGTTAAGATGGCAACCCGTGTGTGTGTGTGTGTGTGTGTGTGTGTGTGTGTCCTTTTAAATATATTACTACCGGTATATAATACTAATTGGGTATTCCGCTTATCTCTGGACTTTAAACTGATCACAGCAGCTATCAACTATTATTATTATTATTATTATTATTATTATTATTATTATTTATTGAATTTATATACCTCCCTATACCCAGAGGTCTCAGGGCAGTACAAAATCAGAATATAAAAACCACAATATATATAATTAAAATAAAAACAACAACCCAATAACCCTCCCCCAAAAGACAACATTTTAAAAGGGCATAGGATGTCAATCAAATAAACCAACAGCCTGGTTAAAAAGGAACGTTTTTGCCTGGCACCTAAAGGTGTATAATGAAGGCGCCAGGCGAACTTCCCTGGGGAGAGCATTCCACAGGTGGGGAGCCACTGCAGAGAAGGCCCTGTTCTCGTGTTGCCACCTTCCGAACCTCTTGAGGAGGAGGCACACAAAGGAGGGCCTCAGAAGATGATCTCGGGGTCTGGGTAGGTTCATATGGAAAGAGGCGGTCCTTGAGGTATTGCGGCCCCGAGCCATTTAAGGCTTTATAGGTCAAAACCAGCATTTTGAATTGGGCCCAGAAACTAGTTGGTAGCTAGTGCAGTCGGACCAGGATCGGTGTAATATGCTCAAACGGTGTAATATGCTATATTACACCAACTACTATCTGTAACTATCTCTTTCCCTTAGAAGCGGAGAAGCGGAGGCAGAAAGAAAGGGAAATGCAGCTGGAAGAGGAACGCCGGCTCTTAGCCGAGATGGCAGAAGAGCAGCGCTTGGAGTACGAGAGAAGGAAGCAGGAAGAAGAGGAGCGAGTGAGGCATGAGGCTGAAGAGAGGAGGAGAAGGGAAGAGGAAGAGGCTAGACTTGCATTAGAGGAAGCAAAGAGACAAGCCTTATTACTGGCAAGGTACACAGCTTCGTAAGGGGATTTGTCTGAAACTCTAGAGAATCAGTGCCAGGCAAGTGTAGACAAACCAACCGAGGTCCTAGTGATTGCCATTAAAGTTCTAAATGGCTGCTCCATGGCGTAGGAAACCTTTGGTCTGCCGGATGTTGATGAAATACAATTCCCATCAGCACCAGGCAGTGTTGCCAATGAGCAGGGATAATGGGAGTTGAAGTTCCACAACAACAACAAGGGCCAGAAGTTCCCCACACCTGACTTAAAGGATCAGGTCTCCCATACCAGCAGCCTTCCTGGTCCTTAAAATCTGTTGGGGGAGGTTCTGGCTGGGGCATGACTAGTTTGGCTGTGAAACAGGGCCTTATCTGTGACTGCACCTAGATTATAGGACTCGCTGCCCCTGGAGGCGAGTACCTGGCCTCTTGTCTCCTTACCATCTGGCCGAGACATTCTTAGGCATTTGATCTCAGTGTTTTAATGGATTGAGGCCCCTTGGTTTTTAAGCTGCTTTTGGCCTACCTTACCTAGGTCTGATTTAGTGTTTCATTCCCTACTGTTTCATTGTATTATGCCATTAAAGGGGGGGGGGACCCCTGACCATTAGGTCGTCGTGACCAACTGGGGTTGCGGTGCTCATCTCACGTTATTGGTCGAGGGAGCCGGCGTACAGCTCCCAGGTCATGTGGCCAGCATGACTAAGCCGCTTCTGGCGAACCAAAGCAGCGCACGGAAACGCCGTTTACCTTCCTGCTGCAGCGGTACCTATTGATCTACTTGCACTTTGACGTGCTTTCGAACTGCTAGGTGGGCAGGAGCAGGGACTGAGCAACGGGAGCTCACCCCGTCACGGGGATTCGAACCGCCGACCTTCTGATCGGCAAGCCCTAGGCTCTGTGGTTTAACCCACAGTGCCACCCGTGTCCCTTAATTGTACGTCATTAGTTGTGCGGTTTAAAAAAAAAATTGTAAACCACGTAAGGACAAGTTATATGCACTTTACAACAGAAAGTAATCGCCCAAGTTACCCGTTTACTGATATTCATCCACCTCTCTGCTTTCAGACAAAGGGCGGACTTGGAGAAGGAGAAGGAATTCCAATATACGCTGCTTGTGGAAGCCGGGGGGCTAGAACGAGGGCAAGCGATTTCACGCCCATGGGTTTATTCGTATTTCCAGCATCCTTACTTAAATGTGGGAGATGAGGATTAAACAGTGATAACTTTTTCCAAGAACTCACGGCCGCGTAGCTATGTTCTTCTCGCCTTACTCCAAAATGCCAGCACCCCATTATCCACTTGTATTTAATTCAATAGAGGCTGTTAATCCACATGATGAGAGCTGTTGCGTTCTGACTAATCATCTCGCAGATTCCAAGTCAAGAGCTATAGCCAAGTCATCTTTCGAAAACAACAGAGGAAAAAAATGGCTTCACCTGGACCACTGGGCAATTTTGGACACTGGGCATTATTTGTCTGCAAGATGAACCGGTGGTTTCACAAGCCTGGAGAGAACCCACCATTGGAGAAGTAAGCCATCAGTGAAATCGAATGAAAGTTGCCCTCCATGTTCTAAAACAGGAACAGCAGACTGGTGAGCCATAGGCAACATGTGGACTGCCAAGTTAGCTTTGTCTGGGCAACCCCCCACCCCAAATCACTAGTTTTGTGCTTTCTCGAGGCCAGGGACGAGGAACCTGAGATCTTCCAGATGTTGAGACTGTGGCTTCATTCATCCCTGAACATTGGCCGTGCTGGTTGGTATGGGATGGAGCTGGGAGTCCAACAACGTTCCATTCAGAGCGGCCTCACCATATGACAAAGGTTGCGATTCAAGTGGTGTCACACAAATGTCACCCCCTTAGCTCTTATGGAAAGGTTGGGTAGCCTGGGGCATTCCAGTTTTTGTTTTATTTATCACTGCTAGCGTACGCTTCAGAATGGGGTACAGCTATAAAAATGATAAGAAGAAGAGTTTGGATTTGATATCCCATTTTATCACAACCCGAAGGAGTCTCAAAGCGGCTAACAATCTCCTTTCTCTTCCTTCCCCACAACAAACACTCTGTGAGGTGAGTGGGGCTGAGAGAATTCAGAGAAGTGTGACTAGCCCAAGGTCACCCAGCAGCTGCATGTGGAGGAGCGGGGAAGTGAACCCGGTTCACCAGATTACAAGTCTACCGCTCTTAACCACTACACCACACTGGCGTAAAACAGATCAATTCCCAGTTCACAAAGAAATGAAGAGATAAAACACCCAAGTGGGATTCATCCATCCAGGCTGATTAAAGGAGTTTCCTACAAATGCCTGAGGAATGGAGACAAGTTTTAACCTGGCAGTGTTGACACCAACCATGCTTCCGAGAGGACAGGCCTACAAATGGGACACCATTGCAGAGAAGACCCTTTTCCATGTCAACTCATGTGATTTGTAATCCAGCAACACCTAGCAGGGCTCTATGAGCCACCAGCTTGTAGAAACGGAACAGAAATGGAACAGAATGCAAAATCCTGGCTCACTCATTTCTACAGAACGTGGGGGCGACTGATACCTATGAGCTAGTTGGGTTATTCATTCGAGTGGCCGCGGCACTGTGGCCCGGGAAGAAGAGAACAGCAGGTGCCAGGCTAAAAACACATTTCCATTCACTTTTCACTCAGCTTGTTTATTACTGTAGTCATGGATAACACTTAAACCCCATATGCCAATTTTTGAAAACAAATTTTAATTTTTAAAAAAAGTTTAGCATGTGTACAAAAAGGCATCAGAAGTGGGACATGGGAACTACAAGCATTGGAGAAGATCCATTAACACTTTACAATTAAGTGCCAGCTTAAAAATAAAATTAAACTCACAATCAAATGGTGTATTAAAAACATGCTTTAAGAACATTGCAGTCTCAATTTCTGTCCTTTCCCCAATCCCCTTGCAAGAGGGGAAAAAAAAGAGGTAGAGCAATGTGTTTCTAATCCTGCCATCATCATACCATAAACCTGAGCTGAAGGGCCCCTTCTAGCATGACAGGTTTTCTATGACACTGTTCCGCGATTTACTAAAATAGGTATGGAGGTCAAAAAGTGTTCAGTGGGATAACCAATCAGGGAATACAGTTTTCCAACCCTTATTTAAGAATACTACTTCACAGAACAAACTCCACAAAAACCAATGAATAGCTTTTATTTTCGAAAGCTGCTCTAACAATTCGCCATTTCATTTGGGACAGCATTGGCTCGAGACGTATTTTCAGGAATCCCTATACCCTAAGAATGTTTACATGTGCTCCCTGGGAATCAGTTAGGCTGACTTCTACATAATACAAGAAATAGGGTTTGGCGCAAGGGCTTCGATGCTGATCCTACGAAGTTACATGACAAAGCTTTGCAGTTCACAGGATGAAGTTCTCGATCGTGTCTTGCAGGTTAGCTCTGGCCCGTCTCACACTAGTCTTAAGTAAGCAGAGCTCATGCATGGTGTCCGTTGCCACAGAGTACAGCATTTGATGAACCTCAAGATTACCTAGGATTTCCAATGCAACACAAGGCGCTCAATTTAGTTACTTGCACTTAAACCGCATTAAAATCAATTAGTTGTGGCTAATTTGAGCTCCATCAATTTGCGACTAACTTTATTCAAAACAGACACCTTAGTGTGCCCCTTTTACACCTTTAAAAAAGGTCATGAAGTGCTAATCGCAGGGGGATCACAAAATTATTGGGCACCCCTCCCCCAATTCTTGCAACCTTTTCCAACATCATGCTAACATTAATTTCCAGAACCAAGGAGGCATTTACAAAAGACATCTATTAGTTGAAGATAGACTGCTACTTAAAATTTGAGAGCAAGCGGCAAAGAGCGTTGCTAGTTCGCAAGGTGGAATAACAAAATCAGTTGTTGCCACACTGTCATATTCTCAGGCGCAGGTCAATGGCTGAAAGCCAGTGTTCCTTAAATATTCCTCACTGCTTTTGCCAAAAAAGTATCCAAACCACGGGTATCTCAAAAAATGCAGATGCTTATAAATTTGTTTCCTCTCATTTATTTAAAGGGAAGCCAGTACAGTCTATGTGTGCATTCAAAAACCACATCTCAGGCCAAAAGGTACCACAAAAGAATGAAATTATTAGCAACTCTCGGTACACGGAAGTACTAAAAATTAGAATGTTCCTGGGCTCTTCTGCTGATGAAAAATCAGTAGGATTTTCCAAGTTCTCTTCGGTGATTTCATGTATCTCATACCCCAAAAAAGCACTGCATTTTCCCATCAACATCTGGATGCTGTTCTGTCCTAGGCCACCAGGAAATGATACAGAACAAAGTTTGAGGACATAATTTGAGGACATAATCCTTCCACCGCTAAGCTCTTTCAGAAAAGCGTCAGCTGCATAGTAACTTAAAATCCACAAGTAAAAGCCGCACGTAAAAAAAACAACAACTTGGGGCCAATATGGAAATTTTAGGAGACTTTTGCGCCCAATCTGGCAGATCTGTCAACGTGCTTGAAATAAATGAGCCCTGTGAACACACAAATTGCACGTGTGGGGGCCGGGTGTATTTCTAAAGAGGAAACAGGAGAAACAGGGAAGTACAACCGCAGTGGGAGCACAAGAATTCAGTACAATGAAAACAAATGATAGCGTATAATGAGCACAAGTATTTATAACAGACATTTGTAAATAAGACCCCAGGTACGGGCGTACGGTGCCGGTTTCGATTCAGTGTTATATACCACATTACAAAAGAACTATTATTTAAAAATAAGAAAAGAATAAAAGGGAAAGGAGGGGTGGGGAGCAAACAATCTAAATTGTTGAATGGCCTCCTGTCTGTTCCTGATAAACTTCAATCACATCTTCTTCTTCCATCCCAAGCTGTAAAATAGGAAACAATTATTATTATTATTATGTTTAAAAATAGATATTCTGCATTCAGAACCATTGTTATTTTTCTTGTGGTTGTTAAGACATGACAGTAAACGAGAGGTTTACAAACAAGCAACCCCTAGTTATGTAAAATTACTGACTTTAGTCAGATTCAAAACAGAAAGACTGGTTGAAATCATTGATTTTAATCACCTTTCCCCGTTTGTACTCTAGATGTTTCATTTTTTTTAAAGTTGCACAGTCACTGTTCTATCTAACCATAAAAATTGTATGTTTACAACTACATGCTGTTTTATACCACCTAGGAGGGTAGACTTGAGCTGTTATTTCTAATTATACACACACACAGATTGCTTTCATTTCAAAATATAGATTTCTATTTGCCTCTGTACACGTATAAAAACAGTGAGCAAGACAATTATTAAAAAGCTGGCAGAACTGCCTAGAAGTTTCCAGAAGGAAATGTCAATACGTCCCCCCCCTTCCCGAAAATGCGATTCGACAGGTTGTCATTAATATTCCTAATTTGAAAACCAAGCACAATTTGAAAGATCAAGTTCTCAGAGGGCATCAGCTGGAAGCCTAAGGATGGCCTCTCCTTGTAAAGGGGCTAAATTCTAGTGCCTTAGAATAACTTTGTGCAATGACAATAATGCTCAGTTCCCCCCAAAGCAGATCTTTTACCAATCACACACTCCTTACAGAAGAGATCCTGAATGCGTTTGATACCAAGTCATAAGTCCAAGTTAAGAAACTATGAACTGCAAGCCAAGCTTTGCTTTAACATGGCTGAGTTTTAATGTTCAGATCGCCTTTAAACTGTTGTTTTTAAAAACAGCAACCTAACTCCAACTTAAAAAGGTAAAGGGACCCCTGACCGTTAGGTCCAGTCGCGACCGACTCTGGGGTTGCGGCGCTCATCTCGCATTATTGGCCGAGGGAGCCAGCGTACAGCTTCCAGGTCATGTGGCCAGCAGGACTAAGCCGCTTCTGGCGAACCAGAGCAGCGCACGGAAACGCCGTTTACCTTCCCACTGCAGCAGTACCTGCAGCAGGGACCGAGCAATGGGAGCTCACCCCGTCGCGGGGATTCGAACCGCCGACCTTCCAATCGGCAAGCCCTAGGCTCTGTGGTTTAACCCATAGTGCCACCCGCTGCAGCTTAATTATTTCAAATTGTATTTCAAAACAGATTTTTCTCTCTCTTTTTGATCCACTTGGTGGGGAGGTGCTACATTCACCATTTGCAAATCCTCTAGGGGCTGCAAGCTTGGCCGAAAGTAGACATAACCCCTCCATGCTCTTACACACAAATCAGATGAGGAGAGTTGCTAACTACTCATCAAATGATCCATCCAATGGCCAGGGAGAGGAGACTCTGCATCTCCATCGGGGCACTAGAGTTGGGCGGAAACCCGGTGCTTTCATTTTTGCCACCACCAAAACTGGTGGGGGTCTTGGGTCCCATGGAAAATTTGTTGGGGTTGTGTGTGGCTGGAGTGCCTGGCGTGCTCTGGTCCATGGGGTCACGAAGAGTCGGACATGACTAAACAACAACAATTCAGCCCCAAAGCTTGGAGTGAGCTCCCCCTCCTTTAACATTCCAAATGGTCTGAGCCGCACATTTGGCAGTGTGCACGACGAAAAACGTACCTCTTTTGGAGTATGATTATCGGTAATTCTCTGACCCTCAAAGAGGAACCTGAGTGAATTCATAGGAACTCCCTAAAAAGGGAAAAGAGGGAGAAATTACTTTATTTCAACTTGTAAGACATGCACAAAAAGAACCGGAAAATGTAGGTGTTACTCTCTCTTTATTTTTAATCTTCGGTCTAATGGAAGAATTAAAGCACCATGATCTGAAAAGCATAGAATATGTAAGTTAAGGCACCCAACCTTAGCATCTGCACCATGTATAGGGCGAGTATGTTTTATAGTCACACACACACACACTGTGCTTGCCTATAACCTAATCTCCATGCACCTGCCCTTTTGCTTGGTCATTCAGATCCAATCTTCTTCTACAGATCAGCAGCAAGTTTTATCCTTATTTTAATCCTGCTGTTGCTTTCGTCGTTTCAATTGTTTATCGCCCGCCACCCTGAAAGCATTTTGCTTTCTTACTGTGTTTATAGCTCACCTTTCTTCCATCATCATCATCATCATCATCATTATTTTTACCCCGCCCATCTGGCCGAGTTTCCTCAGCCACTCTGGGCGGTTTCCAGTCAAATGTTAAAACAATGCAGCATTAAATATTAAAAACTTCCCTAAACAGGGCTGCCTTCAGATGTCTTTTAAAAATAGGATAGCTGCTTATTTCCTTGACATCTGCTGGAAGGGCGTTCCACAGGGAGGGCACCACTACCGAGAAGGCCCTCTGCCTGGTTCCCTGTAGCTTCGTTTCTCGGAATGAGGGAACCGCCAGAAGGCCCTCGGCGCTGGATCTCAGTGTCCGGGCTGAACGGTGGGGGTGGAGACGCTCCTTCAGGTATACAGGACCGAGGCCGTTTAGGGCTTTAAAGGTCAGCACCAACACTTTGAATTGTGCTCGGAAACGTACTGGGAGCCAATGTAGCTCTCTCAGGACCGGTGTTATGTGGTCCCGACGGCCACTCCCAGTCACCAGTCTAGCCGCCGCATTTTGGATTAATTGCAGTTTCCGGGTCACCTTCAAAGGTAGCCCCACGTAGAGCGCATGGAACCCAAGGCAGCCTACATGTGGCTCCAGGCCTTGACCAGACCAGCAAGATGGCGGCCTCATGTGGCCTTCAGCTCACTTCCTTGACAATAGTCCTTAATTTACTGAAAATATCTTTTTTGAACTCAGGAGCCTTGCTTTCATAGTAAACCATTACTTTATACTTTATTGTGATGTGCAAACGAGGTCACTGTGAAACTAGAATAAATTGTGCCAATGTAAGCCAGTTCCATCATGGCCTCTGGGTCCTCAACATCTTCTCAGGGTTTCCATTGACGGGCTCCCTGAACCATTTCAAAGCAGTGCAGAAGGGGGGAAATGTTCACCATAGGTGGCTTTTCCCATTACTGTGCCGGAGGGACAGAAGTGAAACCTAGCTGAGAACTCTCTGAAGCGGTAGAGAACTCTGTGGCCTTCCCGATGCTGGTAGACTACAACTCCCATCATTCCTGACCACAGAGCATGCTAGCTGGGAACATGGGAGTTGGGCGTCCAACATCTGGAGGGACAGAGCCTCCTCATTCTTGCTTGAAACTGTCGTCGTGTGTGAAGCAAAAACTTAAAACACGTTGCAGAGTTCCCAAAAATAGACCAGAGGCAATTAATATTTCATCCAGCAGAGCTTTACTGATACTGAAGGCAAATGAGCATGATGGTCACAAATCCCATACATTCAGGAATGGAACTGTCCATAAAAATCCAGTTGCAGCAGACTTAACTTAAACTTACAATAACTTATAATATGTCTAAACCAGGCGTAGGCAACCTGGGATGAGAATTGTATTTTAAGAAGGAAAATAAAGAGTCCCCAAAATTCACAAACCTGTCTCTGACAGTACGATTCTTTAAGTTTTTTTAGATGCGTTGTCATTTTCACCTTGAAGTGTATTTCGCTGCTGTCCTGCAAACAGAATACAAAATCTGTTATTTTTCCCACACGTTATTAAAAAGGCAATTGGTTTCTCCAATGGTTCGCAATGGAAGATAATGGTCAAAAGTTCGTCTTACTGCTTGTTCCTTCAATATGTGTATTACCAGTAGCTAATGAATAATCTGAAGTTTCATTTTGTTCTATTTTAAAATACCGTATTTTTCGCTCCATAAGACGCACTTTTTTCCTCCTAAAAAGTAAGGGGACATGTCTGTGCGTCTTATGGAGCGAATGTGTGGTCCCGGGAGCTGAACTGCCCAGGGGCAAAAGCAGATCGTGCTTTTTTTAAAAAAAGAGAGAGAAGGGGGTGTTGAAAGGAAGCCCGCTGAGCAGCTGCTCAGCAAACGATCGGGGAGAGAGATAAGGGAGAGAGATTCCAGCCCCGCCCCCTTGCAGAGGGAGGCTGTTTCCCCAGTGACATGTGACTGGCTGATTAGATTATCTGTCTGGAAACTGTAGAAATGGCTTCCTGAAGCTGCAGAACTGTGAGTTAAACCCCATAAAACAGGGTTTTTTTCCCTTTGCAAAGTAAGCTCAACAACTTTGAGCTGATCCTCAAAAAATGGGGCTTTTCTCCTTTGCAAAAGAAGCTGCAGAAATTTGAGCTGATCCTCAAAAAATGGGGCTTTTTCCCTCTAAAAACTAGGTGCGTCCTATGGTCAGCTGCGCCTTATAGAGCGAAAAATACGGTAGATGGCGTTATCTTTGCTTTGCTGAATACCTATCTTAAATTTTGGACTCGTGCCTTTATTGAAATGTGTCCTTTATTCACCAGCTTTGGCTAGCGTAAACAAAATCACAACCCACAGCAAAACCATCAGCCTTTGCATGTCAACACATTCACCAGCCTTCTAACAGGTCAAACCATCTAAAGAGTCAACTTATCTACTCAAGAGTGGCAGTAGCTATGCAACGTCTCAGGCAGGGGTCGTCTTCAGTCCAGCTGTCCAACATAATTTTAAGTGGAGATGAGAGGAATTGAACCCAAGACCTTCTGCATGAAAAGCATGTGTCAATGTGTATACGTGTGATGATGTCTTTAAACTTATACCTGTGGAACAATGAAATGTGCACATTAAATAAGACTATGCAAGAGCTCACCTGCCCGATGACTTTGAGTTTAATGTATTCTCCCTCTTTCTTATCTCCCAAGTCCTCTGCTGAAGGTTTGGCTTCCTGCAGAGGAAAAGGAAACAAAAAAAACCAAGTGATAAACTACAATACAAACTATTTCCACTGGTCAGTTCTACAATAGCTTTTGGCAAGTTTACAATGAATTAGCGCCACAATAGGATCCTATGCCTATTGAATTAATCGGACAGAATACTGCAATGACTCTAGGGATCTAGGGCACACAGTGTCAACTTATGTGGGGGCAATAAAAAAGCTCAGCCTTGTCCCATGTGAAATGAGCGCACAACCTTGTAAGATTCCCAATACTTTCCCATAATAGCGCATTGCAGGCAAAGCAATGGTGGTCGAGCTTGCCTTTCACAGAAACCTGCTTGCAAACAACTGATCTTCTCATTGAGTAACCCTGCTTCTCTATAAGCTTTCACACTTTGAAAATCACTATAATGTATTGGGACTGGTGTGGAAAGTTTTCAAGTCCAGGCACAAGCAAAAAGCACCAACAGCTCTGCATAATAATAATAATAATAATAATAATAATAATAATTTATTATTATTTATACCCCGTCCATCTGGCTGGGTTTCCCCAGCCACTGTGGGCGGCTTCCAACAGAATATTAAAATACAATAATCTATTAAACATTAAAAGCTTCCCTAAACAGGGCTGCCTTCAGATGTCTTCTAAAAGTCAGGTAGTTGCTTATTTCCTTGACATCGGATGGGAGGGTGTTCCACAGGGCGGGCGCCACCACCGAGAAGGCCCTCTGCCTGGTTCCCTGTAACCTCACTTCTCGCAGGGAGGGAACCGCCAGAAGGCCCTCGGAGCTGGACAGCAGTGTCCGGGCTGAACCATGGGGGTGGAGACGCTCCTTCAGGTCTAGGGGGGCCAAGGCCGTTTAGGGCTTTAAAGGTCAGCACCAACTCTCTGAATTGTGCTCGGAAACGTACTGGGAGCCAATGTAGGTCTTTCAAGACCGGTGTTATGTGGCCTTTCAGAAGAGCCAGACTCACCCAAATAATTATTCTGAGTTCTCCAAGGTGGCAGCTGGGGGGGTTGGTACGCCTTTTCTGGGTAGCTCCCCATCTGGAATGATCTCCCCAGGGAAACTCCCCCCGGCAAAGACTTTATTTCCCCAAGCCTTTTTAAAGCAATTGAATCTAGTTTCATTCTCTTCCAATCTTAGTGATTTAACCTCTGTTGCTTTAATTACATTACTGTTTTAACTGGAGTGGGGAGCCACCCTAAGAGCACATTCCTATAGGGCAGGCTATCATTTTTTAAAAATAAGCAAATCAAGTTCTCTTGCAAGGCTCACATCTTTTAAAAGGCTTTGCAAGTACTGAAAAGATCTGCAGAAAGGACAGCACTGCAGTCCTTAGTACTTCTTGCTGAGCAAGAATCTTGCTTAAACCTTGAATTTATCTTTTTCATAGCTTGAAGGCGGGGGAATGTGTTTACTGCCTGTTTAGTTCACCCCACAACAGACGGCCTGATAACCAGAAGCATATACTAAAAGAAATTGGCAGTAACAGTGAATATACATCTTCCACAGCAGAGCATGACCATGGTTTGTATTGCTGATGAACAGAAACATTTATAAGCTGATGCTTCTTAGCCTCTGAGAAGCTGAAAATGTGCCAAGTAATGCAAGACCAGAGGAATTGGGAGCAATAAAGTGGGCCTGTTTAAAAGGATAAGAAATCAGCTAACTACTGTTGCCAAGCATGTAAATGGAGAAGGTAGAGTTTTGAACAACTTGAAATCAATTAAAATACAATTGTGATTTAACACCTGCATACACCCTTATAAACCCTTAGCTCACCATAACATTCATCTATGAGAAATGACTCGATACTGAAGACAAACACACTGTAAGAACTTGCAGATTTATGTGTTTTGAGCCACAGCTCACGTCAAATCTGTTTATGCTACTGCTACATGAACACTCATATAGCATTGCTGCTGATTGTTTCCCTATTGTTTTCATTTCATTAACATCATATTTATAACCCAAGTTAATGCAGTGTTTAAGTTCTTGAAAGGGTGTTCTGTGCAACACTACAGTTCATTAACGACATTAAGTAAAACAGCCATGGTAGGAAAACAAAGTTAATTATAACCTATAAACGCAATATCAACAGACGGATGAGCTATCAGTAGTTTTTTAGTGGGTGGTTGTTTTGGTTTTTTTCTTTGCGATTTAGAATAGAAATTGATGAACGGTTGATGTGCAGCATTATGGAAGGTAAACAAAGGGTAAGTATGGAATGAGGGGGAATGATTATTAATGGTTAGAGTGAAAGGAGAGATTCCTTATACAAGGGTTACCAGATGTCCCCGATTCCCAGGGACAGTCCCCAGATTTGCAAATCTGTCCCCGGGAAACATGGCAGCGGCAGCCTCAGCGGCAGCCTCACCAGCCCAGAGTCTGGTAGCGCAGTTGTGTCTGGCTGGCTCCAGGCTGTTGACTGCCACTGCCGAAGGGGAACCAGGGACGTCCGGCGGTAAAGATCTCCTGCCCCCTTCCCCCTTTGTTTTGACTGATGGGGGAGGCTCGGGAGTTGCGGGCAGGCAGCCGTTGCCCAGGAGGGGTGCAAGGCATGCAGTTTCTCTGCCGGGCAAGGTGCAAAGCCTTTCTTTCGCACCCTGTGAAACATAAATGTGCAGAGTTTTTTTAAAAAACTTTTTAAAAAAAACTCTGCGCATTTATGTTTCACAGGGTGCGAAAGAAGGGCTTTGCACCTTTATACAATATGCACGTGTGCTTGGGCCCAGGGTCTTTTGCCTCACCATCCCCACTACTGAATCCCTGTTGCTACTCAGCTTCAAAAAAAAAAAAGTGTCCCTGGATTCATTGAAAAAAATTCCTTATACTGTATTTGGGGAAACTAGTATCACTGAAACAAAGTCTTATAGCATCTTCAAGACTAACAAATTCATGATGGGTTAAGTTTTCACACCAAGTATTTATGCACCATAACAGGAAAAGCTCCGAAAAGATATATTCATGTTAAAAAAAAAAATGACTATGTTTGGATGCAACACCAAAGTTTAGCTTCAGGCTTCTATGCTTCCCTCCAGCATGACCCCAGGGAGGCAGAAAGGGTTATTATGTCTGAACCCAGGAAAAACTGTGGTTAGCCTTCAACTTCAAACTGTGGTTTATGTTGCTGGCTTGTTCCAATAGGCCTTAGTTTACATTAACCACAATTTAGGGTTTTGATGTAACCTTTTAAATTAACTGTAAAGGTAAAGGTAAAGGGACCCCTGACCATTAGGTCCAATCGTGTCCGACTCTGGGGTTGCGGCGCTCATCTTGCTTTATTGGCCGAGAGCCAGCGTACAGCTTCCGGGTCATGTGGCCAGCAAGACTAAGCCGCTTCTGGCGAACCAGAGCAGCGCACGGAAATGCCGTTTACCTTCCCGCCAGAGCGGTTCCTATTTATCTACTTGCACTTTGACGTGCTTTCGAACTGCTAGGTTGGCAGGAGCAGGGACCGAGCAACGGGAGCTCACCCCGTCGCAGGGATTCGAACCGCCGACCTTCTGATCAGCAAGCCCTAGGCTCTGTGGTTTAACCCACAGCGCCACCTGGGTCCCAAAATTAACTGTAGCTTAGTATTAATTTAAAATGACGCATCCAGTCTCCTCCTGACAGTTATGCTGGTAGTGGAGCACTCATACCCTTAACCCCAGTTTACTTTACATTTGAATTGGGCCTATGGGATAAATTCTGTACTAGCTGAAAAACAGCTAGCTGAACCATTTAAAAAAAAATAAAAGCTGCAACCAAACCATTTCACAATTCTTATTCGATTGCGGTATCAAATAGATTTTCTCCCATGCACACACAAACATACACCCAACACTGCAGCCAAAGGGCACAAAAACATTCAACATGGCAAGAAATAATCTACTCCTCAAGGACATTTCACACAAAGTGAAACAGATTTTCACACGGAAAGGTCTTTCCAGGGAAGGCACACATACAAAACATGGACTCCGGAGGCTAGGATCTAAAAACCAATGTTTTAAAAGTTACAAGAAAACAGATTCCGACTAAAACATCAGGAAGACAGTTTTTCTTGACAGTTAACAGCTGTTGGACAGTGGACTCCCACTAGAGGTAGAATCGTGGAGTCGGAAGGGACCCCGAGAGGTCCTCTAGTCCAACCCCCTGCAATGCAGGAACCTTTTGCCAGACGTGGGGCTGGGAACCCACCCACCACCCTGAGAATTCAGGGTCTCATGCTCTACCGCCCCGAGCCGTCTCAGAGGTTGGCACACTCGCCTCCCATGGGAGCTTTTGAGCCTCAGAGGTCGGGATGGCCGCCTGCCCTATAGGATCTAGTTGGAGATCCCTGCATTGCAGGGGGCAGGGTTGGACTAGATGACCCTCGGGGTCCCTCCCTCCTATGTCGACCAAACGTTGCTTTTGTTTGTTGGCTTGCTTTCCCCACCCCCCTTTGAAATGCTATGGGGGTCCGAAATGAAACAAGAAGAAGAGAGGGACTCCGACAAACCCCCTTTTTTTGTCAAAAGGCCCCAGGGCGAAACCCACAGCTCCAACCCTCCTCTCCCCAAATGCCCTCTCTCGCTTTATCCCATGTAGGGACCCCAAAGTGGGGGAGAGAGAGAGAGAGAGAAGAGAGGAAAGAGGGCGAAACACCGGGCCTCCCCACCCCCACAACCCGGAGGTCTAAAGCAGGAATAGGCCAACTCCGGCACTCCAGATGTTTGGGACTACAATTCCCAACATCCCTAGCTAACAGGACCAGTGGTCAGGGATGATGGGAATTGTAGTCCCGAACATCTGGAGGGCCGGAGTTTGCCTACGCCTGGTCTAAAGCCAGGCGAAAAGGGGCTTCTGTTGGGGATGAGGCGCCTTCTTGGGCTGGAGGAGAGCCGCCTCCGCCCGCCGGCCTTGCGCTTTATTATCCCCGGAGCTTTTCCTTCCCCTTTCCCCGAGGAGCCTGGAGAGGCCTCGGCGGGGAAAGGAGGACCGGGAGGAGGAGGAGGGAAGCGGCTACCTGGTCCGACATGGCTCCCCGCCACAGGCTCAGCTGGGCCGGCCGCCTCCGCCTCCCTCCGCCGCCAAGGAGCAGCCGCCGCCGCCTCTGCCTGCCCTCGGGTTCTTCTTCTTCCTCCTCCTCTTCTTCCTTCTTCTTCTTCTCCTCCTCCTCCTGCCTTCTCTCTCTCTCTTTCTCGGAGACACGGAGCGGAGACGGAGAGCACAACACCCAGGCCGGCGAAGGAGGGAGTTCCTCTGCGCCTGAGCTCACTTCCCGCGCCCTGACGCGGCGCCCACCAGGAGGAGGGGAAAGGAGGAGAAAGAAGCCTCTCCTCCTTTCCTTTCCTTTCCTTTCCTTTCTTCTCTCCTTCTTTGCTTCCCTCTTCCCCCTCGACAGAAGTCTAGTGTCGTTACAACGGCACCTCTGCTTCCCAAACTTAACCCGCTCCGGATGTCCGTTCCGAAACCAAAGCGTTCCACAACCAAGGCGCGCTGTCCCGTGCAAAGTAATGCGCAACGGTTTGATAAAGGCAGTGCCGGATTTGCGCATAAGCTAAACAAGCTCTAGCTTAGGGCCCCACTCTCTGGGGGGGGGGGATTTAAAGGGGGGGGGACTGTATGTACATTTCCAAAATATAAGATAAAAAAACAAATAAAATAAAACTTACATACAGCAACAGTGTTTTGTGTTGTGTAGGCTCCTGTGATGTACATATTTTGTTATGTGCAAATGACTTTAGATACCTATCTACAGTAATAAAATGCAAGTGTCTCTGCGTCCAGTCCCTGTGTCCGTCCCTGTGTCCTACTGCGCATGTGCCCCACGGACACAGGGATTGGAGCGCAGAGACTTCGGGCGACCGGGCTGTTGAAGCGGCGGGTGCGCGCTCGCATGGACTTCTAAGCGGCAGCGGCCGTTACAAGTGGCGGCTGAGTTGGCCTGCCGGGGCCTGGCTGGTGCCAGTGCCGCCGCCGCTGCCGCCGCGATGCGCCTCCTGCGCTGCCTGCTGAAGGGCCATTCGGCGCTGGCCGGGGCGCCCAAGTACATCGAGCACTTCAGCAAGTTCTCAACGTCCCCGCTTTCCATGATGTTCTAGCGCCCGTTAATTTAACAGGCTTAAAGTCTACTAGTTAGGTCCATAAATTACCATATAGAATATTTCCAGTTACAGGTAGTCAGATTGGTCTGCCACAGTCTAAACAAAATAAAAAATAAAAAAATTCCAGTAGCACCTTAGAGACCAACTAAGTTTGTTCTTGGTATAAGCTTTCGTGTGCATGCACACTTCAGATACACACCAAGAACAAACTTAGTTGGTCTCTAAGGTGCTACTGGAAGGAATTTTTGTTTTGTTTTGTTTTGCATATAGAATATATTCAACACAAAAAACCAGCAACAATTTGTTGTTGACAAAGGACAGCTGGACATATAAAGGGCCCTATTACCTTCAGTAGCTTAGGGCCTCATCAAACCTAAATCCGGCCCTGGATAAAGGGTTTCAAAAAAGGAGATTTAATAGATAGGATAAAAGTTACTTAGTTGCAGAAAAGAGAAGAGATGGTTATTGGAAAGGGGAGAGGAGGGAATTCCGGGGGTCAGAAGAACTATAAAGATATTGAATTTGTTATGGGTTAATGCAAATAATACTGTATGTTAAACATTTCTAAAATTATATATATATAGGTGTTTGAGAATCAAGGTAGCACTGTACAGGCAAAAAAGGAGTTGTAAAATAAAGATATGGGGGGAGTGCAGACAGATTTGATATTCCAGAAAAGAGAATTTTTTTGAACATAGTAATAAAATTTCCCCAAATTGCTAGCTAGGAGCCATACAGTCCACTACAGGCAAAAAGAAGAAGTGTGCATGCACACGAAAGCTCATACCAAGAACAAACTTACGTTGGTCTCTAAGGTGCTACTGGAAGGAATTTCTTTATTTTTTATTTTGTTTAGGCAAAAAGAAGTTATACACAATTACAAGCAGAAGTCTAATGTCCAGGTCTAGGGAACATTTTTAAGGTCTCATGTTTTGCTCTGCATTTGCTATGTGCTGGACATACGGTAGGAGCATGGGGGACTTCTGCCCCCACTCCAGAATAAACTATTTGGCAGGGCCGGGCCCCCTTCAAAGTTGGTTGGCATTCCCATTCAAAGTGTCTCCTACAAAAATGTCTCCTACAAAAGAGACACAAAACTTACAACACTGGTGCTGAACAAATTCAACAGACAAAAGATTAAAATATAAATTTGAATTTTCCATCAAAATGTTAAATACAGTGAAATTATTTGCTATTCACAACCTTCCAAATGGATAAATGAACAACTCAGCTCTCTTACAAATATACAGTCCAAAAAGGCATTCTCCCTCCCTCCTGCCCTAAATTTACATCACAGCAGTTTCCAGAGCCAATACTGTAAAACTCAAAACATCTGTTTGGCTCAGAGAGCTATGATCAAATTGGAAAGAAAGACCTGATTGTGTGTGCAGTTCCCTCGTGACCATGCGCTCAACTCTTTTGGATTACAGCCATGAATTGCAGAGACTTGGTTCACCTTTTGCTTATAAATCAGGATTAATTCCACTGATGTATAAAGTGGAACAGAAGGTACTGTAGTCATGTACTGCGCTATTTGCAATCAGAATTCACATTCTACTTTCTGTCTGCATTTAGATCCTTCTGATCGGAGTTCAGGCCAAGAGCATGTTCAGCATAATGGTTTTACTGGTGCGGGTCGGTAAATGCGCCCATCACTGGGTAATGTGGACAGTGGTGTGGTGCTGGGCAGAGCACAGCTCTGAGACTTTTTTAGATCAGGAGTGATGCCATCACCTGCCAGACTAGGGCACCAGGGTAAGTAACCAGCCCTCCTTGCTTCATAGTGATATGAAGCTTTCAAGGCTGTTTATGACAGATTAGCATAGAGGACGTCAGAGAATTGAGAAAATATTGAAGCAAAGGCTGGGTCCTTCTTTCACCCCACCCCTCCATGGAACTCCTACTGCATGGCAACTGTTTTAAATAGTAACACTGCTTTGCAAGATGGAGTGCATAGCTTGCATAGCTCATTAAAAACTGTAGGTTATATTTCAGCTGGCTGAGGCTATTTTGTATGGAAATATACATGCATGGTGGGGACCCCGAAGTGCTTCTCAGCGGCTGCTCCCAGGCAACTCCCTGGAGGAGCTAGACCAACTTGCTACTTGCTGCCTTTCCTTCTTGTTGTTGTTGTTATTATTATTATTATTATTATTATTATTATTATTATATACTGCCCTTCATCCATAGATCTCGGGGCAGTTCACAGCATAAAAATATTCCAGTGGTTTTGGGAAAACTGGCTGCTTTTTAAATGAAAGGGCTGTTTTTATGGTAAATATTTGTATGTTTTTAAAGCAAGATTTTATACATGCATATAGTTTTAATTCCATTAACGTTTAAATGTTTTTTCCCCAAACGACTTGTCCCCCTATGTTTTTAGCGGTTTTTGCTTTTATGTGTAAGCCGCCTTGAGTCCTTGGTATGGGAAAAAGACGGGCTATAAATCAATATAATGTAATAATAACCATAACAACAATAACAACACTCTGTTTCCAAAAGCTATTGTCTATATAACCTGCTGAAAACTGCGCCTATTTTGCCCTAAAGAATGTAGTTGTTTTGAATTACAGTATGCAATTTATTTTTTTTAAATGGGGCCCCATTTTCGACCAATTTCGCCCCGCACATAGAGAGCTTTAAGCGCCACAATCCTAGAGGAAGCCCAAAGGTCCAACTTCCTTCCCCCGGTTTCCGGTTTCCCAGAAGGCCGCGCGAATCACTTCCCGGGTACAGCGCCTCACTTCCGCCCTCGTGGTCCTTGCGCCTAGGAGTTCGCGGGCTGCCGCGCTGGGTCTTCGCTTCGCTCGCCCGCCTTCGCTTGGAAAGACCCGCTTTTGCGGGAGGCGCCCCGGCTTCGTCCCGCTGCCGCCATGCTGGTTTTATTCGAGACCGCGGCTGGATACGCCATTTTCAAGGTGATCTGAGGGCGCAACACGTGTCGAGTAGGGTTCCCACGTGGCTGCTGCAAGCGGGAGATTGGAGGCTGCTGGCGGAGCGGAGAGGGGTGGGGGTGGTTGGTGCACTCGGTTTATACGTTTTATAGTTTTTATAGTTATAGTTTTGGAACAGGGAGGATAAACGTGGCGAGACCCCATCCTCCCTTATAGCGGACCCGGGTTCTTTCCCTGCCACACCCCAACCTTTTTCGGGGGGGGGGGCTGGCAACTTTTCCCCCTAAGCTTAAAACTTGTAAGCCTTCCTGGGGAATCATGCTGTACAGGCACTTTCAAGGGTTCAAAAGGCTTCTCTCGCATTATAGAACCCTACAGTTGGAAGGGACCACGGGGGTCATCTAGCCCAACCCCCTCCAACGCAGGAATGTGGGGCTCGAACCCACGACCCTGACATTAAGCTGAGCTATCCCAGCAGTCTGATTTGGTAGCCATCCTTCGAACAGCCCTGTGAGGTAGCCTCCTCCATCCTGGTGCCCTCCAAGTGTTTTGCACTGCAGCTCCCAGCCGTGTTGCCTGGGGGTGTTGGGAGACGTAGTCCAAAACATCTGAAGGACACCAGGGATGGGGGGGGTTGCTGTTACAGCAGATTTAGGTAGGGAGAGGGATAATTGGTTCAGGCTGCCTAGAGAGTGAGATTTTAGCTGGGGACTTCCTCGTTCACAGCTCTTGCCTTTTACCAGCTCTCCTGCATTGCATCCACTTGCTCCAGTTAAAGTATCCCATTGTATCCCATTGCACCCATTTCTGCCAAGACGAGGGGACTGTATTATTTTGCACATTGGAGTCTACTTTGTTTAGGATTTTGCTGGTGATCTAGTGTTGATACAGCAAGCCTTGTATGTTCACTGAAACAGGGTTCTGAGCAATGCAGAGAAGGAAAGTGAGTCTTTAGGGTCCAGAGGAGGGCAACTAAAATGGTCAAAGGCCTGGAAACGATGCCTTATGAGGAACGGCTTAGGGAGCTGGGTATGTTTAGCCTGGAGAAGAGAAGGTTAAGGGGTGATATGATAGCCATGTTCAAATATATAAAAGGATGTCATATGGAGGAAGGAGAAAAGTTGTTTTCTGCTGCTCCTGAGAAGAGGACACGGAGCAATGGATTCAAACTACAAGAAAGAAGATTCCACCTAAACATTAGAAAGAACTTCCTGACAGTAAGAGCTGTTTGACAGTGGAATTTGCTGCCAAGGAGGGTGGTGGAGTCTCCTTCTTTGGAGGTATTTAAGCAGAGGCTTGACAGCCACCTGTCAGGAATGCTTTGATGCTGTTTCCTGCTTGGCAGGGGGTTGGACTGGATGGCCCTTGTGGTCTCTTCCATAGAATCTATGATTCTATGAACTTCTATACTGTACATCTTTACTTAACACTTCTGTCTTTCCTTCTGAGTAAAGATGCATAAAATTAGACTGCATGGGGCATGATTAATTTTGCACTTGTGACAGACATCTTGATTCAGATATCAAAGACCACAGGCTTTCCCCTCTAGTTGAGAAGCAGCATGTAAGTTTACTAAATATTTTAAAAACATGGCATCTCACACTTGCAACTAAATTTTTCTCTTCTTAATTTAAAAGGAAGCTTGGGGGGAAATGCCACTGGTTAGAGAAGTGGCAGAGAGTTGGTGTGGTGGAATGGCTGTTTTCTACATCAGAATTGGAGAGTTGTTTTGTGCATTTCATCTTGCTTACATAGCAACATTGAATCTTGTCAATTTTGTGCTTATTTAGTCTTACTCCTTCTCTGTCACAGGTTCTGGATGAGAAGAAACTCCAAGAAATTGATAGCTTATGGAAAGAATTTGAAACTCCCGAAAAAGCCAATAAAGTGTAAGTAACTTTCTCAAGTAACTCTAAATTTCAATCCAGTATAGAGTACACCTTCATTTCTGCTCAAATAGGAATCACTGTTTTTTTTGCATAATAATAATAATAATAATAATCATCCCTCGCTAGCAATACCAGTGGTCAGGGATGATGGGAATTGTAGTCCCAAAACATCTGGAGGCACACTGGTTGGGAAACACTGATCTACCACACTCTCCCAATGTCATTCTTCAACTTAAACATATTATATTTGGCTGAGCTTATGATAAAAATAATAACAAATGATAGTCGCTTCCATCAAACCTGAAAAGTTCATCATAAATCAATATGTTTTTAAAAATACATACTTTGTATACTTGTAATAACATAAGAAAATAACATTGAGGACAGGGTCCTACATAATCAGAACATGATGCATGGATTGTTGTTCACAAAAGCTCATGCCATAATAAATGTGTTAAGTCTTTAAAGTACCCCAGACTCTTGCTGTTTTTCATATGAGTCAGGGGCACATATCAACCACAGCGGTTTCCTCCATAGTTTGAAACAGAAACTCAACTGCAGAGTTGACAACCTTCAAGCACCACCTTAAGAACTGGATGAAACCTGTAGAAGCCCTTTCCCCTGGATCCAACCCACCCCTTCCTTTCAAGTAAACCTAAACCAGCTCTTTCTCTCTTTGAGGAGCCGGCGCGCAGGGCTACACACACACACACCTCTCCCCGCGTGGGCGGGATGGCAGCAGCCAGGAAGAGTCCCCCACTCCCTCGCCGCTTGCTTCTCCTTCTCCAGAGAGAGAGAGAAGCCCTGCGCACTGGCACCTCGAGAGAAAGGACTCTTTGGGGAAAGAGAGAGAGAGATTGACAAGAAACAATCACATGATCTACAAGTCGATCCCGATTGACCTGTTGGACAAAGCTGCCCGAGTGCGTCTGAAGGGGCCGGACTATGAAATAATTTTGGATAATAAATTTGATCTTGTTGGAGTCAGACACAATGAGGCAAGGCTAGATATAGTATACTTAATAACTATGTTTTTCTGTCATTCTAGAATAGTTATCTAGCAAGCCTTAAATATCTGTGGTTTAGTAAAGGTAAAGGGACCCCTGACCATTAGGTCCAGTCGCGGATGACTCTGGGGTTGCGGCGCTCATCTCGCTTTATTGGCCGAGGGAGCCGGCGTACAGCTTCCAGGTCATGTCGCCAGCATGACACAGCCGCTTCTGGCGAACCAGAGCAGCCGTTTACCTTCCCGCTGGAGCAGTACCTATTTATCTACTTGCACTTTGACATGCTTTCGAACTGCTAGGTTGGCAGGAGCAGGGACTGGGCAACGGGAGCTCACTCTGTCACGGGGGATTTGAACCGCCGACCTTCTGATTGGCAAGCCCTAGGCTCTGTGGTTTAGACCACAGCGCCACCCGGGTCCCCAGTGGTTTAGTAGTAGTAAGCTATTTGTATGTCAGACTTAATAGGTTCTGTTTTTCTCTTGGGTAGGTTAACCTGTTGGGTCACTGCAGCCTTTTCATTTTTTCAGGTTTCTTGTGTTTTAGAAGTTGGTAGCAGATACTCAGTTCCCCTCGATGCTTATAAAAACTGTTTGGTATATTTTATTTAGAGTGAAACTGAAACACTTTGAGAAGTTTCAAGACACAACAGAAGCTCTTGCAGGTAACCGAGGGTTATAATATATCTCTTCTTTTCTTTGGTGGCTTGGCTGATCTGTTCCTGACAAGCCTGGAATCATTAGCTGTGAGAGTAGGTGACTTTTTTTTTTTAGTGTGTTTTAAAACTTAATATTACTTATAAAGTCCACAAAAAAACCATCTGACTGCTAATGCAAGTTATTTGTGGCACATCAGCAGTTGGTGGTAGGAAAGGACTAATTTCCATGTAGCTTACGAAAATGTCCTTCCCTTCTCCAGATGAATACCTCTTTATAAACCCAGGCAAATTAATGTAATTAATATGGTGTCCTTCTGTGCTAGCCATCCAGATAATGCCAAAACGAATTATGAGCAAATTTGCCTGCTTCTGAATGCGTTAGCCCAGTGACCTTAGAATTGCAGGAAGTAAAAACTAGCTTCCTGATGTCACTGATGCTTCATTCGTGGAACTGAATCCCCAATTTTTGGTCACTGCCACAGAGACAACAGATAAAGGTTCGGTGGGTGGCCAGTATTAGTACACCTTTTGTTCCATTATGAACTTTGCCAGGCTGGGAATGTTAGACAATCTGCAGGCTTTTTACAATGATGTGCTTTCTCCTTTAAGCATCCACTGCTCTGGTGGAAGGCAAGATTAACAAGAACTTAAAGAAAATCTTAAAGAAGATAGTAGCCAAAGATGCACACGAACAGTTGGCCGTAGCAGATGCCAAACTAGGAGGTGTAATCAAGGTAGGTTCTGGTTTTTATGTGCCCTGGCGATGTGGTGTTCAGAGGAGGTGGTATTCTCAAGGCCTGTGCTAGTCTTCTTTATAGTTCCAGAACAATGAGTTAGTGCTGCATATCTTCCCTGTCCCATGCTCTGACGCAACCTTTTCACTGCATCCAGAAAAATGATGTGTGCTTAATGTAAATTAATCAGTGATGGCTGTTGATGCTTGTTTTGTTGGTACTGATATTCTGGGACCATGCTTTTTGCTGACTTCATGATTATTATGATCAAACACTGATTACAGAGTACTAACATTTACTAAGGGCTGCATGGAGGTTGAAAACCAAGGCAGTCCTTGCCTTTAGACTTGGATTCTAGTATAGCCATTACCAAATTAAAAAGACAATTACAAATCTGTTTGAATATTTAATGCTTCAACCATAAATCGACAGAGATGCCGTGGACCACCTGAATGAAGCTCGCCAGTTTGGGAACCCCTGTTGTAGTAGACACGACACAGGAGGAAAAGATGTGGGGAGGGAAGAGGAAAACAAGTGAATTCAAGTACAGTCGTACCTTGGAAGTTGAACGGAATCCGTTCCGGAAGTCCGTCCAACTTCCAAAACGTTCGGAAACCAAAGCACGGCTTCTGATTGGCTGCAGGAAGCTCCTGCAGCCAATTGGAAGCCGTGGACTCCCTGTCGGACGTTTGGCTTCCAAAAATAGTTCGCAAACCAGAACAGTCACTTCTGGGGCTGTGGCATTCAGGAGCCAAAACACTCGAGAACTAAGCTGTTCGAAAACCAAGGTATGACTGTACCAGTTTTAAATAAGCTTTGTTGATAATGCACTGGGTTAAAGTAATAGATTGTTAGGGCCACATTTTTCTGGATTGTTTGGTTGCTATCTCCTGTGTCTTGTGCTATCAGTTGGTTGCCAGTTTGCTTAAATAAGAATGCTAACGTGATTATTTCACTTCTAGGAGCTACAAGATAGCCCTGCTTGCTGGTTAGTGTTGGGCTACCTTACCTTTCTTAGGTTCTGTTGCTCTTCAACAGTAAACAAATTCGTTGTTGCAATAATATCAAAATGGGGAGTCACCTTTTTTCCCCCCTCCTCTTGCAGGAGAAACTGAACTTAAGTTGCCTGCACAGCCCCATGGTTACTGAACTGATGAGAGGCATCCGTACTCAAATGGAAGGGCTGATCACTGGCCTTCCGTCGCGGGAGATGGCAGCTATGTGTTTAGGCCTGGCACACAGGTAATATAGATATTTTGCCAGCCCGGCTTCGACTTGTTTGTTTCTATGCTCTGTATAACCTTCCTGTGGGATGCATAACACTGGTGCAGTCAATCACAACATTCCTAGAATGTACACAAAGGGTCTCAGTCCTCCAGCTAGAGTTTCCTGTACCTGGACTGAGACCACTTCCTCTGTGTGACCAGAGGTGGGAGTGGCCTTACCTGTGCAGTTACTCAAAGTCACAGGTGAGCAGCCATTCCACCCTCTCCCTCATCGGAACTTTGAGCAAGCAACATCTCAAGAGAAGATGCACTCTTGGCTTCCAGCCAAGAGGGCCCAGATGGAGCCTTCTCCCTTAAGGAGAGTCTCCATGTGTAGACATTTAATCTAAGCTAGCCTGCCTTTCTGAGACTTGTAGAACCTTGGAAATGTCTGTGAGTAAACCTTTTTACTTTTAAATAGCATTGTGTCGTGTATTTACTTTTAAGGGGGAACCAGGGGAAAGTTGCCAGGAATCTGCCTTGTTATAGAAGTTCAAAAGAACTTGATCGCCACGTTTTGCTGCGTTTAATTGGGGATGAGAATCTCTGCTAGTTTGGAGCTTGTTAACACAAGCTGGGATAGGAAATATTAAATAATATTCCCTCATCCATATTCCCACTCATCTCCCACACTTCCCCCGAGGCAGGCATGTCCAAAGTTCGTTTCAGAGCCCTAACCTGGCCCGCCGGTCAGTTTAATCTGGCCCCTGTGGCAGTTTATTTTCTGGGGCAAAATCCTAAAGAACTTCAATCCTAAAAAAGCTCAAGAACTTCAATCCTAAAAAAAAAAAGGTCAACAACTTTGGTCGGCCCTCACGGCCCTTCACTCCATCAAATCTGGCCCTCTTTGAAAAAGGTTTGGACACCACTGCGGGCATGAAGATACTGTTTTCTGCGAAGTGGAATGGCAAGTTTAAGCCCCAGCATCTACTTACAGCACAGTCTTTTACATGTTAACTTGTGCAAAGTTAGTCCTGCTCTGAATTCTGTTGGGTTTCTTCCAACTCGCTGAAACGCTTGTGCCTGTAGGGAGTAATACGAGGAGCCAACCCGGAGAGCCGCTTTTCGCAGCTCTCTGCCTTAGACTTCTTGCCTGTAAAAACACAAGTCAGTAAATGAAAAGGGAAAGGATTCATCGCTGCACCTTCAGCAAAGATGAACACGCCATTGCAGTCAATAGCAATGCCATTATTATTATTTGGGGAGGGAATCTGTGTATCCTGTGCATATATTGTATATAATGTTTATATCCATGTCTGTTTTCAGCCTCTCCCGGTACAAGCTGAAGTTCAGCCCAGACAAAGTTGATACAATGATTGTCCAAGCAATTTGTGAGTACAGTTTGAAGTTAAATATCTTGATGTGTCTGCCACCAGTTTTTGAGTTCTTAATACAGTTCTATCTTGAAGTCAAACAGCTTAGTTCTCGAACGTTTTGCCTCCCGAATGCCGCAAACCTGGAAGTGAGTGTTCCAGTTTGCAAACTATTTCTGGAAGCCGAACGTCCGACGGGGCTTCCGATTGGCTGCAGGAGCTTCCTGCAGCCAATCAGAAGCCGCGCTTTGGTTTCCGAACGTTTTGGAAGTTGAACGGACTTCAGGAACAGATTCCGTTCAACTTCCAAGATACGACTGTACCAGTAGCCACAAATATTCTGCCTAGTTTGCCGCTACAGAGTGTATTTTTATTTTGTCCTATCAACCCTTCTGAAGGATCAGGAGCCAAGTCTATCTTGGAGCTGGGGACAAGAACCAGTCACAATGGCTCTCAGTTACTCCCATTTTCCTCCATAACTCAGGGTGATGTCAAGAGGAGGGAGATGCAGGGCCAGTGATTAGCATAAATTTGGGCTAGCTATGTGTGCCAGCTAAACATTTAAATGCTTTCTATTTGTGTAAATAAAGGGACGCGGGTAGCGCTGTGGGTTAAACCACAGATCCTAGGGCTTGCCGATCAGAAGGTCGGCAGTTTGAATCCCTGCGACGGGGTGAGCTCCCGTTGCTCAGTCCCTGCTCCTGCCAACCTAGCAGTTCGAAAGCATGTCAAAGTGCAAGTAGATCAATAGGTACTGCTGCAGCGGGAAGGTAAACGGTGTTTCCGTGCGCTGCTCTGGTTCGCCAGAAGCGGCTTAGTCATGCTGGCCACATGACCCGGAAGCTGTACACTGGCTCCCTCGGCCAATAAAGCGAGATGAGCGCCGCAACCCCAGAGTCGGTCACGACTGGACCTAATGGTCAGGGGTCCCTTTACCTTTATTTGTGTAAAAGGTTTTTTTTGTGTGTGACCGCAAAAGCAAATTCAGTTTTTCTCACTGAGTTTTTAGAGAGGCTTATGTGATCCCACCCAATCCCATGCTGTGTCAGATGATTGCTGGAAATCTGACCAAATCAGTCTGCTAAAATAACAGCTGTACGGTAAGTGAGAGGCAAACCTTCAATAGCCAGAGAAGGATTCTGCTTCTGGATATAGTAACCACTACCCTACCTGGTTCTCTAGTAGGATTTTTGAATATGGATCAGCAAGAGCCTAGTCAGTTCGCCTTGGGCTTTTCTTTCCGAGGATGAGATGACTGTGTGAGTTAGAAGCAACTTCTCATTGTCAATTGAAGGTAGCTAGGGAATGGGGCTGAGGGCTGCATTTATTTATTTGTTATACCATATAATTCAGTGATAAGTATTTCATCAAACTGCAGTTTGTGTGGCTGCCAGTAGGTGGTGGTGGTTGAGGAAACGTGAAGGGGGAAGGTCCTAGACCTAGTGGTTTCTTCAAGGTCTAAGGCAGGCATGGCCAAACTTGGCCCTCCAGATGTTTTGGGACTACAACTCCCATCATCCCTAGCTAACAGGACCAGTGGTCAGGGATGATGGGAATTATAGTTCCAAAACATCTGGAGGGCCAGGTTTGGCCATGCCTGGTCTAAGGGGAGGGAGTGTTTTTGGCGAAGGGTAAGCTGGATGGGGTAAGTGAGCAAAGTAAGCAGGTGTGGCAGCACCAGATAGTGATGTTATTTATTAATAATAGTAGTAATATTTATTATTTATTATGCACCACTGACAAATGGGTGTGGGTGTTGTTTTTTCCATGTGTGTGAAATAAAAAGGTAAAGGGACCCCTGACCATTAGGTCCAGTCGTGACCGACTCTGGGGTTGCGGTGCTCATCTCGCATTATTAGCCGAGGGCGCCAGTGTACAGCTTCCAGGTCATAACTAAGCCACTTCTGGCGAACCAGAGCAGCGCACAGAAACGCAGTTTACCTTCCCGCTGCAGCAGTACCTATTTATCTACTTGCACTTTGTGCTTTCAAACTGCTAGGTTGGCAGGAGCTGGTACCGAACAATGGGAGCTCACCCCGTCACGGGGATTCGAACCGCCGACCTTCTGATCCTCAAGCCCTAGTCTCAGTGGTTTAACCCACAGCACCACCCGCGTCTGTGGGTGGGAAATAGGGAACAGATAAGGGAACAGACTAAGCCATGGTTCGACTTCGCATTACATCTGAATTTGGAGTCTTCCTCAGCGAACAAGTCGTAAGTGGGAAGCTGGGAACAAACTTTGGTTACAGCTCGGGATTTGAAAAGAAGCAAGCCATGAGCTCAGGTTGGGGCATAACTCTAAGACAAACCATAGCTTAGTTCCCAGCAGAAGAGAAGTGTGGTTTTAGTCCTGAGCATTTTTAAACTATGGTTGAATGCGATGTGGAAACCAGGCCAGTACGTTCCTTCCCTGAAATCCTAGGATAGCTCAAGGTCTAGTTTCTAAAGTGAAACCGAGCTCAAGCGTCTTTTGTGTTTGTCTACCGCAGCTCTCCTTGATGACTTGGACAAAGAACTGAACAACTATATAATGCGCTGTCGAGAATGGTATGGCTGGCACTTCCCTGAATTGGGCAAAATCATCACAGATAATCTAACCTACTGTAAATGTGTGCGGAAAATTGGTGAGTAGCCTTCCAGAGCAGATTTTGGGAGTAAGCAGAGGGCTGCAGGAGGGAGGAGATGAAACAGGTGTGTTGTGCAAGCGGGGACACCACAGTTGAATATCGGCCACATTGTGCCATACTCACAGCCTTTGAAATTGTACATTACATCCTTTTTATGCTAGAGATCCACAATGCACATCTATTACTGCAATGCGTTATACATTGGGCTGCCTCTGAAGACGGTTGAAAACTTCGGCTAGTGTAGAATTCAGCGGCAGGGTTGCTCACCGGAGCAAGAAGGTTTGAGCATATTACACCGAATCTGGTCTAACTGCACTGGCTACCAGTTAGTTTCCGGGCCCAATTCAAAGTGCTGGTTTTGACCTATAAAGCCTTAAATGGCTCAGGGCCGCAATACCTCAAGGACCGCCTCTTTCCGTATGAACCTACCCGGACGCTGAGATCATCTTCTGAGGCCCTCCTTCATGCGCCTCCTCCTCAAGAGATCTGGAGGGTGGCAACAACATACAGGGCCTTCTCTGCAGTGGCTCCCCGTCTGTGGAATGCTCTCCCCAGGGAGGTTCGCCTGGCACCTTTATTACACACTGTTAGGTGCCAGGCAAAAACGCTCCTTTTTTAACCAGGCCGTTGGTTGATCTGATTTACATCCTATACCCTTTTAAAATGTGAGGTTTTTTTGAGGAGGGTGTTATTGGGCTGTTGTTTTTATTTTGATTATATATTTTATGGTTTTATATATTTTTCTGTGAACCACCCTGAGACCTGGTATAGGGCAGTATATTAATAATAATAATAATAATATTAAATAGCTATATCTATAAGTCCTGCTATTGCCTACATTCTATAGAATTCTTCAGTAATTGAGCAATGAAAAATCCCAAAGAACAGTAAAGAGAGAGCACGGAACGCTAAGCAAATCTATGGCTTACCATGACTAAGAAATCTTGCTGTTGCACAGAGAAAAAATGGTGACCACTTTGCTGCTCCCTTGCTCCTGTTGCTGCTGCCACCATACAGTGGTACCTCGGGTTACAGACGTTTCAGGTTACAGACTCCGCTAACCCAGAAATAGTACCTCGGGTTAAGAACTTTGCTTCAGGATGAGAACAGAAATCGCGTGGTAGTGGCGCGGCGGCAGCAGGAGGCCCCATTAGCTAAAGTGGTACCTCAGGTTAAGAACGGACCTCCAGAACGAATTAAGTTCTTAACCCGAGGTACCACTGTATTAACAGGAGCTAAGCCATGGTTTGGCTTAGCGTTGTGTCCAAACCAAGGCTTGTGGTTTATTTTACTCCAGAAAAATCACAAGCAGTAACAAAGTTTTTATTCTCTGATTACCACTCATGGCTTGTTTGGATCGAGGCAAACCACAACCTTGTGTTTGGGCACAATGCTAAGACAAAACATGGATTTGTTCCTGGTGGCAGGAGGGGAGCTAAGTGGTTGTGATTTTCTCCCAACATACTTGCTTATTCAAGGTGAGCTATGGTTTGCTTTGGTTTGGCTTAGCATTGCAAGCTAACCAAGCCATAGTATAGTATAGTTTCCTTTCTTTTGTGTTGCAGTTGTAAACAAAAAGAAATGAAGAGCAAGGGCTGGTTATTAATAACTCACTCTCACCGGCCCACTCACAAATTCTACATAAATGGGAACTAACACCACGCTGTAGAGATTCCTATTTCAAATGAAGTATAATGTGGAAAGACACAGTTGCCTGCCTGTGGTGGAGAAGTATTCCTCAAAGTCACAGCTGATTATGACTTTCAGGAGCCCATCTGCTTCCATGTTTGATTTTCTGCAAACCTGTAACACCATGTTTAGAGACGTTCATGGCAAGTTGAGATAAGACAGCCACCCGTTATCTGTGCTTTCCAGAAACTGTTGAAGACAGTTTTGTTTCAACAAACTTTTGCAGCTGAATGGAAAGGGCTGTTTGTCTTGTCACGTTTTTAAATCGTATCTTCAGGGTTTTGTTTTTTAATTTTTAAAAGCTATTTTCCCCTTACGTTGTAAGTCATCTCGGCACATAGATAGATAGATAGATAGATAGATAGATAGATAGATAGATAGATAGATACTTTATTGTCAACGAAATTGAATGCCATCTCACATTCAACTCAACACCTTTATTGGCATATATCAATCAATCAAATCTTTATTACGGTCCAGAGACCCAGCAATTCATTACAAAACAATACACAATTTCGACAGCCCGTCTTCAGGTTACACAAGCGTTTTGTTCAGGCTTAGGAATAGGGATCATTGGTTCTTGCAACCACCGATAGAATTATTGGCATATATAAAAGAGACATACAAACCATCAATTTATATAATATTTCTATATAATATAATATTTCTGAAAGCATGCAATAAATAAGAGATAAAAAGATCCTCATTAGTCACTATTGGTCAGGCTAGATATACTGGCCTTAATTTCAAAAACCCTAGTCAGATATTGAGCCATAGCTCTAGTGAGGGCAGAGGAATCATCCCTCAGCAGGAACTGGATCGTAAGTTGGTTATTAAAAAGGGCACTAGGCCACATTGAGGACATTGAAGGACCAATTTGGAAGATATTGGAGAGGGGACAATCCAGGATCATGTGGTCCATAGAGTCCGGCACATTCTGGCCACAAGGGCAGAGTCTGTCCTGGTAAGGGATGCCTCTGAGTCTTCCGGAAAGCATGGATGATGGAAAGGCATTTAGACGAGCCAACATTTACAGCCACGTATACGCATTTATACATTTACAACCACACATACACATACATACCATCCATCAAGACTCCCCAAAGATCATATCATTTGGTCACAGCATTTAAAATTGTTATAGCTCTTGGATAAAAACTGTTTTTTAGTCTATTTGTTCTTGATTTAATTGTTCTGTATCTCTTGCCCGAAGGCAACCGTGCAAACAGGCTATATCCAGGATGAGATGAAGCCTGTAAAATGTTGTTTGCTTTTTGAGACAACAGGTATAAGACTGTTCATAAACGAATAGAAGTTAAATGTTTTAAAACTTGACTTCTGTTGCTGCTGGCCATTCACTCCAACTCTCTTATTTTGCTTCCCAGGAGACAGAAAAAACTTTGCCTGTTCCGACCTGTCTGAGGCTCTGCCTGAGGAGGTTGAGGAGGAGGTGAAAGCAGCTGCAGAAATCTCCATGGGGACTGAAGTGTCAGAGGAAGACATCAGCAACATACAGCATCTCTGTGACCAGGTGATGGCAATGTAGTTTTGTCGAAAGTTTGTTTCATTGGCATATTTGCATTATGGACTTACTACTCTGAAATTCACTTGGGGAGGATGGACGAATGAACGGATTTGGAATTTGCAGTTCATAGCTGGTCCAAAACGAAAACAGCGATTTAAGTCGAAGCGCATACCTCCAGCATTGCTCACAATCGATCTGCAGCCTGTGTAAAAGGCCTTGGTGCTACTTCCTTCAGTTGAGCTTAATTCGGTTTTAAATCTAAAGTGACCCAGCCCAACTGGCGGTGGATCCTAAAGAAGCCATTTTGGAATGCCTTTCAGGCCAGCGTTCTTGATGGCAGTGATGATTTCCATGATGATGCATTCCCTGATGTGTGAACCATGAGGGTCGCACAGTCACTACCTCTTCTGATGCCATCTTGAATAGCTAAATTAAAGACATTAAAGTCTTGCATAATGTGAACAGTTCTTCTGAGATTTGCAGAAGAAGCATTGCCGCAACTTATATTCAGATACCAAAGTATTTCGCTTCCGCTTCTGTATTGCCAAGGTGGCAAATCTGCTTTCCCTTTAAACATGCCAAAGTACCATCATCAACCCATTATACCTTCCTATCTTAAGCCCCTAGTTGAAGGACTGCTGGCAAGAGCTGGCTGGACGAATGCTAACCTTCCTGAGTTGGACGTAGGACTTTCTGTTGTGGTCAAATGCATCACATAAACAGATGTCCTGACTCAGTTATGGATTTCTCATGGAGTGCCTTCTCACCAGTACCAGTGGAAGGGAGAGGCCTTTGTAGCGTTCTCACCATTAAACTGGGACTGTCCACTGTTTTTAAAATCAGGGTGGATTTGATTTAAATCCAGTTGATTTAAATCACTACTCAGTAAGACTTGATTTAAATCATTATTTTTTTTACAGAAGGATTCATTCTTGCTGGTATAATCTTAATATTTACAACCAGATGGAAGGTTTCATTTTTGTCTTTATGTGGGGTTCTCATGTCTCTTTAAAGCCTCTTTGGGTTTTTAGTGTATATGGTTTAGACATTTGTTAAATATTCAATATAGAATTTTATGGGAGGTTTTTAACATATTAAGCAATAAAATCCAAACACTTTTTATAGAAGGGTAATAAAAGGCAATATATCAAAAGAAAAGAACAATACAGAAAGAGAAAATATAAAATACAATATTCATGTTTCTCATAAAACACAATTATATATATCTATGTAGAGCCCTTTATCGCCATTTTATCTCAACCTTCCATCCACATACTGAGAGTTGAATCCTGCCTCCCACCTGGTTTCCCCCAGAAATTTGTTAAATGTGTACTCAGATTGCTAGAAATTTTTTTTATTAAAAAAATTGTTTATGTTTTATACACTGTAGAATTTCTTTCAGGAAAGCAATGTTTCTTTGAAAATGGCTTGTTAGGAAAACACGGGCCACCACTCAAATTTCTGTAAATCACCTCCGCCAGGTTTTCTTCCTTGAATTCCTTTAGCGGCTCCCCTTTGCAGGCCTTGACCAGCCTTGTTTCATATTTCAGGTCATCGAGATATCAGACTATCGCGCACAGCTGTACGATTATCTGAAAAACAGAATGATGGCCATTGCGCCTAACCTCACGGTCATGGTGGGAGAGCTGGTGGGAGCGAGACTCATCGCTCACGCAGGTAAACTTGACGCAATGAGGTGGGTGTGGGTGTGGGTGTTGTACTTCACTGCCCTGCACTTCGCAACATCGAAAGGACACAAGTCCATGGACCAAGACCGGCTTTGTGAACCTAGAGACTTTGGGCGTCTGCGAAATAGAAGCCTAGAAGTAGTCGGTGATGATTTTGTCCTGAAGTTTGCTTGATTTCATCTTGAAACATGAAGGCAACTCTAGTCACTACCTCTTCTGAGACATCTTCTGGGCTCTGCTGTAGTTCCTTCTCCTCCGCTGCCTCCCCCAAATAAAACCCAACGAGAGCCAGTGTGGTGTAGTGGTTAAGAGCGGTGGACTTGTAATCTGGTGAACCGGATTCGATTCCCCGCTCCTCCACATGCAGCTGCTGGGTGACCTTGGGCTAGTCACACTTCTCTGAAGTTTCTCAGCCCCACTCGCCTCACAGAGTGTTTGTTGTGGGGGAGGAAGGGAAAGGAGAATGATAGCTGCTTTGAGACTCCTTAAAGGGGAGTGAAAGGCGGGATATCAAATCCAAACTCTTCTTCTTCTCTTCTATTGGTATCATTCTGCAAGGCAGATTAACCTGGGTTGAATTATGTTACTGCCAATTTCCAGATTATGTATCGGCTTCTATGGCACGGGTAGCTAACCTGTGGGGATGATGTTGGACTACATGCGACTTCCATCATCCTTGGCAGTTGACTACCCTGCCTGGGGCCAGCGTGATGGAAGTCCCAACAAGAAGTGTGGGGCCATTGGTTTGCCACCATCTCTCTTCTGCAAGATTGTCTTTCAGAGGCTGGTGTTTATATGATGATGATGATGATTATTATTACCCTGCCCATCTGGCTGGATTTCCTCAGCCACTCTGGGCGGCTCCTAACAGAATACAGTGGTACCTCGGGTTAAGAACTTAATTCGTTCTGGAGGCCTGTTCTTAACCTGAAACTGTTCTTAACCTGAGGCGCACTTTAGCTAATGGGGCCTCCTGCCGCCGCCGCCCGATTTCTGTTCTCATCCTGAGGTAAAGTTCTTAACCCGAGGTACTATTTCTGGGTTAGCGGAGTCTGTTACCTGAAGCGTCTGTAACCCTAGGTACCACTATACTAAAAACATGATAAAAGATCAAACATTAAAAACTTCCCTAAACAGGGCTGCTTTCAGATGTCTTCTAAAAGTCAGATAGTTGTTTATTTCCTTGACATCTGATGGGAGGGCGTTCCACAGGCCGGGCGCCACCACCGAGAAGGCCGCCTGCCTGGTCCCCTGTAACCTCGCTTCTCGCAGTGAGGGAACCGCCAGAAGGCCCTCGTAGCTGGACTGCGGTGACCGGGCTGAACGATGGGGGTGGAGACGCTGCTTCATGTATATAAATAAAGCTTGAAACTTGGTTCTTTTGCCCGAGTCCTCTTTCGAAGGCTGCTAATTCTTGCAAACTCCTGTCGCCACTTTTCTTAACGCAGGCTCTCTCTTGAACCTGGCTAAGCACCCGGCGTCAACGGTTCAGATCCTGGGAGCCGAAAAGGCACTCTTCAGAGCACTGAAGACTAAACGCGACACACCCAAGTTCGGTCTGATTTATCACGCTTCTCTTGTGGGGCAGACAACAGCCAAGAACAAAGGAAAGGTGAGATGCTCTAAAACAGGGGTGGCCAACTCCCAAGAGACTGTGATCTACTTACAGAGTTAAAAACTGGCAGTGATCTATCCCCTTTTGGGGGGGGGTTCAGGTCAAAGTAGTTGAGCTGTTTTGGGGAGGAGGAAGGCCCGTTTTTTAGGGGTTCATGTCAAAATTATTGAGTTTTTTTAGGGAAGCCAAAGTTGTAGAGCTTCTTTGGGGGAGCCAGTGATCTACTAGTGATCTACCACAGATGTCCAGTGATCTACCGGTAGATAACGATCTACCTGTTGGACATGCCTGCTCTAAAACACATGTTGCTTTGTGATTCCTTGCGTCCTGCATCTACAGGTAACTAAGGAACCAAGACTTTTCACTTTTGACTTTGTCTTTAGTAAGACTTCATTGTTAGTCTAAATTTGGTATTTTCCAGAGTTCTGGGGTGACACCCCTCTCCAAACCCTCTCTGCCTTGTGGCTTTTTTATATTATTGGAAGCAAAAGAAGAGAGGGAGCCTGAAAATGGTGCTGAAATATTATAAATAGTAACAATAAACACCCTAGTTGTTTCAGTTTCATGGTGGCCTGCTCATGAATTGAGTTCCCATCCTTGCTTATATGGAAGTCCATGGAGTAGCTTGCTTAATCTTTCTTTCTATCATAGATACCTTATTTTTCGCTCCATAAGACACACTTTTTTCCTCCTAAAAAGTAAGGGGAAATGTCTGCGCGTCTTAAGGAGCGAATGTGTGGTCGATTGCTGGCTCCCTTTCCAGTCCCGGCCCCTTGCCCAGGCCTCCATTGTTGAATGTTCTGCAGATGGAGGCTGTTTGTTTCCCCAGCGACGTGACTGGCTGATTAGATTATCTGTCTGGAAACTGTAGAAACGGCTCTCTTTCCTTTCCTAAAGAAGCTGCAGAACTGTTGAGTTGAACCCCATAAAAACAGAATTTAAAAAAAAATCCTTCCAGTAGCACCTTAGAGACCAACTAAGTTTGTTCTTGCTATGAGCTTTTGTGTGCATGCACATTTCTTCAGATACATGCATGCACACAAAAGCTCACACCAAAAACAAACTTAGTTGGTCTCTAAGGTGCTACTGGAAGGAATTTTTTTTATTTTGTTTTGACTATGGCAGACCAACACGGCTACCTACCTGTAACTGGACCCATAAAAACAGGATTTTTTTTCCCTTTGCAAAGTAAGCTCAACAACTTTGAGCTGATCCTCAAAAAGGGGACTTTTCGCTTCCGGTGCCGGCTCCCACTCCAGACAGGATGGTCCAGCGTCTAACATACCGACGTAGGTTGTCCTACAACACAGCCTCTAACAAGACCAGGCTATCCCGGACACCAGGCAACAGGATTGTTTATTTGTACACCAAGAAAGTTGGCAAGGCACCAAAGTCTGCATGTGGCGTGTGCCCAGGAAGACTTTGTGGTGTTCGTGCTGTTCGCCCTAAAGTTCTTATGAGGCTGTCAAAAACAAAGAAGCATGTTAGCAGAGCCTATGGTGGTTCCATGTGTGCTAAATGCGTTCGTGACAGAATCAAACGAGCATTCCTTATTGAGGAACAGAAGATTGTTGTCAAGGTGCTGAAGGCACAAGCACAGAGTCAGAAATCAAAGTGATAATTTGTGTTGTCTGCCTAATAAATGAAGATTTAACTTCAAAAAAGGGGGGGACTTTTCCCCTTTGCAAAAGAAGCTGCACAACTGTGTGCTGATCCCCCCAAAAAACGGGGCTTCCCCCCTTTCCTCCTCTTAAAAACTAGGTGCGGCTTATGGAGCGAAAAATACGGTGTGTGTGTGTGTGTGTGTGTGTGTGTGTGTGTGTTTGTTCTTTTATCTATTTCTGTAGCAATAGACCGTATTTTTCTGTGTATAAGATGATGTTTTTTGCTTTTAAAAAAAATAGCAAAAAGGGGGTTCGTCTTATACACAGATGGTACACAGGGTTCTGGCTCGGATTGGGGGTTGCGGTTTGCCCACTCAGACAAACAGTGATAGCTACTAACGTGCCCTAAGGTGAAGGACTTCTGGGAGAAGATTTATAATGAATTTTTAAAAGTGTTGAAAAACACCTTTATTAAGAAACCAGAAGCCCTCTTACTTGGAATAATAGGGGAAGAAATTCCCAAAAAAGATGTTAGATTTTTTCTGTATGCCACAACAGCTGCAATAATATTATTGGCCAAAAATGGGAAAACACAAAAGATAACAACGATAGAAGAATTCAAGCCCCGGGCAGCAGGAGGAGGAGGAAGAGGACACAACAGCGCGCATAAAAACCCACCACCACCACCCCAAGTGCTGCTGCTGCTGCTGCTGCCGCCACCACTGCTGTCATCAGCCACCGTGGTTTTGGCAACCCTAGTTTAAAATACTGATTTCTTCATTTTGGGTTCAAAAAATAGGGGTCGCCTTATACATACACGGAAAAATATGTATTCCTATTCTGATTTATGACTTATAAATATTTCAGTGAAGGAAAAGCAATGAGTTACTCCATTTAGTAGTGGTTAAAGTTATGTATTTGTTTTGAAATACAGTGGAACCTCGACTTACGAAGTACTCGACTTACATATTTTTCGACTTACGAAAGGGAAAAATCGGCCGCGCACCTACGAATTTTTCGACTTACGAAAGGAAATCCGCTTGGATTTTAGATGCGGTTTACTCGACTTACGAAGTTTTAGATGAGGTTTACTCGACTTACGAAGGTTTACATAGGGTTTTCTTACGAATTTTTCAACTTAAGTTTCCAATGCATTCCTATGGGAATGCCGTTTTTCGACTTGCGAAATTTTCGACTTATGAGTGTGCTTTCGGAACGCATTAAATTCGTAAGTCGAGGTTCCACTGTATTCCTATTCTGATTTATGACTTATAAATATTTCAGTGAAGGAAAAGCAATTAGTTACTCCATTTAGTAGTGGTTAAAGTTATGTATTTGTTTTGAAATACGAGACTTTGACTGTTATAAAAGCAGCTTGTTATTTTCAACAAAGGAAACCCTCATTCATCCTTTGTTGCCTTAAACTATGAGCAGAAGTTCCCTTTGTGTTAACCTGCGTTGGCATGACTTGGGGCGCCATGGGCAAAGTAAACTGCCAGCTTGGTTTCGTTGTGGGGGTATTTAATTTTTTTAAAAAAAAATTCCTTCCAGATCTCACGAATGCTGGCAGCTAAAACCGCCTTGACTATCCGTTACGACGCTCTCGGAGACTCGAGCAGCGCTGAGATGGGAGCGGAAAACAGGCTGAAAGTAGAGACACGGCTAAGGCACTTGGAGGAGAAAGGGGTGAGCCTGCAAAAACATGGAAAGACCATTTTATTTTTTATTTCTATACCGCCCTCTACCCGAAGGTCTCAGGGCGGTTCACAGTCATAAAGGATGCTTCTCGGTGGTGGTGGCAGTCCACACACTTTGCTTAAAGTACTTTATATGGTCTAGGGATGAAGCTGGAAGGTGTGCAGAAGAGGGCAACCAAGGTGATCAGGGGTCTGGAAACCGAGCCTTATGAGGAACAGTTGAAGGAGCTGGGTATGTTCAGCCTGAAAAAGAGGAGACGGAGAGAGGAGATATGACAGCCATCCTCAAATATCTCAAGGGCTGTCACACGGAAGTGGGAACAAACTTGTTTTCTCCTGCCAGTGTGGTGTAGTGGTTAAAAGCAGTAGACTCGTAATCTGGGGAACCGGATTCGCTTCCCCGCTCCTCCACATGCAGCTGCTGGGTGACCTTGGGCTAGTCACACTTCTCTGAAGTCTCTCAGCCCCACTCACCTCACAGAGTGTTTGTTGTGGGGGAGGAAGGGAAAGGAGAATGTGAGCCGCTTTGAGACTCCTTTGGGTAGTGATAAAGCGGGATATCAAATCCAAACTCTTCTGCTGCTCTGGAGGGAAGGACTTGAAACAGTGGCTTCGAGTTACAAGAAAGGAGATTCCAACTGGACGTCAGAAAAAGCTTTCTAACAGTAAGAGCTCTTTGACAATCTCCCTCAAGAGGTTGTGGACTCGCCTTGGAGGTTTTAAGCAGAGGTTGGATGGCCATCTGTCATGGAGTTTCCTGCATTGCTGGGGTTTGGACAATATGTCCCTTGGGGTTCCTTCCAACTTTACCATTCCGTGAGACATCAGTTGACACGTTGGTAGTAAAGGCAGAGATAGGGTCCTCTTCCAGCTATCTGCCTGCATTCCCATTCCAGACCACCTTTTATTCCATGGATCTCTGTGGATTATCAGCTTGGCTCTTCCTTTGCAACACAGCTCAAACTCAAGCTGCATTATTAAGGGGGAAATGGGTCATCTGGCATCAGGTGGGTGACCCCACCCACCCACCTGTCAAGATGACCCACCTATGGGGGTGGGAAGCTCAGAATCCAGAGTAGGAGAAACATTATAATTTATAATAATAATTATTCTTTATACCCCGCCCATCTGGCTGGGCTTCCCCAGCCACTCTGGGCGGCTTCCAACAGAATATTAAAATACAATAATCAATCAAACATTAAAAGCTTCCCTAAACAGGGCTGCCTTCAGGTGTCTTCTAAAAGTCTGGTAGTTGTTGTTCTCTTTGACATCCGGTGGGAGGGCATTCCACAGGGCGGGTGCCACTACCGAGAAGGCCCTCTGCTTGGTTCCCTGTAACTTGGCATCTCGCATCAAGGGAACCGCCAGAAGGCCCTCAGCGCTGGACCTCAGTGTCCGGGCAGAACGATGGGGGTGGAGGTGCTCCTTCAGGTATACAGGACCGAGGCCATTTAGGGCTTTAAAGGTCAGCACCAACACTTTGAATTGTGCTCAGAAACGTACTGGGAGCCAATGTAGGTCTTTCAAGACCGGTGTCATGTGGTCTCGGTGGCTGCTCCCAGTCACCAGTCTAGCTGCCGCATTCTGGATTAGGCTTTGGAGAACGCCTGAAAGCATGTGGGGTGGGAATTGCAACAAGAGAAGTAAGGAAAGAGGGCCTTGCTAGATCTTGGCTTGGTTCACTAACACAGCATGGAATCTGGACTTTGGAACCGTCAAAGCACTGACCTTTTCGTCTGCGCATACCAGGTGGCTGTGGTTGACTCGACTTTCTCAGTCCTCATCCATGCTGTTTCTTAATTCCTTTTCTTCTGGAATATGGAACTGGTGTCCCACAAAAAGGCATGAAAATCCTAGGATTTGCTGTTGACCGCCCAGTGGAAGGAGATCCGAATAGTTCAGCCCAGCCTTCCAGATATTTTTGGACTACAAGCCTTAGCCAGCCTGGCCCTATAACGATGGGGTTGGGGGGAGTTGTTGTCCCGAACATCTGGAGAACATCTGGTTGCCCTGTTCACTCCAGCCTGCTTTTTCCTATGAGAACCTGTGTTCAGCTTTAATTCTTCTTAGAGATGTTGTGCCAACATTTTATCGTCAGTCATTTGTTCTTTATAGCTGTGCTTCCCCCCCCCCCCCCAGATAAGACGGATAAGCGGCACAGGAAAAGCCTTGGCCAGGGCAGACAAATATCAACACAAAAGGTTGGTAGTCGCATGTTTTGTTTTTCATTTACTGCCCAAATGCTTGGGCTTTAAGTTTGCTGGACTGTCTCCTGGCATTGGTGGAAACGTTTTCAATATTCTCAGCGCTGCCTTGCTTGCTGCAAGCTGTGTCTCAGGCTGCATGTTAGTCTCTGTGCTAGCTCTCTTCTTCTTTTCCTTACCTTGGTGGTGGCATTTTAGTTTAATACAGATTAATCATCATCATCATCAAATCTTTATTACGGTCCAGAGACCCAACAATTCATTACAAAACAATACACAATTTCGACAGCCTGCCTTCAGGTTACACAAGCATTTTGTTCAGGCTTAGGAATAGGGGTCATTGGTTCTTGCAACCACCGATAGAAACTTCGCCACTGCTAATGTTCTGTCATTTGTCCGGTCTTCCAGTAGGAACCTGACATAGTAAGCCTCTGATTTTCCCGGGAAAGGTACTAGCAAGGGTAATATCAGTTCAGCCCTGGCTTGCTCGAATTTCACACAGTGCAGCAAAATATGTTTTATAGAGTCAATGTCTTGGGCACATGAGCATAGTCTGTCCTGGTATGGAACTCCTCTCAAGATTAATAATACAGCTTTTGTGCATTATGAGCTGAAGGAGACCAGATGCCAGCCCATAGTGGATAGAACACCACTTGTTTCCTAATACAGTGGTATCTTGGTTCTCAAACTTAATCCGTTCAAATTATGGTTTTTACTTAAATTTGAGGGATGCAGGTGGCGCTGTGGGTTAAACCACAGAGCCTAGGGCTTGCTGATCAGAAGGTTGGTGGTTCGAATCCCTGCGATGGGGTGAGCTCCCGTTGCTCGGTCCCTGCTCCTGCCCACCTAGCAGTTCGAAAGCACGTCAAAGTGCAAGTAGATAAATAGGTACCGCTCCGGCGGGAAGGTAAACGGCATTTCCGTGCGCTGCTCTGGTTCGCCAGAAGCGGCTTAGTCCTGCTGGCCACATGACCTGGAAGCTGTACGCTGGCTCTCTCGGCTAATAATGCGAGATGAGCGCCGCAACCCCAGAGTCGGTCATGACTGGACCTAATGGTCAGGGGTCCCTTTACCTTTACTCCTTAAATGATTTCGTGTGTTGGACAAAGATTTTTTTTTCCTTTTCCTTTTTGTCTTTGTTTTGATTTTGGATCGTTGTTGTTGATTGTTTCTCTATTTGCAAAATTAATTAAGCCTTTAAAAAAAAATTTAAAAATGAAAGGTTGCCTCAGCTCCTGGCAACCAGCACCAGAGGCACAATTCGCCTGGGGAGCTTGTAGCCAGGGCCACTGCAACATACAACCACGCAAGCCTTTGGGAGGCAGAGACGCAAGAGGGCATCAGAGGAGGGAGGGAAGGAAAGAGGGACAGAGGCCAGTTTTGCCCACGGCACCCCTGACCAAACTTCAAGACATCCCACAGTTCGCTGGTTGAAAACCAGTGCCGAAAGACTTCCAGGCTAGGAAAAGATGGGCATGATCTTCGGTTCTCGTGCTTTTTCCTCACATTTTTACATTTTTTTTAAAAAAACCAAAATAAAACTCCTTTTGTCATTCAAGTGAAGTGAAGACGTACGACCCTTCTGGGGAGTCGACGCTTCCTCCGGTCCTAGGAAAACGCAAACGTGAATTGGGAGACGACGAGGAGGAGACGACAGCAGGCCCAGGAAAAGCAAAGAAGGCTAAAATAGTAGAAATCAAAGGTTAGTTGCTGTGCCTCTGGAATCTGAGTTGCGTCGGAAGTCACTTGATCGACTTCCACCTCCTTTGTGTAAATGTGCTTTTGTAAAATTGTTTCCCTGGACTTGCCACTATGCTTTCTTTGTGTAGCCTGAGACAAATTAGATGGGCTTCCCAGTCTGCTTGAAAGTCTCCGCAAATCATCTTCCATTCTGCTGCTTCCAAACTTCTGGGAAGAGTGCCTGACGTTTTGTAGCCAAAGCAGCGAGAGCCACATCAAGAAACGTGTTTTTTTCTGTGTGGCTGGTGTTGGTGGGGAGATCAATCAGGTTTGGAGAAAAACAAAAACTCTTTCTGAGGATAAGGCCCTAAAAGGGGGGAGGGAGGGAGAGAGAGAGAGAGAGAGAGAGAAGTGCCTTCCAAACAGCCCAAAGGAAACTCAGTGGAATGGGAGGAACGATAGAATAGAATGGGAGGAAAGGAGACAAAAATAAAATACAGTCGTACCTTGGTTGTCAAATGCCTTGGTACTCGGACGTTTTGGCTGTCGGACGCCGCAAACCCAGAAGTGAGTGTTCCGGTTTGCAAATGTTCTTCGGAACTCGAATGTCTTGACGGGGCTTCCGCAACTCCCGATTGGCTGCAGGAGCTTCCTGCAGCCAATCGGAAGCCGCGCTTTGGTTTCCGAACGTTTTGGAAGCCGAACGGACTTCCGGAATGGATTCCGAGGTACGACTGTAGAGGAATCAAAATAATTCATTGCCACTTGTGCACAACAGTCTTTTCCCACCCCTTGATCAAAATGGAGGGGGGGGGAGGTCTTACTCTTCTCTCCCTGCCCAAAATACCCCCAGGACTGGGCACGTTCAGTGGGCAAGGAATGTGATGGGCTGACTTCACTTGCAGAAACGAATTGCCACCTTTTCACTTTAATTGGTGGCAGCCCCTTCTGGGCTGGGTGTTGCCGATCGACTGCTGCAGTATTTCGATGCTCTCCCCCCCCCCCCCGGTTACCGTTTATTGCTGTTCACTTGAAGTTAATAGCACAGCTCACTAGAGGAAATGAGATTCACATGCTTGTGAGCGTGGAGCTGAAGCTTGCGACACATTGGTTTTTGTTGTTGAGCTTTTAGGCTCAAAGCCAGCCCTGGCACACTCAACGGCTGGCTGGCTGGCTAGATTGCTACAAGAGGCCAGAGAGGAAAAGGCTCCTAGCTCCTTCAGGAGTTTGCGAAGAAGAAACGTCATCCATCTAGTCTGAGTTTTCTCATTTGTCGTTTAGTCGTGTCCGACTCTTTGTGACCCCATGGACCAGAGCGCGCCAGGCACTCCTGTCTTCCACTGCCTCCCGCAGTTTGATCAAACATGTTAGTAGCTTCGAGAACACTGTCCCACCATCTCGTCCTCTGTCGTCCCCTTCTCCTTGTGCCCTCCATCTTTCCCACCATCAGGGTCTTTTCCAGGGAGTCTCCTCATGAGGTGGCCAAAGTCTTGGAGCCTCAGCTTCAGGATCTGTCCTTCCAGTGAGCACTCAGGACTGATTTCCTTAAGAATGGATAGATTTGATCTTCTTGCAGTCCATGGGACTCTCAAGAGTCTCCTCCAGCACCATAATTCAAAAGCATCAATTCTTCGGCGATCAGCCTTCTTTATGGTCCAGCTCTCACTTCCATACATCACTACTGGATACACTGAAGAAGTGTGCATGCACACGAAAGCTCATACCAAGAACAAACTTAGTTGGTCTCTAAGGTGCTACTGGAAGGAATTTTTTTATTTTGTTTCGACTATGGCAGACCAACACTGCTACCTACCTGTACACATATCTGGAGTGACTGCATGCAAAGCAGGAGAGCAGGGTATGTGCTTCTTAAAAAGTTCCCCGTGTCGGAACGAGTGCCGTGCCTGCATCCACCCACTGTCCTCTAAATCTCCACGGCGATGGTCTGTTCAGCTTCACAATTCTCCCTCTCTTGACAGATTCCCAAAGCCTGGGCCAGAAGTGCTGTCAGAGCTCCTCCTGAGGCTTTAGTTTTTGCTGGCTGAAAACATCCTTTTCTAGTGGAGTTTTCTAGCTTGGTACTCAGAATGCTGTGTGTTTCCTGCAGTCCTCCGGGCTAAAAGAGATGGGTGTTTTCCATCCAAAGGCTCTTTATGCATAAGTAGGTCTAATAGAATAGGGGCAGTGTTTGTCAAAAGACAGAACGGTATAGTCCAAAATATTGTATACTAACTTAATTCTTACTTATATCGATATATTCTTTCTTCAAATGGAGTCAGAGTTGGGGGAACATAAGAATTACTGCGATCCTGGTCCGACCGCACTGGCTACCAGTTAGTTTCCGAGCCCAATCCAAAGTGCTGGTTTTGACCTATAAAGCCATAAACTGCTCAGGACCGCAATACTTTAAGGACCGCCTCTTTCCATATGAACCTACCCGGACCCTGATACCCTCTTCTGAGGCCCTTCTTCGTGTGCCTACTCCTTGAAAGGTCCGGAGGGTGGCAACATGAGAACAGGGCCTTCTCTGCAGTGGCTCCCCGCCCGTGGAATGCTTTCCCCAGGGAAGTTCACCTAGCACCTGCCTTACACACCTTTAGGCGCCAGGCAAAAACATTCCCTTTTAACCAGGCCTTTGGTTGACCTGATTTACATCCTATGCCCTTTTAAAATGTTTTTTTTGGGGGGGGGCTATTGGGTTATTGTTTTTTATTTTTATTATGTATTTTGTGGTTTTATATCTTGATTTTATTCTGTGAACCGCCCTGAGATCTCTGTGTATAGGGCGGTATATAAATTTAATAAATAATTCTTATTTATTTCTTACATTTATATACCACCTATATTTTCCAAGGATCTCAAGTTGGTGTACATGGTTCTCTTCCTCCTCCCTATTTCATCCTCACAACAACCCTGTGAGGTAGGGTAGGCTAAGAGATAGTGACTTGCCCAAGATTACCCAGTAAGCTTCATGGCTGAGAGAAATTCATATCAGGTTTATAATAATTTATATAATAATAGTTTATTATTTATACCCCGCCCATCTGGCTGGGTTTCCCCAGCCACTTTGGGCGGCTTCCAACAGAATATTAAAATACAATAGTCTGTTAAACATTAAAAGCTTCCCTAAACAGGGCTGCCTTCAGATGTCTTCTAAAAGTCTGGTAGTTGTTGTTCTCTTTGACATCCGGTGGGAGGGCGTTCCACAGGGCGGGTGCCACTACCGAGAAGGCCTTCTGCCTGGTTCCCTGTAGCTTTGCTTCTCGCAATGAGGGAACCGCCAGAAGGCCCTCGGAGCTGGACCTCAGTGTCCGGGCTGAACAATGGGGGTGGAGGCGCTCCTTCAGGTATACTGGACCAAGGCTGTTTAGTACAATCTACACTGACTGGCAGTGGCTGTACAGGATTTTAGGTGGGTCCTTCCTGGAAATGCTAGGGATTGAAGCTGGGACCCTGCGGCATGCAAGACAGATGCTCTTCTACTGAGCTGCAGCCATCCCTAACGCTAGATCACCCCTGGAATGTTAAGTTTCTGCTTTCTTCTGCACCTTGAATGCCGCTGTGATTAAAAACCTTTACCCGGAGGGCATTTCAGGGCTTGAGGCTTCACACCTGATGGTTCATCTCTCCCCATATGAACCAACCTTGAGATCATCTTCTGAGGCCCTTCTTCGCGTGCCCCCTCCACGAGAGGTCCAGAGGGTGGCAACACAAGAACAGGGCCTTTTCTGCAGTGGCTCCCCGTTTGTGGCATGCTCTCCCCGGGGAGGTTCTGCTGACGCCTTCATTATACACCTTTAGATGCCAGGTGAAAACTGTCCCTCTTCCAGGTGTTTGGCTGGTTGGCATTTTTAAAAGGGGGGGAATTATTAGTTTTGTTTTTGTTCTTACTTTTAACACACATTTTCTTTTGTTTTCATATTGTATGTTTATGCCGCGGACCTCCTTGAGATCTACGAATTAAGTATAGAGTAATAATAATAATTTTCCCCATAGTGGAGGAAGAGGAGGAAGAGGAGGAACCGGTCAAGAAGAAGAAGAAGAAAAAGGAGAAAAAGACGAAAGCTCAGGAAGAAGCTGCTTGGGTAGAGGATGAGGACGAAGAAGAACCATCAACTAGCATTTCAGTCGAGGTAAGATGCTTCAAGGGACCCGGGTGGCGCTGTGGGTTAAACCACAGAGCCTAGGGCTTGCCGATCAGAAGGTCGGCGGTTCGAATCCCTGCGACGGGGTGAGCTCCCGTTGCTCGGTCCCTACTCCTGCCAACCTAGCAGTTCGAAAGCACGTCAAAGTGCAAGTAGATAAATAGGTACCTCTCTGGCGGGAAGGTAAACGGCGTTTCCGTGTGCTGCTTTGGTTCGCCAGAAGCGGCTTAGTCATGCCAATAATGCGAGATGAGTGCCGCAACCCAGAATCTGTCACGACTGGACCTAATGGTCAGGGGTCCCTTTACCTTTTAAGACGCTTCAAATTGTCCAAGATGACATATGCTGCTGTCGTGTGCGTCAGCAGTGATAACCTGTGGCAGCCGTACCTCCCAAATTCGTTTTGTCAGTCGCTCGTTGGAGGGTTGAATGAACATGGGCACACTAGGAATGCTTGCTGTTTGAATTGCAGGGGTTTAAAACCCTGCATGATCTGGAATGTCAGAGGGTGAGGGGAAACAGCGCTTTTCCTAAATGCCTTGATGCATCTGTCAGAATTGCGTGGAGCCTGCCGTCGCGAAAAAGACAATTGCCTGCTTACGCACCCTGTAGCCATGTCTTATTCCACAACCCTCCAACCTCTCGTTCTGTAGAGCCGTTCAAGGCTTTGACGAACCAGAGAGCTCTTGCTGGGGCAGAAACGACCCTCTTCAGTCTCATGTGCGTCACAAGCCGCATGCGTTGACATGCGTGCACTCGGCGTCGCATAGCGGCGGCCCGGTCCCAGCGGCGCAGTTCCGAGGAGGAGCTATTCTAGGAAGCAGGCGTGGCCCACGCTGCTGCGTTTTGATTGGCGAGCATCTTGTCTCCATTTAAACTTCTCCGTAAATTCAGACAGAATGGCTTTGTTCCGCTGAGATGCTCAGAGATGAAAGCTTCTCTTCCCTTGCTGAGTGCTGTTGACTCATTTCATTAGGGTCATATCGATGGTAACCATGGATCCCTGCGGTTCTCATGAGCCTCTCCGTCTAAAGAGATTAGCAAAGAGGAGCAGAGTAGGACCATGCCTCTGCTGCTCACATCTCCCCTCAAGGGAAAAATCCTTAGATGCAAATCAATCTTCCCCTCCCCGCCCAAATGCTAATTTTGAATTTTGTATATTTCATAATTAGGAGTAGAGGGTAACAAGGCTTGTTCTTTTTCCAGACTTCAGAGAAGAAGAAGAAAAAGAAAAAGAAAATTAAAGAGGAGTCGGAAGATGATTAAGAGGAAGAAACCACAATCTCCCTGGGGATGGCGTGTATGCGGTTTTTGGGGACAGCTGCCCCTAAAATGTCATTTGCCCCACAATTAGGCAAGGAAGACAAATTCTTCCCACTTTCTGTGGAGCAGATCCACCCTCCACTCTTTAGTCTGAACACCAAGTTTTAATCTCTGCCCTGATTTTTCTTCGTAATACTAACAAACTGCTTTGAGAGTTTGCCTGTATCTGAAAAGCAATATTATACATGTTTGAAAACCAGTAACATTTTCCTACAGCAGGACTCCTTTATCTTCCTTCAATATAAATTTTTAGAACACGTGGACTCTGAGTCTGGAAAAAAATACTACTTTTCTGTGTGTGTGTGTGTGTGTGTGTGTGTGTGTGTGTGTGTGTACGTACGTACACATGGATGTTTCTTTCCAATCAGCTGAAATTCTACTTTTTTTAATTTCATGAAATATACTGAGGGAGCTTGGGGGTGAAATGGGAAGGCATCTAGCAAATAGGCTAGGATACAGTTCATACAGTAAGGGACTCAGGTGGCGCTGTGGGTTAAACCACAGAGCCTAGGGCTTGCTGATCAGAAGGTCAGCAGTTCGAATCCCTGCGACGGGGTGAGCTCCCATTGCTCGGTCCCAGCTCCTGCCCACCTAGCAGTTCGAAAGCATGTCAAAGTGCAAGTAGATAAATAGGAACCGCTCCGGCGGGAAGGTAAACAGCATTTCTGTGCGCTGCTCTGGTTCGCCAGAAGCGGCTTAGTCATGCTGGCCACATGACCTGGAAGCCGTACGCAGGCTCCCTCGGCCAATAAAGCGAGATGAGCGCCGCAACCCCAGAGTCGGACACGTCTGGACCAAATGGTCAGGGGTCCCTTTACCTTTACAGTTCATACTCAGTTTGTGGCGAAACAAGCATCCATTGGGAATGGGTTAACTCTTCCTAGCACCTGGGAAGCAGGAAAGGAATAGCCAATTTCTGGAGTTCCACCTGGTTCTATAGACTTCTCCCCCAGATTATCTCCTGTCTTTGCCCAAGACTGAACTTTTCATCACAGCAAACGCCGGGACACCACACTTCTTCACCAGATATCTTACAAGCCATGAGGAGGGAATGGACAGCCTTCACTCAAACTCACTGAAAGGCCTCTTGTGTTTTTCCCCCTTTCCATCCTTTTGCTTTCCAGGGTTTGGAGAGAAATCAGACAGAACAGCGGGGTGGGGCGAATGTGGCCCTCCAGATGTTGAACTACAACTCCCATGATCCCTGACCATCTGCTAGGCTGGCTGGAGCTGATGGGAATTGGAGTCTCGGCAACCGCACCCCTGCAGATTAGGTTGGGAGCCAAGTTGCTCCCCACCCTTTCTTCAGACTGAAGGAGTGAAGCCAAGCCTTCGCTCTTAAGCTAGCCCAGGAGACACAAAGGGCAAAACATTTCCCCAAAGTCTAAAATGCCGCCTGTGAGTGGCGGCATACTCCAAGCACCACAGCCACCCTTTTACAAAAAAATAAATAAAAAATACTGTTTCCAAACAGCTGGTTTTCTTTCTTTGTAATGTGTAGTTTTAGAGTCAGGAAATGGTGACTTAAGACAACAGACTTGAACACACACTGCTGAATAATCTGACGGAAAGAAAACGCGCTTACGTCAACGATCAACAATGATCGAAAGATATTCAGATAAGCACACATGCAAAATGATAACGTTGCCTTTTCGTTTAACAAACGAAGGAACTTCTCTCGTGAGTTGGCCAGACTCCGTAGCTCCCGTCAGACCCACCCCACATGCCAGATAGCCATTTGTTTCCCAGAATGACGTGTGACCTTTGGGGAAACTGGCTAGCATGACACAATCCTTCCTGCAAGAACAGCAGCTCCCAGACATTTTATTATGTAACACATCTCTCTGCTGAACCAACCGCTCTGGTATTTGCTCTGTCAGCCCCAGCCAACATGGGCGAAGGTCAGAGGTGATGGGCATGTGAGTTCCAACAACCTCTGGAGGGCACCAGGTTGGGGAAGCTCACCCTGTGGAGTAGAACGGGTAGCATTGTGTGAGGCCCTCCAGAGGTGGTTGAACTTCTCCCATCAGTGTGTCCATGGTTCCCCCTTTCCCACTTGGTAGTTGCTTGGAGGACCCCAGTCTAATGGAAGCTGGTGAAACCTGGACCTGATGGAGCATCTAGGACAGTGATGGCTAACCTTGACACCCCAGGTGTTTTGGAACTACAACTCCCATCATCCCTAGCTAACAGGACCAGTGGTCAGGGATGATGGGAGTTGTAGTCCCAAAACATCTGGAGTGTCAAGGTTAGCCATCACTGAATTCTAGGAGGTCACATGGGTGAAGGGAGAAGGCTGTGCAACAGGTTTACCACAGCTATCAGCCTATCACCCATTCCCACCACCCCTCTGGGTAATACCCCTCCCCACCCTCTCACTATATATAAGGGTCTGGTGACTTCTGTTTCAGTGAATTGGAAGAAGTGTGCATGCACACGAAAGCTCATACCAAAAACAAACTTACTTGGTCTCTAAGGTGCTACTGGAAGGAATTTTTTTATTTTGTTTTCACTCTGATCTTGTTTCCCTGTTAAGGGAGGAGCTCAGTGCAGTGTGCACTTAACATAAGTGGGCAGAGGACTGCAGGCAGCAGACGTCATTCCCCAAAATAAAATTATACTAATGACCCCATTGTCATATAGTGAGCTTCATGGCTGGGTGAGGTTTCGAACCCGGGTCTCCCAGGCCTTAGCCCAATAGTCCTACCACCAAACCTAGGGACGCGGGTGGTGCTGTGGTCTAAACCACTGAGCCTCTTGAGCTTGCCGATCCGAAGGTTGGAGGTTTCAGTCCCTGCGACGGGATGAGCTCCCATTGCTCTGTCCCAGCTCCTGCCAACCTAGCAGTTCGAAAGCACACCAGTACAAGTAGATAAATAGGTACCGCTGCAGCAGGAAGGTAAACAGCGTTTTCGTGCGCTCTGGTTTCCGTCACGGTGTTCCATTGCGCCAGAAGCGGTTTAGTCATGCTGGCCACGTAACCCGGGAAAGCTGTCTGTGAACAAACGCCGGCTCCCTTGGCCTGAAAGCGAGACTGGACTTAACCAGCCAGGGGTCCCCTTGCCCTGAAAGCGAGACTGGACTTAACCAGCCAGGGGTCCTTTACTTTTGCAGGCAGCAATATGAATTACCCTAGTATACTTTGGTTTCTCGGAGCTCTTCCAACAATTGATGTCATCAGTTATCACTGGCACATGGCAGGGCGGAATGTAAGTGGCGCTAGGATGAGGCGGCAGGAAAGTTGGGGGAACTTTGCGGGGAGTGGGTGTGATGGCAGTTCATGTGTGTGTCCACCTGGGGTAAACCGTGGTAAACTTTATTCCGACGTTTAAAATCTTACTTGCGGTCTATGAGACACACTTATTAAGTGTCGAGAGAGGTTCTGTGCAAAAGCTGTTTGCATCTTGAAGATCTGGATTGTTGCGGAATAGTTTTTTGGGACACCCCGCCCCCCAGGCTAATGACAAAGCGATGCCTTGAAGTCTGGGAGACAGGCAGCTATTTATGAAGCACTGGGTGCATCACCATAACAAGGCAGAGAAAAAGCGAGTGCTCCGTAAGTGCATTGCAACACACCATGAAGCAATTGTGGGCAGCTGTACGACAAGTATGTTTTTACTTTCTGGCTCAAGTGTGCCTCTGCGGGGAAGCAGGAGAAATATCCTTGAGGGCTTTGTTTCCCTGTGTTCTGATTAGATTGACAGAGCCAGTGTGGTAGAACACAAAGGCAGGTGAGATAAGGATCAATAACTCTCCTCTAGGGGTGGGAGGATCTCTACATTTCGGTTCTCTTCTGAGGCACCATTCACCTGTGGAGCTTGTAGCTGCAACAAACAGCTGTGCAAGCCTTTGGGAGGCGGAGACTCGAGAGGGCACCAGAAGAAGGAGGGTAGGAAAGAAAGAGGGAAAGAGGTCAGGGTTGCCCGCGGTGCCCCAGACCATCATTCAAGGTGTGGGATGTATAACACTGGTGCAGTCAATCACAACATTCCTAGAGTGTACACAAAGGGGACTTGGTCCTCCAGGTAGAGTTTCCTGTGCCAAGACTGAAATCACTTCCTTTGTGTGACCAGAAGTGGGAGTGGCCTTTGTTGTTGTTGTTCAGTCGTTCAGTCGTGTCCGACTCTTCGTGACCCCATGGACCAGAGCACGCCAGGCACGCCTATCCTTCACTGCCTCTCGCAGTTTGGCCAAACTCATGTTAGTAGCTTCGAGAACACTGTCCAACCATCTCGTCCTTTGTCGTCCCCTTCTCCTTGTGCCCTCAACCTTTCCCAACATCAGGGTCTTTTCTAGGGAGTCTTCTCTTCTCATGAGGTGGCCAAAGTACTGGAGCCTTAACCTCAGGATCTGTCCTTCTAGTGAGCACTCAGGGCTGATTTCTTTAAGAATGGATAGGTTTGATCTTCTTGCAGTCCATGGGACTCTCAAGAGTCTCCTCCAGCACCATAATTCAAAAGCATCAATTCTTCGGCGATCAGCCTTCTTTATGGTCCAGCTCTCACTTCCGTACATTACTACTGGGAAAACCATAGCTTTAACTATACGGACCTTTGTTGGCAAGGTGATGTCTTTGCTTTTTAAGATGCTGTCTAGGTTTGTCATTGCTTTTCTCCCAAGAAGCAGGCGTCTTCTAATTTCGTGACTGCTGTCACCATCTGCAGTGATCATGGAACCCAAGAAAGTGAAATCTCTCACTGCCTCCATTTCTTCCCCTTCTATTTGCCAGGAGGTGATGGGACCAGTGGCCATGATCTTAGTTTTTTTGATGTTGAGCTTCAGACCATATTTTGCACTCTCCTCTTTCACCCTCATTAAAAGGTTCTTTAATTCCTCCTCACTTTCTGCCATCAAGGTTGTATCATCAGCATATCTGAGGTTGTTGATATTTCTTCCGGCAATCTTAATTCCGGTTTGGGATTCATCCAGTCCTGCCTTTCGCATGATGAATTCTGCATATAAGTTAAATAAGCAGGGAGACAATATACAGCCTTGTCGTACTCCTTTCCCAATTTTGAACCAATCAGTTATTCCATATCCAGTTCTAACTGTAGCTTCTTGTCCCACATAGAGATTTCTCAGGAGACAGATGAGGTGATCAGGCACTCCCATTTCTTTAAGAACTTGCCATAGTTTGCTGTGGTCGACACAGTCAAAAGCTTTTGCGTAGTCAATGAAGCAGAAGTAAATGTTTTTCTGGAACTCTCTAGCTTTCTCCATAATCCAGCGCATGTTTGCAATTTGGTCTCTGGTTCCTCTGCCCCTTCGAAATCCAGCTTGCACTTCTGGGAGTTCTCGGTCCACATACTGCTTAAGCCTGCCTTGTAGAATTTTTAGCAAAACCTTGCTAGCGTGTGAAATGAGCGCAATTGTGCGGTAGTTGGAGCATTCTTTGGCACTGCCCTTCTTTGGGATTGGGATGTAGACTGATCTTCTCCAATCCTCTGGCCACTGTTCAGTTTTCCAAACTTGCTGGCATATTGAGTGTAGCACCTTAACAGCATCATCTTTTAGAATTTTGAATAGTTCAGCTGGAATATCATCACTTCCACTGGCCTTGTTGTTAGCAAGGCTTTCTAGGGCCCATTTGACTTCACTCTCCAGGATGTCTGGCTCAAGGTCAGCAACCACACTACCTGAGGTGTACGAGACCTCCATATCTTTCTGGTATAATTCCTCTGTGTATTCCTGCCACCTCTTCTTGATGTCTTCTGCTTCTGTTAGGTCCTTTCCACTTTTGTCCTTAATTGTGGTAATCTTTGTACGAAATGTTCCTTTCATATCTCCAATTTTCTTGAACAGATCTCTGGTTTTCCCCATTCTGTTGTTTTCCTCTATTTCTTTGCATTGCTCGTTTAAAAAGGCCCTCTTGTCTCTCCTTGCTATTTTTTGGAAATCTGCATTCAATTTCCTGTATCTTTCACTATTTCCCTCGCATTTTGCTTGCCTTCTCTCCCCCGCTATTTGTAAGGCCTCATTTGACAGCCACTTTGCTTTCTTGCATTTCTTTTTCATTGGGATGGTTTTCGTTGCTGCCTCCTGTATAATGTTACGAGCCTCCATCCACAGTTCTTCAGGCACTCTATCCACCAAATCTAAATCCTTAAACCTGTTCTTCACTTCAACTGTGTATTCATAAGGAATTTGATTTAGATTGTATCTTACTGGCCCAGTGGTTTTTCCTACTTTCTTCAGTTTAAGCTGGAATTTTGCTATAAGAAGCTGATGATCTGAGCCACAGTCAGCTCCAGGTCTTGTTTTTGCTGACTGTATAGAGCTTCTCCATCTTTGGCTGCAGAGAATATAATCAATCTGATTTCGATGTTGCCCATCTGGTGATGTCCATGTGTAGAGTCGTCTCTTGTGTTGTTGGAAAAGAGTGTTTGTGATTAGCAACTTGTTCTCTTGACAGAACTCTATTAGCCTTTGCCCTGCTTCATTTTGAACTCCAAGGCCAAACTTGCCAGTTGTTCCTTTTATCTCTTGACTCCCTACTTTAGCATTCCAATCCCCTATAATGAGAAGAACATCCTTCCTTGGTGTCATTTCTATAAGGTGTTGTAAGTCTTCATAGAATTGGTCAATTTCAGTTTCTTCAGCACTGGTAGTTGGTGCATAAACTTGGATTACTGTGATGTTAAAAGGTCTGCCTTGGATTCGTATCGAGATCATTCTATCATTTTTGAGATTGCATCCCAGTACAGCTTTCGCCACTCTTTTGTTGACTATGAGGGCCACTCCATTTCTTTTACGGGATTCCTGCCCACAGTAGTAGATATGATAGTCATCCGAACTGAATTCACCCATTCCCGTCCATTTCAGTTCACTGATGCCCAGGATGTCAATGTTTATTCTTGCCATCTCGTTTTTTACCACATCCAGCTTACCAAGGTTCATGGTTCTTACATTCCAGGTTCCTATGCTATACTTTTCTTTACAGCATTGGACTTTCCTTTCGCTTCCAGGCATATCCGCAACTGAGCGTCCTTTCGGGTTTGGCCCAGCCGCTTCATCAGCTCTGAATCTACTTGTACTTGTCCTCCGCTCTTCCCCAGTAGCATGTTGGACGCCTTCCGACCTGAGGGGCTCATCTTCCAGCGTCATATCTTTTATATGCCTGTTGTCTTTGTCCATGGAGTTTTCTTGGCAGGGATACTGGAGTGGCTTGCCAGTTCCTTCTCCAGGTGGATCACGTTTGGTCCAAACTCTCCACTACAGGTAAGGGAGTGGCCTTACCTGTAGCTATTCAAAGATACAGGTGAGCTGCTACTCTCCCTCTCTTGCCACCAGGACTCCGAGGATGCAACATCTCAGGAGATGCTCTCTTGGCTTCCAGCCAAGAGAGGCCCACATGGAGCCTTTCTCCCTTAAGGAGAATCTCCACATGTACATACATTTAATCTAAGCTAGCCTGCCTTCTGAGACTGCCTGTATGAGCTTGGAATGTCTGTAAGTAAAAGCTTTATACTTTTATAAGCTTATGTGTTGCGTATTTTCTTTTAAGAGGGAACCAGGGGAAATATGTGCCAGGATCTGCCTTATTCTAGAAGTTCATAGGAACTTAAACGCCACGCTTTGCTGCGCTTTATTGGGGATGAGAAACTCTGCTAGTTTGGAGCTTGTTAGCACAAGCTGGGATAGGAAATATTAAACAATATTCCCTCATCCACATTCCCACTCATCTCCCACAAAGGGTCTTGAGGCCCAGAACTGCGTATTTTGTGTATTTTTAAAGGATTGCTTTGGATTGTGATTTTTGGCAGAGTAGTATTTTTCTGTTTGTACTTCCTGGTAAGCACATGGTCCTTTGTTCTCCATTGTGCTGTGAAAAGGGGGATTAGCGACCCCTCCCCTCCCTCAGAGCTCACAGACCTCAGAGGCAGTGAAGATTAGTTTGCATTTTGAGATTTTTAAGTTTTGATTTTTGAATTTTAGCCATTTTTGGGAATTTTGAAAATTTTTCAATTTTTGAGGATTAAGATGGCAAGCTCAGGATTTGATAGTGAAGCAAGATCAAGCTTTATGCTGCTGAATGATCGTAACTTTGTGCAATGGAAGCAGCGCCTTTTAGTGCATCTTGGTGCAAAACAAGTGCTTAAAGCGGTGAAAGATCCCAAACCTGATTTTGCTGATTTAACCAAGAAAGCAGATTGGGAAAGGCAAGATGCAGAAGCTAAACACATAATTTTGAGCAGTTTGAAAGATGAGCATTTATCTCTGATTGACTATGAAAGTGATGCATCTCAGATTCTAAAGGATATTGAGAGGGTTTATGCACAATCATCAGAGAACTCTTATAGACATTTATTGGATAAACTGCTGAAGTTAAAGATGAATTCCAGAGAACAATTTACAGGGCATTTTAAGGACTTTAATTAAATTGTTCAAAGGATTGCCCTAACTCCCAGAGCTTTTGATGATGCAACCAAAGTGACTTTTATGCTGGCATCATTAGGAAAAGAATTTACTTCATTTAAGAGTATAATGGATCACACCAGAGATTTGACTTTTAATGAACTAGTAAATCACTTAAGAGAGGAATGCAGAGATTACCTTGATTCTCCACAAAGGAATCCAAGGAGGGACACAAGTTATGTTTCTAAGCAATTTCCCAAGTCTAAGGAAGTGTCCAAAGAATTAATATGCCATAACTGCAATTTAAAAGGGCACATAGCAAGGAGTTGCCAGAAGCCCAAGAATAAGTCCCGCCCCTTTCAACCAAAAGGTGAAAAGAAGGGGGGTCACGAGCGTACATTTCTACTGCAAGAAAAGAGTTTAAATGTGCAAAGAAATGAAAGGAAAAGTGACCAATTTATTTTAGATTCGGGAGCCACAAGCCATTTTGCGCATAAAAGAGAATATTTCAGAGAAATTAATGATAGTGAATGGACTGAAATCCAGATTGCTGATGGAAATGTTCTAAAATCACAAGGTGCAGGTTCAATGCGTTTGAAATTCAAGGTGAACAATGAATCTCTTGAAACAACTGTGCCTAACGTTCAATATGTCCCAGAATTGAATTGTAACTTGCTTAGTGTGTCTGCTTTAGACAAGAAAGGTTTCAAGGTTATATTTGCCAATGGAGAATGCAATGTAACGAAAAATGATGAGGTTTATGCTCAAGGGAAACTAATCAATGGTGTTTATGAGATTAACGTTTCAGAAAACCAATCAGCACAAGTCGCCCAATCCAAGCAGAAGCATGAAGCAGATCTGGAGCTCTGGCATCGAAGACTGGGTCACCGGGATATCAGAGTCATCCAGGAACTGCAGAATGGAGATCTTGTGAGAGGTCTACAGGTAAACAAAAGTAACACACCCACACCAAAGTGTATAACTTGTGTAAGTGAAAAAGGAGTCAAACCTTCTTTCCCACGTTGTGCAGAAAAGAGAAGCACAAAAGTTCTGGACATTGTGTACACTGATTTAGCTGGACCTATGAATATACCTTCCTTAGGAGGAAATAAGTATATTTTGATATTTTTGGATGATTATTCAAGGTTTTGTGTGGGATACCTTCTCAAAGAGAAGAGTGAAACAGTGGAATTGTTCAAGCAATACGTAAGCATGGTCAAGAACAAATTCCATCGAGCACCCACCACCCTAATGTCCGATAATGGTGGGGAGTTTTGCTCACGTGAAATGGAAGCCTTCATGGCTCAGGAAGGCATAGCACATGTGACCACAGTAAGCTACACACCTCAACAAAACTCTATTGCTGAGAGGAAATTTAGGTCCATCCTAGAGATGACAAGGTGTATGCTAAAAGGATCCAACTTGTCGAAGAAACTTTGGGGCGAGGCAGCAAATACTGCGATTTATATACAGAATAGACTGCCAACAAAAGGCACAGAGCGCACGCCATTTGAACTTTGGCATGGAAGAGCCCCAAATTTGTCACACATACGTGTATTTGGAAGTTTGTGCTATTACCACGTGCCCAAGGAGCACAGACACAAACTTGACTCCAGAGCAAAGCCTGGTATCCTAGTTGGATATGCTTCTGGAGGAAAAGGCTACAGAGTTGTGGACTTACAAACAGGGAAAACAAGTTCACATCACGTGATTCATTTTGAGGAGTATGAAAAGGCTGACACAAGGAACACAGCAATTGACTGTTCCAATGAGCCAGCAACAGAGGAGTTTGTAAGTTTTCCTTTTGAAGCCATACCAGAAACTAATCCACCTCCTAGTATTGTACCTCCTAGTGTTGTAGCACCCCCTACAGATGACACCCCAGAAGACGCGGAGGACCAGATGTCAGAAGGCTCCAGAGACGAAGAGGACCCGTATGCAGGGATGCCGCCATTGGAAGGAGATGAGGAAGCTGATGCGGTTCAACAAGAGCCAGAGGTCAGACGTTCCTCCAGGTCCAACAGAGGCGTTCCACCACTACGACTGTCCTACTTTGCAGGGTCGGCGCCACCACAGGAACCTTCCACGTGGGAACAGGTTCAACGGTTGCCAGCTGCTGAGGCCAGTCTCTGGAAGCAAGCCGCGCAGGAAGAGATGGATGCACTGCATCGCAACAAGACCTGGACCCTGACAGAGCTACCTCCTGGTAAGAAGGCAATTGGGTCCAAGTGGGTGTTCAAGCTTAAGAAGGGGTCAGAAGGGGAGGTGCAACGCTACAAAGCTAGGCTTGTAGCACAAGGATTTTCACAACAGTATGGCGAAGATTATGATCAAGTATTTGCGCCTACAGTGCGATATAGCAGTGTTAGATTACTCCTAAGTATTGCAGCCTCTAAAGGGATGAAAGTCCGTCATGTCGACATAGCAACAGCTTTTCTTCATGGGACGATTTCTGAACAGATTTATATGAAGCAGCCCAAAGGCTTTATCAAGCAAAATGAGGCACATCTTGTATGTAAACTTCAGAAAGGAATTTACGGTTTGAAACAAGCTGCAAGAGCATGGAACCAGAAATTACATGAAATGCTGGTTCAGCTTGGGTACAAGCAGTCAACAGCTGACAAGTGCCTGTACACTAAGAACAGAAATGGACAATTCTCTTACATTCTGGCTTTTGTCGATGATTTATTAATATCAACGTCCAATGACAGAGACTATAAAGACATAGTCAGACATCTCAACAAAGAGGTGGAAGTAAAGGAATTGGGACTTGTCCAGTATTACTTGGGAATTCAAATTGAGAGAGAAGAGGACGGCTCATTTCTTCTCAGCCAGAAGCAGAAGATAATAGAACTGATAGAAAGCATGCAGATGCAAGGTGCACACCCTGTCGCGACACCCATGGCCACAGATTTTCTAAAGAATCAACAAGATTCGAAGCTGCTGCCAGACAACAGCGAATACAGGTCAGCGATTGGTAAACTTTTGTATTTGGTTACTACCAGCAGACCTGACATAGCAAGTGCAGTGGGGATCCTAAGTAGAAAAGTGAGTTCTCCCACTGAACATGACTTGGGTGGGGTCAAGAGGGTGGTGCGTTACCTCAAGGGTACAATGAATTGTAAATTAAAATTGCCAGCTGTAAGGGACCCTAAGTTGGTTGGGTACAGTGATGCAGATTGGGCTGGGGATAAGGCGGATTACAAATCCACAAGTGGTTATGTTTTTATGTTTGGAAATGCACCTATCATTTGGGGCAGTTATAAACAGAAATGTGTAGCCTTATCGTCCACAGAGAGTGAATATATTTCAGCTTCGGAAGCATGCAGAGAGATCATCTGGCTGGATCAACTCCTGACAGACTTTGGTTTGCCGAGAAAAGGACCTGTCAGCTTGATGGAGGACAATCAAGGCTGCCTGCAGCTAGCGCAAACCGAAAAGTTCCTTGCACGTTCAAAACACATTGGGGTCAGGTATCACTTCATTCGCCAGATGATCCAAGATGGACTAGTAGAAATGTCCTACTGTAATACTCAGGAGATGACTGCGGACATTCTCACGAAACCCTTGCCACGAGAGAGTTTCCAGAACCTGCGTGTCAAGCTGGGACTCTGGGTGGTTGAATAAAGTTGTTTTATGTTTGTTAAATGTTGTTCAGACTGAGAAGGGGTTTGTGGGATGTATAACACTGGTGCAGTCAATCACAACATTCCTAGAGTGTACACAAAGGGGACTTGGTCCTCCAGGTAGAGTTTCCTGTGCCAAGACTGAAATCACTTCCTTTGTGTGACCAGAAGTGGGAGTGGCCTTACCTGTAGCTATTCAAAGATACAGGTGAGCTGCTACTCTCCCTCTCTTGCCACCAGGACTCCGAGGATGCAACATCTCAGGAGATGCTCTCTTGGCTTCCAGCCAAGAGAGGCCCACATGGAGCCTTTCTCCCTTAAGGAGAATCTCCACATGTACATACATTTAATCTAAGCTAGCCTGCCTTCTGAGACTGCCTGTATGAGCTTGGAATGTCTGTAAGTAAAAGCTTTATACTTTTATAAGCTTATGTGTTGCGTATTTTCTTTTAAGAGGGAACCAGGGGAAATATGTGCCAGGATCTGCCTTATTCTAGAAGTTCATAGGAACTTAAACGCCACGCTTTGCTGCGCTTTATTGGGGATGAGAAACTCTGCTAGTTTGGAGCTTGTTAGCACAAGCTGGGATAGGAAATATTAAACAATATTCCCTCATCCACATTCCCACTCATCTCCCACACAAGGCACCCCAGGGTATCACGGCACATTGGTTGAAAACCACTGCAGTACTTGGATGGACGCAAGGGAGAAACGTGCTAAGAGGAAGGCACGCTTGGCAAATCCACACCGTGATCAGCTGCCGCCCGGACCCGGTAACCAATGTGTCCCCCCCCCCCCCGTGGAAGGACGTGTGGATCCATAATTGGCCAGTGTGGTGTAGTGGTTAGGAGCGGTAGTCTTGTAATCTGGTGAACCGGGTTCGCGTCTCCGCTCCTCCACATCCAGCTGCTGGGTGACCTTGGGCTAGTCACACTTCTTTGAAGTCTCTCAGCACCACTCACCTCACAGAGTGTTTGTTGTGGGGGAGGAAGGAAAAGGAGAATGTTAGCCGCTTTGAGACTCCTTCAAGTAGCGATAAAGCGGGATATCAAATCCAAACTCCTTCTCCTTCTCCTTCTCCTTCTCCTTCTCCTTCTTCTTCTTCTTCTTCTTCTTCTTCTTCTTCTTTCACAGTCACTTATGGACTCAATGTTAAAACCGTGTTCATGGAAGACAATCTTATTCGGCTACGAGTGATCGCCAAAGAAGAAGACACCACTGTGCCACAATATATCTGAAATGCCCAAATAGAATAATAGAATCAAGGAATTGTAGAGGTGGAAGGTGCCTGAGAGTCATCTAGTCCATCCCCCCACAATACAGGAATCTCAACACAATTTTCCACATCCAATTTGAAACCATACCGGAGCCTGCTTAGCTTTGCAAATGTGCTAACAGTTTTTCTTGCTGCTCCACCAGGAGCTAGGGAGCAGCTTTTATAAATTCTATGGAGCAGTAAGAGCAAAACAACTCAACTCAATCAAGGTTACTATAGTCACTCCCAAACTTTGAACTAATAAAGGGCTAATGACGAGAAGATTTTGTATGAACAAAAAAAACACAAACCCAATGTTGCGCTTGGAGCCATTTGGCACAAGCTATTAAGAGAGCTGACTAAGCTGTTATTTATTGGCAGCCCTAATAAACTTATCTGGAGAGCCAAAGAAATGTGAATGCCTGTAATGAAACCTATATAGCTTCTTGACTTTCTGTATCTCCCCTTGTAAACAACATTACTGGCCTGAGACCTGTTTATTAGGCCCTGCAAGTTTAGGTCTCTGAGGAGGTCACACGGCACTATGTGTGGCAGGGGACAGGTGGTTTTCCAAGCTTCAAAGCCTGATCTGGTATTGCCACTGCCTTCCTTTATGTTAACATTCCTATATCATTCACAAATTCAAGAGTCAGGATTCACAACAGAACTTAGAAACCCCTTCCCACTCCATGGATTTAAAAAAAAAATGCATGGTGGCCACCCAGCTCTAGGTATTTCTGGATAACACCAATTTTCTGGGTCTGAACAAGCAGCATTGGTTGTCCGGATGTACAAGGTTTCCTGAGAAATGTCTTTGGAGAAATGTTTGTTACTTGGCTCTGCATGATCTTTTTGGCATTTAATTAGCAAAGGGTTCCCAGCAATGAACCACGGAAAAAAATATTGCTGGCTCTCTCTGTCTCTCATAACTCCTTTTGCACCAGTTTTTTTTTTTAATACCGTATTTTTCGCTCTATAAGGCGCACCTGACCATAGGACGCACCTAGTTTTTAGAGGGGGAAAGCCCCAATTTTTTGAGGATCAGCTCAAATTTCTGCAGCTTCTTTTGCAAAGGAGAAAAGCCCCAATTTTTGAGGATCAGCTCAAAGTTGTTGAGCTTACTTTGCAAAGGGAAAAAACCCTGTTTTATGGGGTTTAACTCACAGTTCTGCAGCTTCAGGAAGCCATTTCTACAGTTTCCAGACAGATAATCTAATCAGCCAGTCACATGTCGCTGGGGAAACAGCCTCCCTCTGCAAGGGGGCGGGGCTGGAATCTCTCTCCCTTATCTCTCTCCCCGATCGTTTGCTGAGCAGCTGCTCAGCGGGCTTCCTTTCAACACCCCCTTCTTTCTTTTCTTTTTTAAAAAAAGCACAATCTGCTTTTGCCCCTGGGCAGTTCAGCTCCAGGGACCACACATTCGCTCCATAAGACGCACAGACATTTCCCCTTACTTTTTAGGAGGAAAAAAGTGTGTCTTATGGAGTGAAAAATATGGTAACTTTTTACTGGGTTTTATAATCGAGGATCATAGGAATAATTTTCTTTTGCACCAGTTTCCAAAAAAAGGCAAGGACAAAACCCTTTTTTAAAAGTTGGTGCTTTAACACTCCAATCAGAACAAATTTGGGGGGTACACCGGGGATTGGGGGGCAGAGAGGAAGATGATATCCCACTGAGTGGACTTGTGTTGGCACCCCGGAGGCCTTTTTTAATATATGTTATAATATTGTAAATCGCTTTGGGATACCAATTTATACCCCACCCATCTGGCTGGGTTTCCCCAGCCACTCTGGGCAGCTCCCAATAAAATATTAAAAACACAATAAAACATCAAACATTAAAAACTTCCCTAAACAGGGCTGCCTTCAGGTGTCTTCTAAAAGTCAGATAGTTATTTCCTTGACATCTGATGGGAGGGCATTCCGCAGGGCGAGCGCCACCATCGATAAGACCCTCTGCCTGATTCCCTGTAACCTTACTTCTCATACTGAGGGAACCGCCCTTGGAGCTGGACCTCAGTGTCTGGGCTGAACGATGAGGGTGGAGACGCTCCTTCAGGTATACTGGGCCGAGGCCGTTTAGGGCTTTATAGGTCAGCACCAACACTTTGAATTGTGCTCGGAAACGAACTGGGAGCCAATGTCTTTCAGTTATGTGGCCTCGGCAGCCACTCCCAGTCACCAGTCTCGCTGCCACATTCTGGATTAGTTGTAGTTTCCGGGTCACCTTCAAAGGTAGCCCCACATAGAGCACGTTGCAGTAGTCCAAGTGGGATATAACCAGAGCATAATCCATAAGGTTAGCGTCTTGCCCTCCAAGCCCTTAAGCACTCCATGAATAAGATTGTTGTTGTTTAGTCGTTCAGTCGTGTCCGACTCTTCGTACCCCATGGACCAGAGCACGCCAGGCACTCCTGTCTTCCACTGCCTCCCACAGTTTGGTCAAACTCATATTAGTAGCTTTGAAAACACTGTCCAACCATCTCGTCCTCTGTTGTCCCCTTCTCCTTGTGCCCTCCATCTTTCCCAACATCAGGGTCTTTTCCAGGGAGTCTTCTCTTCTCATGAGGTGACCAAAGTATCGGAGCCTCAGCTTCAGGATCTTTCCTTCCAGTGAGCACTCAGGGCTGATTTCTTTAAGAATGGATAGGTTTGATCTTCTTGCAGTCCATGGGACTCTCAAGAGTCTCCTCCAGCACCATAATTCAAAAGCATCAATTCAGCCTTCTTTATGGTCCAGCTCTCACTTCCATGCATCACTACTGGGAAAACCATAGCTTTAACTATACGGACCTTTGTTGGCAAGGTGATGTCTCTACTTTTTAAGATGCTGTCTAGGTTTGTCATTGCTTTTCTCCCAAGAAGCAGGCGTCTTTTAATTTCGTGGCTGCTGTCACCATCTGCAGTGATCATGGAACCCAAGAAAGGAAAATCTTTCACTGCCTCCATTTCTTCCCCTTCTATTTGCCAGGAGGGGATGGGACCAGTGGCCATGATCTTAGTTTTTTTGATGTTGAGCCTCAGAAAAAACATATTTTGCGCTTTCCTCTTTCACCGTCATTAAAAGGTTCTTTAATTCCTCCTCACTTTCTGCCATCAAGGTTGTGTCATCAGCATATCTGAGGTTGTTGATATTTCTTCCGGCAATCTTAATTCCGACTTGGGATTCATCCAGTTCAGCCTTTCACATGATGAATTCTGCATATAAGTTAAATAAGCAGGGAGACAATATACAGCCTTGTCGTACTCCTTTCCCAATTTTGAACCAATCAAGAACCAGTGTCACATTTTCTTGTCTAGATCTTTCCATTGTTCCTCTCTTTTGAAGAGCTTCATTTGCAGATGAGTCGTGCTTGTGATATATAAATTGAGAATTGGAGCAGAGGTTCAGTGTTGCAGTTAACAACACTGTTGCACAAATGGTGCTGGTCTGCAGGCCAGATCCAAATACATAAACATCACACATTGGTACTGATATATCCAGTGAACACATTAAAACCAAGCCTGTGTTTACCTTTCCAACATGAACATCTGGAGGATACAATATCAAAATATATTTTCGATCAGGGCAGGCCAAGCAAGCTCTTTTTGTTTTCCTCTGGAAGCGGAACAAAACCGGCTTGCAAACAGATACTTGGGTTTCTATTGCAACAACCGAGAAGACAGACAAAACCAGGGCGTATTAAAATAATATACTAACCAGAGAAGAAAATGCCAGTAAGTAAATCAGCCTTGGCTTACTGATAATCACATGAGGATGTCAAAAGCGATGCGATAGGATGGAGAAAGATGAAAAAGGCAGCGAAATGAATGACGGCGCAGAGAACGGCATCCGTGCACGAGGAGAGTTTAAGAGATTAGATTTGCTTTCAAAGAGGGAACATCAAAGAGGGAACTTATTTACTTTGGATTATGGCACAAGAACCAGGAGGGCTTCTGCACATTTGTTTAAAAATAAAAGAGAGTATCACTGCTTCTTCAACGCTCGGTTAACCACTGGGACAAAATGTCCTGGGTCACCTTCAGGTGAAGCAAACTTAATTCAAAATGGTATGAAATAGGATGGAACCCTTAGTGGCTGTTTAGTAAGGTGAGTGACCTTACATTCAGGACTAATTCATAGCCCTCATCTGGAAATAATTTCAGTTGTCTAAACATTTTCTGTGTGTATCTTCTTTCCTTTTACTCAAACTTTCCTTTTCAGTATTTTCAAGACTTTCATATTGATAACATAAACATATCTCATTTTCACTAAAAGACATTTCAGTGGAACAGTCCTTGGATTAGAAGACTGATTTTCACTGCCCGTTATTAAAACCTTTTAAGAAAACCAATATAACGAGAACATCTGATTTCTCTCTCTCTTATTGCTGTTCTCACAGCATAATCCTGTGCATATTTACTCAGAAGTAAATGCCCCTTTCTACGCAGAGACTTATTAACTAGCATGTGCTTTGAATAAGTCGCATCAAAACCACTAAACCTTACTTCTGAGTTGACGTGCATATGGTCTTGCTAGCGATAAGGAATCGTTTCTCCAGTTGAGAGGCACAAAACCTAACTGAGAATAAATTTAGATAAAATAATATTAGAAAGTTCAAGCTAAACCAGCTGACAACCCCGGGTAACTCAGATGCATTACTCAAATTCATTCATACAGCACTATTCTGCTGTACTAGATTTGCAAAGGGTTTGTGGCAGAAAGAGGGCATGACTGGGAACGATATTTATGAGCTGGAAAAAAAATTCACATCCGGCAACTAATGTGCCCCTTTGGTTTCAGATAGTATATGAGTAAAGGTAAAGGTAAAGGTAAAGGGACCCCTGACCACTAGGTCCCATCGTGACCGACTCTGGGGTTGCGGCGCTCATCTTGCTCTATAGGCCAGGGGAGCCGGCGTTTGTCTGCAGACAGCTTCCAGGTCGTGTGGCCAGCACGACTAAGCCGCTTCTGGCGAACCAGAGCAGCGCACGGAAACGCTGTTTATCTTCCCGCCGGAGCAGTACCTATTTATCTACTTGCACTTTGACGTGCTTTCAAACTGCTAGGTGGGCAGGAGCTGGGACCGAGCAACGGGAGCTCACCCCGTCGCGGGGATTCGAACCGCCGACCTTCTGATCGGCAAGCCCTAGGCTCTGTGGTTTAACCCACAGCGCCACCCGCATCAAGTATATGAGTAGATGAGTCTAAGAAGCCTGGAACGCAAATTTTCACGGGCCTCTAGTAGCTATGGTGGCTAATTTACCAGAAGTAATGTATTTAGCATTAATTCTGGAAGTGTGTACTGTACTTGATTCTGACCAAACTAAGCCTCTCAACAGCAAAATATACATACATACAGTGAGTCTGTAATTACCGGTACTTGCCAACTCTGCTTAAATTAAACAGCAGAGGGAGCTAATTACTGTTCCAAACAAATGGCTTTTTGATAAGCCCATGGACAATAAAAAGCACAGCCTGGCAGCAGGGAACAAGCAACTTCCCTAGCATTTGTCATGCTGTTGCACAGGGATGAGGAATCTGTGACCTTCCAGATGTTGCTGGACTACAACTCCCATCATCCATGACCATTGTCCATGCTCCAATACAGACACGCTTTCACTTTCACAAGATTGACTATACTGCCTTTGGCTGTATTTGAGGGTCGATTTCAAAAAAATTCACTGGAAAAACATGTGGAGATGGCAGTATTGAGTCAGTGTCTTGTGTGCTTCTGGCTTGCACTCTTTATAAAGATTTGAGGAGTGAGGTTATTATTACCCCTCTATTATTCACTCCGGGTCGCTCAACCATTGCTACTGTGTCCTTCCTTTTAGCAGACCAAGATGATCAGGTGACAGCAAAAACTGAAAGGTTTTTAGCAGGGGCAATTAGAAAAAGATCTATTATTTGATTATTGATGTAAACCTCCAAAATGTATTTTGTATAGTTAGGTTTTTACCTCTACCTTCAGTATGTTTTATTTCGTTGCTATGGCTAGTGGCTGATGCAAATTATTATTATTATTATTATTATTATTATTATTATTATTATTATTATTCTGCCTCACAGGGTGGGAGATGAGATTAAAATAGCAATGACCCTCTTGTCTGTCACGTCATGGTCCTTGGAAGAAAAATGATTTGTAATCATTAATTTATTCTTAAGTTGCTCGTCCTCATCTATTTGTGGTTTCTCTCTAGGAGGCTGAGAACTAAACAAGAGAAACAGATGACGGTCCAAAAGCCAATCCCATTCTGGGAAATCAGACTTGCACTCGCAGGCCATACGCAGCGTCTGAGAAATAGCGTGTGGGTGGATCAGCATAGGAAAAGCCAATTGGTGCTTGGCTAATGGATGTTACCCATTAAAATCTGGAAGCAGTAGAACTCAAGGATGAATCGCGAGTCCCTGGAGATTCTGGGTTGGGCTGGCGGAGTAGCACATTCGAAACGTGTTCTTTTCCTCAAAGAATTCTGGGCACTGCAGTTTACTATTCACAGATTTATAATCCCCAGCAACCCTTAACAAATGGCTCAGGGCCACAATACCTCAAGGAACGCCTCTTCCCATATGAACCTACCCGGACCCTGAGATCATCTTCTGAGGCCCTTCTTCGTGTGCCTCCTCCTCGAAAGGTCCGGAGGGTGGCAACATGAGAACGGGGCCTTCTCTGCAGTGGCTCCCCATGTGTGGAATGCTCTCCCCAGGGAAGTTCACCTGGCGCCTTCATTATACACCTTTAGGTGCCAGGCAAAAACGTTCCTTTTTAACCAGGCCTTTGCTTGATCTTATTGACATCCAACACCCTTTTAGATTGTGGCTCTTTGGGGTTTTTTTTATTGGGTTATTGCTTTTGGTTTGCTTTTATATGTTGTGGTTTTGTTTGTGAACTGCCCTGAGACCTCTGGATATAGGGCAGTGTATAAATTGAATAAATGAAATGAAAATGAAATTAAAGACAGTGTCCAGCATTCTTTGAGTGGAATGGGGGGGGGGGGAATGCGCTCTGAACATGGATGTAGCCAGGATTTATGTTAGCGGGGCAGGATACCAACCTGCCAGCATCCTCTGTCTGGCTCTGTCTAGCAGATTCAGAATGAAACATCTCATCAACAATCTGTCAAAATCTCCAGTCATTTGAAAACTAGGAAGCTAAATAAAAAATCAACATCAGGGAGTACCTTTCATGCAGTTAACAAGTATATGTTGCAAAATTACAAAGAACATGCCTTTTTCCATCTTCCTTTTTAAAAAATCCGAACGAAAACCAGTTTTATTGGGTTTGCTGAGAACCTTTCACAACATCATCCACGTGACCTCGGCAAGCATTTCAATTTCAAATATTCTGATTATTCCTACTTTTAGTTAAGCATTTTTATTTGTTTACTTGGTTTGGGAGGGGCAGCTGCTCCCCACCCTCCAGCTACGCCCATGGCTCTGAATGCGTTTCAAAGGTATGGTGTCTATGCAGTCATAGATAGATGAGCAAATGCAGCAACACGGAGCCACTTCTGTATGCTAGCTGCATGATGCCAGAAGCCAAATTCGTTGGTATTTAAAATAAACAGATAAACAGAACAAACCCTCCCACATTTAAATATGCAGAAGGGTTGTCTTTGATACTGTAGCCTTGTCCGGGTCTGAAACCTAGGAGCTTTGATGAGCCAGGGGTGTGGCGTTTCATGCAACTCTTTGCTAATCTATGCAACAAGCAAACTCGCACCCACAGTTGCTGCTGCTGCTGTTCTGCTGGCTGTTGTCTTTGTCATTCTGAAGTTGCTGCATCTTCTCCTGAGCAGAGAGCTGCCTCTTCCTGGCACGGCATCTGCTTTCGATAGCTTGCACACCAAGCCTGCTGACAACAAGGAGTTTGATGGCGCTGCTCCTTGACCCCCGTCCCAGCCTGTTTTCTCTGGCAGCACTTTCCCCTCTCCTCAGCTTTGCCTGCCCTGGAAGGACCAGCAAGCAAGCGGTCCTCCTCCTACTCACCCTAAGGAACGGCTGAGAGCACTCTTGGCTTCTCACACTCTTTGAGAGGCATGGTGTAACGTTTTTGCACTGTTTGTTCCATCCTTTTCAACCCGACCCATCAAGGGTTAACCAGAGGCGTAGCAAGCCCAGGTGGTACCCGGGACGGAATTTTTTTTGTCGCCCCCCCCACACTTTAATTTAATTTTTAAAAAAAAAAAATTAAAAAGTGTCACCCCTCCCCCTCTGATGGTGCCACTTTGTGAGGTGTGGGGGTTTTCTGTGTGTGTGTCTATTATCTCTTTTTTTCCAATAAAGTTAAATTTTAAAAAAATAAAAAATAAAAATGTAAAAAAATAAAAAAATAAATAAAAATAAAAAGTGTCACCCCCCTCTGATGGTGCCACTTTGTGAGGTGGGGGGGGTTGTGTGTGTGTCTATTATCTCTTTTTTCAATGAAGTTAAAATTAAAAAAAATAAAAAATGTAAAAATAAAAATAAAAATAAAAAGTGTCACCCCCCCCTCTGATGGTGCCACTTTGCGAGGTGTGGGGGTTTTGTGTGTGTGTGTCTATTATCTCTTTTTTTCCAATAAAGTTAAAATAAAAAAAATAAAAATAAAAAGTGTCACCCCCCTCTGATGGTGCCACTTTGTGAGGTGTGGGGGTTTTGTGTGTGTGTGTCTATTATCTCTTTTTTTCCAATAAATTAAAATTAAAAAAAAATGTAAAAAAAATAAAAATAAAAAGTGTCACCCCCCTCTGATGGTGCCACTTTGTGAGATGTGGGGGGTTGTGTGTGTGTGTGTGTGTGTCTATTATCTCTTTTTTTTCAATAAAGTTAAAATAAAAATAATAATAATAAATGATAAAAATAAAATAAATAAAAAAATAAAAAAATTAAAAAGTGTCACCCCCCTCTGATGGTGCCACTTTGTGAGGTGTGGGGGGTTGTGTGTGTGCCTATTATCTCTTTTTTCAATGAAGTTAAAATAAAAAAAAAATTTTTTTTAAAAAAGTGTCACCCCCCTCTGGGGTGGAACCCGGGGTGCCCCCCCCGGCCCCCCGTTGCTACGCCCCTGGGTTAACTCAGACTCTAGGCTGGACTGACTGAACATTCTATGAGGGGAGGGGCGGCTGACTGTTGGAGGAGAATGGGCAGTCGTTGAGTCAGTTGAGAGGGGTTTTTGGGAGCAGGAGTGTGGGGTGGTTGAAAAGAAGGTCTGTGAGAGTAGGTTTAGATTAGGTAATTGTATGGTTATCTTTTATTTGATTAACATTTAGGGCTTTAAAGGTCAGCACCAACACTTTGAATTGTGCTCAGAAACATACTGGGAGCTGTCTGCACGCCCACATTTGAAATACATCCCAATCACCAAATAATCCTGGGAACTATGGTTTGTTAAGAGCTCTGGGAATTGTAGCCCTACTCGTTCAATATAAGTACACCATCTTTTAAGGCTAACCCTATTGATCATAGAATTGGAGAGTTGGAAGGGACCATGAGGATTGTCTAGTACCTGTAAGTAGCTCTGTTGGGATTATTTTGGATTGGCGTGTTGGCATACCACGCTGAACATATTAAAGCAAAGCACTGCGTTGGCATACCACGATAATTCTGCCTAGGCTAAAGGTGTTGCGCTGGCAAACCACACGGCGCTGTAACGTCAGAAACGTCACATACGCAATGGAGGAGGCATGGGGGGAGTTTGGGGGAGTCACATTTTGGAAAACAACTCCTTACATGGTGTTATGTGCTGTTGCAGATGTTTCCTTATTTGGGTTCTTAAGATGTACCTATGTGGTTAACTACCGTATTAACAAGGTGTAAGATTGTCAATAAAAGGGACCCTCACAAGAGAGTTGGGGTGCTTTCCCGTACATCCATCCTGTCTCCACGTCGTTCTTTCCCGCCATTTCCCGCATAGTTCAACCCCCTGCAATGCAGGGATCTTTTGCCCGATGTGGGACTCAAATCCGTGACCCTGAGATTAAGAGTTTTGTGGTTTACGGACTGAGCTATCCTTCATCCTTCACTGAGCTATCACTGAAACTGCCTTGGTCGCACTGGTCGATGATCTCCGGCGGGCTAGGGACAAAGGTGAGAGCTGTTTCCTAGTTCTGCTGGATCTCTCAGCGGCTTTTGACACCATCGACCATAACATCCTTCTGGACCGTCTAGAGGGGTTGGGAGCTGGGGGCACTGTTATACAGTGGTTCCGCTCCTTCCTCCTGGGCCGTGTTCATAAAGTGGTGGTGGGGGATGAGTGTTCAGACCCCTGGGCTCTCACTTGTGGGGTACCTCAGGGTTCCGTCCTCTCCCCCATGCTTTTTAACATCTATATGCAGCCGCTGGGAGAGATCATCAGGGGGTTTGGGCTGGGTGTTCATCAGTATGCGGATGATACCCAGCTCTACCTCTCTTTCAAATCAGAACCAGTGAAGGCGGTGAAGGTCCTGTGTGAGTGCCTGGAGGCGGTTGGAGGATGGATGGCGGCTAACAGATTGTGGTTGAATCCTGACAAGACAGAAGTACTGTTTTGGGGGGACAGGGTGCGAGCGGGTGTGGGGGACTCCCTGGTCCTGAATGGGGTAACTGTGCCCCTGAAGGACCAGGTGCGCAGCCTGGGAGTCATTTTGGACTCACAGCTGTCCATGGAGGCGCAGGTTAATTCTGTGTCCAGGGCGGCTGTCTACCAGCTCCATCTGGTACGCAGGCTGAGACCCTACCTGCCCGCAGACTGTCTCGTCAGAGTGGTGCATGCTCTAGTTATCTCCTGCTTGGACTACTGCAATGCGCTCTACGTGGGGCTACCTTTGAAGGTGACCCGGAAACTGCAATTAATCCAGAATGCGGCAGCTAGACTGGTGACTGGGAGTGGCCGCTGGGACCACATAACACCGGTCCTGAGAGATCTACACTGGCTCCCAGTACGTTTCCGAGCACAATTCAAAGTGTTGGTGCTGACCTTTAAAGCCCTAAACGGCCTCGGTCCTGTATACCTGAAGGAGCGTCTCCACCCCCACCGTTCAGCCCGGACACTGAGGTCCAGCGCTGAGGGCCTTCTGGCGGTTCCCTCACTCCAAGAAACGAAGCTACAGGGAACCAGGCAGAGGGCCTTTTCGGTGGTGGCGCCCGCCCTGTGGAACGCCCTCCCGTCAGAGGTCAAAGCAATAAACAACCACATGACCTTTAGAAAACACCTGAAGGCAGCCCTGTTCAGGGAAGCTTTTAATCTGTGATATTTTAATGTTTTGTTTTTTAATATTTGCTGGAAGCCGCCCAGGGTGGCTGGGGAGACCCGGCCAGATGGGCGGGGTACAAATAATAAATTATTATTATTATTATTATTATTATTATTATTATTATTATTATATTACATTTGCATGTCTATCCAACTACTGAAACAAGCTAGTGTCACGGTACATCAATGTGAAGGCCTCTCCTCCTCAGAAGCAGTCCTCTAACCGCACATAGTTGTGGAAAAATACAGTAGCTGGCTACTTGGATGCATTTGACTTCTGAAATCCCGTGGCAATTAATTGGAGGTCACAAAAGCCTGATAGCAAATTGCCACATAGCAAGAGAACAAGCTTGCAAGGCTGTCTGTCAGAATACCCATTCTTTCTCAGCTGTCTTGCCCATTGCACTTATTTTGCAATATAGATCTAGATATATAGTTTCTCCATATCTACCAATGGTAGCAAATAATAAAATTATTATTATTATTATTATTATTATTATTATTACATTAATACATTGTTTTAATGTATTTTTAACCTTCTGTTGGAAGCCACCCAGAATGGCTGGGGAAAGCTAGCCAGATGGGCGGGGTAGAAATAATAAATTATTATTATTATTATTATTATTATTATTCAACTCATCACCTTTATTGGCATACATAAAAAGGGCAACAACAAGAACCACTACACACCGGCTGATATTCAAATAACAAAAACATAGATACTGTAATAAAGAATGAATAATATAAAAATAAAGCCAAATACACTCATATACATATCACATATATAACCAAAGTCAACACGATAGAACCATTCAGCTTAAGATATAGTGGACAAACTCAGTGCCAACACAAAGTTCCAAAGAAAAGTTCCTACACGATAAGTAATAGATGGATCGCTGTAAAAGAACATCAAAAATGTCGACTGTAGGATGCAATGATAGATTAAGTCATCATAAGTCCATTCAAAAGGAGGCAACTGGGAAGAACGAAGACCTGTCTTCCGGATTTTTTTACAGGTTTCGTATTAGGCGCTTCATCAGTTCTTCATGGTGTATTGGATCAACCAAACATACAGATAATGCTGCATATTTGGCTTTATTTTTAAATAAAGCACCACTACAATACTCTACTTTGTTTGTGTATACATAAAAAGGGGACATACAAACCATCTATTTATATAATATTTCTATATAATATAATATTTCTGAAAGCATGCAATAAATAGAAAAAGATAAAAGGATCCTCATTAGTCACTATTGGACAGGCTAGATATACTGGCCTTAATTTCAAAAACCCTAGTCAGATGGGCGGGATAGAAATAATAAATTATTATTATTATTATTATTATTATTATTATTATTATTATTATTATTATTATTTTATTATAGCAGCCTCCCACCGCCACTTTCTGCGTGACTTTTCCCACTGTAAAAGGAAAGCAGCACCAATTCTCCACTTTGGAATCAAGACTGGTTTCGTATTTCTTCTGATATTCCAGATTAGGGTTGCCATATTTCAAAAAGTAAAGCACACCCCGAAAGTTGTTGAGCTTTTTTAGACAAACCCCAAGGTTGGTGAGCTTTTTCTTCAGTTTTCTTCAACCCCACTATTAGAAGCATAATTGCATGAGCTCTGAAACATTTCCACTCTGCAAATGGTGCACAGCCTTTCTGACAGGCATGCTTCTCCTTCTTGTCTTTAAAACTCGTTTCAAAAGGTTCGTTGAACAGAGAAGACTTAACCATCATATAGTGCTTCTAGAGGAGGCTAAATTTAACCTGAAGATATGGGCATTCTTCCCTGCATTCTTCAGGAACATAGGCGTTAAGGGTTATGGCTTTGTCAAACAATGAGAGGAAATGAAACATCGACTTGACTGTTCAGAACACTCCTTGGCTTAACTAGGGTGGCGTGACAGGGGTGCGCCATTAAATTATAGATTGGTTTGCTTTGGTTTGGAAAATCAAAGTATATTGTAAGGTAGTTGAAAAGTCAGATCCAGTGGTACCTCTGGTTAAGTACTTACCGTAATTCGTTCCAGAGGTCCGTTCTTAACCTGAAACTGTTCTTAACCTGAAACACCACTTTAGCTAATGGGGCCTCCCGCTGTCGCTGCACCGCCAGAGCACAATTTCTGTTCTTATCCTGAAGCAAAGTTCTTAACATGAAGCATTATTTATGGGTTAGCGGAGTTCTTAACCTGAAGCGTATGTAACCTGAAGCGTATGTAACCTGAGGTACCACTGTACCAGCTTTTTCAGGGCTTAAATGATGGCAACAGCAGGGCAGCCCAAAGTGCTGCCTTTCCAGTTTCTTATTGGCCCTGTATCTGCAGCCTAACACAGTAAAAGGTAAAGGTAAAGGACCCCTGGACGGTTAAGTCCAGTCAAAGGCGACTATGGGGTTGCAGCACTCATCTTGATTTCAGGCCGAGGGAGCCTGCGTTTGTCCACAGACAGCTTTCCAGGTCATGTGGCCAGCATGACTAAACCACTTCTGGCGCAACGGAACACCGTGACATAAACCAGAGCGTCTGGAAATGCCGTTTACCTTCCCGCCACAGCCGTACCTATTTATCTACTTGCACTGGTATGCTTTTGAACTGCTAGGTTGGCAGGAGCTGGGACAGAGCAACAAGCTCACTCCGTTGTGGGGATTCGAACCGCCAACCTTCCGATCGGCAAGCCCAAGAGGCTCAGTGGTTTAGACCACAGCGAGGGGAAATGCCCTATTGTCAGTCCTGCACAGACAGAGATTTAGAGAGGCAGGCAATGATGAAGTGGTATGAAATTCCTCAAAATGTTTGGGGGTGGTGGCTACGACAGAGCTCATTTTGGTAGCCGTCAGGGGAGGAGAAAATAAGAGAGATGTGTCTCTTCCCAGACTCTACTTCTCCCTCCCCAAAAAGTTCATTTATGAGGTTACTTTTCTGTGAGTGCAACAGTGCCAAGACATCAAGACATCTAAGCTGTGTGGCTGTGTACACACAATACCTTTAAAGCACATTGGAAGCACATTCTTTTCCTCAAAGAATTATGGGCACTGTAGTTTCTTAAGGGTTGCTGGGAATAGTAACTATGCGAGGGGTAAGCTACAGTTGCCCAGACTTATTTGAGGAACAGAATGTGCTTCAAATGTGCTTTAAAGATATTGTGTGTACCCAGCCTGTCTGAAGCAGATACCTTCTGTTGTTATGTACTGAGCTGAATCCTAGAACAATAGGATCCAAAATGCAGCAGTCTGATTGGTCCTAGAACAATAGGATCCAGAATGCAGCAGTCTGATTGGTCCGCAGGAGCCACCCAATCCAGCTCCAGGTGGAAGTGAATCAGCGACCTGATTGGCCTGCAAGAGCCAATCAGGCTCCTGGATGAAGTGAATCCGCAACCTGATTGGCCTACAGGAGTAGCCCAGAATTACCGGTAGCCAATCACGTGGGGCCCATTGTGTAAATAATGTATATATAGCAGACGTTTTGGGGAAAGATTCATTCCTTGCTACTATGAGCTGAATAAAGAGCATGAAATTCACACTTGACTCCGAGTATATTTCACCTTCCTTGGGCCAATACTTTGGAAGTCCTGCAAAAATCTCGGCCTGCATCATGGTGCTACCGGTATTTGAAATCTATTAGCTCGCTCCACCACAGGGCAGGCATGTGGAGCAGAAATGGTAAATTATTCTCCTGCTGCTTGGGCAGATTTCCCATGCCAGTAGGAATTCCCTAATATCCTTCTCTTAGGAATTCAAAGTTCTTGTAAATTATTGACACAGGATATTATCTATATCCTGCATGGCTCTCGTGTGCTTCCGAGCAGCCACAGTTTTCCTGTCCCCACCTTTTTAAAATCAAAATCAGGAGAAGCTATGTGAGCATTTAATATGCGAATCAAGTATGTTTATGCAAAGCAGGCAATTTGCGACTTGGATTAATTTGTGTAATTGGGCTTGATTGCAGAATCTCCTGGCAGACGATGGGTAATCTCACAGTTGGTATGATTCTTATATTTCTACCAGCGATCACCCCTGTGATAAGCAGGCTTCATGACTCATAGACCGTACAACCAAAACTGCAGTCCTATGCGCACTTATTTTGAAGTAATCCCCACTGAAAACAATGGCACTTAGTTTCAAGTAAAACGCATATGACCAAGCCAAACTTTGAATATGCTTCTTTCTTGCACATCTGTCCAGTTTGGCAACACAACTTTTGTAGTTGGCTTTCCCTTGTTTCTCTTCAATGAAGCTTCTGGAAGGGTTCAAAGTTCTGCTTAGCCATGAAGCTCACCTGGGCCAGACACATTCTCTCAGCCTAACCTACCTCACAGGGTTGTTGTGAGGATAAAATGGGGAAGACAATAATCATGTTTCTCAGTATGAACGCCTTGGAGGAAAGGTGAGATGTCAATTCAATAAATAAATACATTTAAATAATAATAATAATAATAATTTATTATTTATACCCTGCCCATCTGGCTGGGTTTCCCCAGCCACTCTGGGCGGCTTTCAACAGAGCATTAAAATACAACTAACAAACTAAACGGGAGCATTGCTAAAAAAAAGTTAAGAACTGCTTCTGTAAATACATGGGACACAATCAAATGGGAAACATGAGCTGTAGGAAATACTGAAATGTTTAATTTCCCCATTTAAAACAATGAGATGGGCTTAGCTGTGACTGGATTGTTGTTGTTGGAATGTATTGTGATAGTTAATCATTTTTATGTGCGTATTGGATGCTTGAAAAACCAGGCTCCTTCAAGATTCTGTTTCGGATGTCTTGTTTTATTTCTTAGTCCACAGTGGCTGTGCAGATGTTACAACTGCTGCTGAAAATTAAAATGTGTAAGAATGAATGAGACAATGACGGGCCAGCCAAATTTTCCCCGAGAGAGAGAAAGTTAATTTTAACCTGATTCAATGGCATATTTGTTTTTGATAAGGTCGTTGAAACTTTTATTGAATAACCAAATGATACCACTACTGACAAATGCATACTGCTAGAGGGAAATTTTCTCACATTATGGTGAGCAAGCCAAGAGGCTTAGGCTGTCATTCCCCCACAGGTTTTAATGCAAGATGACATGTATTTCTACTGGGGACAGAAATGCAAGACTACAATAGATAACTATACCATGTATGGAACTGACTTGGTGCCAAAGACAAATCATTGAGGATGTTTAGCTAGAATGCTGAAGATATTTTGCTTTTTCTTTAATGTGCATTACTGAAGGTCAGATGAAAGTGTTTCTGCATTAATGTTGAAATGATAAAGCCCCCCCCCAAAGGAACTCACTACCAAACAGAAACAAATGTTCTTCTGTTTGGAGAGTGTTGCAATGTGTCACCAAAGAAACCCACCTCTTCAGCAGTTCCTGACAGTTCTCATTTCTATGTTACAGCCATATTAATTTGGTGAAAATGACCATTTCAGCTAAACTGCAAAAGCTTTCCTTTGCCAAACCCTAATATGCAATGATGCATTAATCTTTATTTTTATTTTAATCTTAAATTATAGCCACAATCTTTCTGCTACCAAAAAGGTTCTGGTATGAGCAACAAGAATAGATGATGAGGTGTATGTATGTATGTATGTATGTATGTAGATAGATAGATAGATAGATAGATGATAGATAGATCTCTATCTATCTATCTATCATCTATCTATCTATCTATCTATCTATCTATCATCTATCTATCTCTATCTATCTATCTATCTATCTATCTATCTATCTATCTATCTAATCTATCTGATATAGATAGATAGATGATAGATAGATAGATAGATATAGAGATCTATCTATCATCTATCTATCTATCATCTATCTATCTATCTATCTATCTATCTATCTATCTAATCTATCATCTATCATCTATCTATCTATATCCATCTATCTATCTATCTATCTATCTGATCGATAGATAGATAGATAGATATAGATTAGATAGATAGATAGATAGAGATAGATAGATAGATAGATAGATAGATAGATAGATAGATAGATAGATAGATAGATGGTAGATAGAGATGATAGATAGATAGATAGATAGATAGATAGATAGATAGATAGATTAGATAGATGATAGACAGATAGATGACAGATATAGATAGATTGATAACACACACAATTAAACACCGCCACAAAGGTTTAAAATTATAAAAAAGAAGCTATGCAACATGGTTTGACTTTAGTCAATATGTGCAATCCATTGAACATGACGTTCACCCATCAAGAACACACAGAACATTGTGGAATGACACTTTCAGTTAATTACTTTTTTGATGCTTGTGAAAACTTTAAAAAGCTGCACAGAAGCAATGTCCTCCTTAGAGGCAAATCCACACTCTGGAAGAGGAGTAAGTTTTATTTGTTGTTGCTGTTATGCAATTCTGTTTAAGTCAAATCAATGAAATGTTTTAAAATATATAAAAACCATATCTAATGCTTTCCCTCTGAAATTCCTTAACAATGCATGATAATCACGTATGTGTGAAGTTCGTAGCAGTTACCTGACAGTTTCGAGCAGGTGAGCTGACAGAGCAATCCTGAACATAGGTCCTAAAAGGGAGACCTTCAGTGGTACTCTCAAAGAGCCTCATGGCATCTTAACTGGCCGCAGTGAGCAAAGATCGGAAACATGTTTTGCAAAAGGCCATGCTTATTGAATCGGATGAACATAAAAGGGACAGGCAGCCGTATCCTCAAATCTGTACAATTCCCATATGTCTAGAACCTAGTGTGCAAGCTGGAGTCTGGGCAGGAACTGAGTGAGTGAGCTGGACGCTAAGGAGCTGAAAATGGACCTGTTAACTTAGCCGTTAACCTCTTAAACACCATGGCAGGGTCAGAAAGCATCAGATCCATGATGGGTCTCCAGACCATTCTCAACTCTCTTAACAAACTACCATTCCCAGGATGCTTTGTGGGAAGCCATGGCTCTTATACCACTTTAAGAGTTACTGCTTCTCACAAAGAATCCTGGGAATGGTAGTTTGCTTGAAATGTATGGTATTGGTACCATGGTTAGGGTTCAGTTGGATGAGCAGCAGAGAGACAGCCAAATGGGAAAGGTAGGTTTATGGACCCGAGTTTATTTCATCACTCCCTTGGCTTTAATGTCCAGTGTCAGAAGTATCTGGATTCCGCTGGTTGGAAGGCTTTAATGGAAATTCCCGTCAAACTCTACTGAGTAATCAAAATCCATTGTTTAATCTAAATTGGAGGTTGCGTTATGCAGGCGAATGTCTACTATCTGCTGAGTAGATAGCGTTCCAGCTGTTCAGAGTTGCTTTTAGTAAGATTAATCAGGACTGGGGAGATAAGTGCCTTTTCTTTGAGAAATTCAGAATGGTGGGTGAACAATTGTAAAGGAATTGCTTAACAATATGTAGATTCCTCGCTTAATAAAATGCTAAGGGGAGTGGGGGAGAAAGAGAATGCAAGGAAGAAAGTAGTTAGGCAACTTCAGTGTCACTCTGGAATGTGTCACTCTGCTAAGGGACCACAAATGGATTGTGCATGTCTGCTTGCTTAACTACCTCAGTAAGTCTAAACATGCTTTTATATGCAGAATGATGTCTTGAGATAGCTGCTCACCTTCACATTGTGTCCAGTTCAATGGTATTTATTCCCAGGTGAGTCCATACAGGATTGCTAACTTTATGGCATTCCATTTAGGAGTGCAAATTGAAACTGTAGTATCAGCAATCTCTATTACAGACGCTTTTATATTCAACATTTTCTTTAGATTGTTAACTTTTTTAGACCACTTTTAAGCATAGAGGAACCCACCGTGCTGAGGAAAAGATGAAGAATGAAGCTCAAAGAGAAGCGGAGATAAGGAAAATCTGGTTTTGGAAATGTCTCCAGGATGGCTAGATAGGGTAAATAAGATAGCAGACGATAGCTGCAGAGCAAGCAACTGATATTAGTAAGCAGATATGATAAGATACATCAAAGACACACAACCATTATTTCAAAGGGCATGTATATGTAATGTCAGAACTATCTAACCTATGGTGGTGTTTACTTCATTTTGAGCATGAGAATGTTAATATTAAGATTGGTTGAAACAGTACTTGGTTTTAGAGGAGTCCTCTCTCCTTTGGAATCTCAAAAACGGGTGGGGGCAACATTTACTCCTACCAAGAGAAACTAAGGCTATTAATGTTTCTCTCCTGCAGCCCGTTCTATAAATGACCATTACTAGACAGCATATATGTAACACATAGCAAGCTGGTGTGAAACAGTGGCCAACAGTTTGAGCTGGGAAATTCTGGTCCAAATCTGACTACTATATGGGACTTAATAGGCAACGTTATGCTCTCAGCTTTAATTACAGTCAGAAGGGCAGACTTCAGTCTTGTCAGATCTACTTGGTTGTTTTTTGTTTTGTTTTTACAAGAACCTCAAGATCTAACAACCAGAGCTGGGTGCAAAAGATATATAATAACAATTCATTCATTTATTTAAATAACTTATAGCCCCCACCATTTATGCATATTGTGGTGGTGAACAAAAAGAAGAAAATACAAAGTTGAAAACAGTAAGAATACATTATGTTGTTTATGCTGGGTTTACAAATGACTTTAATTGTGTCTCTTGAGAATATTCTGACCTAGAAATTTGTTTTTAGTATCAGAACAGAACTGAGCTCACAGTATTTTCACATGAAAGCCCACTAGCTTTCTTCATTTCAGCTGTCCCTAAGTTAGGTTTGGAAAAAAAAATGTGGTAACAAAACCCATTCTGTTGTTAAACAACTAGGAGTCAGGCATTATTGCTAATATACTGTAAATCACCCCGAGATCTACCATCAGATCCCAAACTACCTTCTGCCCAGTTTTGTAGACACCATTGGCACGAGCTAAATTTGGCTCACACTTGCTATTGCTTCAACATTTCCACTTACAGCCATGTGCCAAAAACCAACCTGGACTGAACACTGTGTACATAATGTTCTCACAACTGCCTTGCCATGGGCTGAAACCTCAACACCGGGAGAACTTTGCCCTGCTGCCATCATTCGCTAATGTGGTCAGAAAGAAGAAACCCCCAGGGTGACATTAGAAGACTTTTGGTCTCTTGTCTGCTGCAGTAATTATTTAGCTCTTTTCTTTCCAGGAAGGTTTAGTGTGTTTGTGCACAACTAACAGTGTTGGGGAGACACACAGCCTGATCTTATGTGCGTTTACTGAGAAGTCTGTACTAGTGTTCAAAACGTCTTACTTCCACAAATTGCTCTGAAGCCTGAGAATGGATCAAGAACTAAAATTTACTTTAAAAAAATGGGCAGCACACACTACATAATTATGCAGCATAGGAAAACGTCTGCTGATCTTCTCATGTGAATTCTCTTCTTCCTCTTGTACAAATAACTCTGTGGGAGGTTTGGGGTGCATCTCTGGATGAGGCTCACTCAGCACCGCCTCAGGATATTTTCAGATCCTCCAAGTATCCCTATTTTCCAGGGACAGTCCCAGATTTGCAGAAGCCGCCCTGGTTTCTGATTTGATCCCAGCATGTCTCACTTTTCCTTAGGACATCCCTATTTTCATCAGGGAAATGTTGGGAGGGTATGTAGTTATGCAACTACACACCCTCAAGCCAATGAGATTAGTAACTATACAACCTTTAGCAGACATTTGGAGGCAGCCCTGTATAGGGAAGTTTTTTTTAAAAAATGTTTTATGATGTTTTTATATATGTTGGAAGCCTCCCAGAGTGGCTTGAGCAACCCAGTCAGATGGGTGGGTATAACTAATAACATTATTATGGAATAGGACGTCCCGATTTTCATCGGAGAAATGTTGTTATGGTATGCAATTTGGCACCCACCCCTCCAGGGAAGAGGTGAGTGAATATGTATATCAGGAACAAGACGGTAATAAAGATCTGATTACAGTACTATTACCGGTATTATTTATTGAATTTTTATACCGCCCTATACCCGGAGGTCTCGGGGCAGCTCACAGAAAAGATCAACATAAAATCCACAATATACATATATAATCAAAATAAAAACAACCCAATAACATCCCCCGATGGTGGGGTATAAAGCTTGCTAGCACATTTGCAAAGCTAAGCAGGGTCTGGTATGCTTCCAAACAGGGCCGGATTTAGGTTTGATGAGGCCCTCAGCTACTGAAGGTAATGGGGCCCTTTATATGCCCAGCTGTCCTTTGTCAACAACAAATTGCCGCTGTTTCTTGTGTTGAATATATGCTATATGGTAATTTATGGACCTAATAGGTATCTCAAGCCATTTGCACATGCAGAATGTAGGCACCCTATACACGTAGAAATGAGCAAACCAGTGATATTTTAGGGAGCAGGCTAGCAGATGGGGCCCATTACTTACAGCATAGGAGCCTACACAACACAAAACACTGCTGCTGTATGCAAGTTTTATTTTATTTGTTTTTTATCTTGTATTTTGGAAATATGTATCAATTCCCCCCTTAAAATATTTTTTGGGCCCCCAAGAGAGTGGGGCCCTAAGCTATAGCTTGTTTAGCTTATATGTAAATCCAGCACTTCTTCCAAACTGGTTGGGGCGGTGGCGTGTGCCAAGATTCCTGCATTGCAGGGGTTGGACTAGATGACCCTGGGGGATCCCTTCCAGTTTTGTGATCCTGCCTGCCCCTGAGGATCCTGCCGACCGAGGCTGGTCGCCTCCCCTTGCCTCGTGGGTGGGCCGACCCGGGATTTCACTTGTAAGGGAACGAAGTACTGGTGGGGGGTGGGTGTCTCGAGGCAGGCGGGCCCCACGAGAGAGAGAAGGTCCAATAAAACTCGTGAGGAGGACGAAATAAAATAATATAAAATATAAAACACTGGGAGAGAGAGAGAGAGAGAGAGTCCACCGGGAAAGTGGCGTCAGGCGGAGCGCCGAAGGGCCGCGGGAGGCGCCTTCCCACAGCGACAGCGGCGGCAAGAAAGAGAGGAAAGAGGCGCGGGCGGAGCTCCACCTCTCTCGCCGGGCCGCCCGTCTGGCGAGCCTCCGCAACATGGCGGCGCGGAAAGGCCTCCGTCAACACCTTCTCACCTCCCTCCCTCAGGGGGCCGCTCTGGCGGGAGGAGCGCCGCCTCTCTATGACCGCCGCTTCCCAACCGCGCGGGGATAAGAACCTTCGGTGGGAGAGAGAGAAACAAGAGAAAGAGGGGCTGCTGCGGCTGGGGGGGGGGGTGGGAGTGCTACGACGTCGACGTCGCGCTCGAGACCGGGCCGACAGAGAAAGGCGGGGCCGTGGGGGGAGGGGGCGCGTCGGCTCTCAGCCAATGAGGGGCGGGGCGGGGCGGGGCATCGTGGCGCCCGCGGGCCGGGCGCTTCAGACTGGCAGTTGAAGCAGCGACTCCCCTTTGTGTCTGGTCTTGAGGTGGGGGGAAAGGGAGCAGCTGCCAGCCGAGCCCCGAGCCGCCCGGCGACTGTGAGGCGACGCGCCGTGGCGTGAGAAACATCCTCCCCGTCGCGGGCACGCTTCTCGCAGAGAGGGCGAAGGGCGGGCTGCGAGGCGCCCCCGAAGGCAAGGCAGGCGAGACCGTGTGCGTGTGAGGGGAGGGCGGCAGGAGGGCTTGGCCGGCGCTGGGGGAAGGAAGGGGGGAAGCCTTTGTGGAAGTGAGGGGAAGAAGAGGGGGCGCTCTCCTTCGCCGCCCTCCCCTCGAATCCCTTTTCAGTATTGGGGGTGAGGAAAGAAGGCCTCTCTTTCCTTTGGGGTTGGTAGTGGGTGCCAGGAACTGGGGCCCCCCTCATTGCTGGCGCCCTTTCCAGAGAAACGCCAAGAATATTTCCCTTTCTCCCGTCAATTATTTTTCCTTCTATGTGTGAGCGGATCCTGATGATTTCTCTTTTTCTTCTTTTTTTAAAAAAAGACTCGTCATGGGGAGAAACGCCGTTAAAACCCCTCACGTAGAAGACGCCGCCGCCTTGTTGTTTTTAAACGTCAAGTGACTGAAAAGAACACTTCAGGAAAGAGGCGACGACAGAGAGAAATCCGGGTGTTTCTCTCCCCCCCCCCCTTTGGCTTCCTCATACCTCGACCTTTTAAATGCCTGTCCGTATCTGCCTTTTGGGGGATCGAAGAAGCTGCTTGTAGGTGACAATCGTGGTTTTTTTGTTTTGTCCTCTCCACACCTCTCGGATATGATTCCTTTGCAACGTGTGCGGTGCTTTGATATTGCGAAGAAGCGTGGGAAGTAAGCCTGGTTTATATAGTATGCGAAAGATGACCGCCGGCTTGGGGGAAACGACATGTATGTTCGCTTGAGAACCAAAACTCTCATCTGCCGATTGGGAGGCGAGCCCTGAAACATGAAGACAGATCCGTGTAATGGAGTAAGAGGTCAGGCTGCTCCTCTCATCTGCCATTTGCCCTTTCAGACTGGATTGTAAACTAAGAGGGTTAAGACTCTTTGGAGTCTGGAGATTTCCTCCTGCTGGCATTTTAAAAGAAAATTATTCTACACATCATCCACCCTCCTGGATTTCTCCAAATATGACCGCCTTGCTGCAGCACCTTTTGCTATTGCTCCTTTTCTCCACTGCCACCTTACTACTCAGCACTGCGGCTGGTAAGTAGCCAGTGGGTGTAGCAGTACAGCATGATCTGCAAACGAATTAAGCCGGATTACCTGGATTTAAACCAATTTGGTGCCAGTGAAGGCCATGTGAATAAACCAGAGTACCTTTAAATAATTTGACTTAATTGGTTCTAGAGATTGCATCCATGCTAGCTGTTTTGCCTACAGGGAAGGGGGTGCGGCTGGCCACTGTTAAGGCTTATCTTTTTAAAATGTCTGCATCATGCTCCTGGAAATTGTTTCAGTTTTCAGACACTGATCTAGTGAATATATTTATCTTCCTATATTTTATTGGGGCAGATTGGCACAATCTAGTAGTTTAGATGAAATTTTATTTTATTATGACATTTGTCACCATTCATATTTTTCAACGCACATCCTGCACTTCAGAAACAGTTGGCTTGCTGTGTATGAAATCTTTGTTCACAGCCATAAGTGTGGTCAATGGTTCTTCATTGACTGAAGTATGCAATGCATATTGTTTCACAGTATGTGAAACAATGTATGTCTGGGTTTTTAAAAAAACAAATAATCTGTCAGTATTGGCAGAGAAAAAAGTCTACAGAATGTAAGCAGAAATACAGATGCAGAATTATTTTGTGTTCTGACTGTCTTGAGCAGTTTTGTTTTTATGAGCTTTGCTCACTGCAAACAACATATCAGATATATTATTCATCTTTTGGACATGTGTGGAAGCTTGATACTGGCATAAACCTTCTTGGGTGATACAGGATGAAAGAGCTCTGAGTTGAAGCTATGTTATACGTATGTTTAATTTTTATTCCTTGTACATATTTTCAACCAGTTTTTAAACTGCAACCCAGTTTTTATACCTGCTTCCTGGGAATAATTACAATTTAACACAATAGCACTTCTGAGTAGAGATATGCCTAAAATTTCACTGACAGAAACCTAAAAGTATGTCTTCCTACCTCCAGTCACTAGCTGAAATACCAAACTAACTTCATTTACCTCTAATTTTTTCAAGTGGACAAATAAATTTGCTTTAGGAATGTTTCAAAAGAACTAAATTAAAAGAACAGGTGAAATTATTTGGATCCTTCAAATAAAATTTTAGAATTAAGATTGTGAGCAGTTCTCTCAGGTACAGGAAATGATGATAAAACCTTTAAATATCTATCTATCTATCTATCTATCTATCTTAATCCTGTTTGGTTTTAAAAAGGAGTGGTTATCGGTAAATGTGAATCAGTCTTTTAGGCAAGTTACATGTAGGATTGCAATGCATATTTGTTTTTCAAGCATGATTTAAATGTTGGTTGATTTACCTAGGAGTAACTCTCATTGAGCTTGGTAGTGCTTATTTCTGGGTATGCATGCTTAAGATTTCATCAGTACTAATTTTAAGTTTTTAAAAGGGCTTTCCTTGGGGGGATATTGAACTAAAATGATTGATATAGAACATTTGATTGCAGCAGGCTGGCCTTGGGCTAAATCATTGGTGCTTCAGATTAATGTCCACTATGTATGACATTGGTAGTTCATAAGCTGTTTCCTCTGTAGAATAGATATTTGAAACCCATATTTCTACGTTTAAACTTTACAAGTGTAATAAAATATTCCATATTCAATCAAGTCTGCAAAAAAAAATACATGGTTTTTCTATGGGCTGATTTCTTGGCAAAATTTGAGACATTTATTGTTCTTGCTAAAAGAAATAGAAATTTATTTGTGCCTGGTAGGGAGCAGCAGCACTAGTGATGCTGTTGGCAATTGTCTTCAGTTTTGACCTGAGAGTAAACTTGGTATTAATTATAGACTGGGGAAGTTCTTATGGGCAATCTAGCCAGCGTTTTACATTTGATGGGAGAATTCCTGGCATCTACATTCAGTAGGTGGCACCTACATTCAGTAATGTCTAGAAAAGTCAGATGGTTCAACAGCTCTGCTGAAGAAAGTAATTCACTAACTAGTCTTTAGAGTCCAGATTTATATTCTATGAATAGACTATATCCTATTACCACTCAAGAACTTTATGATGTCCATTCATTCACAAACCCCAACATTTAATTAGTGGTAAAGTTCTACAATATCTAACAAATATAAAAACAATTGGAGTCCTATACTGAATCAATAAAATGAGTCTAATTCCAAAATTCTTTTAAATGTATTTCACAAAATCTATGAATACATTGTAGTATAAATCAGTTTAAACATAATAAAAGTCCTGTTCAATCAGTCCAAAGACCCATCTAGTCCAGCATTGTGTTCTTATGGTGGCTAACCAGATGCCTGTGGCAGGGTGGATTTGATTTAAATCAAATTGATTTAAATCACGATTTAAATCACGATTTAAATCACTAGTCAGTAAGGCTTGATTTAAATCACTAGTCAGTAAGACTTGATTTAAATATTTTTTTTACAGAAAGACTCATTCTTGCTGGTATAATCTTAATATTTACAACCATATGAAGGTTTCATTTTTGGAATAATAAATTTTCAGAGTAGTTTTTACAGTTATATCAAAAATTACTGATTTGGTTATACTACTAGAAATACATAGACAGATAATTATGAAATTATGGTGAAGTTTAATAAGTTAACTGTTTATATTTGGACAACTTTTCTGCTGTACTTTATTGGAAGGAGAAAAATAATCATTTCCTTAATAACCATTTGGACAATTTATTTAACTAAAACAATAACATGATAGCATATGTATCCATGTTTGTTAACTGATGTGGTTAAACATTTTTTTAAAAAACAGACTTGAGTTTTAGCACACTTGATAAACTTAAAACAAATCCTTATTTCCTGATGAATAGCCTTTGGACTACAATGTAACTTAAATAGAAGACTATATTTAGAAAGATTTTTCCTCCAAAAGCATTTTATTTTAAAAATCCAATTTAAATCAAAAAAATCCGATTTAAATCAAAAAAATCTGATTTTTTTTGATTTTTTTAAAAAAATCATTGATTTTTATCCACCCTGGCCTGTGGGAAGCCCTAAAGCACACTCACCACTTGTGATTCCCAGCAGTTGGCATTTGGAGCCATACTGCCTCTGACAATGGAGGTAGAACGTACAGTAGGTAGGCCTATCACTTCCTCTTATGGGAGTGAATTTCATGGTTTAACTATGCACTGTCTGAAGAAATTCTTTTGTGTGTCCTACATCTTCCAGCAGTCACCTTCATTGGATGGTCCTGATTTTTAAAATTATGAGAGGGAGAAAAGTGTCTCCCTCTCCAATTTTCTGCACCATACATAGTTTTATTCATTATGTACCCTTCCTTCTCTTTTTTCCTAAACTAAAATGTTGCAGATGTTATAACCTTTCTATGTAGGGGAACCGGGACACGGGTGGCGCTGTGGGTTAAACCACAGAGCCTAGGGCTTGCCGATCAGAAGGTTGGCGGTTTGAATCCCTGCGACGGGGTGAGCTCCCGTTGCTCAATCCCTGCTCCTGCCAACCTAGCAGTTCAAAAGCACACCAAAGTGCAAGTAGATAAATAGGTACTGCTCCGGCGGGAAGGTAAACGGCGTTTCCGTGTGCTGCTCTGGTTCGCCAGAAGCGACTTAGTCATGCTGGCCACATGACCCGGAAGCTGTACGCCGGCTCCCTTGGCCAATAAAGTGAGATGAGCGCCACAACCCCAGAGTCATCTGCGACTGGACCCAATGGTCAAGGGTCCCTTTACCTTTATGTAGGGGTATTGCTCCAGTCCCTTAATCACTTTATTTGCTCTTTTCTGAACCTTTTCTAGCTCTATAGTATCATTTTTGCAGTGAGGCAACCAGAACTGTGCACAGCATTCCAAGTGTAGTCACAGCATAGACCTCACAGCATCATGATACCGTCAGTTTTATTTTCAACCCCTTTCCTATTGATTCCTATCATATATTGATCCCTATGTTGGTGTTTCCGTTGCACCAGAAGTGGTTTAGTCATGCTGGCCCCATGACCCGGAAAGCTTTCTGCGGACAAATGCCGGCTCCTTCGGCCTGAAAACGCAACCTCATAGTTGAATTAGACTGGACTTAACTGTCCAGGGGTCCTTTACCTTTACCATTTTTTTAACATATCATGTAATTCAAATTTCACAGTGTGCATCTCTTTATATTTGCACATGTTGATTTGCATTTGCCATTTTACTGCCCATTCACCCAGTTTGGAGAAAGCAGAAATTCTGTGAATAACTTTGGGTGACATTCAATGCTGTCTCATTCAATGGGAAGGAAAGCCAAGTTTTTCTAATCCTTCCACCCCTTGTAGCCTCCTATGCCATTCCCTCAAATCTGCTGTGATGGGCCTCCATACTGCAGAGTAGATTTAAGGAGGAGTCAGGGGCAGCAGTGAGAGGAGGAATCATAGGATCAACAGCTTCCAGCTGTTAAAGAAAGGTTGAGTTATCAGACTATTTATTAGGGACTTGATAAGGTCTTTTTTTTAAGGGTAAACAGCCCATTTCCACCTGAGCTGGCTATCATAAGAACTTCATAAATTTATAATAATATTTTTGAGCTCAGTTCAGTCAATGCGTCCACAATTTAAAATAAAGATAAAAATAAAAACATTCTAAAAACAATTACAGTTAAACACATTATTTTCTCTGGTAATTACGTGCTCTCACATACAGTACTTTTCTTTGGACTTGGAGCATAATTCTACCTATCCTAATGTTATTATTTTCAATCTCAAACCTTTTAGTATAATCTGGCCAAATGTAGATGTGTGTATTTTCCTAGTTTGTGGAAAGTCTTAGTAAGTCATTGAAGATAACACACTTAATTAGGCTGAATTAAAAACTTAAACTAGAATTATTTCCCAGAGCCAGGATAATGTTGATTGATACCCCTTTAAGCCAAGAACATTTTCTATCTAAATTGAAACACCACACAAATTAGGTATCTAATAGGCAGGGGGGAAAGTGGCAGAACTGGAAGTATGGTGATATGGTTCTTTTTTTGCAACCAACAGCTATATGTTTTTGGGTACTATTCCCCACAATCTTCTCTTGCAGGTATATTTAGTTATAATTTATGTTATTTATAAAAATATTTATATACTGCTGTATCAGGAAAATATATCCGTGGTTTACAGCAATATAAAAACATAAAAACAAACAATAAAATTTAGGTCAAGTAGGTGCTCCAACTTCATTTTGTAACCTCTATTCTTCTGGGAATCCTCAGTTTATCAGTTTGCTTTTTTGGTTTGCTCTTATTTCAAATAAGAAATTTCAGAAATTTACCAAGCATATGTAGCATAGAAAAGTCTTATGGCTGTATGTTGATATGAAAACCAACACAGTTTTAGGACTTGTTAAAAATCTCTCCGCATCTCCCACTTGTACTAAAAGGCCTTCCAGTTTCTCAGCCTCAGATCTTCACTTTTAAATTTAGTTGCTATTAATATGATTGAGGAGGAACGAGAATCTTTTATATTGATTGTAATGCAGTGAAAATGTGAGTTAAAAATGATATACTGAATAATGACTTGCCTTGGGGTGAATAAAGATGACAGCCTTACCTTGAGAGAAATGTGAGTGAGTTTGTTCAGATTACTATTCCCCTAATTTTATACTGTATATAGTGCCATGTACATGGATGGCAGTGTATAAATAATAATTTGCAAATACAGTGGTACCCCGCAAGACAAATGCCTCTCAAGACGAAAAACTCGCTAGACGACAGAGTTTTTCATTTTTGAAGTCGCTCCGCATGACGAATTTCCCTATGGGCTTGCTTCGCAAGACGAAAACGTCTTGTGAGTTCCCAATGCATTCCTATGGGAAACCGCGCTTCAATGCATTTCTATGGGAAACAGCGCCATCTAGTGGTTCGCAGGACCGTGCTTCGCAAGACGAAAAAACTCGCAAGACGACAAGACTCGCAGAACGAATTAATTTCGTCTTGCGGGGCACCACTGTAATGAGAGGATGGATCCCATAACCTTATGAAACCTGATAGATCATCAATCATGTAATTTTGTGAAAGGGGAAATTGTTACTATTTGGTGATGGATTGAATGTGGGTGGGAGTTGAAGGAATAAGCAGATGAAGGATAAAAATCATGACTGTGCCTTTCCCACAGGGTGGATGATGTCAGTGGATAAGAAGAGGGGGGGGCTTAGGAGAAAAGATAAGCTCATTCATGGGCATATTGAGTTTGTAATGACAACAAAACATCCAAGTGAAAAAATCAAAGGGGCACTTGGACATGAAAGACTAGATGAAAGGAAAATGTTTTGGAAAGAGGTAAATCTGGGTGTCATTAGTGTACAGGTGGTTCTGAAAGCTGTGGGATGTAATGGGGTCACCCAGGGACAGTGTACCGTCTTTCCCACTTTTTAAGACACCGTCTTATAATTTCCCCCCCTCAAAAATACACAGGGTGGCTTATTTTCAGGGGGATGTCTTATTTTTATTATGTCAGTATGGTACAGTACAGCCTCCCCCTGCATGCTGAGCAGGCGGGGCAGAACTCCGCAAGAGGCGCGTTTCCCCCCCGTGCCTCTCACGGGTTCGCTGGCTCCCTGCGCACGCAGGAGGGGCTGAGGAGGCAACGGGAACAATGGCGGCACCACGGCTTACTTTTGGGGTACGTCTTACTTCTCACAAAGGTTAAAAAACCCTGCCATGGCTTACTTTATGACTACGTATTAAAAACGGGGAAACAGGGTAGAGTGCTGTAATATAGGTCAACTGGTTTTGTAATGTTCTGTGATTATTCTTGCTGATTCCAGTTACAGTTCTCGGTTTAAGAACAGTCCGGTTTTAAGAACGATTTGTTTTACAAACTTCGCAAAACCGGAAATAGTGTCTTGGTTTGAGAACTTTACCTTGGTCTAAGAACGGAATCCGAACGGTGCAAGGGCACTGGCAGTGGTAGGCCTCATTAGGGAAAGTGTGCCTCGGTTTAAGAATGGTTTTGGTTTAAGAACGGACTTCTGGAACGGATTAAGTTCATAAACCAAGGTACCACTGTACTTAATTCTGTTGCTGTGGGATACGGCCATCCCTTCATTCATTGCTTCAGCCTGATGTCACTTTTTCCTGGTTCTTTCTTTGTTAATGGGAGTAAATGTGTCTTAACACAGCAAAAAAACAAAAACAAATATTAACTCATATTGATACTAGAGATGCTTACATAGTTTTCAGAATTGATTGAAAATGTTTGCATATATGTATATATAATGTTCTGCCTTTTTAAGGTTCTTTTTTCTTTGTTAAATAAATGTTCTTATCTCTGATGACATTTTTGTATATGAATGGTGAGTGATTGTGTGTTGAGCAGGGAATATGCTGTTAATCTTTTTTAAAATGTGTACAGTGCATGCTCAGTTCTACATTTTTTCCATATTGTGGAATATATTGCAGAAAAAGCAATGGGAGGAATTCAGCATCATGCTCTTCTGCTTGTTCCATCAGCATAAGAATATCTACTTGCCAGACTGAATGATTCCTCCTCTCCTCCCCCCCTACATGCTGTTGAGAGTTTCCTTGATCCTGTAGATCAGATTGGGGGGGCAGGGAGACTTGGGGAAGCCTCATTGCCCTTGGACTGGCTTTTGCTAGCACACTGGGTTAGATGAATGTGGACCAAGGAAGTGTGTACCTGAAATATTTAAAACAAAATTAATGGTGTGTGTGTCAGGCTTGTAATTAAATCCACACATTTTACTAGCTTCCAGTGGTCTGATGAAGAGCACTATCTTTTTGCAACAGTCTACTGCATTTTTATGGTCTTGCAGCCTGTTTTCTATGCTGGGCTCACTCGATTGTGGCTGGTCTTGTGTTGTCTGTTTACTTACTGAATGGAAGGGGAAAGTAGATGATGGAAAAGAATAAAGATGGTATAGGAGCCCACTGCACCTGGCCAGCCATCACTGCCGGAGCGCTTGAGGAAGGCAGAATAAGAAGAGAGCAACAGCTATGCACCCATTAATCCCAGTATTGAAGGGCACATGGCTGTTACATCCTTCTGATGTGCCCTCCCCCCAAGTGGCTTTGCAAAGAGTATTTCCATGGCAGGGTGCGGTGGGCAAACGGAGTCTGCTGTGCCAGCCCAGTCCTTGCCACCAAAGTGATGACTAGACTGGTGCAGCGGGCTCCATTTGCCCTCCGCACCCCACCATGAAACACTCCTCACTAAGCTGCTCTAGAAGGCCACGTGAGAAGGTGAGAAGACCACGTGAGAAGGCCACGCAACAGTCATGCCTTTGCAAGGCTGGGTTCCTTCTCATACCGCCCTCCCTGAGTGGCTTTGTAAGGCTGGGCCTGATCAGATCCCATTCTCACAAAGGCACACAGGGCTGGTTTGGGGAGGACGGCATGAGAAGTGGCCCCCTGCCCAAAATGCGCCAGGGGCAATTGCCCTGGCCACACCCCACACTACCCCCCTGTTTTAGCCCACTACTGCCCATAAAAGGAAAATGGCCTGTGACAAAGCTAATTGATCCTTTAAGTTACTGGAGATAAGCAGTACTGGAGCCAGACAAACATGCATAAGACCTTTTTTGAACACTAGCTGGCGGAAGGAGCTATAAAGGACAGGTTGCATGGAGTGATGTTGAGTCCGTGGCCACATTCCAGTGATCATATCTTTGCATGTATCAAGACATATATGGTCTGAAGGCTACCACCTTAGTGAAGCTAAGTAAGTTTGGTTTGGGTATAGGCCTGAATGGGAGATTCTCTAGGAACTACATATGCACTGCCTTAGGTTCTATAAAAAAATATAGGTGGAATATAAATGGAAGAAAATAATAATTTAAAAGATCTTAAGCCAATTATGAACAGGGCTTGTGCAACCACACACAGATGTTCACTCTTCTTTTTGTGTGATCTGGGAAACAAGCCAGGATGTCTTCAGTTTCCTATAACTCCCTGTTATGTTCAAACTGGAAAGCCATGTTAATGACTTCTAAACAAGTTAGAATATAAAGTTATGATTTTTAAAGCCATTTGCCATGGTTTCCTGGTTCTGGTGTAGTGGCCTTTGTGTGGGGCTTGAGATTGTCGGAATGCATCCCCTCTTGTCTTCCAGGCATCCGGCCACTTTATGTGTGCAAACATGTCTATGATTCCGCTGGAGGAGAAGCACCTCAAGCCTTCCCCTACCCCCATTGTCTCCATAGAGTCCATACACAGGCGTGGGTTCATGTGGCCAACAAGTGTGAAGTTATCTTAGGCAGTGTTCGGAATTCTCCAGGTGTCAGGCGTGTTTTGCAACTGGTGCAAGTCCAATTGCGACCACAAGGAAATTTCTGAATGCCAGGTTGGTGACTGACATCTCCATTTGGCTGATGGCACTGTGGCACTTCCAGGCAAGCCAGGTGACTCTGATACAGCAAAAGACACATGTCTTGTGCGTCTGTACTGTCGCACAAGCCAGATGACTCGCATAGCAGCCAACTTTGCTTCTGCACTGCTGTGAGAGCTGCAATCCTAGGCACACTTTCTTAAGGGTAAGAAAGCCCCTCTCAGTGAGGTGGGGCTCACTTCCAAGCAAATGTGCCTAGGGATAAAGAGGGGGAAGCGCGTTCGCCCTCATGCCTACACCCGCAAGCTCACCCACCCCCATGCACCTGTCTCTCATGAGGCGGTTGCTGGGTGCTTCGAAACAACCATGCAGGGCCGGCCAGGGCACCCCAAAAGGTGCTTCTTCCACTCCCTCCCTGCCCCCTTGCAGTATTAGTTCATGTGTTTCAGGGGAGAAAAAGGAAAGGTAAAGGGACCCCTGACCATTAGGTCCAGTTGCGGACGACTCTGGGGTTGCGGTGCTCATCTCGCTTTATTGGCCGAGGGAGACGGCGTACAGCTTCTGGGTCATGTGGCCAGCCTGACTAAGCCGCTTCTGGCGAACCAGAGCAGTGCACGGAAACGCCGTTTACCTTCCCGCCGGAGCGGTACCTATTTATCTACTTGCACTTTGATGTGCTTTCGAACTTCTAGGTTGGCAGGAGCAGGGACCAAGCAATGGGAGCTCACCCCGTTGCGGGGATTTGAACCGCCAACCTTCTGATCGGCAAGCCCCTAGGCTCTGTGGTTTAACCCACAGCGCCACCCGCGTCCCTTTCAGGGGAGAAAAGATTACTGTAATTGGTAAAATGTGCAACTGAATTGTTAAATATGTTAATGTTGATGATATACACGATTCATTTTTTGCTTTGCAACCTTGAAAATAATGGTGCCTAGACATTCTGTTGTGGCAACCTCTCAACCAAGGTTTAAGGTGCCATTTGGCAAATAGCTTACATACCTGAGTTTCTAACACAAATTTTAGGCCAATGGGTATAACTGGTAGTTCTGATTCCTCTTCAGTGCCTAAATCTAGGGCAATTTTTATTTCACGGCTCCCCAAACCATTTAGAACATGTGGGTCTTGGGGCAAAGAACATAGCTATCTGACATAGGCACCCACCCTGCCAACTGGAATGTGCCCTCAGGTGGGGAACCTGCAAGGTGCAAGTACCAGATATTTCTTGGGGACTCCTTCTGCCTCATTGTGCTTCTTCTCCATTAACTCCAATATTAAGATGGGCTTTCTAGGTAAGTTACCTTCTCCATTCCCAGGATGGCCTGCCCTGGTAAACTGGTACTCTTTTCATTTGGGGAAAATAACTGGTGCTAGGGGGAAATAAATATTCCATAGCAGACAGCAAAGCTCTCTTGCTTTTTGCTAATGTCTCTTGTGGTCATCTTCAGGCAGGCTTTCCCTCCAAGGCATTCAGGCCAGCCTTTCCTGCTGTTGCTGTTCATGCAAGCACTCTCCCCAGAAACATTGTGGACTATCTTTTAATCTTCCTCAGGAATATCTAGGACACTATTCTGGTTTCTTCTCCCACTGGTCTTAACCACACCTGCCCAGCAATGCCTTTCTTCCACTTGTACCTCATCTGTCAAGGTTGAATAATGGCAAGAGGTTTGTTTAATCTCCTGCCTGGGCTCTGGGGCCAGTAAAGGTCCATTGCACTCCTCCCCAAGTTCTTGGGTGTGGGGTAGACTTGAACTGTTTTTAGTGGGGTGCCTAGCATCATGAACTATTTAAAACCAAATGTACAATTATATATTTTAGAGTATTCCTGAAAATTAAAAACATAGCATAATATTTAACTTTAAAAAAAATTAAACTTGTGCTTCTTCTCAGTACTTTTTACTTGGGGTATAAAATGGATTTCAAGCTATATCCAGAAGTGTGTCATTTCCCCTGCAATTACGGTAAGCAAGGGGAAATCTACCAAAGTCAGCAATGGAACAAGATAGCTGAGCTTTCATTCTAGTATTATTTAGGTCCCACAGTGATGCAACTTCTCTGATTGCTTACGGCTAACGGGAGGTATTATCTTTATTAAAACATAAAGTGTCTTGATGCAGTGTAATTCAAACACATTTCCCACACTATAGAAACATGCAGAGAATGACATATAGAATAGCTTTCAGAAAGCAGAAGCTTTGATCTTCTCTTTTAAGAGTCTGCTGAGATCCCAAAACATCCAGGAAGGGTTTATAACCAGTCTTTTTCTTTTGTTTCATATTTCAGCATAGCAAGATAATGATGAAATATAGCAATCCATTTTGTAGAGATTTTCTACAGTCTTTTCATAGTAAAACACCCTAGAACCTCTCTTAATTCTTTTACAAATGAACACTTAGGTAAACTGGGATTTGGGTTTACCCTAGAAGAGATATTTTTAAATTACTGAAAACATGTTAATATCATTTACATTTTAAACTACTTTTAAAGCAAAATCGCCTTATAATGCTGTAGCTTGGGGTTATGGTTGTCAGTTTAGAAGCAGATTGAATTTACAGGCTTTCTGGTTCTCCATTTGAAGAACTGGGGCTGATTTTAAAACTGCAGAAATACCGGTAATACTTCTGCACTGTCCTGTCTAGAGTGGGTCATTCTAGGCAAAGCAAAGCAAGCAAACAAACAAAACCCTAGCAACCTTCTAACATGTGAAAAGTTAGCATACCTGGAAGAAGACTATCTCATCGTTTGTGAAAATTTAGGTTCAAAGCAGTGTTGGAAATTTGTCAGGCACCAAGAGTGTTTTGTGACTGGCACGGGTCCAATTGCGACCACATAGAGGTTTCTGGATTCCAGGTTGGTGACTGACACCTCCTTCTAGCTGTCCCCTCCAGCTTTCTTAAGCAGGTAAGAAGAAGAGCTTATTTATTGCATTTATATTCCACTTTTTTCTCCAAGGAGTATGGTTCACCCTGCTTTCAGTTAATCCCTACAATAACCCTGTGAGGTAGGTTAGGAGGTTGTAACTGGCCTTAAGTCATTTAGGATTGAAATCCTGATTTCCCAGGTCCTAGTCTGACACTCTAATCACTACACTACGCTGACTTCCTACAGTCAGTGTCCCAGAGCAGAAGTATCTGCTATGGGACAGCTATATAAATTAAGTAGGTAAATAAATATGGGGAAAGCAGAATGTCACTTTGAGAAGGATCTGAAATATTTTCCTTGAAACTTGAATTTGTTTTATTCTGGATTGCTTATTTTATGTTTCAATGTGTTGTAAACTGCTTTGAGATTTTATTTTTTAAATATAAAGTACCGTATTTTCCGGTGTACAATACAACCTTTGAACCCCGAAAAATCTGCTCCAAAATCGGGGGCCGTCTTGTACGCCGGATACTGCAGCGCGGCACGGGGACTTGCCGAGCAGCACCGGAATCACGTCCGTGGCTCCGCAGAACCGATATCTGGCACTGCGGACATTTTGGATATGGGCAGCGCGACAATAGAAATCGCTTCTGCACATGTCCAAAATGTCCGCAGCGCCAGAAATTGCTTCTGCGGAGCCGCAGACACGTGCAGAAGCGATTTCTGGTGCCGCGCTGCCCATACCCAAAATGTCCGCAGCGCCAGAAATCGCTTCTGCGGAGCCGCAGATGCGATTCCGGCGCCGCTCGACATTTTTTGAGTTAAAATATAGAGTATATCCCAAACTCTATATTTTAACTCGAAAAACTGGGGGTCGTCTTATACCCCCAGTCGCCTTGTACGCCGGAAAATACAGTATATAAATGAAATGAATAACAACAAGAAATTCCATGGAGTGGGGGGGGGGAATGGTGCCCATTCTGTTGTGATGACAGTAACCCTGGTTTTAGGTGCCATTTGGCAGTTAGCCTATATATCTGAGTTTCTAACACTGGTTCACAGGATACCCTATATACTCGAGTATAAGCCTAGTTTTTCAGCACATTTTTTGTGCTGAAAAAGCCGCCCTCGGCTTATACTCGAGTGAGGCAGGCAATGGCTCCTATGAAGCTTTCCCAGGTTTTTTGTGGTAAAATTGGGTGCCTCGGCTTATATTCGGGTCGGCTTATACTCGAGTATATACGGTACTTCATGGACAGGCTGTTTGTTGACTGATTGCTTAATCATACCGGGTACATGTATGAATACATCTCACAGCAGGTATTGATACCTAACAGTACTTCTAAAAGGTGTGGAGAGAAACACTGGGCAATGAATGGCTATAGTACAAATAACTCCAGTGGGAGATTGTTAGCAAACCTAAGTTGTTGTTTTTTGGAGGGGGGATTTTGGAGAGAGGATGGTTGCAACACATGGGGAGGGTTAAACTTCACTTCCTCAATATTCCTGTATACCATTTAAACTTGAAAATTGCCAACAGAAACTTAATTTCCATACAGGGTTCATTGTTTGCATGGCAGTCACAATGAAGATCACCCCCATCTGGCAATTAGAATGGGGGGGGGGGGCTTCAGTGCAGTATGAATCCTATGTGTATGTGGGAACAATAGATAGAAAATGAGAGTCTTTATATTTGTATGAGAGAAACAAGACGATATGTGCGCACATTTTGTGTGGATGTGTATGAATATGTGTGCTTCTATGTAGATCAGGGTGGCCAGATGCAAAAGAGAACATATCTCCTACAGTGTTAATAGTTTTCTAGAAGAGGAAATTTCAGCAGATGTAATGTGTTACATAAACTACACCTGCTCCATTTCTTTCTATTACACAATTATTGAAAGTTTAGGAACCCTGCAATCTTTTGCATTTGGCTACCCTTGTGTGGGCATCTGTGTGAGTAGGTGGCCATACCCGGAGCTAGTATGCTGCCCTCAGGTGGGGGAAAAAACCCCACCCTTGGAATAATATTGTATATCTCATTAGGATTCAGTTACTTTCATTAAGCCATCTTGACCTTTGCCAAAAATATTCATATTCTGGTTGATGAACGACTTGATTTGCCTTGCAATATTCAGTGTATTAGTTTCTGTGTCAAGGTTGTAGAGTAAGGTTTGCTTTAGTTGAGGTTCTATCCTTTCTTCTTGGAAACAACTAGCTTAACCTTAAAGCACATATATTCACAGTTTAAAAAAAAATAAAAATAAAACACAAATAGCCTTCAGAGGTACTTTATAAGAATATATTTAGTAACTATTAATGTACCTGCACTGGAAGTTCTTTTTCATAACTGAGATAGCAGGTTCAGAAATTTTACCAAAATTTTCCTTGTGAAACACCAGAATCTTCCTTATCCCTTTTAACTCCAAAGAAAGCAAAATTACGTATGTTGAACTGAAGTAGAATGACATCCCTTCTTCATAACATCATTGCTATTAGGCCTGGTCAGGTGTTCACCAAGAAGATACACAGGGAGGACTGGGGCTGTGCATGCTAGCCTTTCTTTGGATGTCCCCAACTCCAGCCGGAGCTTCCTTTGGGGCAAAGAAGGGGAAAACTGGTACATTAATTTTAAGTTGTCAATCGTCTTTTTTACTTTTTTAAATCAAACATTGTGGATTTGTGTTCACAAATAAGTTTTTTTTTTTGGGGGGGGGGACAAGACAAAACTAAGCTCACCTTCCTGTCACTCTCAGAAAGACTCCAGTGTGACTTTCAACAGAACAGGTTAATCAGACGTCCAGCTGCAGCAAAATTCTTGCCTCTTTCAGCATACCCGGGAGAACACGTCTTCCTAGGAATGTGCAAACAGGCAGGAGAAAAACTGACATAGGTCTAATCATCTTTTCTTTTTTTTTCTTTTCTTTTTTGAGGTAAGCCTCAAACTATACTGTGTGTGTTTCTCTCCCTCTCCCTTGTGATGGTACATCAAAATAAATGTGTTTTCGAGTTGTAGATGTCTGAGCTTCTGGATAACCTCAGGGCAAAATAAGCAAACAAGAGATCCGTTCATGAAAAATGGAACTTTAAATTCAGGCAAGATGAAACTAGTACTCTAACAGTATTCTAGCATAGCCTTGCTGTTAAATGATGTAGGCCAGGACCTAAAACTTGCAATTTATAATGAAGTTTCATCTAACCCATCCTTTAGAAAGCAAGGCCCCTTAGAGATGCTGTGTGTATTGGGAAGGTATAAGGTTCTTATATGTATTGCCAATTCAGTTCAGGCAGATTGCTAAATCTTCATCACTGAAGCTCCAATTCCTGGAATTCTAAGATGTTAAACACATAAGGAATTATTGTGGTGAAGAACAAGTGTTGCTTTGGAAGGCTAGGAATTGGTTGGAAAGTTCAGGAATGCAAATAGTTGCAAAGTAACAACCATCTGCCACTTATGATCCCAGCTGTCCAAATTCTCAGTCACTGCTGTTACAAATTGCCACTTAAAATCCAGTTGTTTTTTCATTTATATACAACATTGAGACAAGTGTTCTAGTTTTAATTTACATACCCTGAAAATGTTTGTGGCCTTTTCAGTTTTGCTGTAAACTAACACATGTCTATGCTGGAATAGCTTTAAGAAATTTAATTTTGTAAACATGTAATTTTCTTTCAGGGAATTTTGAATAGGACTGCCTCATATCAGGTTATAATTTTTGTCTACCTAATTGCAGAGCTTGTTTCATGGTGATAGCTGGCAGAATAAAGTACCGGTATTTCTAAGGAATGACTTGCTTATTTTTCTTTTTGTGCTATAGTTACAAAACAATATGGGGTAAATAAATAATATGGTTTTAAAAGAAATTCTTTGAGAGCTAATGTCCATTATAGCAGAGGCTTGAAGACTATCACAGATATATTTTTTGCTTTTCCAGGTCACTTCTCTGCAAGCATGCATTTGATTTTCTAGACCACATTTCAAATTGTGCTGCACTATGAAATTTATTTTAAGATAGACAGATTTATGCTGGGAGCTTTTTCAGTCCTTTTCAGCTCATCACATTACTACTTAAAATGGAAAATAGTTCAATTTATTCTAGCAATAAAGCATATGTTATTTTATAAATAGATACATACATGATTTTATACATAAATTTTATACTGAAATTCACCTATTACTTTAAAAAATAGCCTGATGTTAAAATGTTTGCTGATTATTGGAAATGTAATATGTAATAGAATGCAAAATACTTCATTTTTTCTTTTCCACATATAAAGTTACACTCTTTTTACTCCCCAGGGTATTGTGAATAATCACTCTAATATACTGGTTGTGACCATTCCGTATTTTTCTTCTTATGTTTGGTCTCCCATTATTAATAAGCCACTTCTAGTTCATTTAAAAAACTAGGTATTATTTTCTATTTTCTCTCTCTAGAATAACCCCATGTTGCCTCTTCACTTGTGTGCTGCCTGTCAAGATCCAGACAGAATTTTCATTACCATCTTTCTATACTCCTCCATTTCCAAATGTGAATTACCACATTTTCTTTACAGCTTTGTGTGTTTCACTGAATATGTGGGGCACATTTTATTGTATCATGAAGAGGCAATTATGTGTTCGGCATTGAGTATACTGTATACTCAGTCGGGTGTTAACACCATTCACAACTTGCTGCCTTGCAAGTATACCCATATGATACACGTGTTAGTCATATTCACACTCTACTTCTCAGGCATACCCCAAAAGTGTTAGGTGTACATTGTTAAGAGACGTGGGTGGTGCTGTGGTCTAAACCACCGAGCCTCTTGGGCTTGTCGGTCGTAAAGTCGGCAGTTCAAATCCGTGCGACAGAGTGAGCTCCTGTTGCTTTGTCCCAGCACCTGCCACCCTAGCAGTTCAAAAGCATACCAGCACAAGTAGATAAATAGGTACCCCTGCAGCAGGAAGGAAAATGGCATTTTCATGCGCTCTGGTTTCCGTCACGGTGTCCCATTGCGCCATAAGCGGCTTAGTCATAGTGGGCACATGACCCAGAAAAGCTGTCTGTGGACCATGGGTAGGCAACCTAAGGCCCATGGGCCGGATGCGGCCCAATCGCCTGCTCAATCTGGCCCACGGATGGTCCGGGAATCGGCGTGTTTTTACACGAGGAGAATGTGTGCTTTTATTCAAAATAATAATAATTTCTTTATTGTCATTGCACAAGTGCAAGCACAACGCTATACAAGTGCAACAAAATTGCATGCCATCCCTTAAAAAACAGAAAGAAAAAGAAAAAACAGCACAACACACACACACACACACACACACACACACACCCATCACAGCTCTCCAAGGTCATATTATCTGGTTACAGCATTTAAGATGGTTATAGCTCTTGGGTAGAAACTGTTCTTCAATCTATTTGTTCTTGATCTAATTGTTCTATATCTTCTACCCGAAGGCAGTGGTGCAAATGCATCTCTGGGTTATTTGTGGGGCATAGGAATTCGTTCATTTCCGTACCCCCCCCCCAAAAAAAAATAGTCCGGCCCACCACATGTTCTGAGGGACGGTGGACCGGCCCACGGCTTTTAAATAAAAGGGCACATTCTACTCATGTAAAAATGCGCTGATTCCCGGACCGTCTGCAGGCCGGATTGAGAAGGCGATTGGGCCGGATCCAGCCCCCGGGCCTTAGTTTGCCTACCCATGGTATATTACATGCTTCCACAAATGATTAAATGGTGCAGTACATAAACATACTCTTTAACAGCCCTGACCAAATAGTGGAATATACAATATGAGTGGCTTAGACTGTTGGCATGAGTGCCCCTGAGCACCCTCTTCTGCTCTGTAGAGCCCACATGGCTCCTTGGTATACTCCAGAGCTCATGGCAATGAAACAAGCTGGGAGATGGCTTGAACGCAAGTGGAGGAAAACAGCAGGGCACTTGTTAAAAACATATTCCTGTGATAATGGTGTCTTTTCTGTTTTCTTTCATGTGAATGTCAGGAAAAAATATAATAATTTAGTTTTGCTACTATGCATTAGTATGCATTGATCAGCATTTTATTGTTTACTAGTTCATTTCTAAATCATATTGTTCTTGTTTTTGACTCTGAATGTTGTAGAGACTCCACAGCTGGCAAAAAATCACTGGGTTTCTGTCTAGTCTGGTGTTAGCCGCCCTGAGCCCGGTCTTGGCTGGGGAGGGCAGGGTATAAATAAAAATTTATTATTATTATTATTATTATTATTATTATTATTATTACTTCAACAATTTTTCAGGAGTGAATTTACGGGGAATTATAGAGCTGGAAGTTTGCTGCAAAGCAAGACTCTTCACCCACCACAGATCAGTCCCCACAGTAGCAAAGTGTGCTGCAAATAGGAAGCTCATGTGTTGCAGAAAGATGTCTGTCAGACTTAAGCAGATATCTCTAGATGACTTGAGGAACTGAGCCAAGCTGCGTACTGACTGGGTAGTGCAAAATTTTGTGTGACTGGTTATAAAAATATAGTTCCAACAAGTATGGGCGACTGTTGCTATCAGTTATCACACAAATACAAGTCAAGACAATAGATAATAGTTCTGTCATTTAGATGAGCTTCGGATATTTCATAGTCAGTGTGGTTTCTCTTGTAAATCTATTTTTGTAATCAGAGCAGACACAAGGAGTTGGATCCAGGCTTGGGCTTCTTTGAACAGAAGGGTTCCTTTCATCTGCAGAAGGATTATGATCTAGTGGAGGAATTCCACTGGTGGAATAGGGGAGGTCATTTTATCCATCACCCTCTCCCCACAGCCCACCATGTTCCCTGAAAATCTGATCTGAGGATGCATATTTCTCTCTTAATTAATCATCTAATATGGCCAAGCTTAGAAGATTGCAGGAAGGAACTCAGAAGCAGCAATGCCTGTGAGTGTCATGGACTGTGAATGGATCTTTGATAAAAACAGAAGGTTAAGCAAATGAAGATGAGAAATGGAGGTGGAAGTGATATTGGTGATAAGATATACCGGTAGCTGAAAGAGGGTATAAAGGCTTACACAAACATTAACTAATCCATTCCATGGAGTGGAGACATTTCAGGGTAAGTCAATGGACTAGTTTTATAGCTGAATTTGAAGGTTAACTGTGCATAAGAATATATTGGTGCCTGTTATATTAAAAGTCTAAATACAGTCTCTAAAGGGAGATAGTGAATTCTTTAGATAAAAGCATTCTTCTAGTGACTTTTCTTGAACTCTGTATCAATATGAATCAATAGCATTTATACAAGTGTGGTACCGGTAGTTTGGTTAAACTATTGGTGTACAGAAAAGATATTTAAAAGTACGTATCTCTTTGATCTCCTGGCTGTAAAATCCTACAAGTCAAATTTTACAGTAAATGTTACAAGCTTTGTGAATTTTGAGAAAGTACCTTGTTAAAGGGTAGCTAATATTTTGAATCTCGTAGTCTCTTAACTGCATCCTGAGCAGAGCTGCATGTTCTTCCTTTGCTCACTGCCAAATCTAAACAAGGTCGTAGAAAAGATTAGATTAGGAATTGAGTTTTACTAGAACCAAATATCAGCTACTCATCCAGACTTTTACACTGCCAAATCAAAACAAGGCCATAGTAAAGATTAGATTAGGAATTGAATTTTACTAGAACTTAATCTTAGCTACTCATTCTAACTACTTGTCTTTAGCAAGTGTTTCTATAGTGTAGTCTTAGTCCTATGTCCACTTACTTGGGAGTAAGCCCCTCTGAACTCATTGACACTTATTTCTCAGCAGATCTGTATACTGCACTACTAATAGATGAGTCTTTCTGGAGCCCTTCCATTTTTTAGTCCAGCAGTTTCCTCAGTTGCAGTTTTTGAATGGTTTGAAGACCAACCACTCATAACTTTTAATTGCTGTGATTTGGAAAACATACACGCTGAAGTTGATGTAGACAAGCAGGTTCTTTTAAAAAATGGTGCTGGTGTCCTGAATAATTTAGATTTTTTTATATAGCCCTGTGAAGGATCATGCTCCAAACATTCCTGTTTTATAATTCCTGTTCGTTTGATTATTTAAAAAATGAAATGTTGGAAGTAAAAGAAGTTACGGCTACCAGACACAGCTTTGCCTGTAGTTCTTTTGTATGAGATAGAACTGTCTGTTGTTCTGTATAGCATCTTTAATGGTAGGGAGTTGTCAGGATTTTATTAAGTGCTTCCTGGATCCTAGCCAGATATTCAGAACACAGGAGGAAAACTCAGCATTTTATCTTGGAACCAAGAAAAACATTTGGAGGTAGGGAAAGTGATACTGCAGTTTCACCCACCATGTTTAGTTAGGAATTAATATTTTGTATTAAGTTGGACTGGACTTAACTGTCAGGGGTCCTTTACCTTTACCTTTTTATTAAGTTCTTTATAGCCACATATAAGAAATGTTTCTTTTCCAAGATCCAGATGCTAGTTTTTTATTAGTGACAAAAAGGCATATGATTACCCACACACCCCTTGAGTTGTCAACCATTTTTTTTAAAAATTGCTCATGGAATATGATTCTTTGTAAAAATCTATGCAACTGGGGGAAGGGGTGGCTAAATGCAGAAAATAGAAGTGTAAAGAGAGTACCGTATATGAAAGAGGAAAGTACATGAAATTTAGTATTGGAGACCCTGAGTGTTTTTAATTCTACTTGATTGATATACAGTACAGTAAATGATTTCTAAAATGATGTTTTATGCATTTATTAGAGGATTGATAGTTAATATTTTGCGTCTTGCTTAAGGCAATATGTAAGAAAGTAAACATGACCTAAAAGATTTGTGTTTGAATGGAGCAACTGAGATGCAAAATTGTACACTGAAACCTAGTTAGTATAACTAAGTAGCTGCAGGGCTGTGTGCTTCTAATGTGTGTTAGGCTGACCAAATGGCATGAAGAGTTTGTTACTTGGATACGCTGTGAGGCTGTTTCTGTCCTCTCATGCCTTTTTTGAAGTTTTCAGTGAATGAAAAAAAATGCATAATTGGCTGCAGTGTGATGTTAGGCAGCTGCAAGAGATGGTATTTGTTTATGTTAGGCTGTTAATTTGCAAAACAAATCAGCTAAGTCTATCTTAAGCTTTGAGAAGTGGCTTTCTGGTGAAAAGAGTTGTGAATTAATGCTAAGAATTTTGAACTATGTTCTCTTATCTCTGCAGCACAGTTGGAAATCTGGGAGTTCTCTCAAATATTTGTCCATGTGTGCTAATAATTGTAATGTTTGTGACCCTTAGTACTACAAATGTTTTATTTAAGCGATTAAAGTTATTCATCATAACAGCTTGGAGAGCACATGATAAATTAAAAATCTGATGCATTCACAAATTCTAAAAAAACAGGTAATTTGCATTTTGTATGTGCTTATGTTAAAATGTATTCATGTGTTCTTTCTCCCGCCCACCATGTTCATGGGATATTACGTTTTCTGCAATTATATTTGTTTACAGTGTTTAAACAAATTAAATAATTTAGAGGTATTATGAGTTTGGTAAAGTATAATTTGTTCATTAACGGTATATTGCTTAACAGCTTATTGCTGAACTTACATTCAGATGTGAGGAATAACATCTCTGTTCAAATTTAGCGTATTCCCATCTCATTTAAGCTAGTGAAAGTTCCTAAAACAAGATAAACTGCAATTACAAGAACGGTGTGTTGATAAAACAGTGTTGCTTTTTGTCTAGCAGCAGATTGCTTAATAGATTCATGCTACTTGCTGAGAAAGAGCTGAAGCAGAACAGGAGTCCCTCTGTCTTCTGGGAAGTGAACTTTATTCCAGTTAGCTGGGGGTCTCTAGGGACTGTTGGACAGTCTATTGTTTAAGATTCTTTGTAATGTAAACTAATGTGGATTAATGAAGTTGGTTTGAACAAAATAGCTTTGTAGAAGCTAAACCTCTTTATTTTTGCATACTTTGTGTGTATTTTACTTGTTCATTTATGATTAATACATTCGTTTAATAAGTAAAGTAACTAAATGTCTACTATACAATGAATACATGTAAAATTCTGAACAAAATTCCTGGTATGATAGTAGTTGGTGGAACACCACCTCACATTTAAAACAGAAATGAAACTATCTATTTTTGTCATAAAGCACCGTATTTTAGGATTGGGACTCCAGTCAAATATGCCATAGAGTAAGGGGTGTGTGTGTGGAATCATTGTGTTAGTGGCAGCCTACAGTTGTATTATTATTGCATCGTGGGGCCTTCTGATAGCAGTGGTAAGAATGAAAACTCCTCACTCTATCTCTGCAGTAGTCACTGTATATGGCATGCTGCATCTGCCCTGCCAACTTTTAAAAAGCTCATTTCTGCTTTTTAAATTAAGCTGCATTATTTGTCATTACTGGAGGATCTCCAAATAGCAACATAACAATCACAAGAAATCACCATTTGTGTAGTAGTAGTAGACTGGGTAGATCCAGGGCCAGTTCCCACTCTGCTACAAAACACACTTAATGCTATTGAACTAGTCACTATCTCACAGCCTAACCTACTGCAAAGGATTGTTGTGAGTTTAAAGTGATGAGCAGACCCACCTATGCTTTCCTTTCATTGAATTAATTTTTATTAGTATACTGTGAATTGTACATGTTTTGTATTACGTGTGTGTGTGTGTGTGTGTGTTTTAAAATGTGTTGTATGTTGCTTGGAGACCTTCAGGTAACAAGTGACCAACAAGTCTAATAAATGGTGGTGGTGGTGAAGCAAAAATAAAGTTTTGTCAGAGAGGCATAGGCATATGGTTTCAATCACACCTGAATTTTAGTGAACTAGTCAAAATGATATCTCCTAGGCTTCAGCTGGTGTGTTTTGACCCACTACCTTGTCACAGTCTGATCCAAGTTGCAACTCAGCAGCACTAGCACCATATATGGTTTAAAAAACCTGAAGAGACGGGCCTTTTTCGGAGGGAAATTGCACTGCAAAAGTGTGTGAGATCATGGCAACCAAAATGGCTGTTGTGCTCTCATGATAAAAATTTAGATGTCCCGGTCCAGGACACTTGTGGGGTATGCAGTCCCCACTTCATTCTGTCTTGTATTTTGCCAGACCAAAGGTGGCAACCCTAAACTAGTCTCACTTTTTATTGGGCTTTGGAGACAGGCGGAAGGGAAGAGCAGTCCTTACCCCAAGGATAATTGGAGCAGTAGAGCACCACATCATAAGCCTTGTCAGCTCCTGCCAATCATAGTAGAGGGCTGTGCATGTTTTAGGTTTGTTGTTGTTTTGCTTCACCAGCTCCAGGTTGGTGCAAGAGAGAGGCACAGCTCCTCCAATACCCATGGAAGACCCTGTTTCAGGGCTCTACTCTGGCTATCACCAGTTGTAGCCTGTTGCCTGCTTGGTCAGAGCTTGGGTCTCTGCCACCGTGATCCTCATCATGGCACTCCTCTTTGCCAGCAGGTTGAGGACAATGCTTTGTCCTATCCCCACCCCCACCTTCAGGGAAGTTAGGATTGCATCCAAAGTTTCCCTCTGCCTCTCACTGAAGCCCAGCACAGATTGCTGACCATGATCTCCTGAAATGACTGGCTACTAAGCAAAGCAAACATTTGTGAATCTCTTCTTACATGAGATAGAAGCAGGTAACTTCTCAGTTTATATTTGTTTGCTTAGATTGCAGTAGGTACATATCAGCTTTGTATTTGACAGCCATGTTTATGTGGGCTGTGTGTGTATATGGATGTAATGACATTTGATGTTGATTGAAAATGATATTCCTCAGAACATTTTGTTCCACCATACTTTCACATTCATTTGCAGTCAGTTGAGTTTAGATTTTGTAAGATCACCCTAATCCTATGCCTGGACTAACATGCAGCCATTTCAGATGGATCAACCCAGTGTTGCTGTCTGGTGCTCTGATTGTATAAATTGCTTAGCTGCAGTGGACACAGAGTAGCTTGCATGAAATAGATGTACTGTAGCAGCATCCTGGCCATGAAAGTTGATTCTGTTGTGTTGCCTCTAGGGCCTGTCTCTGCAGTATATTGCACTTGTTGCAAGGGACCCAGATTTCTTTCCTCAAGGTAACAACTTCTGTGGTAAACCACAATGCTCATTGCTAAGAAAATGTGGTCTCTCTTTTCCTCACATTAGTGTGTCATTTGAGAGTCTGGTATGGAATATAATTGCTCATGTGTCATGGGCACTTATTGGTTAGTGTCTGAAATCACTGGTGCAAAACAAGATGGCTCCTCCCATGGCCAGAATATTTCGTGTACTTAATTATTATTTTTTAACGTTGCACTTGGAGCACCTCAGAGGTGTAGCACAACTGTGGAGATAACACCCTGCCCCCATCCCAGCTCCTCACTGTGCACATCTACTCTGCAAGGGAGGAAAGCATCGCTTTTGGTTCTGACTACTACTGGTAGTACTGCCACCCCCTCCTGCTTATGAGCCTCTAAGCTAGGCATGGCCAAACTTGGCCCTCCATCTGTTTTGGGACTACAAGTCCCATCATCCCTAGCTAACAGGACCAGTGGTCAGGGATGATGGGAAAAACAGCTGGAGGGCCTAGTTTGGCCATGCATGCTCTAAGCCAATTGGGGGGATGGGCCCCCCAACCTTTAGGCTTTTATCCTGGGATTGGGGAAACTGGGAGGAAGGCCATCTTTTCTTTTACTCCCTGTTTACACAGAACTGTTTGCACAGAGTATGTTGGCAATGCACCTAATTTGTGGTAGATGAAACCCAGTGGGCTAAAACAGCTAGCCAAGCTCCAGTATTCCAGATGATGGAGAGTTTATTTTAGAAAAGTAATGATTAGGGAATTGGGGGGGGGAGAAGATAAGTGGAATATGATAGGTTCAAAATAACAACAACAATAATTTATTACTTATACCCTGCCCATCTGACTGGGTTGGGTGGCTGCCAACGTATTAAAAACACAGCAAATACTGAACATTAAAAACTTCTCAATACAGGGCTTCCTTCAGATGTCTTCAGAAAGTTGTGGAGTTGTTTACCTTTTTGACATCTGATGGGATGTGCTATTTGATGGGATGTTGTATCCTAACATTTTGAGCATGTTATGATGTTCAGCTTACATGCCTGGCATATGTATAATTCTTTAAGATGTTCTGATGAAGACAAAAACTAGTAAATATCACCCCACCTTAACTTTTGTTGATAGAGGGGTGGATGGCGGAAGCCCACTAATGTGGAGGTACCTGCGGCAGCTTGGGTACCTTGCTGCTTGGGGCAATTATTATTTTGCCCTGAGAGGAGAGGGCATATATATTAGAAGGATCTCTTCTTGGGTTCCTGTGCAACAAATTATTGTTTCTTGGGAGGGGGAATGCTTGAGCTACCGGTAATGCAGGCTTCCCAAGCATAGCATTAGTCTATAAAGGATTAGAAAGCTACCTGCTTTATTAGAAAAATAAATTAAGGTTATCTATAACTTATTCCAGAAAAATATACTAATGGAAGAAGTTGCAATTGTATCCTGAAATGAATTTAAAAAAGAAAATAAAAGATTGTTTTGTGCTTGAGTAATTCTTCTCATCTGGAAAGCAGCAGCATTTTACTTTCCCCCCAATAGTATTTCCTGTGTTCATTACAAGTGCAGCTCTGATAAGCAAAAGCCAGTCTAAGAAAAGTCCATGAACTGCAGTCCAAGGCAAAGATAAGATGTTCAATTTCTTCCCATTCTGATAAATGCTATGCAGCTACTGTGTGACTCAGATTCTTATTACATTTTAGCGTGATTGTGAAGCAGTGGGCTGTCATCACATTTAAATAGAGCAATAGAGTTTAAATAATTTTTGCAAAACTGATAAACTTAACATAGTTTAATTCATATTAAATGATCTTTTATCACTTCAAGTGACTTGAAGCATATTTAGGTTTTTTGTAATGTGTCATTACTTTTCCATTGTTTAGACAAAAAAAATGTGTCATTACTTTTCCATTATTTTGGCAAAAACAAACAAAAAACCCTCTTTAAAAGCAGTCAGTTCCCAAAAGCCTGTTGGAACAAAAAAGTCTTCACTTGCTGGCAGAAGGGCAGCAGGGAGGGAGCTAGTCTAGCTTCCCTAGAGAAGGAGTTCCAAAATCTGAAAGCAGTTGTTTATGTATGCCACAACGGCCGCTTGGATGTTACTAGCCCAGAGATGGAAGGAAGAAACAACCCCGACCAGAGAAGAATGGCAAATCAAGTTGATGGACTATGCCGAAATGGCAAAACTAACTGGGAAGCTCAGGAATCAAGAAGACAGGAAATTTAAAAAAGAATAGGAAATGTTTATAATGTATATACAAAATCATTGTAAACAGGTCAAGACATTAGCAGGATTTTAAACACACTTGTAATCTAACAGAATGTATAGATAATTTAGGAAGATGAAAAATTGGAGAGGTATTGATATGCAGTTGAAAATAGAATCAATAGGACCCATGGAAGGGATGGGGGAAGTCAGGAGATTCAGAGTAATCTCGACAATTAGATTTGGAATTGTTTTTGTTGTATTTTGGAAAATCAAACATTTATTTCACACGAACACCAAAAATCTGGGCGGAGTGACTGAGAAGGCCGTCTCCTGTGTCCCCCACTAAATGTGCCTGTGATGGTGATGGGACTGAGAGAAGGCCTTTCCCTTCTTAGGTATTAAACCTTCACATGTATTAATGTGGAAAATAAATATGCTGCATTTCATTATTTCATAGTTATCACAACTATGAAAAAAGAGCCCTTGTTAATCTCACATCTATATTAAGCTAGCTTTAAGAAACGGTGGTAGAATTCTGATTATCATTTTCCAGGAACATTGATGCAAGAAGTATGAAATAGAGCTATTATTTTGCTTTTGACTAATGCAGACATTACTAATTCAGGACAAGTCACTGGTGTAAGTATATGTGAATAGCTTGCACTTCTTGATAAACAATGGAATTGGAAGGAGAAGGAAGAGAAGGGGGAGGATTTAAAAAAACAGTTTGTAAAAGGAAGTGCACATTCCATGGAAAGAATGGGGAACTTGTTTAGATGTGACAATTTTCTATCTTTATGAAAGGAATCAGTCCTTTCTTCCTTTGGAGCAAGGGTAGCCAACATGGTGCCCTCAGAGAAGTCATTGGACTCCAACTTTCATCTTCCCCGGCCATTGACGATGCTATCTGCAGCTGATGAGAGTTGGAGTCTTAACAGCATCTGCAGGGCACATTTTTGGTACCTGCACTCTGAAGCCAGTGAATTTATAGCTCTGTTGCTGGGCATTTTGAATTCCAATTTGCTCTTAGGAATGACGCAGTTAGGAAAATAACAGAGAATGCTCTGTTTTGTATTTTGAGGAGGAAATTGGTTTTGTTCAAAGTGTTTTTGTTTTTTAAAAAAACCCAAAAATTCCAACTGTCAAGTGTTCAAAATGAAACTTAACAAAAACATTCATTGGAACTTCTTTGCAGTTCTATTAAAATAGCCTTTCTATATTATTATTATTATTATTATTATTATTATTATTATTTATTATTATTATTATTATTATTAATAATAATAATAATAATAAAAATAGGGGAAATAATTTTTTCCCAAATACTAGTAGTTCTGATTCATGAAGAAAATTATAAAAATTATCACATTTTATTTATTAAAGCCTAATGGATTGGATCCATCACAGTTTCCCCTGAATGCAAGGAGTCCTTCCGTGAACTGCAATCCAGAAAGAGCTGAAGAAACAGGAGGGATGGAGGCATTATTTACCAATTGCCCATTTCCCCCTGCAGGCTCCCATACCATGGCTTGTATTGTTTCATAGGATTCCATCAATTCTCCTGGACAGTCTTTTGCAAAAGGCTAAAGGGGGAAATCAGGAAAAAAAAAATTGCTGCCACCCCCTCCATTCATGTGAGAGTTCCATGAGCAGAACTGGGTTGATACATCTCTGAATCCAGTGTCTAGTTAATTAAACTTTGAGAAAATTGTTAATGGAAAAAGAAGTGTCATGCATTTCCAAAGCATTTTCATCCTAAATACTCTTCTGACTCCCTGAAGTCAAAGTATTTTACACATGTAAAATAGAGAACATGTTTAATAGAGAACATGTTTCCTTCCTGGAAGAAGGGAGCTCAGAAGAAATTCTACAACATATCATTTTCCTGTAAGCATCAAGTCATTAAAGTACTGTTTCAATATTAATGAATAATCTATGAAACCAAAGGCAGTAATCTGGTTTGGATTCAGTAGCTACAGTTCTAAAACTATTACTTGTAAGTACTTCATGAAGCAATTTGAGATTTCATATAACTAAGCTGCTGGAAAATGCCTTGCTTTTATTATAACTTCTGTTGTTGCCCTAAAAATAGGGATTCTGCTACTGCAATTTGATATATCCAACAAGCATAGCTCCTTCTCAGAGAAGCAATTGTGTGGTAATATCTCCTTAGGGTGCATATTGGTCAGTATGCAGCAAAGTGCTTCTGCTAGAACAAGGATTTTTACTTATGCAACCAAACGTCTCCATCTGCTTTCCCAACATTGTCCCCTGTCTCCCTTCCTTAAAGGCAGGGTAGGTTTATCAACTTTAAAATCTGGGGAAAAGAACATTCATATATGGTTGCTCACCCGAAGCTTGCTTAAACTTCTTTTTGCAGTCTGTTTGGGACTTTAAAAATAGGGGAACTGTCAGGCCCTGGTACATGACTGGAGAGCTGTGTTCAGGTTGGTGCGTTAGAAGTTATGCAGGCCTGCAATACAGTGCCTTATGTTTAGAAGAGGAGAATGAAACCACCCATGGAATGTGTAAGCTTGCTAGTTTGACTTCAATGTCTGCATTTGGGAAAACATTGGAGCAAATAATAGAAATAATTAAGCTGGCAATGTGTTGGAAAAAAATTAAGGTGTGCAGATCTGTTTCACTAGGGATGGTCACAGTTGGATATCACCCTATGGACTGATGTGGGCCCAGTTACCATAGCCTAGTGATGTACAATAAAGCCAAACACCAGCAATAGGAAGAAATAATGCAATGAGGATATATGAGGAAGAAGCAATATAGGATGAAGTTTCCAGGTTGGAACTGTGTGGAAAATCTCATAAATTCTGAGGGGCTGTGAATTCATGATACAATTAATATCACTTAACAGACTGGATCATGGTGATTAATATAAAATTTTAAACACTGCTGAGTTGGGTAGTTAATAACAAAACCAAGCTCAACAATGTCAAATGTGAAAATGAGAAGAGGTAAAAAGGATATAATATAAATATAAGAATAAATATAAGAAGGGTGCTAAGAGGCCAGACACTTGCTCTTCTCAGTGATTCAGATGCTACAGTGGATAAAAAAATGTGCATGAATTAAGAATGTGATGATGTGACCCCAAAGATCAGTGCTTTTTAAAACTGTATTAACAAAAGCATTGTTTCCAAGATTTTGGGAAGTAAGGGTGGTGCTGTGGCTCTAGTAATGCGGGCTTCCATTCAATTTTGGTCAAAAGAATTCAAGGAGCTTGTTGCTCAAGAGACAAGTTATCAAGATTATGTGTTTCAGAAAATCAGGTTGAGAGGAAAAGTTGAGAGAAATAGGCAAATTTTGTTCAAAGAAGATTACAATGGCAATATATTTGAGAATCATGGTCTAGACTCTAGACTGAAGTGGCAGATCACTTGCTTGCGCAAGTTTTTGCATCTTACCCTGTTAAAACAGCAAAAACCTTAAATTACAATATGGTGATTTTAGAGCAGCTTTGCAGTAGAATAAACTGCTTAGGAAGGATGTTTGATCTTCCTAGGTGATTTTAATAAAATGTTGGGTACTTCTTCCATACATGAATTATGTATATAATCATTTATTTTAGAACAGGAGTTGGACTAAATAATGCAATATCTTGTCTTTCAATACTGTGACTGACTCTTGCTTCCAAAGTGATTATGAAAGATTTTGAGTCAGTTCAGTTCAGATATTTAGAAATAATTTTCTTAGTCAGAAGCACTTTCCATGACTGTGGTGACAAAAGAATCTGCTGCTGCTGCTATTATGTTATTTTAGTTATTTTAAAGTGTCCCCAGGGACTGAAGATAGAGCACCCACAGAGACCACTGGGAAAACCCCAAAATATTTTAATTGAGCTTCGAATGTGTATAACTGTGGACAAATCCAAAAAAAAAAAAAAAATCTAAACATGCCAATGAGGAACAAGTACCGGTATGCTTAGTTGTCATGGAATGCTAACGTGACTAATAGGGTGGTGGGGAGGAAAATTGGGGCTCAGGGAATGTAATGGAGTGGCTTGAATACTAAATTACACTGCAACACTTTGATGCAGAACTCCAATTCTTATCCTTTTAATTTATGTGTACAGTTGCACAAGTCAAGATTTCATAAGGAGCAAATAATTTGCACTTAGTGAAATGTGTGAATTTCCTCCTTTCCTTGAGTCACAGCATAAATACTTAACATTTACATATGGAACTGTGTTGTCCTTTGTTACTGAAGATAGAAACAACATCCTTTCTTTGTTTCTTTGGCAGTCAGTGCCAAGGATCAGAAAATACAGGACAGCTGAGCATTCCAGGCACAAAGCATCTGTTCTTGAGAATAAAATTTTGTGTGTGTGACCTACAATTATTATTTAAACCAAGGCAAGAGCAATCCTTTGTCTTCAGAGATGTCTGAAAGGCAGGAGTGGGGAAGGTTACATTAGTAGTCAAGACAATTTCTGAGCATGTAATGTGCCACAGCAAGATATAATTTTTGCAGAATACTTAATAATGTGTAAGATAACGGGAAGGTATGTGACATGAAGTTCCTAGAATAACAGTGCTATCAAATATCGCCACACATTGTTATCCATTGCTGTCTTGTGTAGGACAACTTACAGTAGGACAACAAAGCAGTGAATCTTCTGCTTTGTAAACATAGTGGTGGGTGCTTTATCAGTAAGAGGTGTCACAATTTAAAAAAACCTCTTTAAATGATTTTATACTGCAGTGTTATTTTCAGATATTTGGAAATTGCATAATAGAGCTGCCAATTACCTTGCCATAGTCTCTGGTCAAACTGGTTTTGGAGCTTTTTATAATACACTGCAGTACTCTTGGGTGGGGACCCATTGGATAATTCCCATGAGGAGTAACACATTCTCCACACTAGCCTGGAACACATTTTATGGTGTTTCTTTTTTCCCTTTTTAGTACACTCAGCAGTAATGCTTACCCTATATAGCTCTGTAAAAAAACAACCAAGAAAACTCAGCTTCCTTTCATGTCAATAAAATAATTGTATGTGCTACCCTTATATATCAATAGAGTGGACATCAGTTTCAATTTATTTTATTTTCTCTTTTAAGAGAAGAGAACAGGTTGCCATTTGGCTTATTCCTTATGTCAAACATGGCTCTGAAAACTATAGTTTGGTATGATATCTGAATTGGCAAGGTTTGGCTTGTGCTTTGATAGCAAACCAGAATCAGAAATAATGGTTTGTGCTAATTAGGGTTTATGCTTCGTAATTATGTTTGTGTTATTGTTATTGTTATTGTTATAGCAATAGAAGCAGAGTTAGGTTTTCTGTTAGGAGAAGCCTTGTCATTTCCTCCACAGAAATCATTGTGTGTGTATACAGCCTAAATGTTTCTGCATTAGTCTCTTATAGCAAAAACAACTATTATTTGGGCCCTGAAAGCCTAACAAATGTATTCTGGCATAAGCTCTCAGAGATCCAAGACTACATCATCAGATGCATGAAGTGAGATCTTAACTGAAGGTCTTTTTTCTAAATTTTGCACCTCTTTGCCATTCAGTTCCTACCTTACAGTATTCCCCATTTATATACCTGCCAGCTAAGATTTCACATTATGTGGTTCCTGTCTGTGGGAACTGCGGGGTCCTGCCATTCAAGACAGCTCTTCTTTTCCAGGGGGGCTGCATTGCGGGAGGGGTTCTGGGACCTCAGTTACCTGGCAGTGGACGGAGGGATGCTGCCCATGTCACTAGGATGCCCAGCCACGTCACGCCCTATTGTCTACTTTGGTGGATCTCCCAGCCCACTCACCCTCTCTCTTGCGTTGCTTGACTATGGCCTTGCTATGACTAATGTCAGTCGCCTGGTTGTTGGGGCCAGGTAGGAATTTTTCCACTTGGCAAATTGGCTCCAGCCATTTGGTTTTTGTAAGGTTAAGCATTGGGTAAGCCTTGTTATGGGAGGGGAGGTTGCTGCCTCCACCTGCCCATCCACGCTAAGGGTATTCCATTAAAGGGATCCAGGTGTGTGGTTCCTGTTTGAAGCCTGGGCATGGGCTAGGGCCATGCCACAACCCCATTGGTGACCCTGGGGGAGTTCTTAATTGATGTATATCCCTATCAGTGGTTGACCCTTTCAAGACTTCCTGCAGACGGGCAGGAGTCAGGATATAGTCTTGCTTCACCCAGTTGCCTAAGCCAAACCGCTCACATCTGTAACCAATAAACCTGTGGCCTAATTTATCCCATTAACCCAACATATTTATGTTTGTGTGTTTATTTCTGTGGGAACTGCAGGGCCCGGGGCCTCGCCACGCAAATAAATTTGTTAGGCTTTCAAGGCCACAGAATTCTGATTGTTTTTGCTGCAAAAGACTATGTATACACAGTGATTTCAGTAGAGCCATTGGAAAGCTTTATAAATTGCTTTTATAGCCTAAATGGTAGGTGAAGATTTACATGCAGATTCTTGTCTAGCATATATAAAGGTGAAAATAGAGTAGAAGAATAGAATCAGCAGGTAGCTTTGCTAAAGAGGCTAAACTTTGTTGCTGAGTATAGTTCTAGTTAAAATCTGAGTTGACTCTGTTTCCTCTGGGTTATTAATGTCAAAATTATTTTGTGGAACGAATATACATTGAAAGGGACAATGAACATATGAACTGTGATATTTGCTGTCAAAAATGCTATGTTAATGCTAGTGTGTATTTCTTCCTTTACAGAAAGTTCACATATTTTCTCTTTGATGCTAGAAAGTGGCAAAATTCTGATTTAAAGCAAAAATAATAATATAGCATTTGTGTATTTTCCCTTTCACTATTTTAATAAGGCAGTCACTTATGGATCATTATTATCCAGTCCCTTTGTTTTATGATACATTAGTTACACAATGCTTTGCTCAGGCATGGCAACCCAGTGAATATTTATCTATGAAAAATCTGGAAATGCACAAAATAGGCATTTTGCTTTGATTGATTCAACCAGTTTAAATTCTGTGCACTAGTTTGAGGACTTTAAATGCTTCTTTCATTCTGAAGAGTCTTTCTTTCTTTCTAATGAAATAATTACATAGGGTTGTTTTGATGAGGTATGGCCTAATTTCTGGAGTGTATCAAAAAGAAAAGTGGACAAAAATTCCTTTGAATTTCTGGGATCTTAAGACATTTTGATCTTTTAATATTCTAGCTCAAGGGAGATGTATGTTCAGTGGGAAGACTAATTATGATGATGATCTAAGATTTACTGATAATGTGGCCTGGGACTGAATGTATTCCTATTCATCCGGTTTCCCTTTCTGAATATTTAAAGCATCTTCATTTATGAATACCATAAAATGTACCAAGCTTGTGATGCTGCTGCAGGCCACTTTTAAGTGTTCCCCCCCCCTGCTGTAATACTCAATGTCACTTCGTTACTAATGGTTCTGCAAATAGGATTTTTGGATAAGTCTAATATATTTCTGAGATGGTGATCTCTGGTATTCTAGTGGGAGAGGAAGAACTATCCCGGCACAGCATACTCACAAAAAAAGGAAAGGAAAGCAGATATTGCAGAGGAAAATGTTTCCATGCACATAAATAGAAATTGCACTTGCATCCAGCGGCAGCTCCCAACAGGAAGTTGGATATTGCTTTTAAAATTGCAAAGTTCTGAAGTACCAAAATTGCCAAGACATTTTGCTACCTGAGGCAATCTAGTCAACATACATAGTACCCAAGCATGACTTGTCTGCACATGGAAGAAAAACTTACTAGCACCTCTGTCTGTCTGCCCTTTAATGATAACAAAATCAGCTACTTGATGTGGCCACCTCACTCTTCCTAATGAAAGGGCCAGCCCTGAAAATGACTCATCTAGTTTCTTCAACTATATTTTTGTCTTCTAGTTTTGTCAACAGTCAGTGCCACAATCTGGTTTGTAAACCTGTTTTTGTTTTCTTGTTTAGCTGCACAGAGTGAAGAGACGACGTGTGCATTTAGGGACCAGTACCAAAATGATCATGGAATTAGCGAAAGTCGAATTTCTCAAGAGAATGGTACAGTTTTGTGCATGAAAGGCAACACCTGCTATGGTCTGTGGGAGAAAACACGCGAAGGAGACATCCATCTTGTGAAACAAGGTAACATTCAACAATAATGGCATTCAGCAATAATGACAACAAACATAACTTAATCTATTTGTCACAAAGGTCTTAATATTCAGAGGCAGGTGGCAGTATTTTGTAAAACTTTTAAACATGTATCTTCTCATGTTATCATACTGGCTTCTGATCTACAAATAAATGCCCCTCATTTAAAAAAACGGCTGAGTGCAAACATAACTCTTCTCAGTTCTCTGCTGCCACAAAAGCCAGGACTGGGCTTAAGTTACAGGAGAATATAGTTCATTTGAACATTAGGAGAAACTTATTGAACAGTTCAACAGTGGGATCATTTACTTAGAAGAGTGGTGAGTTCTCCCTCACTAGAGTTCTTCAAGCAAAGGTTGGATAGCCATATGTTGAAGATGCTCTAGTTCTGGGACTCTTGAATTAAGCAGGGGGTTGGACAGATGGTCTATGACACAACCTGAAAAAGCTCTGATTCTCTTAATTTTATGACTCCTGACTCTTTCCCAGTTCATTGTTGCACCCCTCTCCTCAAGCTAAAGCTAACTACAGTTCCATCTTCAGTGGTGTTAATGATGACCATAGTTATCAGCAAATTTGCAAAGCTGCTTCTATCCATTATTGCAGATGGTGGTTAGCATTAATGTAAGTTAATGGTCGATGGTCAAATTGAAAAGGTGCGTGTGGGGGGGGGAATACCCACTTGGGAAAGCTGTGTGCATGCCCACAGGGCATTCCCAATAGCTTAATCATGATTAGGCTTCTGGGCAACATTACATTTATGCCAAGCCGCAATTTTTTCAAGCATACTTTATAGAAATATTTAATACATGACAATCTAAAGTTTGATATGCTAGTGATTCATACTATAAACTTAATAGAGCTGCTAAGCAGAAATAGATAAAACTGTACAAATTACCAGAAAGCAAAAACAAGGTCATAGTGCTTATGTTTAATGAAAATAATAATAGGTAATAACAATGAACTAGAAGTGAGCATAGAGGATAGTCTCTAACAGAACACTGAGCAGCCTTGGAGAATAAGAATGATTAAATGAATAAGCCATACGAAAGAAGAAAGTTCCATTACTGATCCTTAAGGGCCCCAGACTCTGAACTTCCATTTCTTTTTTTTTACAAATAAGTCTCTAGTCCTCTCAGAAGGGAAGTTATGAAACAAAATATGTAATTAGACCCTAAAACTACATACAGTAATGAAAAAAGTTTTTGGAGAGTAGGAGACGGGAACTTGCAAAAGTGGTATAAATACACGGTACCTCCCTTAAAAGCTCAAATGTTAGTTGCAGGTTCATCAAGTAAATCAAAGTATTATACGTATTTAAAGAACCAGCATAACCAGAAGTTGTTGGAAACCTTAAGGCAAAATGCCAGGATAATGCGAACTCGCTTACACAGTTGGGAATGCTTCATCTGTGGTTTGTTTCAGAGGTCAGCAGGTTCAGGAGTCTTGATAAATTTTAGCCACACTATTTTGCTCACTGTCTTAGCTCAGAAAGAATCACTGCATACTTAAATTGAATACTGTGCTCTGTCCACTTCCTGCATGCCAGACATGATGACCCCTGCAATTGTATGTGTAATCTGTTGGTCTGGTGTGGTAGAGAAATGAATCAAGAACATGTATTAATTTCAAAGGGCTTCTGTCAGCCTCTGACTAACCCTTGAACACACACACACACACAAACATGAACACACACAAACACACACCCCTGAAGTGGAATGAAAGGGCTGGTATGCAGCTGATAATGTAAACGAGTCACAAATCAGTAAACCAATGAAAAATTAGAAGACAGTATGGTGCATTTGATATTTTGCTAGGACCAGGTTGTTATGGTCATAAGACTTTTAGTTTTGGAACACAGACAGTGGTTATATTGTTGGAATGAGAAGAACCACCACAAATATGTTTGTGTAGGCTTTTATCTGCTTTCATACAACTTTTCTTACATGAAATTGAATCTGTTTTCAGCATTAAAGCATTAGTACAAAATGCATGTCTCAATAGTGAAATCCACCCACATAAGAGAATGCAGTTAAATTGGCTAAAGAAAGTACATAGTCCAAGTCATATAAAATCCATTTAAGAAAAGGAACATACATTTACATATATTAAAAACAGAAAAATGTCCTAATGTTAGGCCCTTGCAGGTTTCACAGGTGAGTCAAAAAGTAATGGAGCTGCAAAAGAAAAGACCCAACCCGTAGTCCCAGTAGGTGACACTTCTCTTAGGGAAAGGATTCAGAGCAGCGTGTCCCTGGTCTTAAAAGGCAGAGGGTTTTTTCTAGGTGAGAGACAATCTAATAAGAGCATGAAGTTGAGGAGCAAAACATGTAGAAATCTCCACAAGCTAAATAAATAGCCAAAAGAAATACTTCTATATGATTTACAACCTTTTTTTCCCTCCAGGATGCTGGTCTCATATAGGAGACCCTGAAGACTGTCACTCTGAGGAGTGCATAGTCACAACCACCCCTTCCTTGGTTCAGAATGGGACATATCGTTTCTGCTGCTGCAGTTCCAACTTGTGCAATCTCAACTTCACGGAGAATTTTCCACCAGCAGACCCTACTGATGGAACGCCTTTCAGTGAGTCAGAGTGCCTCAGGCTGTGTGATAATCATGATTTAAAAGCAACTGAGAAAGCATTGCTACTAATAGACTCCACATGCAATGCACTGATGTGAACTTAAAGATTGAAATTAACTTGTGTTTTTCTATTAGTATGTAAGTTATCTGTTATATTATACAATGTTTCACCTTAAAAATAACTTAGGCTTCACTTGTATATCCTTTACAACATTGTGGCAATATTATTTAGCCATGGTTGTATTCTCCATGCAGAGGACCTATTTGTCTTGCTTTGAAATAGCTCAAAATACCATTTTTAGTCTTTTAACCTCCCTTGCAAGGTTGAGCTTGGTTCTGACCTTTAGTCCTCCTGACCTTCTCCCTGAAAGTGTTGGTGTCTTCTTTATATCCTTCCTTTGTGATTTGCTTCTTCCATTATACATGCCCCTTTTAAATCTCAGCTCATCTAAAAGCTCCTTATGCAGCCACACTGGTTTCTTTAGATGCCTCCTACTTCTCTTCCTTGTTGGAATTGTTTGCGATTATGCCTTCAATATTTCACCTTTAAGAAACTCCCAGCCATCAGTAACTCTTTGCATCTTTCTAAAAATGAAATCTCACCCTGTAGTTCCTGGAGCTAGCACAGTGGGTTTTTTTTTTAAAGCCCTCCCTCCCTTCCACTCTAGCTTTGACTCTGCCCTGCATGATGGTTAGGGTGGCTTTGGAATACTTCAAACATGAGCATCTGTGAGGCTACTGCAAAGGAGAACACAAAGCATAACCACAGCAGTACAGAATTGTACTAGGCATATGGAGGTTACATTTTGCATTGCAATGTTGTTTTTCCTACTTCTGTTTAGCTATAATTATGCTGAGACTGGGATCACACTGTGATAGAAAATATCTGGAATGGCAACACGACCCAAAGCTCTCTTTTACTTCCAGGCTAACTGGGGATAACTGCCTATATATTTACAATCATTTCTTTGCTATCTATCTTCAGTGCCCAGCTTTAGATTTATTTTTTGAATTGCAACATTGGAAGACAATTTAGACATTGCTCTGGCTTGTGTGTAGATGTCAAAATACATACCTATAGTCCTGGAAAACAAGTAATGCTCCTAATTAGCTGCAAATGCTTTATTAACGTAAGAGCATATGTTTTCAGACATCAACACAGAATTTAAATTTGTGGTATTTAATATAATCTGCATATAACCATTAATATTGTGTAGAAGGGGTTATGTTTTTACAGTGAGAGAGCCTTAAGGCAACATAGGAGGAAATAATGGAAATCTATTGTGTGGTATTTAAACAATGTGATTTCAGAAACTGGGATGTTTGACAGCAAAAAAGGAATATTGTTTAACGTTCTATATGCATAAAGTGAGGCTTCACAAGAAATCACGAAGAGGATAAATGATTGGGAAATTAACATTCCCACCGGGGGGGGGGGCAGAATAACCTCTGGCTCCCAAACCAAATGTTGCCTGTCAAGTCCCTCATCATTTGGCTTACCAGGCCATTTTGGTGAAGCCAGGCCCACCCAAAGTTTGCAGTAAGACTCTGAAATGGTCTTCTTTGGGTTCATATTCCCTGTTGCTATTTCATCTCATTGTTTTCATTATAATTTATATTGGAAGAAACGGATATTATTAACCAGTACTAAAGTGCAGGGCTAAACTGAGCTTTCATCTTAAAAGAACGAAATAAATATTGTTCTCAATATCTGCTGGAAATTGATAGTAGTCTGTGGAGAGTTAAATGGTATACAAATCATGCAATTTGGATTACTGTACTAGTAGTCCCTAATATTCCCTTACAGACAAATGCTTAGTAAGCATCCTGCAAGCCCCATATTGTAAGACTGTAAACCTCTCAGAACAAGAAATAGGCCATATATGCATTGTTAATGTTTTGCAAGAGTGCTTTGCATACCAAGAGGAAATTTCTAATTCTGGAGCAGAATTGTGTTTCTTTAATAGTTAGATGATTTAGGATCAGTAGCTGTGCTTGAGAAACAAAATGAACATACAGGTGCCTTAAGGTTGGAAGACAGAAAGAAAAGTAGGTGGGAGAAAAGAGGGGGGGGGGGTCACCATAGTACTGGTGTTTCATTGGCTGAAGAGCACTCTGTGACTGCCAGTTTTGCCTCTCTTTGTCCCCAGCTTGAAAAGCTACTGTGCTGTGATCTGTTTTCCTATGTGTTTTCCCTTGCTCTACCCATCCTCCTCTTTCCCTCCCTCACTTCCAGGTTGTGGGAAAGAAAGAAACCAACAGGTCCCCCTTTCTTTCTGTTTTCCCTTCTAAACTTTCAGCATGCATTGTTGGATGCACTTGGGGTTTGTAAAAAAAAAGTTTAAGAAAAGAAAGGGGGAAGTGTTGCATCCCTTTGTGCAGCACTTGGTCAGGTGGCAACGGCAATTGATATTATTCTTTCCCCTTTTAAAAAAAGCTCTAACTCTAACAGAACAAGATGAGGTCATGGTACACTGCAGATCAAAGTTGCTCTCATGTCCCCCATCTTATTTTCCCTTTCTGGGCCTGCATGGGGTACAGAGACACTCCCGAAAAATGACATGGCCAGCATGATTGCACCTTCACTCTACAGCAGTGATGGCCAAACTTGGCCCTCCAGCTGTTTTGGGACTACAACTCCCATCATCCCTAGCTAATAGGACCAGTGGTCAGGGATGATGGGAATTGTAGTCCCAAAACAGCTGGAGGGCCAAGTTTGGCCATCACTGCTCTACAGCATGCCTGTACGACAATCTTGCATTGCTGTCCTAAGAAATAAATAAATTGAAGGTGGGCATGTTCTCTTCAGGGCTGCTGTAGTAGTGAGGGATAAAATTTACTTCTCAACTTTTCTTCTGCTTCTATCACTGCAGCTTCAAGTCAGGAAGGGGGAGTATGTTTTGAGCAGATAGATCCTGGCAAAGAAGGCTTTTTGAGGAAGGAGAAAGCTAACGAAAGATAGGCAGAGGGCAGTTCAGAATTCTTCTCCAGCTTTTTATGCTTTATTTCAAGACAGAGAATAATTTCAGAGTTTTAAAAGCTTGCCTGCAGTTTGAAGAAAGCTTTTAAAAGTCCCCAAAGTTCATTTTGAAGTCCAGGCTTGGGGACTTTTGTTTGCTGGCATCTTGGTGAAAAACCAGAATGTAAACCTTGTTTTAATGCATTGCTAGGGCCATTCAAAGATTCAGTGTGCCATCTGGAAACCAGTTAATGCATTGCAATATCCATTCCCTGTTATTTTGTCTTGGTTTATCTCTTGTGGTACATTCTCTAGTTTGCCAGAAGTTCTAAATAAACATTAGTGTTGTAGTAAGTTTACTGATACCATCTTCTGAATAGCTAACGACTGACTGTATTTCACGCTACTACAATTTCCCAAAGTTATGGGTACTGGTGGATGAGGTGAAGCAACAGCTGTGTAGACTTAAGACAGCCCTATTTCTGCCTCTGTTTACACCAGCGTAAAAAATTGTATATTTTTCTCTTAACGCAAAGATGGAATTCTAAAGGAAAGTTTCATACACTGATGGAAATTATGGCACTTGTCTGAGCCTGCTTCATGCTCACTGCATAGCTGGATTTCTAAAGGCTTATTCACATTGCACTGTAGCCAAACTAGTGTGCAATCTAAGGAAAGAAAACAGATTTTAATAAAATGTTTGGTATGAATTAAGGTGGTTCCAAATATTTTTCAGAATTTAAACTTGCAAACACAAGTTTAGCCAACAAATACTTCTGAGTCACACATCACACATGATGGTTTTAACACTATGTGGAATGTTAGTTAATTATGATATATACTGAAATCATTGCCTTCATGGCTAAAGGATCCTTGAGATCTTTCTCCTCATTGTTATCACTTTATTAGGTGGTGGTCCTTCCCTGTTCTGTTCCTCTAGAAATATACATAGAAATTCCCTGTTACTTGTTTGCTTACATTTTAAATGGAATATATCCATTTAAACTTCAGTTTACAGTGAAAAAAACCAATTTCCCCCTATTGCTCCAGTAGCATCCATCCTAATAGTTAAAAAGTAAACTTGCTGAGCTTTGTATGCTTTGTGTTTGTACTTTGGAAATATGAACTTCAGCACGGGAGAAATGAATCTGCAATCTTCAAAGAACTAAGCCTGAAATTTTAATAATGAAAAAGCAAAATGTGCATAAAATGTACATACCTGTTTAGTAAGCCAAGTTATGAATGAACCTAGTGTTCCCATATGCAGCTACTTTATGTGAGTTGGCAAACAAGGCAGACAGTCTTGACTATAGTTAACAGCTTGGGAGCACTCCAAAATATTAATTAAGCTGCAGTTTAAAGTTAGCTTAATATTGCGGCATGTTTCAAAGCTGTTAACTATCATTTCCTGGTTCAGGCGGAAAGGAAAACTATAGTCAAGGGAAAACTTACACAAAGGCAGGAGTCAAACAGTTGTGTATTGGGGAATACATGTAAATCTGGTTAATAAATTGAGATCTGATTGTCTAAATGTTACTGGTGTAGTACAGCTTTGCTCCAAAGGAAAGCTGCTTTTAACAGCTAAAGAAGCAGCTTGTTTCTGAATTGCTCAACTTTGGCATTAGTATGAGAGAGCAGCAAACTAGTCATCATCTCTAATTATGTTGCAGGCACTAACTTCACAGTACTCAGCAATCACGTTCAACAGAGCATGCACAATTGTAGCTGATGTGCCAGCTAATAGAAGAATGTCCCCTCTACCCCAGCAACAAGATGTCAGGCTTAAACTGCAGGTGGAAAATGTAGTATTACAGCAACAGAAGCAGTAGCCCAAAGAATGACTCCTGTGTCCCTATCGTAACCGAGTAACACATGCACATTTTATTGTGAAAAAAATCCCCTGGAAAGGCCCCAAGAGGCATTTATTTACATTCTCCTGCCAATGACTTGAATTCATTACCTCTCCATAGCTTCCACAATTTGAACATTTTTAGCCCCCTAGAGATTATGCCTAACTAGTATTGTGTTGTACTATTCCTGGAATGCATCTTGTGTTTTTGCAAATAATATTTAAACATAAATAAAAGCCACATTGCTCAGTTGCTATAGAAACCAAGATCGTATTAGCAGACTATATGAGCCATTTTGTTCGCTGTGTTTTCTCTTAACACTGGCTCAATGATGAGAAGTGAGATACAATACTTGTTTTATGATTTTGGGGGTTTTTTAAGAATAGGATTTTGGCTATTATTAGAATATGAAAAAATCTTTTAGATTGAGAATGAATATTTGTATCAGACATTTTTAGGAATGCCTGGTTTCAGTCATGTTGTGCATTCCAATATTAACCCAACCAAGTCAATATTTTAAAATATACAGATTTATTAAATGTTATTTTAAGCCTTACCTGAAATAATAAGTCTAAATTATTTGATCTTGCAAAGCTATTCACATACCACCATTCCATAAAATTGGTAGGTTGTATAGCTGACATAATTTAAGCCTCATTATAGTTTCATACAAGTTTTTATTTATTTATTTGTATTATTCATACAAATAAAACAATATTAGGTAGCAGACATCTTAAGCCTGATAGTATATAGTTCAGTATGGAGAATGACCTGAAGGCTGTGGAAACTTCTGCACATACCGAATAGTCTTTAGGGCATTTTCCATACTGAACCATATGCTATCAGGTTTAAGAGGTCTGCTACTTAATATCATTTATGTTTATGATTAATACAAATAAATACAAAATACTTGTATAAAACTATAATAAGAACCATGTGGAGGACACGGAAAGACGGTGAAAACTGTTCAGGTTATGAAAACCAGAGGCAGTTTTGCTTCATTCTTGTTTTGCAAGGCTAACAGTGTGACAGTTCATTTTTTCTTTTCACTGTCACTAAATTGCTAAGCCACTATTACCCGGTAAGTCTGGGAAGTTTAAGAAGTGTATCTGTTAAACAAAGCTAAAAATGTGCAGTTCTGAAACAATGCATGACCCGCAGTTAACAATTGAAATTGAATTTTCTTTGAAATGTTTCTTCAGGACGCCAATAAAAACTTTTAAAGGAAGAGGTAAAATGATAGCTTCTATATAAGTATTGTATGCTGTAAAAATACAGCATGTTGTTCAAGTGCAGTTGCTGCATAAGAAAATAACGTATTTCTAAGAGGTGCCATTGAAATATGATTCTTTTTCTTTTGTATGAAATATTGAATGCAAGTGTTCTTGCCTATGAGTTAAATGATTTGGGGGACAGGCCAGCTCTCTTCCCCCACCCCCATATTTCCCAGGGAAAGGGTAAATTCACTAATCCTTAGACTACCTTTCTGAGCGAGGCTGTGAAAAAAGGAGGGAGCCCCAGCAGTTGCATTGTATTGAAACCATCCTTTGCAAAAAACACAGCAGGGTTGTTCTTTCTTTGACACAGTAAAACCAGACAAAGGCTGAGTGTAGCAAGGAAGCAGACGGCACGCCTCCAGTCAGTGCCCCGGCCTGGCTCCAGGATTTGTAAACAGAAACATCCCAGGCTCCAATAAGGCAGACGGCGGCTCTCCGTCTGATCTGCATGCAGGAAGTGCCTGCTTGTACAAGTCTTGCCATCGCATATAAGCACCCATGAGCTGTTTAAATTTGCCAGAGCTGCCTTTCTATGAACACAGGAGAAGCCAGGGTGTTTTAACTGCTTAGAGCAGGCACATCCAACAGGTAGATCGTGATCTACCGGTAGATCACTGGACGTCTGTGGTAGATCACTGGCTCCCCTCAAATAAGCTCAACAACTTTGACCTGAACCCCTAAAAAACGGTCTTTCCTCCCTAAAAAATGCTCAACAACCTGAACCCCCCAAAATGGGGTAGATCACTGCCTGTTTTTAACTCTGTGAGTAGATCGCAGTCTCTTGGGAGTTGGCCACCCCTGGCTTAGAGGAACACAGCATGCTTTATATGCAGCATACTTAAATGTGAAAGGCCATGCAGTCGCATGAAATGTTCAGAGGTGCATGGCCGTATGTATTTTAGTGGGGATCAAGCTTTATGTTTGGGGGGAGGGCAGAACCGAGTTATCTGTGATGCAATTGGTCAGCTAGTTAAATATATATATTTTTATTTACTTGATTGTGGGGGCAGCTGCCCCCCAACTCCCTGGCTACGCCCATGCAAAGGAATGTGTGTGTTTTCTCTTAGAGTATAAAAAATCCACATGCACTCAAGATTTTAAGGAAAGTTACCTTGATCAAGCAAACTACAGCTCAGCCTTTGAAATTCCAAATCTGTTGAACAAAAGAACAACTTACAACAAAAAGGCAAAGTATGGTACATTCAGTTCCTTAGTATAACAAATTACGTAAATCTTATCAGCGTTCAAATCATGCATATAGAGGTGGTGGTTTTTTTTTAAAGTAGCAGTACTTGCAGATTTCCTTCTGGCTAACTTTGGTGCACGTATCCAGGAAGGAGAGCTGCAACTATTTAAGAAAGCCCATCTGTCTTAAGTGCCTGTGTGCCTCGAAGTTCTATCACGTGGTTTGGCTTGCCTTGCCTTTTCTCCTCTCACTACCCTTTCAGCAGGAAAGAGGTAGCTCAATGTTTACTACTCTGGAGGACAGGTCAGCTGGAAGGAAGAAGCTTAGCTTGAAGCCTCCAGGCTTCCCCAAGACTAGTGGTAAAGCACTGTCTGACTATGGAAAATGATTGATTGATCTTGCCATCGTGGAAAGGAGACGGTTGCTGCTGGTTGGTAATTTGCTTCTTCCATGCTCATTAACTATTTTAGCTACTTCACATTGCAGTGCTTAATTTTGAGAGGTGCTATAGATAAAATCTGCAGCTGTGCAAGCAAGCATGTATCCTTATTGTTAAATAAGAGGAAACTGGGTATTTTTACTCCAGGAATAAAAGGTGCACTATGCATGCTCTGAGGTACCATCTTTATTTGCTACTTCATGTGTTTTGTAGCCGTTCTGCAGTAGTTCCAGCCTTCCTGGAATTCAGATTCCAGAAACTTGCATTGAGGTGCTACCACATAACCCTTTGGCTGCGTAGATCATGCAAGGCTGCGATATGTGATCCTCAGAGTCCCTTCCAACTCTACAATTCTATGATATATAAAAACTGACTATGGCGTAACATTGTACTGAAACTGCTGGGAGAGATTATCTGGAAGCTGGATGCTGGTAACCTCAACTGAAGTCTCCTTTTCATAAGATTCCAGAAGGCAGTGGGAGGTTCTGAACTGGTATTTGATGGGTGAAGGACTGATGATTTACCGGTAATCCAGACCAAGTGGAACTGGTATAAATGGCTGTTTTTTAATGCTGTGCTTATGCTATCTGGAGTTACCTGTTTAGAATGCACATCACTGAGTCTTGTTTTCTTATTGTGGGACATATCACAGTCTGTTTGGTTCTGCCTCTAGTAAGCTACGAGGCCTCATCCCCTAGTCCCGCTGATGGGTGTCTCTGTTTTTAAATTTGTGAAATGTCAGAGACCATATAATTACCATACCACCAAGCCATACTAGAAGAATTACTGTACAGGTATGAATATAAGCTGCCCTAGAACAGGCTTCCTTAACCTCTGCCTTTCAGGTGTTTTTGGCCTACAACTCCCATGATCCCTAGCTAGCAGGACCAATGGTCAGGGATGATGGGAATTGTGGTCTCAAAACATCTGGAGGGCTGAGGTTGAGGAAGCCTGCCCTAGAATATATACTGAACCCCTAATATGAGGTCTCTTTGAAAGGAATGTACTGTATATATACCATAAATCTAGGGCACCATCCAGTGCTTTTGCAATTTAGAGAACCTGTGGAACCCCTCGGTTCTCCTACATGTCAGGCTTCCATCACCACCTGTTGAGTAGAGCAAGTGATCCTTTTACAAAGCTACTGAAGTATAGAGTTTCAAGTATAAGTTCCATCCAAGGTCTCATCTTAAATCATAGCTTCTCTACCTGTAAGAGCGCAGTTATCAGCTGCTCTCAGATTTTATACAAGCCTCCCTTTTTGGGGGGTGGCGGCCTATATTCAGACTAGTATGATACTATTCTACAAACTCTTCCTCCCAAGCAGTTGCATCACTAGGAAATTTCATTACTTAGGCTTAAACCTTTTGGAGCTAGGAAAATGCTGCTTTGATAATGAATAGTGTTTTACGCCTTCTTGCATGTCTCCTGCAGTAGGCAGATTCTGTGACTGAAAACCGAAACAAGGGAACTTGTTGCCACAATTTTAAAAAGAAGTTACAGCATTTTGAACTGAAAAAATCTTGGGTCAATTTCAAATGAGCATTTCCCCCCCCTTTAGAATAAGGCAAAATCCACACAAATTGTACGGGAAACACCTATGAGCAGGAATTTTAACATCTTGCTTGGAAAAATCTTCATAGATGTTACATTCTGATTATTTTGTTGTGGGAAAAGATGTTATGGAATACCGGTAGGTCATTTGTACTTGAAGCAACACCATTCTTACTATATTAGGGTAAACTTAATTTTGCTGACCAAATTTTCAGCCATATTGTATAATATTAGTTCAAAATAATGCAAATAAAGTTCAATGTTAAATCAAGCAGTGCCATAAAACACTTTACAACAGGATTACAGTAAATTTGGTATAGTATAACGTATTGTCTTTGTATCCAAATATCTATAGTTCCTTAATAAAGTATATAAGACTACTGCATGAGATCAAGGTCAGGCATAATGCTAAATCAAGAATTAGTGTTACGACAGTGAACTGGCACAAGCCTTGGGCTTGCACATTCCCCACTAACCCTTCCCCTTCTCTCCTTTGTACACAAAGAGCGGAAGTCTGAAAACGTCAATTTACTGTTTGGAACAGACAGTAACTTCCCATAATAAAGTGTGACAGAAATTGGAGTTTGTTCCAAACAGCAAACAGAATCTAAGGTTTCTAGACACTAACCCAAGGATAACCCATGTGGTGCCCCCCAGATCTTGCTGGACATCAGTGTCCATCTGTCCCAGCCAGCATAACCAATGTGGCTTGTGTTTACATTCCAAACTAGAATTGCAAACCATGGTTTGAAGCCGTTTTGTCATTCTGGTTTGCTGGGGGAAGCGCAGACCATGGCTTGCTGGTTCCAAGTGTGTTGGCAAAGCATAGTATAAAACAAGAGCAGAGAGTGCATGAGTGCAAGGCTCCTGTAGCACCAAACCATGATTCAGCATTACATGTGAATCATTTCAGTATGATTACTGTAGCTCTATGTTTGTGAGTAACAACTTTTTTGTAGATATACTAGTAACCTTTTCTGAAGACTCACAAAGTTGCAGCTGATGTATCAGCTAAACCTGTTGAAATGAAAGTGGAAGAAATGAGAAAATACTTCACAGTGTTTCAAAAAATTTAGTGAGTCTCTTTTTGGGCATCTCAATTTATTGTATTGCATACAGTCCTGTTTACTTGAGGTTCTGCTTAATAATAAACTGCACTTAATTAAAAAATAGCTGCAATTAGCTTGGATTATAGTGAGAAGAAGTGCCACCAGGTGTCCGAGAATGCAACTATAATCTGACTTTGGAAGAAGCTCAGTCATAAGTATGGGGTAATGGTTTGAGAAACTGGATTTAATTAAACTAAATGTTGCACTGCTTAGCATTATTAAAACTGTGATAAACTGGTACCTCTTTGTATGTGAATACTTCTCATTTTGATTGAAATCTAGTTTCATAAAACATGACACAGAAGTCTTAGGATGAAGCTCAGATGTTCCAAATCCAGATAACCTCCCTAGTTTTGTCAGAATGATTAGATTGCTGAGGAGCTACCAGTAATTAACTCATTCCCATACACACACACTTACATTCAAAGAGCCAACAAGGCAGTACAAAAATAAAACATATGGTTTTGGATCTGGCCATAGCTTTGCCCAAGAGGCCTGATCCTGAAGCTAGTGTAGCAAAAGCAAAAGCAGTGCTTCCTGGCACCATTTTGGGCTGCTCTGCCCCTGGGATACCGGGAACAAATTCAACATGAGCTTCTAACGAAGGGACTTGGAAACTCAGTTTAAACCATTGTCATTTATCAAAGAAGTAGCCACTTAGGTTGCTATGCAACACTCATCTGACGCAAAATATACAACATCACTTTGCTTTTTTCAACATCCTTTCGTCGGTAACATCTCAAAACCATTTCCAGAACTCGCAGTCACAGCCTGTCAGATAACTCCCTTTTTCCTGTGGTACTTCTGTTGTATTCAAAATTAATTCTTCAATACAACAGGATACTTATTTCATTCACAATAGACCTATAAACACTCTGTTCTTTTACATGTACATCTATGTGTTTAAGAAAACAATAAAAATAATTTCATGCCCCAGGTAGTTATGAATATGATCCCAAATTGCTCCTTATGACTTCCTATTCTGATTCTTTAATTCTTTGAAATTGCGCAGGGTTAGCTTTATACCACATGTCATTTCAGACAAGGGGCTTTGGGTTAATGTTTCCTATCCTGCCTTTTTTATTTTTTGCTTCCACCTATCCTGCTATCTTTCTCCCTCCATGCCTTTTTTGTCCAGCTGAGATTTTTAAAAATCTCATCACTTTTCCCCTGGGTTGGTGGGTGACAAGTAGAACTAGTATCGAATGTAGACTTCCTTCTTGGCTGCACAAAAACTCACTCGTGTTGATTTATATCCTGTCCAACCGAAGGCAGAGATTCACTGATATATAGAACAGAGGTTGCCAGCCTTTTTGGGCCACTGGGTACATTTGGAGTTTACAAAAGGTGCCAAGGAAGCCAGTGACAAAATGGCTGGGCTGAAGTGGGGGGAGTGGCATAACACAAAATGACTGCCATATCTAAAAGAGCAGAAAAGGTCTCAGGACCACAAAATGGTGGAGGGATGCTTCTCCCCATCAGCTGCGTGGGAGAAAAGGTACCTGCTTCAACCACTACTACAGTAATTCACAGACAGAGTGCATCTTCTCTATTCAGAGCAGGTTGTTGTTGTTTTTTGGTGGGGGGGGGAGATGTGTACAGTTCTGGCATCCCTTGATGCGTGAGCAGTGGCGAAGCTGCATGCTTTGGCACCGGGGGCGGAGAGCAGGCGGGGGCATGGCTCCCCACGCAGTGGAGGGGTGCGCGGCATGTGTCCAGGGGGTGGCCGCGATGGTACCCCCCTCCCCGATGGTGCCGGGGGTGGTGCGCTCCCGTGCCACATCCCTCCACCAGTGTGCGTGAGTATGTTTAAGAGCAGGGGTAGGCAACCTAAGGCCCGTGGGCCGGATGCGACCCAATCGCCTTCTCAATCCGTCCCGCGGATGGTCCAGGAATCAGTGTGTTTTTACATGAGTAGAATGTGTGCTTTTATTTAAAATGCACCTCTGGGTTATTTGTGGGGCCTGCCTGGTGTTTTTACATGAGTAGAATGTGTGCTTTTATTTAAAATGCATCTCTGGGTTATTTGTGTGGGATAGGAATTTGTTTATATATATATTTCAAAATATAGTCTGGCCCACCACATGGTCTGAGGGACAGTGGACCGGCTCACGGCTGAAAAAGGTTGCTGACCCCTGTTTAAGAGTGCATGCAAACAGAACTAAGCAGGAACAGCAAGCGGTTTTTCATTCATTGTAGATTTTTGAGGAGACATTTGCTTAAATCCTATACTGGAACATGTGAGCACAGTGTGGGCCCTGCATGCCCCCCCCCCCGAACAATATGCAATAGAACACTATGCATGTAATACGTTGTAGAAGAAGTTATGCAGCACTTGCAAGCCAGCTAGTTGCTTTTTCCCCCTCTTGACATTTGTTAAACACTTATCAATAGTTCACGCTGGCTGTAATTTATTTAATCACTCATTTAAAAATCTGAAGGAAAACCACAGTTGAAATATTGAGGGAGCTGACACATAGTACTCTGTATTTAGTTTAAAGGTATGATAATGATAGCAATAAACTATATTACTAAAATGCAGCAGAGGAGATGGATAGAGCATCCATGAAATTATTTTAAAAATTGTTGCTATATATGCTTGTAGAAGTAATACATTTGGAGTTTAGGTGCTGGAAGTTCTTCAAGATTTCTGATGAAGTTTTATTTCTGCAGGAAAGTGGCTAAAAAGAGGAAGGGCAGGAGGCCTCCAGAGCTCTTTAATAGCATACTTAATCGCCATGATCAAGACTATGAACCAAGGATGTTAGGGGAGAAGAGTATGTACAGTATGTAGCACAGCAATTAAGGTAACAGGAGTTTAACATTTGAGGCCTGTTGGGTAATCTGCCTCTGCCCTAGTTCAAATAGGACAGCACATTTGATACAGTCTCTTCTTCTGCTATAATGGAGTGGCAAACCCTACTTGTAAAATTGCTGCCACTGAATAATTGCTGGACTGCTATGGCACAGTTGTGGAGAAATTCAAACTTTCTGCATAGACAAGAGAAAACGACTCCTTATCACTTTTTGAATATTGACTCGCTATATAATATTTGTACTGGTCGGTCCCACTGCAACAACAGTCTCAGCTGCTTGACGGTGCAAGAGGTACACTCAACTGAGCCAAGACTCAGAAGTAGGATCCCAAAGGGGCACTTTGGGAGGCAAATAAACTGCCATGGCCGGATTGGAGGCAGGGAACTCTCTTCCCCCCATTTCTCCCTGGCGGTGAGGGAGGCCTTTTCTGGCAGGGGTGTTTTAGCTGGGTTGTGGAAAGAGATCATTGTCCTTTGGGTGCAAGAGGATATGGGGTGGGTGAGGGTGTAAGGTATTGCAACCCTTCTGTAGGAATAGAGAACACGTTGTGGTCTGGTGAGGTGGAATTGAGGCAGGCAGGGTGGAGCTATTATCCTGGAGAAAGAAACTCTGGCGGAGGGAAACAAAGGCAGTGGAGTGAACATAATATTTCATATGCACATTTATCTAAACTAATAATTGTAAACAGTATTCTAGAACATGCTGTAAATAAAAATAAACCTGCTTCATTATAATTGCAGTCAGAATAAGCTAATATGGAAACAAAATTCTTTTGCATTAGGGATTTAGATTGATTATTCTACCTTGAGCATCTTAACGTACTAACAAATGAATTGCAACTGCAATACAAAAATAATTAGAATCAAGCCAACTAAACACAAAGCTTCTATTGGTCATTATGCTTTTCTCAACTACTTTATTCTGAATCAGAAATAAAATTGCAATTAAAAGATCAGTTAATTTTATTCTGTAACTAGAAAATCATCTTATTGCTGCAGAATCTTGGACAAAGGCAGGATTAGACCTGATTTTAAACTTCATTCTTCTCTCTAAATCATAATCTGAATTTACTAGGAAACATTCTTAATGCCCAATCATACTCTAATTTTCTTCCTTCATGAGGTTCTAACAAATATGAAGACACAAATAGCCTTACAGTGTGCCTAATCCAAGCATAATTCAAGCCAAGTTAACAACTAGGAGCATTGTTTTACAGAGCAGCTTTATACCACAGTATTATTTTATGTGAAGGTCATCTGGCTAGAGACTGGCTGTGGACTTTGTTTAACCCCTGAAGTAATTTCAAATTACTATCTGCCCTGTGACCAGGAGGAGAAGTCAGCAAGATGAACAGTCATCTTTGTAGTCTCTCCCATGTCAATTTAGGATTTAAGATAACTGAAAAAGAACTGCATTATGATTAGCTCTAAACATTTCTGTTAGTCCACACGAAGCTGAAGGTGTTGGGTATGGAAAGATGTTGGCAAATAGAAGTAGCTAATAGCCATTTGGAATGGAGGGGGAGAATAGGTGGTAGCTCTGTGGACAGAAAAGGCACATACTTTTGTAAGCTAAGAAAATCTTTAATAAACATTATTTTAAGAAAGGAAAGGAAAGGCAAGCTTCTTATTAATTGGCGCCAAGGAGCCAATATCACCTACTTTGTGAAAGGACATTGAGAAAACATGGTGATATGATGCATGCAATTAATGGAGGGGGTTTTTACCTCCACTGCCCAAGGCAGTATTCCTCTGAATGCCAGTTGCTGGGAATGGCAAGAGGGGAGAGAGATTGCTGTTGCACTTGGGTAGTGCTTGTGGGTTTCCCATGGGCGTCTGTGAGGATAGAGTGCTGGACTAGATGGGCCTATGGCTTGATCTAGAACTATCAAAACAAAAAGACCATATAAGACAGCTGCCAACTACGATGGTCAAAGCCTGTCCACATCAAAAGACGGCAGCAAATATCAAAGCCACACAAGAAGATGGTGCATCTCAATAAAAGGAGCTCTGGTAAAACGCTTGCATGTAATTCTTTCTGTTTTGTTCTGATCTGTTGAGTGAAAACTCATACATGACTAGAAACTGAAATCCAGTTTTAATTTCTCAAACGTCTTTCACTTATTTTTTTTTACCTTCCCACAGTAGGCTTGCAACAAGTTGGCAGGTTGCCTTTTCTGAGACCATAGTTTTGTCTCCATCTAAAAATAGTATTCCAAAGAGCAATATTGTTTACCTTGTGTATCTTCAGAAAGAGCTATTGGACTTCCTAAAATGATTAACAGCTAGATCCTTAAATTGAAGCAATTTTAACATTAAATAAAAAATTAGGGGTATGTGATATAATCACCAGAGCAATACTTCCGTCTCATTTGCTTTCTACTGGTATACTAATTCTTTCTGAGAAACATGCGTTGTATGAAGAAGCCATAATACATAGTTTTCTTTCTTTCAGATTCATCTCATTCACTTCGCCGAGATGAGACAATTGTCATTGCTCTGGCATCAGTATCTGTATTGGCTGTTCTGGTGGTTGCCTTTTTCTTTGGATACAGAATATTTGGAGGTAAGCTTTGATGAGCGCGTTGCTAATTTTCATCTTTTGTTTTTCTTATCATGATCATTCCCAAGTTACTTACTCTTCTGTTTGGCAATCCAGTTTTTTAAATATAAAACGCATTAAAACAAAACGTCCCCATAGCCTACCCAGAGATCACAATGGACAAACCTATCCAGCAGACTCCTTGCAAACAACTTAAAGAGTTAGACAAAGTGGCAGTTTTAGAAGAACCAATATCAGTACGGCCAATGGATGCCAGCTATGTAGTTTTGCACATTACTTTCCCTATGCCAAGGTTAATTGGGACAGCTAACATGCTGTTTTCCTCAAGATCTTATCTGCAAAATCTAAAATACCTTGTCACATGCATCCCCTTTATTATGAAGAGTTTTCTTGTTACCATCAACTGCCACCAAAAAGCTCCAGTAGTTGTGTAGCACATCTCTAAAAAATAGAGAATGTGCATGTGACAGGCCCTCTAGACATTAAAGCTTGGATATTTGCTTTGGGAACATGGCCCTCACAGGGAAAAGGGAATGGACTGAATGTTACTGAAGCTGGCAGCAAATTGCTGCCTGCATTGCCAATACATTGTCAAGACCTCGGACATTTTGATGTGTAACACAAGCTTTTTTTCCTGGATCTTCTTTCATCAGGGGATCACAAACAAGGTTTGCACAGTATAGACATGATGGAAGCAGCAACATCTGAACCCTCGTTAGATCTTGATAATCTGAAGCTACTGGAGGTAACTATGCCATTTGGAGTTTCTTGCTCTTTACATGCTTTATGAATCACCTGATCAATTTAGTACAATATGTTAATGCTTACTTTACATACATACAAGTTAGTATTTAAGGATTTTTGCAAGCACACTGGTAATTATTTAGCTAGATGCTACTTTTTTGTACTTGACAACTAGGTCGTGATAAAGGGGCTATTCATTCATTCATTCAATATACCGCCCTTCATCTTAAGATCTCTTTGTCCTATAACATTATCACTCAAGTATTTCTTCATAAATAAAACTGCTTGTATTCTCAGCTGGTGTTTAGAAAGACAAAATTAATATTTTTGTGGTTACTATATTCACAAGTTTGTGATGATCTGCATGCATGAAGCCCCATTTCTATTTTAATTTAACAAAGCAATGCCTCATAAAGCCAAGCTTAACATGAGCCATGTCTTTGAATCCTGTTATTGGGTTCTTCCTTTTCTTCTTTTTTAAGTAACAACAATTTCCACTTGTATATATGTTTCTTTAGATACTAACATGAACTAAATGCTGTACCATGTCAGAGTGAAATGCAGATGAAAGGCCCAAATCCAACATGGACAAAACTCAGTGCTCAATGCTCACTGAAATCAACAAATTTAAGTGAACTGTGCACTGGACTGTGGCCAAAATGTATATCGTATTAATGTGAATTTCATCAAATAGTTACGTTTTTAAATTTCACAGCTTATTGGTCGAGGGCGATATGGAGCAGTTTACAAAGGTTCCTTAGATGAGCGTCCAGTGGCTGTAAAAGTATTTTCTTTCACTAATCGTCAAAACTTTATAAATGAGAGAAATATATACAGAATCCCACTTATGGAACACGACAATATTGCCCGATTCATTGTGGGAGATGAGAGATTCACTGCAGATGGACGGATGGAATACTTATTAGTGATGGAATATTATCCCAATGTAAGTAATAATTTAAAGAGAGTTACTTTATGCACCTTTGGAAAGATAGAAAATTAATGTAAAAAATTTTCTGTGGGGATTTTACATTATTGTATTTCTAATAACAACAGGTCAGGTTCATTCATTCGTTTTATTTGTATGCTGCTTTTCCACACACAAAATCATGCTCAAAGCAGCTTACAACAAGGAAACGGATGCATTTCAAACAAATGCTACAAAACATTTTCACAATAACATAGCAAAACAATAACGTAGCAGCAATTTCATAATAACATAGCAGAACAATAGCAAAGATAATGACATACCAAAAAAACCCACATTCCAGTACTACAAATCTAACATGCAGAACATGCAGAATCTAGCAGCAAAAATAAGAAGGGAGCTTCACAATTAGTCCTGGAAACACGCCTCCCATGATGTTGCTCACAGTCCCTCCGCTGCTGCTGCAGCTTCTTGTAAGGCTTCCACAGGCAAAGGGTGGAAATACTTCTCCCATGATATTAAGGAGGAAAATGCCAGGAGCTGAATTATATACACATGAAAGGTTCTGTCACATTCTGGCATCACATTCTGAATCTAGAACAAGAAGTAGAACCTAATATAGGGCTTTACAAATAAGAGCATGCTTAACCATGAACGGTTGTGTCACTGGAGCCTGGGATATCCCCAGACGTTACTTTCCTTTTCTCATATAAGTGAACAATTGTGAAATGTGGTTAAGTCATTTGATTAAAGCTGCCCCAGAAAATACCATTTCTTTTGCCATCATGAAAGCACATCTGGTGGAAATGAGTGTCATTTTTAGATAAAGCCAACAGTAACCACAAACAAACTAGCGCCTCTCTTCCTGTTAATAAAAGCAATAACCTAGGTCCACAAATTTTGAAATGGCGTATTAGGAAATATGTGTTGGTTAAAAGTCTCTACAAGGGACTGATGAACCTAACAACATGCACTGTGTTTATTCCCTTTCCAGGGCTCTTTGTGCAGGTATTTGAGTCTTCATACTAGTGACTGGGTGAACTCATGTCGTTTGGCACACACTATAACTAGAGGTCTGGCATATCTTCACACAGAGTTACCTCGAGGAGGTAAGGCCAGGAGTATGCAGCTTTCCATAAAGATAACTTAGGATTTTCTGTTTGAGAATAAAATGATTTTTAAAGATTTTTATTTTATGATGATACAAATATTTCTGCCATTATAAATAAGCAACTCTTCTATACACTTTTTTGCCCCCATTGTGCTTTATGTAAGTTCATTTGGAGCCTTCTTAAATAATTAGTAACTATGATGAGGTGTCTTAATTTTGGCACTTGGTTTAAAATATATTATGCTTTATTTGCTTACACACTTAAATTATTTTTACCCTTCTCTTCAGCTGAAAAATGGCTCCAGTAACAGTATACTCTCAATGCATGCTGAGCAATGTATGATTGAAAAAGTAGCACAAAGCCCTAGAAAAATGGCCCGGGAAGTTGGTCGCAAATAAAAATATATGAAACTTAAGATTTTTTGAGTCATTTGTTACCCCACAGTAACTTTGAAGGCTGCTTTTAGAGAAAAAAATTGAACAGAAATACCAAACGAGAGCAGGTACAAAAATTACAGAATTACTCAATGTCTCTGACTCAGGCAACCAGATATCATGAATCAGAACAAAGAGGAATGATAGCTCAGTCTGTAAAGCATGAGACTCTTAATCTCAAGGTTGGGGGTTCAATCCCCACGTTGGGCAAAAGATTCCTGCTTTGCAGGGGGTTGGAGCAGATGACCCTCAGGATTCCTTCCAACTCTACAATTATATGATATATATAACTTCTTTGTGCATGGGGGGGAAAGAAGAGACACTATTTTTGCCATATTTTTCTACCGTATGCTATTTGGTTGTATCTAACAGTACAGTATACATCTGCTGATCAAAATAATCTGTTGTCATGGCCTGCCCCAGATAAAGAAGGCACATATCTAATAGTTTGCACTTTGTCTGCAAGAGAAATGCTTACTACAGTGTCTAGCCTCTAGGCAGCTGTCCACAGGTCTGGGTCCTATAGAGCAGTGGGCCCCTTGCCCTCCTCCGGCTTATATACCCTCCTTTGATGGGTTGCATGGCCACAACCTGAAACATCTCATTCATGGACATCATCACTGCTCTTCCCTTTTCAAGCCCCACCTAGTTCTAGGAGACAGTGGGGCAGGGGAATGTTGGGAATCCACTGACCTGTCCCTTGCCTGAGCTATCCCTTCTTCCTCCACCACCACCTGCGCACCTCCCTCCATCTCAGACTGCCCTGATTCTTTCTCCTCCACCTGGTCTGGCTCCTGCCTGACAACCAGCATCAATCCCCATAAATTACTGGCCCCCTGCCTCCGCTACACGTTCTTTGGAGCACTGCCAGTCTATCAGCAGAATGACGAGGGAGGCAGTTATTGGTGATTCCCTTTCCCCCCTCGGTAGCTGCTCCATGTCCCTCTAAATTTCTTCTTAAGGATCCCCCAACCATTTTTAGCAAATTTAGGGGTACTCATGGGCTGCTGGGGGGAGAAATAATATTTGGAAATTACCTCTTTTTTCTTCCACTGACAGACTAGAGACATACTTGTTCTGTAAAATAAAAAAGTGTGATAATATATTATTTTATATAATTTCATAGTATATGGACTATATAATTTCATAGTATATGGACAGAAACAATTAGAAATCCTGAAGTAGCATTTTCAAATGTCCAAACAGATCACTACAAACCTGCCATCTCCCATCGGGATTTGAACAGCCGCAATGTATTGGTGAAGAATGATGGAACATGTGTTATTAGTGATTTTGGACTCTCCATGAAGCTAACAGGAAATAGACTAGTGCGCCCAGGTGAGGAGGACAATGCTGCAATCAGTGAGGTAAGTATGGAATGAGAATACAATGGTTGGACACGGTTAAATTATGCACAACAGAAGGATTCCCTTCAGAAACCTCTTCTAAGATCTTAAGGAAGTTCATGGAAGGAAAGTTTCCCATCAACTCTCCCCTGCAGCAACCTGATTCTCCTCCCCTCCATCCCCAAAAAGTATCTCCAGGCGTTGGGAGTGGGCTTCTGAGACGGTGTGGAAAAGGACATGAGGAGGGGATGCAGGGCGAGGAACAGTAACAGAGAGCCAGCGTGGTGTAGTAGTTAAGAGTGGCGGACTCGTAATATGGTGAACTGGGTTCGCTTCCCTGCTCCTCCACATGCAGCTGCTGGGTGACCTTGGGCTAGTCACACTTCTCTGAAGTCTCTCAGCCCCACTCACCTCACAGAGTGTTTGTTGTGGGGGAGGAAGGGAAAGGAGAATGTTAGCCGCTTTGAGACTCCTTAAATGGAGTGAAAGGTGGGATATCAAGTCCAAACTCCTCCTCCTCCTCCTCCTCTTCTTCTTCTTCTCCTTCTTCTTCTTCGCTGAATATGAGACTTGGATCCAAAAAGAAGTAAACAAGGATGTTCATAGAAGGATAGTTCCTTCCTTCCTCCCTCCCTCCCTCCCTCCCTCCCTCCCTCCCTCCCTCCCTCTCTCTCTCTCTCTCTCTCTCTCTCTCTCTCTCTCTCTCTCTCTCTCTCACACACACACACACACACACACACACACACACAATGATCACATCTCAGCCCACGTTGTTCAGCTGGTCCCCCAAATTGCAAAGCAGAGAGGCTGATGGGATTTTTTTCTTTCATGAGCTTCCTTGACTCCTGTTAGAACCTAAGCCATTGCGAGTTCTCTACTCTACCTTGATGTGACTATCATGAAGCAGAAGACCCTGGTTGTTTTTTAAAGGGACACTTTGTTTCAAGCACAGATCTTTAATCAAAATGTTCACAGAAAGGGCCCCAAGTCTTTCCTGGTTGCTGCTTGTTTATATTTTGGAGTAGAGAGGCCAAGTCCTTCATCCCTGATACAATGCATGTGTATAATCTTGATTAGTTTGTGGCAGACCTCTGTGGGTGTGTCTGCCTCTCCTTTCTGCCAACCTCAAGGTGAGTTGATTCCTAATAGGCTCTGCGCTGGAAGCCCATGTTTGCAGCTGGGAGTATACTTAAGAAACTACATACAATGTATCTTTGAGAGTACCAGTATGATATGTGTTTCCAGATATGTTTGACTCAGAAACTTCAAAGACAAACTTTAGTATCTGCCTTTAGTCATTGACACAGTGGCTGGTTTGGTTTAATGGTTTGGAAAGATGGTCTTCACTTAGTTTACCTTTATATGGCAACCATAAAAAAGAAATCAGCAATGACCTAGAAGTGACAGGTAGACTCCATGCCCCTTTATTTGTTTGAACAGGGTCAAAACAAATACAATACCTTATTACGCAGATGCAATAGTTACAACATATAGAGCGCAACAGGCTGAATGGGAATGTTTGTAACAAATTTCTTTACTGGTTACTTCCTAACATACCTTTCCTTAACCACATTCAAGGACTGTGTAATATATAAACTCAAACAAGAATGTATTAAGAAAGGAAGAAATATAACTGCATTGGATTTAAATAAATAGGTTATATACCTTGCTTAAGGATTGTATATGGTGTACATCCTGGACTTGATTCATATGTTAGGAAGTAACCAGTAAAGAAATCTGTTACAAACATTACCATTCAGCCTGTTGCGCCCATTATTTGTTTGCACATGTCAACAGAGCTTTCCAACACCTCCAGTAACGGCTGTGTGTTTAACCTGAGTGGTGACGAGATTGAAACCCCCTCTACAGGTAGTTCAGTAACTAAAATTTATAACTGAATCTGAAAAGGGGAAATTGAAAGAGAATTAATCTATGCTTTTTAGTTCAAGATGCATAAAAATCCCAAGTGCCTCAGTATATCATACAAGGTTTTTATTTCTTTTTAAATGTACAATGTGAATTTTGTATCTGCATAACAATCTAAAGGATAGCTGTTCCCAGAATACCCGGATTTACTATTTCACTTTTTACAGGGAAAGGAGGGATGGTATAAAATGCTATAAAAGGTCATTATTTCACAAAAGATTTTTTTTTATATAAAAAACAGCTCCTCATGTTTCCTTTTGCCAAATGGAGGTGGAGAAATGGTCTGATCCTGTCACCTGCTCAGTGTGAATGATTAAATATATCTCTAAGACTATCTGCCCTACGTGCAGCTGTCGCTCTTTATGCTCCTGCTGGAAATAAGAGAACCTTTATTACTAATTTTGAGGTCAAGGAAATACTGAACTTTTTAGCTAAACATTGCTTTGCTCCTGTTCCACTTATGGCTACTTCTTAAAACTATTAGCTCATGTCACAAAAGACTTTTATTGGGAATGAGGACACAACAGAATGGGCATAGTTGTTATTATAAATGTGGTTAATAAGACCAGAACAAGGCAGTATGGGCTTGAAAAGGCTTTCTGTTCAAGAGATTCCACCCTGAGAATGGAAGTGAACATAAATGGGGAGGGGTAGTTCTACTTAATTCTTTTTAAAGATAAGGGCAATAGACGGGATTTTGTAAATACTGAGCTAATGTAAGAATGTCACAACATGTTTCTGCAGGTTGGTACAATCCGCTACATGGCCCCTGAAGTGCTGGAAGGAGCTGTGAACTTGAGGGATTGCGAATCTGCTCTAAAACAAGTAGATATGTATGCACTAGGCCTAATCTACTGGGAGATTTTTATGAGATGCACAGACCTGTTCCCAGGTAATAGCGGAATTGCTGGAATTCTCCTACTCCGATTACATCCACTGGTTTCGGGGGGAGGGGGGTGTTGCTATTGAGATCTGTAAGGATTGGCTGTAAATCCCAGTTCTCGTTGTTTCCCACAGTGAACTCAGTGCCATCTAGTGTTTCAGACTTGTATTGAATGTTATAATTAATGATGAAATATGTAGCCTTCGTGCCTGATAAAGTAATGTTACCGATAAGCTTTAGGTATTAAGGAAAGCTTATATGTTACCGCTGGTAAAGCTGAATGAATACTATGAACATGTCCACATGAGGTTTGTTGGGTGGCTGGTGGTATACACAATCTCCACCGACAGCCACACACGCATGCACACACACAATAATACATATGTGTGGCAGATCAGTGACATGGGAAGTTCTGCATGGGTAGCACAAGCCACAAAAGAAGGGAGGAAATTCTCAAAACAGCACATTGTGGGGTTTTCATATTTTGTTAACCAAGGCAAACCAGGTATATGGGGAGCGTCCGAATAAATATGTCCCTAAAATGTTTACATTTTGAAAAATAAAATGTCAGCTTTTTGAATGAAGTACGTGAGGAAAGTCTAGTTAGTCTGAATTATAATCCTTTAGTTGTTATTAGTCTTCCTATTATTATTATTATTATTATTATTATTTCAATTTATTGACCACCCTTTATCAAAAGATCTGGCAATTGCATTTTGTGCCAGCTGAAGTTTCCGAACCGTCTTCAGAGGCAGCCCCATGTATAACGCATTGCAGTAGTCCAGCCTAGAAGTTACCAGAGTGTAGGCCGCAGAAGTTAGGCTAGCCCTGTCCAGATAGCGGTGCAGCTGGGCCACCAGCCAAAGCTGACAGAAGGCACTCTGCACCACCAAGGCTACCTGGGCTTCAAGCGACTGAGGCCACCTGGGCCTCAAGGAGTGGATCCAGAAGCACCCCAGAAGTACTTGCTCCTTAAGAGGGAGTGTTACCCCCTCAAGAGCAGGCAATCTTCCACCTATGTGGTCTAGGGCAGTGCTCCCCAACCTTTTTATCGTCGCGGACCGGTCAACGTTTGATAATTTTACCGCGGCCCGCTGAGGGGGGGGGACATTGATTGTTTATATTTTAGATTGTTTTGATGTCATAATTTTAATTTAATTGTATTTAAACATGCCTTCAAAATAAAATACAGTTACACCCAAAAATGAATATAAAGTGATTTAACATTTTAACACCACAGTAAATAAAATTGAAATAATTTAATGTTCCTTGGGCGGCCTGGTACCATTTGATCCACGGACCGGTACTGGGCCACGGACCGGGGGTTGAGGACCACTGGTCTAGGGAACCACCCACTAATGGTGCCTCTGTCTTGTTTGGATTGAGCTTCAGTTTATTTGCTCTCATCCAGTCCATTACCAAGGCAAGACACCGGTCCAGCACATCCACTGCCACATATTGCTGACAACACATGCCCAAACTCCAGATGACTCCACTCAGCAGCTTCATATAGATAGTAAACAATATGGGGGAATAGAATTGAGCCCATTCCCAGCTCAGATAGTCTTTCCAGGAGAATACAGTGGTCAATGGTATCGGAAGCCACTAAGAGGTCAAGGAGGGTTAACAGGGACACATTGCCTCAGTCTCTCTCCTGACAGAGGTAATCATATGAGGCAACCAGCGCAGTTTCTGTGCCAAAGCCAGGCTGAAACCCTGACTGAAATGGATCTAGAAAATCAGTCTTCTCCAAGAGCACCTGGATCTGGTCAGCAACCACCCATTCAAGAACCTTTCCCAAGAAAGGGAAGTTGGCAACTAGAGATGGTTTCTTAAGAAGCAGTCTTCTCACTACCTCCTTCAAACAGAAAGGAACTGGCCTCTCTCATAAAGAGGCATTGACCAGCTCTCTGACCCAGACAGCTGTCTCCTCCCTGCTAGATTTAACAGCCAAGAAGGCAAGGGTCCAGAGTACAGGTATTCGCTTGTACCAATCCAAACGTCTTGTCCACATCCTCAAGCCGCATCATTTTTAGTGATCCATGTCGTATCTGTTGAACTTCCCTAGATCATTCTTAGGATTTTTCGGATAGATTCCACATGTGATCACATGGGAAGGAATTTACAAGATTGGGTGGAAGAAGAGGCAAAGATTGTCATACAGTTGTGTTTGAGTCAATGTAGGAATGGATAAAATAACGCATCCATGAACTTGTAGAATACTACTACTACTAGCCTTTATTGACATAAGTTAAAACAGTAAAATCATAAAACCATACAAAACCATACAAATACATTGTAGAATAGTTAGGATCAGCATTCAGGATGCACTATCTGGTTTCCTTTAAATATCTCCTGGTCCTCAAGTAGGCAAGGTCCCTTAAATGCTGCTCTTCTTCCTCATATGTTAGGCATAACATATTTGCAGAGCTTAGGCAATTTTGCAAAAGAGCGAGTTAAGCCAATAGCACATGCAGCTCACAGTACAACTGGACCAAATATTGGTTCAGATGTACCGTAAGAGGAAAAAATATGATAGGCATCTTCCTGCTATGCCTGGGCATTTCAGAGCTATTTGGACTTTTTGTTTACGTTTAAATTATTATCTCTGTAAACAGGAGAATCCGTGCCAGAGTTCCAGGCAGCATTCCACACAGAAGTTGGAAACCATCCCACTTTTGAAGATATGCAAGTTCTTGTTTCAAGGGAAAAGCAACGACCAAAATTCCCAGAGGCCTGGAAGGAGAACAGCTTGGTGAGAGCAGCAAGATGCTACCATTTCCCCCCCTTTTCATTTAGAAATCATATGTAAGATGCTAGGTTATGGAGTTGGAGGCATAACATTGGTTTAATATTTAAGTTCCTGTTGTTAGGAAACTAAACTAAAATTAATAAAAAGTAATATTTGAGTGCAAGATACAAGTATGGGCTGGACATTTCATGATGGGGTCAGTAACGTATTCTATCTTTTGTGTGTGTGCTCTTTAAATGCCCAGTTCACTGTCTTGATCACTACGCAGGATACATCAATGTGCTTTAAAATATATTTTATTATAAAAGTTTAATGTGTTATTTCAGGCAATGTCAGTCCAACAGACTGATGAATACAATAAATTACCATACTCTGTTTTTGGACTACTAGACTCTGTTTCATTTGCTCAGTTTCTTAATTCATTAACATTCACAATAGAAGTAACAGATGTAAGCATCCTCATTCTCAGTAATCTGATTATAGCTACCATGTCTGTTTAGTAAGATTTGTATAAATACCTGAAACCCTTTTTATCAACCTCTACCACCCACCTTGTAACATATTTTGAAAACATGTAACATGATTGAAAATATCTCACTGTTGCAGTCAACACATTTAGAATAATTTCTATTTCCCTGTTTGTGAAATCATATAGTTCTTTTATCAACTCTGTTGTCAGACGAACCTAGACCGAATCCTAGCTGCACTAGATCAAGTAATAACATACCTTAGTACAGACAAGATTACTTACTCATTGTAGTATTTTTCTAAAAGTTTTACCTGGGAGATGCCCCATTGAAATTAGTAAGGCTGGCTTTTGAGAAAATATACACAGGATTGTGTAACACTTATTGACCCTTTAGAACACAGGATATGTAATTTTGAGATTCAGTTTCATTGTTTGGTCTTAGAATGTGTGTTGAAGTATAGCTTTAAAAGGGTGCAGAATGTAATGCTAGTTTACTTTATAGGCTGTGAGGTCACTGAAAGAGACAATTGAAGACTGTTGGGATCAGGATGCTGAAGCTCGGCTGACAGCCCAGTGTGCTGAAGAGAGGATGGCTGAACTCATGATGATTTGGGAAAGGAACAAATCTGTCAGCCCAACAGTCAACCCTATGCAGTCTACAGCTATGCAGAATGAGCGGTAAGTAGTACTAAGTGTGTGCTGTTTTCACAATCTGATTCCAAAAATCAATGAAACTTTTTTGAAAGTGCATTGTATATGCACTTAAGTGTCACGTTTATTGCTTTCCGTTCTCATCTCAGGGTTGAACTTTGATTTCAAGGATGTCACATTTTCCCTGAACTAAAATCACGATACTTCAGTACTCGGGGAAAATGTGATTCTCCCTTAGACCGTATCTCTGTGTAAGTCATCTGTCACTGCACTGTCCGGCAAGGAATGTCCAGAGGGAGGAATTAACTCTTTCTTGACAAAAGTACACTTACAGGTTAGGAAAAGGCATGTCCATCAGTCCTGCGTCTCGCAGCTACTCCCAGATGTGCACCCAATGAGGCAGTAGAAGCCCACCCCAACCTCCACTTATGCATCTCCCCCACCCGAGTGGTGCGCAAGCAGGTGAAGACTACATCTGCTTGTGGCCTGTTTCTGCTCCTCCCACTTCAATCCTCTTCTGGTCCTGACAGACAGTGGGGCAGGAGAGGTGGGGGCAGGAGGAGAAGTGAAAGCCCTTTACTCTATACCACCCTGACCTATCTCTTCCTCCTCCTGCTTGTGTTCTTCACTCTCCAATACTCCAGCTTCTGCCTCTGACTTGTCAGATCCCTTCTTCCAAGCCAGTCTCCAACCCGCCCCTTCTCCCGGTACCCACTCATCAGTATCCAGCCACCACTCCTCAGTGTCCAGCCAGTCTGTGACATCAACTAACTTAGGTCCATTAATTTCAGTGGGCCTGCTTGGAATATGAATAGTTAAATTCAGTCCAAGGGCAGGTTGACAACCACAAATTTATTGTGCAGTAAGTGCAGCTACAACATGATCATTGAGGCCATATCCAGACAAAAGTCCAAAATAGCACTTGTCAAAGCCAGTATTATGCCTGTTCCCACATTTGGAACAGAGTTGAAATAATAGTGCTACGAATGGGATAAAATTAAAGTAGGCATGTGTGTGCTAGAATGGTGACATATAGCTTCTGAAGGGGAAAAAAGTCTAGGCCATCACACTGAGGCCCATGACAGCAGCACTGCTACCCACGCAAACCCAGCAAAATCCCCATGATAGTTCTGCTTGCTGCAGAAACTATTTTGCATTTTAGATCCTTTATGTTAGAAGAATTTATCGTCTACATGCTCTTAATCCTACTGTCTTCTTTGTGTGTTTTTTTTTAAAGAAATCTATCACACCATAGGCGTGTGCCAAAGATCAGACCATATCAAGATTACTCTTCGTCATCTTACATTGAGGACTCCATTCACCATACTGACAGCATAGTGAAGAATATTTCGTCTGAGCTTTCATCGTCCAGCACACCACTGACGATTGGGGAGAAGAACAGAAACTCTATTAACTATGAGCGACAGCAAGCACAAGCTCGCATTCCTAGTCCGGAAACTAGTGTCACAAGCTTGTCAACCAACACTACCACCACCAACACTACAGGTCTCACTCCGAGCACTGGCATGACCACCATATCCGAGATGCCTTACTCAGGTGAAACAAATCTTGGTGCTACAAATGGCATGCAGCCACTTGGGCCAACTCCTGTTTGTTTGCAACTAACAGAGGAGGACTTGGAGACCAACAAGCTGGATCCAAAGGAAGTGGATAAGAATTTGAAGGAGAGCTCTGATGAGAATCTGATGGAGCATTCCCTTAAGCAGTTCAGTGGGCCAGATCCACTCAGCAGCACTAGCTCCAGCTTGCTGTACCCACTGATAAAACTGGCAGTGGAAGCAACAGGGCAGCAGGACTTCACGCAAGTTGCAAATGGTCAGGCATGTCTAATTCCAGATGTTCAGCCTGCTCAGGTCTACCCTCTTCCTAAGCAGCAGAACCTCCCAAAGAGGCCTACTAGCCTACCTATAAACACCAAAAACTCAACAAAGGAGCCTCGGCTGAAATTTGGAGGGAAGCACAAATCAAACTTGAAGCAGGTAGAAACTGGAGTTGCCAAGATGAACACTATCAATTCTGCAGAACCTCATGTGGTAACAGTTACCACGAATGAAGTGGCAGGAAGGAGCCATACAATAGCCTCTCATGCTGTACCAACCCAGTATGTGAATGGTACAGTGCCATGTGGCCAAGCATCCAGCTCAGGGGTCCATAGGGCCCAGGAAATGCTGCAGAACCAGTTCAGCGGAGAGGACAGCCGTCTGAATATCAACTCGAGCCCCGATGAGCATGAGCCCTTGTTGAGAAGGGAGCAGCAAGTGAGCCATGATGAGGGCATTCTCGATCGTCTGGTTGATAGGAGAGAACGCTCGCTGGATAATGGTAGAACAAACGCCAACAACAACAACAGTAACCCGTGTCCAGGACAAGACGTTTCTGTCCTCCGTAGCCAGAGCACAGCACCAAATTCTGGACAGCCCCACACTAGAAGAGCACAGAGACCTAACTCGCTGGATCTATCAGCCACAAATATTTTGGACGGCTGTAGTATGCAGTGTGAGTTTTTGGGGGGTTTATCAGTGGATATTTGCAAAAATATTACAGAATTAAACTTCTTGACTTGGGTAACAACTTAAAAATCAAATTCCGCCCTCCCAACCCAGGAAGATTTAACTCCCAGTGCTATGGTTTTGCTTGTACCAGTTAAATTATTTCTGTTCTTCCCAGTGAAGAATATCCCTTCAACCTTCTCTTTTTCGACTGTTATGTTTAAAACATAAATTGGGAAGGAGTTTAAAATATTTTTGGCTTCTGAGAAAACTGTAGTACTGCCAGAGGGGCTCAGCAATACTTCTTTTGTTGACCTCTCTTAGAAGTGTGTGAGCCTTGGTTCTTCAGATAAATCAGTGACTTGCCACAGTAGACTCACCTTTTTAAGAAGTAGAATGGCACTCCCCTTCAGCCAAAGCTTTCTAGTTGAATGAAACAAGGTTTGACTAGAAGATTCGTTGCACTATTTAACATAACTTTCTCCAACTAGTATTGTATTCTAAAATTATTTAGAATGTATTATATTCTAAATTATTTTAGAGTTATTGTAGTAGCCTATTATTGGGAATTAATAAATTCACATTTTAGAAAGCTTTCTTTTCTCAAGAGCTGTTCTCCAGTGTTAAGATGAAGATGCTCCATAATAAGTAAATGGGGGTTATGGATGTTGGTGCCACACATACATATAAATACAGTCGTACCTTGGAAGTCAAATGGAATTCGTTCCAGAAGTCTGTTTGACTTCCAAAATTTTCGGAAACCAAAGCACGGCTTTTGATTGGCTGCAGGAAGTTCTTGCAGCCAATCGGAAGCCGTGGAAGCCCCGTCGGATGTTCGGCTTCCAAAAATAGTTCGCAAACCGGAACAGTCACTTCCAGGTTTGCAGCGTTCAGGAGCCAAAACGTTCCGAGAACTAAGCTGTTCAAAAACCATGGTACAACTGTATTACTGCTTTGTTTAGTTGAATCCCACTATTGTAATTTGTTGTCATATATCTATGAAGTTGGAAGCTGAAAAGAACACTCAAGTACAATATGGTTCAGTATTGTGAATATAACATTTATTCATATTAAGGTAAGATACGATAGAATCGAAACAGTACAGTAGAGCCTTCTTCCCATTACAAGACCAGTACAATCCAGGTAGAGGTTGCATAGGCTTAAATCATCCTTTGTGCCAACTGTGTTTTACACTTAATCATATTTAAGAACTCTAACCATGGCTTCAGCTCCAAACACAAACCACAGTTAAAGGTCCTTTGCTCTTTATTTTTCTTGGCACAGCACACCAGTCTTTTAGGTTTGAAATTCTTAGGAGGCTGAGCAACAACTGTACAGTAATTGGTTTGCCAAACCATGTTTTTTAAATCCACTTCCAACATGGTTTCTAATTCTGGCTTACCCCCGATCTATCATTTTCATTGCTAAAGGAAGTTTAAGACTTCAAATTAACACAAAGAAGAAGCAGTTCATTTTGAAATCTGCCATTTTAAATCTGATTCTTTAACAAGAAAGGATCCGTAAGTATTAGGCTATGTAATCGATGCAATCACATTAAGGTCTCTTGATCAACTGTAGCATTTTAGATTACAGGTGAGGAATCAAATATCTGAATGTTACCTTGTTAGCAGAAAAACTCCATGCATGTAAGAAAAGATACCATAGAGAAGACTAGACTAGAGCCTGACTCCCTCCCATGCTAGTTTTCTTTGTACGAGAAGCTTGTTATATGGTAGAGCAATCGAATAATGCCACCCTCACACGAAGTCTAATATGGTACATTCGAGCAAGAGCTGTACCACATGCTTCAACTGATTCTGCAGCTAAGCTTTCAGACTCAAAAACAGGTCGAAGACAGCACATTAAGTCTCTAGTAAAATGTGGAATCCTTTAAAATATGAAATCATGTACATAAAGTGGCAGAAATGTCAATACTTATGACTAACAGTACATACTGTAGGCCTAGTTCCTAGGATTTATTCTGAAAGCATATAAGGTTACCACCTTGATGAAGCTATCACAGGTCTGAGTCTGGTCAATGCCTATATATTATGAGCATGAAAGAGAGAGAGAGAGAGCTTAGCCCTGGATTTTAATTCTTGTGGTTCTTGATGAAGTCTACTTATCCTGTCCTCCATTGCTTTTGATAAGATTTCATATTTTCTTTTTCTGCCTCTTCTGCTCTTTCCTCCTGTATGACACTATGTATATTCTGCTTATTTTTAGTGAGTGAGTCATCCCTAGATGGCAAACCTGGCTCAGGAGAAAAGATCAAGAAACGCGTGAAAACACCATATTCCCTTAAGCGGTGGCGCCCTTCAACATGGGTCATCTCTACAGAACCACTGGACTGTGAAGTCAACAACAATGGCAGTGATAGGGTAGTCAGCTCTAAGTCCAGTACAGCTGTTTTCCTTGTAGAAGGAGGTACTGCTACAACTATGGTGTCTAAGGATACAGGCGTGAACTGTCTGTGAATTGTTTAAAAGCTGACAAAAATGACATTTTTGCATTCTGTTAAACAAACATGCAGAAGACCTGGGGAGGGGGGGAGTTCCTTCTCCTGTCAGCACCCTTTACCGAGGACTTGCTTTAAATAGATTTCAGCTATGCAGACAATTTTTAGCTTATGCTTCCATATTTTTAATTTTGTTCTTTATTTTTTTTGAAACATTTTTTGCACTTTTTATTTAGTATTGCAAAATTACATCCTGTCTGTTCCTGACCACAGAATTAAATATATGTGTATCAAATGATGTGGTCTCAAAATATTTTTTTTAAAAAACAAAAACAAAAAAATGTATTGCTGATAATCAGTTTGGACCGGGTTCTAAAGGTCACTAAACACACAAGCCGCCTGGCTACAGTGGTGTTTGCTGTTCATGTTTTGAGTTCTGTGCACAAGCTCGTTCGTATGTTTCTGTGTGACAGAGTGTATTATCTTTTAAACTCCCTATTTTTCCACTTGTGTTATGTTGAAATGTGCAATAGTCTGTAGTTCACAGTATGCTTTGTGTTTCCAACCCTGCTACACACTTCCCCTTTTGGAATTAAAGGGTGGTAGGGGTTTTTAATCTAATGATTTGGCAGCCAATGAAATCCAACTGTGAACTCTGCAAAGCATAATCAGCTTAAAGCAGCTGCTTGTATCTATCTGTATGTGTGCTCCAAGGTCACAGTTAATGCATGAATTTTCCCTGCCTTAAAAGGGCTTTTTAAAAAGGAAGGAGGGGAGAAAAGAACAAACTTCTATTTTCTTTCATCCTTTGAAATTTAGCAAATTGCAGCTTTCTTCATAGTGGACAATGCAGCTTTGGAAAACTCTAAGCAAGAAAGTGTTGAACAAAATATAAGGAATCAAATGGTCAGTTTGTACAATCAATGGAGTTAGATACCTGCCCTAATAAGCTTGATGCTTGATAAACATGCCTCACCATTGGCAGGTTTGCAAAGTTTAAAAGCTCTATATGGGATAGATGATCTGTGGTATCTTTTCTCACCAAGCCAAGATGCATGTGCAAATTATAACTCTGGTATGTGTAAACTGACCCCAAATGTCTACCATTTTATTTTATCTCTTGTCGTATACAATTGGAAAGTTAAATATGCTTTGTATTTATGTACATTTTTCCTTAATGAATGCTTTTGGTGTATATTGAAAAGAACATTTTTGCCTAATCTTGGTAAGTTATCTTAAATTTTTTACTGTAGGTAGGTTGGTAAGACAGGTTTTTGATAGACAAGCTAAAACATGGACTCATTTGCATGATAGTCATGTGATGAGTTCCTATGCCTCTGTACTTTTACTGCCCAAATCTGATGGCCTAGTTCAGTGTTGCATCAGGAGGTTGCCTAGGTGTAACTGGCTGATTTACAGTGCATTCCTTTACATGTCTACTTAAGAAGTACATCTCACGGAGTTCAGGTAAGTATATCTAGAATTGCAGCCTTTGAATATTGTGAAAATACCCAGTTCCTTCAGAAATGTCCTGCTTACGCATTAATTGCCCCTTTAGTACCTATCATCACAACATATCAGGGTTTTTCTAATGCAAACATTTTAGAATATTTTAGAATACATGTAACAGTACATATTTGTGCATGACTATTAAAATATCTGGCCCCATTAAAGCACCATTTTGAAAGTCAATAAGGATATCTCCCTAGACAGAAATGAGTAAATATTTGCTTACTGGCCCTTGTCACAGCATGAAGCCCTGTTGTCTCAGTTGTTGTTCAGACTTATGTAACCTTAACAAGATATATATTTACAATCACTAAATAGCATCTAGTATGATATCTGGTTCTAAATAAAAGATTGAGTTCTGATTTATCATAATCCAAGACTTACATAACTGGGGGTTTTTTTGGCCACATAGCACAATCTCCACAGCACATTGTCCCCATGCCAGTTTCGGACGAACTGCTTCATTCTGTTTTTCAGGCCTTAAAAAAATTGTTTATTTCCTTAATTCAGTTCTTACCAACTTTCTTTCACTTTAAAATCCTCGGCTTTAAAACCTCGGCTTACGAAAGTGGCAAACCTGGAAGTATTTTTCTGGGTTTTGCCGCATGCGCAGAAGTGCTCTACACACTGTACGCATGCACAGAAGCGCTTTATTGCGCTGCATGCATGCGCAGAACAGGCACCTCCGGTTATGGAAACCTCGGGATCCGACCGGAACTCTGGAACGGATCCCGTCCACAACTGGAGGTACCACTGTAGTTACATCCAGCTATTGACGACTAAACCAACTTTTTCCACTATATGATGTTTGGATAAACTGATAAGATTAGACCAATGAAGGTAATAATTCAAAGTGGTTTAAATTAAATGAAATCCTGGTCTAGAATATCTGAATGCTAAGTACCGGTAAGTTATGATATCATTTAGAATCTATCATGGCCTTTAAAGTTTTCCATCAAATAAGATCACTGCTTTCATCCTGTGATAACCACACAGAAAGTCCTCTAATCAATTTCCCCCCATTCATAGCCCAGTTTTCATCATTTATCTCCTACTGTGTTAAGTGACTATTTTACAACAGTCTAGGCCAAGGGTCACCAACATGTAAAAACACACAGATTTCCGGACCGCTTGCGGGCCGGATTGAGAAGGCGATTGGGCCGGATCCAGCCCCTGGGCCTTAGTTTGCCTACCCATTGTCTAGGCCAGTGATGGCTAACCTTGACACTCCAGATGTTTTGGAACTACAACTCCCATCATCCCTGACCACTGGTCCTGTTAGCTAGGGATGATAGGAGTTGTAGTTCCAAAACATCTGGAGTGTCAAGGTTAGCCATCACTGGTCTAGGCCAGTGTTTCTCAACCAGTGTGCCTCCAGATGTTTTGGGACTACAACTCCCATCATCCCTCGCTAGCAATACCAGTGGTCAGGGATGATGGGAATTGTAGTCCCAAAACATCTGGAGGCACACTGGTTGGGAAACACTGGTCTAGGCTAAGGAGGTTTCGTGCCTTTTGCCTCCTTCCCGGGGCATAGGACGCCTACAACTAGGCTTTTTTTTAACTTTTTGCCTAAATTCATACAATGTGCATTTACTGGAGTTATGGCCCTGCCACACTTTGTTTTAATTTCCTTTTAGCATAGGCTTGAGCTTAATATTTGTAGCTTTTAGTTTTCAAATCAAAAGTTGGACTTTCAACAGTGTTGAATCTTCCACTGAAAAAGTAGGCAATCAATATAATCATTGTTTTTGAGGCTTGTTTCATAGGGAGCAGCTTCACAACCTTGAAGCTCAGGAGTCCCCAAGGCAAATTCTAAATGGAAGCCTAATGAAGCTCTGTAGCATCAGCTAAAGAGCTGTGCAATTCCCATGTCAGCCCTTAGGAGACACATTTTGGGAACTTTAGTTTTAAAAAGGCATGTTATCCCCAAGGAGCTCTTAAGGAACACACTAGAACAGGGAACAGCAACCTTTTTCAGCCGTGGGCAGGTCCACCATCCCTCAGACCATGTGGTGGGCTGGACTATATTTTTTTGGGGGGGGATTAACAAATTCCTATGCCCCACAAATAATTCAGAGGTGCATTTTAAATAAAAGCACACATTCTACTCATGTAAAAACACCAGGCAGGCCCCACAAATAACCCAGAGATGCATTTTAAATAAAAGGACACATTCTACTCATGTAAAAACACGCTGATTCCCGGACTGTCCGTGGACCACATCTGGACCACGGGCCTTAGGTTGCCTACCCCTGCACTAGAATAGGTAGCCTAGTTTTTGAAGAGGAAACTGAGCTGTGTGTATTGCTTAGTTAGTCCCAAAGAGCCAGCAATCCTGCTTTGAGTAAACCGGATTTCAGGTGATCTCCCCTTTTCAAGTATTTGGGCTGGGAATTTCCCTGGGCTGGGCAACCAGGGATAGTATATCTTCCACTCCAAAAGCTGGGCAGCTTCTCAATGCATGTCCTCTTAGATCAGGGGTCTACAACCTTTTTCAGCCGGACTATATTTTGAAAAAAAAATATGAACAAATTCCTATGCCCCACAAATAACCCAGAGATGCATTTTAAATAAAAGGACACATTCTACTCATGAAAAAACACGCTGATTCCCGGACCGTCCGTGGGCCGGATTTAGAAGGTGATTGGGCCGCATCCAGCCCATGGGCCTTAGAGTGCCTACCCCTGTCTTAGATCTTAACTGGGAGTTTACAACCACATTTTAAAAATTAACAGAAAGTGGAAAGAGGCTAGTAAAAATATTCAAAAGTGTGGAGTGTTTGTGCAAATGAAACTGTGTGAGTGATTTTTGGCTCCTTTTTATTTTAGACCTTTTCTGGTGTAACACTTTGCATGTCGAGTCCTATTGCCAATGATTGCATGGTTTGATTGTGATTTCACTAATGTCTCACATCTGCATAGTTGGATGTGCCAAGTCTGAATGCTCATGACAAAAGGATGGCAAATCATCCCTCTCCATTCCCTGAAAGTAGACATTTGACCTTTGGATTATCTTTGCACAGTTACTGGAGATGGGGTGTGTGTGTGTTCTCTTTCTTCAAATTATACTGATGGTAATATATCAGTAAATAGGCATTTAGGGAGAAAGAACCTCTATGATATTTTGGAGTGAGAGTGTTTCATCAAAAGGTGCATTCTTTTGCCATGTCGTGAGAACAGTTTTCTAAAAATGAATGCAGCATGTTCTCAAAGTTCCATTAGTAAGCAAGTCAGAGACAATTTATTTTTCTAGTGTGGCAGTTGCATCTTTTCCTCCACAAAAAAAAATATTTACTTGTACTGTAATTCAAGGGAAGGGAAATAATGCACAAGTTAAAACAATTGCACTCTTGTAGTTGTGCTTAAGTTATACATATAAGCAAAGGATTTAAGATAAATGGAAGATGTGAGAATCAGCTTTTTAATTCATGGAGGATCAGTGTAGAAAGCTTGCTTTTTGTGTTAAGATATAACAAATGTCAGTTATTCATTCTGCCTTTCATTTGAATCCAGAAAGGTGTTCTGTTCAGTAGTGATATTTCTTTTACTTGAGCAAACAATATCAAAAGTTTCAAGGTCACATGCTTATTCTGCAGTACCCAGTGTTTCACAAAATGATTTTTAATCCTCTATGCCTATAAATTGGGGGGGGGGGAGGGGTGGAATTATAGATATGTATCTGAAAGAAAAAGCCTACCAGCAATTTATTTGTGGTGTAGTAGTTAACAAGTCTTTTTGCACCGCTGCATTGCTAACGGCCGTTTACTTTGTTTTTGTCCATATGGTTATCCCTTATGTAATAAATAATTGTAACATGCAAATGAATTTAAAGTTTATAAAAGGCTATTCCATCAGTCTATATAATGAAGAATATCTTATGTGATTTGCTTTTTATCATATTATGTATGTCTTTTGATGCCTTTTTTTCAGTAAACACATACCTCAGATCTCTGTTGCAACTTTTTCCAGACACACCATACGGAATATACTGATTGGAAATATTAAGCCTATAACCAATGACATAGTTAGCCATACAAAAAGATGAAGGACTCCCTATAAGATGGAAATGTGTCTGAGGGAGCAAGTTTTAGAGGAAAAGTGATGGTTGGGTAAATGTTAAGCATCCCTTCCCTACCCAATCCTCTTCTCCTCCTATCTGCAGCTTTTTTTTATTTTTAAGAGGAACATGTCATAGGGCACTGGGATGAATGTCCCTTTCATCTCCAGTGCAGGCTAAGTACTGAAATTCAGATAATAAAATATCATAGGCATTAGCCATCAGCTATATGTGACATTCATTCAACTGTATTGCACTATGAATTCCAATGGCCTTGCTAACTGGGAAGACAACTGCATTTAGCAGTAACAAAATCTTACAATTTGAGTGCTGGTAAAATACAACATCACTGAAAGAGGTGTGCATATCTGAGGAAGTCAGACTGGATCCTGTGCTCAAATGAGCAACAGCTGCACAGTTGCTGCTTTGTAAACTCAGTGCTCTGAGACGGTAGGATATCTGGAGTAAGCAAACTCTTGTTTTCAACAGGGATACGCAAGCACCCTAACATTCAACCTGAAAAATATGCTTTTGCGAGTGCCCTGTTCAAGCACTCACAAAAATGTAAGTTTTTTTTGTGTGTGTGTAAGTGTCCAGTTTGAGGACTTGCAAAAGGCTTGCTGGTCCTCACAGTGACCACTGCCTTCCATCTCACCAACCTGAATGATATATCTTGAGACTAGGGCAGGATGGTAGAAGAATGGAGTCAACAGGTGTTCTGGAACCCCTCTCGGAGCCCTCTTCCCAACCATCACTCATAGTATTATGTCCCATCCCCAATGAAGAAAGATGCTGTGCTGGGACCTCTGGATGCTCTTTGCTATCTTTGACTCCCCCCACTGGCAGAGGAACAGGGGTGCGGGGGGAGCACACTGCCCCTGGTGGCACGATCCCGATGGGGAGCCATCGCTGCTGCCCCCCCCACTGGGCACCACGCCTCTGCAGGTGGGACGCCACGCCCCCAGCACACATGCCACTCCCCTGCGGATGGCGCGCCACACCCCCAGCACGCATGCCACGCTCCTGGGACGCGCGCCATGCCCCTGGGACACACGGCAGCCATGCCCCCGGCTGCTCTCCGCCACTGGCTCCCCCTGTCTCAAGGTAAGTAATTGGGACCTTGGGACACGGGGAGGCAGAAGTGACAGTGGGCACTTGTCGGATCCAGATCAGTGAAGGAGCCCTGCTCACCTTGAACCATTTTCAAGAGTTTGAACAGATGTGCTGTCTTCTGTGACCATTGAGTCCCGTGGCATGTGTTTACATCATGCTTAGCGTGTGTGCTCTATTTTAAGTTCTTTCTGTCAGACTGTATACATTTTGCCAGCCACACAGATTTATGCAAAACAGCCCACTTCCCTTTGTGTACTGCTGTTCATTTTTAAAGAAAACCATTTGGTCAAAAGTACCATTTTACACAGCTTTCCAATATTTCCTTCAGCACTTGGAAAGTTTAATTTAAAACAGAACTAGTTCAAGTTAATCCTGTCCCAAAGGGAACGATTTCCAGTTCATCCTTTTACAAAACAAAACAAAACAAAACTTGTTCAATTAATTCATCCAAATGAATTCATAAAAAGTTCATCTTAAAATCAACATTCAGAATGTCACAACCTGCTGTGCAGAACTATAGGGTCTAAAAGGAAATAGGGGTACACAACTAAAAAGATGTCTACCAGACAGAATGTTAGCAAGTGAATCTTTACCATTTGTGCCAGCTACACAGCTGTCAAAGGCATCATTCATTTTCTTCCTCTCCCTGTACTTCTCACTGCAAACTACCCTGTTGAAAAAGAGCATATCTCTTCAGTAGGGAAGATACAGGAAATGCCTTACATTCCTTCCTTTTGAATACATAACAACAGTGGTTAGGTTACTGAGCAATCTTAGCAACACCACCATATCTGTCTAATAAGCCTCCATGGTTTGCTTTCTAACTTTCCTTATAGATGTCTGACTGACTGGCGGGGAAAGAGTCTGGGCCTCCTGCCAGGCTGAAGAGAAAGGAATGAAAGTGAAGATGCACTAGAACAGTGATGGCTAACCTTGACACTCCAGATGTTTTGGAACTACAACTCCCATCATCCCTAGCTAACAGGATCAGTGGTCAGGGATGGTGGGAGTTGTAGTCCCAAAACATCTGGAGTGTCAAGGTTAGCCATCACTGCACTAGAAAGTGTTCAAAGCTCTACCCTAGAATAAACTTAATACACCTTTAATACACCCAGCAGTTATGGGGACCACTTTCAAGTGTAGTCCAGAGATTTTTGAACTAGTCCAGTGAACTTTGTTCAACCAAACCAGTTCATTCCAAGCACTGATTTCCTTGTTCCTTAAAACTTAAACTTTGAGGATATAGTAGTTGGCACTGTTAGCAGTATCAGTCTCATACTATTTGAAGTACTAACACAGTACTTGCTTAAATGTTTTAAGACAAAAATTAGATATGAGTCTTATGTGCTCTGCTGACATACACCCCACTGTTACACATGGAACCGCAGGAGAAGATACATATACAAAGCTGCTTTTATCAAATTCCTTAACTGGAACAAAAGAGCAACTAATCCTGAGGAACTTAAAAGACTAACAAATGCATTCCGGCATGAACTTTCATAGCTGCAATATAAATAGGCATTACCTGTCCTGTAAACTTGGTGGCCTTGTGTACACATGTTCGCATACAATGCTGAACCATGGTTAGTGGTACATGCACAAGCTAGAATGAGCCAGAGCAAAACCACCAGCTTGCATTCTCCTTCCACGTAGTCAAGAGAAAGACTTCTGCCATGTCTGTTAACTGTTTCTATGAATCTTGGCTTCATATAATCTTGGCTTCATATACATATAAACTGGAGACGGTAGCAAAGAACACACCTGATCAATTTCAAAACGAGCCAATTCCAAACTTTGGGTTATAAAGTTGGCTTCATTAACTATCGTCATGACATACCAGGATTTGTAAAAAAACTGAAGCCAGGCATTGCAAGAGGAGGGGAGGAAGAAATGAAATTAACAGCATGTGCAAGCTCAAAGCTTTGCTCAGGCTCATCATAGCTCATGCATGCGCTACTAAATCATAGTTTAGCATTGTGTGTGAATTAGTACAATGAGACTAAAGGAGGGGGAAAAAACATAAAATGCTATACCACATCAGAGTTGGGTGTGTGCCTTGGCTCATAGAGGTATACAAGGTATACAATCGGAAATTAGGAATTACCGGTATTCTTTTTCTCCCTATGATTTTAACAAGTGAAACAGAATTTTTTTATTATCTTAAAGCACATCATTCAGATTTGGAACCCTCCCCCCTGACAATCTTAGGTCTATTTCCAGTTATTAGTATTTAATATCTGTTCCGCACAAATACTGTGTTATGCACTGTGTATTTGGTAGCTTGAAACCAGGTTCTTTGTATCTTAACAGCACTATGAAAAATTCCAATGTAAGCTCCAAAAAAAACTAACAGTGCAAATTAAGGAAATGATAATTCCATCCTCTTTATTTGTGTCGCTTATACAATATTGAACTGCATTTCTTGTTTGCTAACTCAAGAGTGAGGGAAATGGGTTGTATTGGCATGCATGTAAGGTTGAAGCATCCTTCTCAATGACTCTGGGCTGAGAGTTTCCTCCATCTCAATGGTGGTGTGTTGTGACAATGGAGATATTCCTACAACTTTAAACACGAAGCCATGCATAGTCTCGAATTGGAAAAACAAAAACACTGAGCTACATGGCATTCATGTCCACAGCGAGATTTCTAGGGAGAAGGAGCCGAAGAATACTAGTCCTCTCAGAACTGTCTTATTGTAGTGCTTCTCACACATTTCTGCTGAAATGTCAAATTTATACATGGTTGATTTTACTACTTTTGTATAAGCTGCCCAGTACCTTGCTATGCTTTTTAAGTTGTGCATTACAGGATAGTCTGACTACGAATAAAACGTACCGCTTTTTTTAATCATCTGTGGATGCCACTATGAAAGCTGACATTCTTAAAAGCCACTTCAGAGTTTTCTATGAATACTTGTTATATATGAACCTATATAAAGAGACTGTATCGATACAGAGAAATTGGATCGGAACATTTAAAAACATTTCTTTAGGTTTGGGGGGGCGCGGGGAGTCTTGCTGTAAAATGATGCATTAATCCATTTAATAAAAATCACCTTCATGAAAAGAACTGGGGGTTTTTTGTGTATGTGTTTGTAAGTTTGACAACTTTATGGTGCAACCAGTAGATGTCACTGCTTGCTATTAAAGCATGGGATTAAGATATACTTATCTGCTGGGAAAGAAGAACCATCTTCTGACTTGGCATATTACAAGAGTAAGTTGGGGGGAAATGTGCCCAAATTCAGGTTTCTGTATTACCTATTTCAATCATGCGCATACATTGTTGTAAATCAGCTTATAAAGAAGAGTACTCTCCTGGAAGCACATGGTGAGTGAGAATCTCCTCTTAAGTGAGGCAAGATATATTTGTCCATTGGAAGTAGTAGGAGTTTCTCTCTCATTATCTGTGGGCCAAGATGTGCATAGACAGAAAATTTAAATCTAAAAAAATGTAATATAAACACCGATAACTGGGAAACACTGGCCTGCGAGTGCTCCAATTGGAGAACAGCCTTTACCAAAGGTGTCATGGGCTTTGAAGACGCTCAAACTCAGGACAAAAGGGAGAAACGTGCTAAGAGGAAGGCACGCTTGGCAAACCCTCACCATGATCAGCTCCTGCCCGGAAAACTATGCCCCACTGTGGAAGGACGTGTGGATCCAGAATTGGCCTCTACAGTCACTTACAAACTCACTTTTAAAACCGTGTTTATGGAAGACAATCTTACTCGGCTACGAGTGATCGCCAAAGAAAGAGACAGAAAATTTTGTAGGCTGGGAATGGACTGCTAGAGTAGTTGTTTATTATGGTGATGTAGCAAAATGATAACTTGAAGAAACACCTAATGGTCACACAATTTTGCCTAGTGCCAGGGTTCAGCAACTAAGTGATGTCACCCTGGGCTCTTTAAGGAGGAAGGGTGAGATATAAATTGAATAAATAAAAATTGTAGTAATAGCGGCCATCACTTGGGTAGAAGATGCCACCAGAGAAAAAGAACGGGAATTTATCATGGTCTCTCTTCCAACTATTGTTGGCATCCATCTGTCTCGAGAGACAATGGAGTGTGCCTCTGGGGGTGAAGTCAAGCTGTTGTGTTAGCAGCACCTGAGTGACCTCAGGGCACAAGCCTGTGCAGTGTGTATGGAGGTCCTAGGCTGCCTGGACAACAAGACCCACCTCTTGGCCTTACTGATGTGATTCAAAAGAAAGCAGAGCAATACATTTGACACAAGCTTGGGTGCAGGAGTTGCCAGAAGGAGGCGTACAAGATGTCATCCAACCATCTTAGGGATGCCACTCCAGATTTGTGTAGGTTTTCCTCCTTAGCCTATCCTCCTCCCGAAGATGGCAGCAGAGGTTTAGGATCAGAGTTTTCCTTCTCCTAGATGGGCTCCCTTCTCAAGTTGTCCTTGCATGCAGGGGAAGTCCCTTCAACTATACAATTCACATAAACCACCTATGCATTTTGAACTTTCTAGGAATTAAAATATTATTTCAGAGTATGAGCAAAGGACAGCTAGTCATTCAGAGTCACCCGCATTCTTCATCAGGAGAAAAAAGGATCAAGGAAGTGCTACAGAGCTCTTGTCTTTTAGTAGCTAAAGATTTGTTACACAAGTTAACTTTGCTTTAATGCTAACCTGAATTAGGATTTGAAACATTCATATTTAAATTGGGTTTTTCATTCATTCATTCATAATCTTTGTATCCTGATTTTTGTCTCAAAAGGGGGAAACTTAAATATTTACCTCTCATTACTATATTTGGTGTATTAAAGGCCATTGCCTAGTAGTCTTTTTTCACAAGTTGACAAGACTTTTAGCCTCAAGATACATATTTTTAGTTTTTAATACAGATCTTAATATATATGGGGTTGCTTTTAAATTGGGTTATTCATTCATTTATAATCTTTGTATCTTGATTTTTGTCTCAAAAGGGGGAATCTTGAATGTTTACCTCTCATTAATATATTTGGTGCATTAAAGGCCATTGCCTAATGGTCTTTTTTCACAAGTTGACAAGACTTTTAGCCTCAAGATACATATTTTTGTTGTTTTTAACACAGATCTTAATATTTAGGGGGTGGTTTTTATTATAACTGGAGAGGCTTCCTTTTTAGATATTTTTGTCTAAATCCATGTGCCTGGCTGTACCACCAAGACCAATCAATGTGTTTTATGCATAAGCTCCCTACTATATTATAAACTGGCACTACAGATTTTGGTTATAGTCTGTTGCCCAATAACGGTAATGCATGCATTCTACATCCCATTCATTTTCCACATTCCTAGTGATACCCAAGGCACAATTATTACAGTAAGTATAACTAGTGCTTTTTTTCTGGGGGTACTCAAGGCTTTGCAGTACCAGCACCTTTTTATTCTAGAAGAAAAAGCACTGGTTAAAAATGTTGCACTTACTGTAAGAACTTTATGGTTCTAGAAGAAAAGCACACTAGAACGATGATTTGCCAAGCATCACACTAAACCAGCGTTTTTCAACCGGTGTGCCCCGGCACAGTAGTGTGCCGCAAGACACCGGCTGCTGTGCCGCCCTGGGCCGCTTCCGCTTCCGGGTCGGTCCGGGCTGGCGTCGCCTCGGCTCCGCTTCCCGCTCGCCGACCGCCGCCTTCGCCGGGGCTGCCGGGCGCTTCGCCCGCTGCCTCTGCTGCCCCGGTCACGGTCGGGGACGGGCGGGAGGTGCCGGTGCCACCGGGCTCGCTCGGGGCCGGGTGGAGGTGCTGCCGGGGGGCTGGGCGCGGGAGGCGGAGGGGGGGCGGGCGCCTGGCCCGCCGCGGTCGCCTGGCCCGCCGCGGTCGCCGATCTCCCGCTCCGTTTTCGCCCGCCTGGGTCCTTCCCCTCCCTCCCGCCAGGGCACGCGGACACCCCGCCCCCCGGGGCGGGGGGGTCGGGGTGCATGTGGTGGTGGTGTGCCGCGAGATTTTTTCCATGGGACAGGTGTGCCGTTGCCCCGAGGAGGTTGAGAAACACTGCACTAAACCACAGTTAGCATAAGCCATGGTTTGAAAACCTAATTCAACCGATAGTTTGTGGTTCATCAGGAGATACTACAAACCCTGCATTGTTAATTTGGGCATTGCATTAAACCATAAGTAAGTTTCCTTCACATGGCTTACCATGCTGTCTTAAATTAAACCAGCATGTTTCCTAACAGAAGATTTGAACCAGGGACTTGTCAGCAAATATCCTATAACAGTTTTATAAATGGACCGCTAATTGTCTAACATTACTCCATTTCACATGGATTTCTGTTTTTGACATCTGTAGCCAAGGAAGCTGTTTAAAAATTTTTGTAAACAAATGCTGACACAAAATAAAAGTCCTAGGTCATCATCTGTGTGCAATTAGGACCATGGTTCTCCACCGAGATTTCTGGACTGTTTGCTTATCCAGTTGACATGTTAAAAGTTACATTTTTTAGAAATGAAGTTATCGTCGTTCATATTGTGGCAATACACCATTGTTCTCAGAATTTTCTCTCCAAAAATAGTTCCTTCCTTTATGAGCTCACACCCTAAATAAGGGAGCAAGAGGAAACCCTTAAATAAGTCTTAATTGTCTGGGCTTGTCTGAACAAATGGCGAGAAGGAGCCAAGCTTTGTCATTCCAACTTCTCTTGCTAAGATCTGCAAATATTTCTCTTTGCACGATGCCCATGGGAACTCTCCTTTTTAGGCAGGGCCTGGCGACTGGAAAAGGGCAAGAGTGCCAGCCGATGTCTCTGTGTTGCAAGCGCTTCCTCTTCTCCTTTCCCTATTGCACTGCAGCCGCTTGCTTTGAAATGCATGTCTAAGCAGAAGTCCTGAACTGTTTGAAGCTAACCAAGGAAGACATCTGTGGAGAGAGCATTCCACTGCTGTAGTGCTAAAACCAAGAACATAAGAAGCCTGCTGGATCAGGCCAAGGTAAAGGTAAAGGGACCCCTGACCGTTAAGTCCACGACTCTGGGGTTGCGGCGCTCATCTCGCTTTATTGGCCGAGGGAGCCGGAGTACAGCTTCTGGGTCATGTGGCCAGCATGACTAAGCCGCTTCTGGCGAACCAGAGCAGCGCACGGAAACGTAGTTTACCTTCCCTCCGGAGCGGTACCTATTTACAGTGGTACCTCGAGTTACAAACACCTCAGGTTACAAACACTTCAGGTTACAAACCCTGCTAACCTGGAAGAGTTACCTCTAGTTGAGAACTTTGCCCCAGGATGAGAACGGAAATCGTGTGCCGGCGGCGCAGCAGTGGCAAGAGGCCCCATTAGCGAAAGCACGCCTCTAGTTAAGCACAGTTTCAGATTAAGAACGGATCTCCGGAACGAATTAAGTTCATAACTAGAGGTACCACTGTATCTACTTGCACTTTGGTGTGCTTTCGAACTGCTAGGTTGGCAGGAGCAGGGACCGAACAACGGGAGCTCACCCCGTCGCAGGGATTCGAACCGCCAACCTTCTGATCGGCAAGCCCTAGGCTCTGTGGTTTAGACCACAGCGCCACCCGCGTCCCTGGATCAGGCCAAAGACCTGCCTTAATCCAGCATTTTGTTGCCACAGTGACCGAATAGATCAGTTTCCCAAACTTGTTTCTCCAACTGTTTTTGGACTACAGTTTCCACTATCCCTGACAACTGGTCCTGCTGGCTAGAGATGATAGGAGTTATAGTCCAAACAGCTGGAGACCCGACTTTGGGAAACCGTGAACTAGATGCTTTTGAGAGGCCCGCAAGCAGGACATGAAGAGTCCCAAGAAAGAAAGAAAGAAAGAAAGAAAGAAAGAAAGAAAGAAAGAAAGAAAGAAAGAAAGAAGAAAGAAAGAAAGAAAGAAAGAAAGAAAGAAAGAAAGAAAGAAAGAAAGAAAGAAAGAAAGAAAGATCATTCTGTGGCCCCTGTGCAAGACTGGGCTGGCAAACCCTGAATTAGGCCCAACTAAAACTGCCTTGGTAGACTGGAAAAACTAGCTTTCACTTTCTATTAATTCATAATATATTCACACTCCAGTGCATGGCTGGCCTTCACAAGACTGGGAAGCCTCTCTGAGAGGCGTTTCTCCTAACAGACTTGACTTTTTTTTTTTTTTTTTTTTAAAGCAAAACAAAGGATTTGGTTGATTTTCAATGAAGGGCTCAGAACCACTGATCCAGCAGATTAGCACAATGTGAAAACAATTTCCAATGGGAATTCGACAGAATTAATAGGGTGGATGGCAAGAACCACCCCGATAAAAATGTCAGATACTTATCCACAAGCTAGCTGCTGAAAGCTAGCTGATCCCACGCCTAGGGAAGGACATATAAGGCAGCTGGGGCACTTATTTCCTTGAAAACACAAGTGTGTGTGTCAAATATGTCAGATAACAAATGAGGGGTCTTAAATCTGTATCTAGTTAAGCAAAGCTGATACTATATCAGTAGAATTTTAGAGCCATAATCTCCACACGAAAAGTACCATGCAGTTCAAGTATTTCCACGTAGTACAGCTTATGTTAAATACGTACCCATCTACCAACCGCCATTCCCCTCCCCCCCCACCTGTTTATTATGGTTCGGCTTTTATTTTCTGTATTCTTATCCATTTATTATAATTTTTAAACATAAGGTGATGAGACTGGGCCCCCAGCATTCTACGTAAAGGTACCATCTAGAGGTACAAAGGCATTATAGTAGGGGTAGGCAACCTAAGGCCCGGGAGCCGGATGCGGCCCAATCGCCTTCTCAATCCGGCCCGCGGACGGTCCGGGAATCAGCGTGTTTTTACATGAGTAGAATGTGTCCTTTTATTTAAAATGCATCTCTGGGTTATTTGTGGGGCATAGGAATTGGTTCATATTTTTTTCCAAAATATAGTCCAGCCCACAACATGGTCTGAGGGACGGTGGACCGGCCCACGGCTGAAAAAGGTTGCTGACCCCTGCATTATAGTAACCGCTGTTGTTTCCTTTCAGCTGTTGGAGCCTGTTGATCTAGTATTTTCAGTGGATTTTCTATAATGACTCCAAGAACTGGGCAGTTGCAATCCAATCCCTGAATAGGGTTAGCATTTTTGTACTGCATTGTCTCACTTTCTACTTACAGGAAGGGTGTGTTCACATTATACCCATCTTAGTGCCCAGGTGGAGTTGTTGCCATTGTCCTCCCCCAGCTGTTGAAATCGGCACAGTTTCATTAGTGTCAGATTTCTATCTGATTGTGTTCGCACCATGGGGTCTTGGCAGAACAAGGATGTCATTATCCTATGCCAAGGTGTTCACACCTTGGTGAGAGATGAATGGGAAATGTCTTAATCGTGGTTTGAGAAACAATGCATCAAACAGTAGCATTTCATAGCAACGTGTTTTGGATGATGTGTGAACACAGATTAAAAGCACTGGGAATGGAGTGAGTACATGTTGTTGTTCAGTCATTCAGTCGTGTCCGACTCTTCGTGACCCCATGGACCAGAGCACGCCAGGCACGCCTATCCTTCACTGCCTCTCGCAGTTTGGCCAAACTCATGTTAGTAGCTTCGAGAACACTGTCCAACCATCTCATCCTCTGCCGTCCCCTTCTCCTTGTGCCCTCAATCTTTCCCAACATCAGGGTCTTTTCTAGGGAGTCTTCTCTTCTCATGAGGTGGCCAAAGTACTGGAGCCTCAACTTCAGGATCTGTCCTTCTAGTGAGTATTCAGGGCTGATTTCTTTAAGAATGGATAGGTTTGATCTTCTTGCAGTCCATGGGACTCTCAAGAGTCTCCTCCAGCACGATAATTCAAAAGCATAAATTCTTCAGCGATCAGCCTTCTTTATGGTCCAGCTCTCACTTCCGTACATTACTACTGGGAAAACCATAGCTTTAACTATACGGACCTTTGTTGGCAAGGTGATGTCTTTGCTTTTTAAGATGCTGTCTAGGTTTGTCATTGCTTTTCTCCCAAGAAGCAGGCGTCTTCTAATTTCGTGAGTGCTGTCACCATCTGCAGTGATCATGGAACCCAAGAAAGTGAAATCTCTCACTGACTCCATTTCTTCCCCTTCTATTTGCCAGGAGGTGATGGGACCAGTGGCCATGATCTTAGTTTTTTTGATGTTGAGCTTCAGACCATATTTTGCGCTCTCCTCTTTCACCCTCATTAAAAGGTTCTTTAAATCCTCCTCACTTTCTGCCATCAAGGTTGTATCATCAGCATATCTGAGGTTGTTGAGTGAGTACATACCGGTAGTAAATGGAAGTAAATGGAAGTGTGGACACAGCCAGAGAGTCAAATTACAGGTTATGTGGGAGAGGAAGAAACGTGTTTCCCATGTGTTTTGTTTTGCTACTGTAAAGCAGTTCCCATGCCAGTTTGAGCAACAGAACAAGCAGGGGTAGAGGCTGCTCAAGCCTTAACGTCTGCACTATTTGCCTGCTCAAAAAGTTGCTTTTCTCCCTGCGCTGGGGGAAAGAACCTCCCTCTCCCATTCTGCTGAGAATCACAGCCTCCTGGGCTACTTTTCATTTGAGGGCAAAAAACAAAACAAAACAAAAAACGAGCATGTATCGCCCACAAATCCACTAGTTCGGATCTGAAACACAATTGTCATTATGTCACCTAGACATCCAGTTTGCAGAGAGCTTTTGACCATGCTAAATATTTAGTGGTCATCTGCGAACTTGCTTTTCGTCATCGACTCTGGATCATTTCTGAACAGCATCAGTCCTGATACAGAGCATCAGGGGAGCAGTTTACATCCTTGCGCTGTTAAAAATTATTTGGTCCTACCCTCTTCTTTTCTTTTAACTGATGAAACTCTCAAGCATTTCCTTCTAACCGGTTTTTTTAGAAACATTCTGAAGAAGCCTTCTCCCTTCACCCCCCTTCCCTGCCTTAAGCTAATGACTCTCACCTCTTACCTAAGGCAAAGGTAGGAGATAGGGTGGGTGTTGTCTGTGTTAATCCAATGCGGCTGGAAGGACCAGAAAAGTCACCTGAACTAAGCTGAATAAAAGTAAAGTATGTGGGATCCTGCTACTCTTTCTCCATAGATATCGGTTTCCCAAACTTGGGTCTCCAGCTGTTTTTGGACTACAGTTCCCATCATCCCTGACCACTGATCTTGCTAGCTAGAGATGATGGGAGTTGTAGTCCAAAAACAGCTGGAGACCCAAGTTTGGGAAACCCTGATAGATGCTGCCCTTTCCTAATGAAGTGTCCCATTGGTGTTTCGCCGCTCCCTGTTAAGATCTCTGACTAGTCTTTGTCTCCCTGATGCATATTTTGACATCTGTAGACGGCATCATTCCCAAGGCAATACGGTGCTTCAGATCTCATTCATTCTTCCATGCCCTCTACGAAGCGGTTACTGCTACACCCAGACTTGAAGGCAGCCCTGTTTAGGGAAGTTTTTAATGTGTGACGTTTTAATGTATTTTAATCTTTGTTGGAAGCCGCCCAGAGTGGCTGGGGAAACCCAGCCGGATGGGCGGGGTGCAAATAATAAATTATTATTATTATTATTATTATTATTATTATTATGGCAGGAAATTGCGGTTGGTTTGAAAAAAGGGGCTGCTTTTTAGTGGTGAATGAGTATTTACGGTGAGGACCAAGGGAGCAAGGCCTTTTCTGGAAGCCCAGCTGTGGTGAGAGCTGGCTGTCAAGAGGCCGAGCTGAGTTCACTGCTGACTTGCAAGATGAACCTAGGACTTCCAAGGCCAAAACTGAACACTGGACTGGATTAATAATTTTGATTCTACCCTCCCCTCCCTACTCCATTTATCTTGTATTAATGAAACAAAGAAACACTGGCAGAGTGCCACAAAGAATTGTTTGAAGCTCTTCCAATCTCTGTGTCACGAGGAGATTGTTTTTGCTCTAGGACAGTCACTGAACTGTCTTGGCAGCCAGGGTTGCACTGTACATAAAATGATCTATAGTAATTGCTTCTGTTACCGTCATTCCCACGCTGCTTCGTAAGAGCAGTCATGCCTGAACTGTCTTAGCTGTAAAAACACTCCTTGGGTTAGCTTCAGGCCCACCTTCAGTATCTATTGCTAGCTCAAACAGATCTCCTATAGATTTAGGCCACAACCTTGGAAAGGCCCTACGAGTCTTAACAACTCTCCAGCGATAGCCGTTCCCTCTCGATCCTCTCATCCCACTGCAAAAAAATGAAAGGAGCAAAAACGGTATCTCTTCTTAACCAGACAGATTAACCACATTAAATGAGGTAAGTCTCAGTGCATAGCAACACCAGCTTGTAATTACATGAGTCGAAACACAAAGACATGCATAGTCAGTTGACTAAAACAGGTTGAAAAGGGGAAGTGAAGAGTGTAAGAATATTCCACTGTGTTTGCTGAAAACAAACAAACAAACAAACAAACAAACAAACAAACAACTCATTTATTTATGTTTGGAAAGTAAGGGATTAATGTATTGCGGAAGGAAGGAATAAAAGCGGTGGTTCAATTTCACACACACCTTTTTTTGTACTATAGTCATACACCTGTTGGGATGTGGGTGGCGCTGTGGGTTAAACCACAGAGCCTAGGGCTTGCCAATCTGAAGGTCGGCGGTTCGAATCCCCGTGACGGGGTGAGCTCCCGTTGTTTGGTCCCTGCTCCTGCCAACCTAGCAGTTCGAAAGCACGTCAAAGTGCAAGCAGATAAATAGGTAAGGTAAACGGCGTTTCCATGTGTTGCTCTGGTTCGCCAGAAGCAGCTTAGTCATGCTGGCCACATGACCTGGAAGCTGTACGCTGGCTCCCTCAGCCAATAAAGCGAGATGAGCGCCACAACCCCAGAGTCGATCAAGACTGGACCTAATGGTCAGGGGTCCCTTTACCTTTACCTTTACCTACACCTGTTTGCATCCGGACTAATGTCTTCTTACGTAGGGCTTGTGTGGAAAGCTGGCAGAGGGCATACCTATACAATTAAGGTGTGTGTGTGTAAATGGCACATGTTACAGCGTGTGGTGTGGACAACCAGAGAACAACAATGCACATGTGGCGTCTAGGAGACAGTCAGTAGTACTCTCAGTAAGTGAGAAAATTGCACCTGTCCCTTCTCCTGCGGGGCATGGGTGAGATCATAATGATCAATAGTGCAGCTAGGTAATTTTAGCTCCTGGGCTTAATAGTGGAGGGTGGGCTTTAGTGGGCCATGCACATTACTTCAGTTGTGAAGCGCACAATTAACATTTCTCTTTCCCGCACACCACCAGCTGTTCTGTGCTTTACAACTGCTTCTACATTCCTGCTACGTTAGAGCAAAATGCAAACAAATAAAAATTGCCAACCCTGATTTTTTTTTTTTTTTGGTATTGTAATGAATATTCTCAGCATGTGCAGTTTCACATATTAAACTCACTTAAATTATAGCACCATGGTGACTGCGGGACTAAAATGGAATTTGCTTCTGCCGCCTGGATGCTTAAGTACATTTATCGAGCAATAAGCACCGTTTCGTTGTGGGAAATGACAAGACCTATTTTTAAGCAAAAATAATGCAAGAAGAATCTGTAACCATGGGTATGTCTAGCCAGCTGCCCCCTAACTTTAATTAAAAATAAATAAATATAAATAAATATAAATAAAGGATGCTGCAGTGACCGACATCAGCCCTATTGGGCTCCAGCACACTGTTTGCTGCTGCTGCTGCTGCTGCCATCACCTGCCACTCTCTGGGGACTCTGAACCTCAGGGTTCAGTCCGAGCCGCACTGCTGGTAGTGATGCCAGAAAGCTTTTGCTGAACTGTTGGCATTTAAGAAGAGTTTTAAGGACATGGCATTGGTTTTGATTGACAAGAAGGCAGAAGAGGTTTTAACCGGTATAGCACCAGAGCCATATGGCAGTTAAGAGTGTTCATAGCTTTGGGCGTGGTTTCAACCTCTTTTTTTGGCTGTGAAACGCGCAGATGTGCTTTAGGCAACGTGTCTCAAACTAACCTACCTCATAGGGTTATCGTGAGGCCAAAATTGCTGTTCTGAGATCCTGGGAGGAAGGGTGGGATTCAATTATAACAAGCAGATAGTTGCTACAAGCTGCGACAGCAGGTTTTCCCTTCTATATATGGGCCATCGCACTAGGCGTGGGAAAAGGATAGAATTGCTTCTTTATCAGGTTTTAACCTGCCAAATTGTTTCCTTCTGTACTTCCTGGCCCCACACCCCTTTCTCAGCCTCAGGGTTAGTAGTTAATGGGCAAATATTTAATGTGAGAAAGGACGGCACCCCAGGCTATAATGTGAGTTGGATTGGTGGAGGACCTGCCATCAAGCACATCCAACAGTAGAACAGTCGCTCTCAGGAGGTGGTAGACTCTCCTTCCTTGGATGCTTCTAAGCAGAGGTTGGATGGCCATATGCCATGAATGCTTTAGCTGAGATTCCTGCATTGTATGGGGTTGGGCTAGATGACCCTCGGGGTCCCTTCCAACTCTACAATACTGTGATTCCATGAGGACATCTCTGATGCCTCACTGTGGCTGGCACAGGGAATAGCACGGAAGTAATGAAACAGAGGGGTGCAATATAGCAAGCAAGCTGCTCTAGCATAACAGACACCCAAATTGGAGAATGATGGACAATTTGAAAGGGTTGATACAGTAATGGGTAAAACTCTTACATGTAAGAACTGGAGCCCGGCTTAGCAGCTAACAGATTGGGAAACTGAAAAAGGAGTGGAGCATAGCTGTCAACCTTCCCTTTTTTTGCGGGAAATTCCCTTATTCCAGCGCCGTTTTCCGCTGTTTCCGTTTTTTGGTGGGAAATTCCCTTTTTCCAGCGCCGTTTCCTGCTGCTATCCCAGATTGTTAGATATCCCGTAAATTTCCCGGATTTCAAAGGAAGCAGCTCCTCTCCCTCCCTGCCAGCCAGGGAGACTCCTCAGCTGCTTTGCTCACCAATAGTTACAGAGAATAGGATGTCATTAGACAACAGCACTGTTTGTGCTTTGCTTGCATGTAAAATCAACCACTCTGGCCCAGCCCACAAATACACTCCTTCCAAAAGAGTGTTAAAGGATGCAAAGTCTGCAACACGTTTGTATAATAAGTCATTAATGGATGCCAGAGAGCCAAAAGAGTGAACCTGATCAATTCCCCCATGAAGAATTGACGCTTTTGAATTGTGGTGCTGGAGTCCCGTGGACTGCAAGAAGATCAAACCGATCCATTCTGAAGGACATCGGCCCTGGCTGCTCACCGGAAGGACAGATCCTGAAGTATCTCATGAGAAGAGAAGACTCCATGGAAAAGAGACCCTGAGGTGGGGAAAGATGATGGTGTGTAGCCTGGTGTAAATTTGTAGCCTGGGGGGATTACCGCGGCGTGGATTGTCCCCAAGAACCGTAGACTGTCCCCGAGACAGATGAGGCTGCTGATCCCTTATTTTCAAATCCGAAAGTTGACAGCTATGGAGTGGAGGGCCAAGCCTCGCAGAGCCCCATCCCACAAAATGGCATGGAGACAAATCCTGTTGCTAAACACTGTTTGCCTGCACCTTTCCTCTGCCTCTGGAGCTGGCCCCAGGTGGACTAGGGATCAGCAACTGGTAGCCCATGACTAGATTGTAATACAAAAAATAATAATACGAGCAATAAAAGGAGCAATAAATATACAATTAAATATATTTTAAGACAGATATGCCGCAGACCTATTGAATGAAGCTTGCAGAGCACTGATAGTCCACAGACCACAGTTTGGGAACCACTGTAATAGGCATTAGGAAAAAGGAATGGAGAGGAGGAATAAGACAAAAGGAAGCATAGAGCAACTGCTTCTTCACTGGCCAGCAGAGGGAGCCAGGCTGGTCTTTCTCCCTTGCCATGTTGATTTTCCTAGAAGGCAAGGAAGTGCCAAAGCTGCACCTATGGTAGTGGTAGGCTCTTCTCTGGGTAGGCTCCCAAAACTCTACTCAAGAAAGAGACCCTGAGACCATGACTGTGACATGCATGGATTTTAAGTTACTTGCAGGGCAACAAGTGAATCCTACAAAAGCACTGTGTAACAAGTGACCCTGTTGGCCTGTTCTTTAAATGAGTCATTTTTCGCTCTGAAGAGCAGCGTATGAAGAGGAAATTATATATTTGGAAGGGATTGACATATTCCTTCTGTAAAAGCAAATTTAAACATTTCCACGTATCAGTATATTTGGATCAACATTCTTAGGGGCAAAGTGGACACAAAATGGGGGGGGAGTTGTTGCTATTATTGCTATTATTTATTTATCTTTGTATCTTTATTTAAATGTTATGAATTACTTGGAAATTGTTTCAGGCTGGTTGCGTACTTTTTGATTATTATTATTATTATTATTATTATGATGATGAGCTTTTGCTCGTGCTGCCAGCCGTCTTGAGCATGGTTTGAACTGTGGAAAGGTGGCATCGAAATAAAATTATGTCCGTGGTCCATGTATGTAGTTCTGCTGCTGTTTTCGAAATGGAAGATATTGGAGGTGATGTTTAAGGCTGTATTTGTGCTGCAAAGGGCCAGCAGACAGAAGGGAATAGGAAGCTGCCCTTCTCCTGGGCCAAACTACTGGTCCCATGTACCAGTTCAGCACTGTCTGCTCAGCTCTGCAGTGACTGAATGAAGTGCTCTGGTTATCTCCTGCTTGAACTACTGCAATGCTCTCTATGTGGGGCTACCTTTGAAGGTGATTTGAAAACCAACTAATCCAGAATGCGGCAGCTAGACTGGTGACTGGGCGCAGTTGCCGGGACCATATAACACCAGTCCTAAAGGATCTACACTGGTTCCCAGTACATTTCTGAGCACAATTCAAGTGTTGGTGCTGACCTTTAAAGCCCCAAATGGCTTTGACCTAGTATACCTGAAGGAGCGTCTCCACCCCCATCGTTCAGCCCGGACACTGAGGTCCAGCCCTAAGGGCCTTCTGTAGCAAGAGGTAAAGCTACAGTGAACCAGGCCAAGAGCCTTCTCAGTAGTGGCGTCCTCCCTGTGGAATGCCTTCCCATCAGTTGTCAAGGATATTACCGGTAGTAACTATATAACCTTTAGAAGACACCAGAAGGCAACAGCGCCGTATAGGGAATTTTAAAAAAATATTTAATGTTTTATCATGTTTTTTGTATATGTTGGAAGCAGCCCAGAGTGGCTGGGGCAACCCAGTCAGATGGGAGGGGTACAATTAATAAAATTATTATTATTATTACTATTATTATTATTAAGCAGGAGCCTTTCCCAGCACTGCCAGGAACAGAAAACTAATGGAGAGTGAGACCTTATGCATGCAAACCACATGCAATGACCGTTCTCCATGCAGGAGGTACCTACCGGTACGTACCTGCACAAATTTAATAAAAATTTAATAATAATAATAATAGTAATGGTTTCCATGATGGGGCGCTGTATCTTAAAACAAGACCCAGCCATGTCACCTGGCTTCCCACGCCCGCGGGTGAGGGCGACGCCCTCGATAAAAACACGCGTGCGGTTGCGTGGAACGCCTCCGCAAGCTGTCACTCAGCTCCCGTCTTGCCTCTCGCGACGCTGCCTCTTTAAGCCTCACCCCACCCCGCGACGAGCGCGCGCGCACACACACACACACACACATAGACGGACCCCCAAGGCCACGCCCCTCGCCCAATCAGCGCGCTGTAGCGGCAGCAACGGCACCGACGAGCTTCCAATAGGAGACGCCGGTGCGGCCACTATTGTTGATGAGGCGGCCGGAGCGGTCGCATCGGCCGGAGCGGCGTCCCGCTCGTGTGTGAGGAGATCTATACTGCTGAGGGGGGGGCTGGCTGACTGACTGACCCCCTCCCCTCCCCCCTCCCAACGGCCGTTCTCCTTATCGCCGTTTACCTCAGAGCCGGCCGAAGGATGTCTTCTCACCCGCCGCGCGTGAGGCGAAGCGGCTCGCCGACCCCGGCCACCTCCCTGGCGGCGGCGGCGGCGGGGGGAGCCGCGGCTGTGGCGGCGGGAGCAGGCGGGGCCGCCAGCGCCAACAGCAGCCGCCTGCAGCCCATGCGGGCGACGGTGCCTTTCCAGCTCAAGCAGCACGGCAGCCCCACGAGGGGCGGCGGCGGCATTTCACGCGCGGCGGCGGCGGCGACGACATCGCCTCAGCCGCCGCCGCCTCCACCTTCTTCTTCTTCTTCTTCGCCGCCGCCGCCTCCTTCCTCGCGCACCGCCAGCCCGACGCGCCCGGCGCCCGGTAACGGCAGCGGCGCGCGCAGCAGCCCTGCCGTAGCCACGCAGACCCCTGCCGCCGCCGCCGCCGCCCTCCCTCCTCCTCCTCCGCCGCCGCCTTCCACGCGCGGCAGCCCCACGCGCGCTGGCGGGGGCGGGCCTCGCGGGAGCCCCCCTCGGCTGCACCAGCTGCCGCCGCCGCCGCCCCCCGCGCCGCCATTGCCGGGCTCGAGCCCTTCGCCTTGCTCCTCCCCGGTTTCGCCGCCTGTGCCCGAGAGCAGCGCCTGCTCCGCCGTGGTCTCTTCGTCGTCCTCCGGGGGAAGGATCCGGCACCGGCAGAGGAGGCGGTCGCCCGAGCAAAGCAGGGCCTCTCCGGAGAGGAAGAGCCCCAGTTCGCCTGTTTGCAAAGGTGAGGGGCGGGGTGTGGTGTTTTTTTTGGGGGGGGAGGAAGGGGCACCTAGGATGGAGGAAACCGGAGGCCGAGCTGCTGCCAACTGGCCCTACCCATACCGGGAGCCTGCTTTCCGTGTCGAGCAGATGGCGAGGGCTTTCCTGCAGAGCTGGACCACGAGGCCGGCAGGGCTTTGGGCATCTCTGCACTTTGCTTGTGGACCCCTTGGCTCTGGACCCCCTTGTTGGGTGGGGTGGGGGGTAGTTGTCATTTCTCACCTGTGATTTGCAGATCCTGTGACTTGGCTGTGGTGCTTTGAGTAACTTCCTTACCCCCATAATTTTTGGAGGCTGACTCGCCTTCCTTCCCAGGGAGCTGTGTTTCGATGGCACAGTGTACAGGGACCTGCGGAAAGGAAAGCACCGCGAAGCATGGTGTGGTGCCTGAAAAGAGATCCGGGCGGCGAAAGGATGTGTCTAGACATGTTTCACTTTAATAGGAGCATGGCAAGCTGCATGGTATGGAGCCCATCTAGTTCCATTCTGTCTACCCTGACTGATGGTGGCTCCCTAGGGTTTCAGGCAGGGAGTCTCTCCCAGCCCTATTTGAAGATGCTGGGATTGAACCTGGGACCTTCTGCATGCAAGGCGGATGCTCTTGTTTCGGCCTGGTTTTATAGTGCAGCTTTACATTGATTTGTGGTGGTAAAACATTACAAAATATAACATAAGTTGATGGTAATTGAGGGTTGATGGGGAGCTAGTATGTTATTAAATACTATTTTCTGATCTTTGAAAGCAATTGTTCAGCTGAGTGGGGAGGACTTTTTTGCAGCAGACAGTACTCTTCAGTTTGGATAGTTACCGGTACATGTGTCCTCCTTTACACTGGTAAGTTTCTTGTTGTGCAAATTAGGTTTTGGAATACCTGAGCTCTAGTATTCACAAGTTTCTCCAAAATGAGTAGGTGAGATACTTCTATAGGATCTGTAGAATTGACACCAGGATGGAAGTATTTGCTTTAGTGACCCTTCTTCTGTTGAGAAAACAGTGGCGTTGAGCCTCTCTGTTCACGGTTACATGGCTGAGTACACACCATACATTTAAAGCACATGACTGATTCCTTAAAGAATCCTGGAAACTAGTTTAATGGTAGTGTGAACTGTAGCTCGGGGGGGGGCACTACAGTTCCCAGGATTCTTTGGGGAAAGTCATGCCTTTAAACATATGGTGTGTGCACAGTCTATATCAGGCATCCTCAAACTTCGGCCCTCCAGATGTTTTGGACTACAATTCCCATCATCCTGACCACTGGTCCTGTTAGCTAGGGATCATGGGAGTTGTAGGCCAAAACATCTGGAGGGCCGCAGTTTGGGGATGCCTGGTCTATATCTTTTTAGGTTCAGGCTGTAGTCTATACCAGGGCTCAGCAACCTTTTTCAGCCGTGGGCCGGTCCACCGTCCCCCAGACCATGTGGTGGGCCGGACTGTATTTTGGGGAAAAAATATGAACACATTCCTATGCCCCACAAATAACCCAGAGATGCATTTTAAATAAAAGCACACATTCCACTCATGTAAAAACACGCTGATTCCCGGACCGCCTGTGGGCCAGATTGAGAAGGCGATTGGGCCACATCTGGCCCACAGGCCTTAGGTTGCCTACCCCTGGTCTATACACTACAGGACAGGTGTAGGGTTTTAATACCAACCTTAGGGAAGGAAAAAGACCACAGAAATTTGGCTATGTTGGTAGCCTTCTCCATGCAGTCAAAATAAGAAGTAGGAGCAGAACAGGGCACTACTTTATCCAATGAAGATACAAAATGTTAAAGTCAGTGACAATCATAGTGCCCTGGAATACCCAGCACCTCCCTAGGTAGGTCTGTTGTATACAGTGCAATTGCATCTTACGCCATTGGTTTTCAACTGATGTGCTGGGGCGCCTTGAATGATGGTCAGGTGCAGCACCATTTATTTATTGCTTCCCTACAATTTTTTTTTAAAGGCTGCAATCCAGAGTGAGCCCAATGCAACTTACCGGTAGTTGAACATGCCTGAGTAGGTGGAAACTTTTCACAGGGGAGCCGCAGAAAGAAGGGAGATGTGGTCTCAAAAAGGTTGAAAACCTCTGTTGTACGCACATGTAATTCATGCACTTTCAACCATACATGGCTGAAGGCCGGCTAGTTGAAATTGTACAAGTTAAATGCAAACAAGGCAGAGAGCTTAAAAGCACTTTTTGCACTGGGTCTTCTTGGGCTACCTGCTGCTTTTAAGCACTCTGCTTTCCTAGGGCTGCGGCAGCAAGGCCTCCTCAGTGCATTGGTCCAGAAAGCTAGGGATGCTTATAAGTGGGCAGTTTGAGTATACATGTTTTTGCATATATGTAGAACCCTTGGAATCGAATCCGCACATATGTTGTGATTGTGTTGTATTTGAAACTGTTTACTAGACAGTTGTGAATGCAAAGAAGAGGTAAAAAAATTTTATAGACAGGCAGCAGCCATTCTAGGCAAGTCCAATTGACACTCGGGACCTTTAGGACCTGGAAGAGGGCGGGGCACACTCATGCATGCTCTGCACACTCATGCATGGGGAACCCCTGCACGAAATTGTCGCCGCCTGTAGAGAGGTTATTTGGAAAATTTGTACACTACTATTGTTTGAACAAGCATATAAATATCCACTTAACTGGTTATCTTTGGGATGTTACCAGTGCTATTTTGCAACCACACAGGGAAGCTTCTATAAAATGGAGAATTCTCCTTTCTTGCACACATGCACACCCCCATTTCCTTCACTGTGCCATGAAATACTAAACAGATGTGTGGGCAGGTAGACTAGCAAAACTTACTGCGAAAGTAGCTAGATTGTACTAAAGAAGCATATCTTAACAACTAAGGTACTTCCTTTTTTATTTAAAGAATACTAACTTTTAAGGACAGAAGAATTTGAAAACATCATCCCAAGATGTCCTTATGAGAAAATGTGGTTAGGATTAGCCAGCAGACATATTTTCTGCAGGCTTATTTGATGGCAAACCTCATTGAACTTGGTGTGACTTCCCAGTAAGAATGCGTAGTAGAATCAAGCTGCATAATTATGAACAATAGGTTTCTTTTCCTCACACCTTGGAAAAACTAGAAATGTGATCTAGAAAGGCTCTGTCTTCAAACTACTTGCATGGATTATACGTTTCATGTTTGACCAGAGTCTATATCTAGTCAAAGCTGAGCCTTTTATTGGTTGTTTCAAGTATCTTTCATGAAAAATAAGACCCACTCTCAACTGTAACATTGTTTAGGATTGCAGCCTTAGTCTGCAAGACAGTCTTGAGTTGACTTGTCATTATCAATTGCTATGGACTTTGGAAAGTGTGACTGCTTTTTAAGCTTTCTTTCAGCCTTGAAGAGAGCTATGAAAGAGTAATTATTCTTGAGGCCATTGTTCAGAAAACTTTTATGTCCTGAAGGCTCCTATTCATTGATACGTATAATTGATAATAGCACTGAGTCAGAATTTGTTATGGGAATGACTAGTATGATGTTGCCCCACCTACCTTTTAACTAAATTTTCAAACACTTAAGAAATTTATAGTTAATAGCTTTGTGGCATGCTGATTTTCTATGTGGCTATTGGAATGCCTTTACTTGACAGGAAATAGGAAGGTGAAAAGAGAAGTTTGAAGGGTTATAACATAGCTAGGAATTTTGTTTCCTACAGATACTTCTCAAATCATTAAATTGAATGCAAATAGGTAAATAACATAAATCTCCATTGATTTGGAAAGATGGACACTACTTAAATTTAGTATTTGTGGTAAAGTTAATACACTTAGGATTAATGAATGCTGCAAATAAATACTATATGTGTTGTGTGGTATTTATGTACACATCCCCCAAGCATACTTTCAAAAGATTAATGTATTATTTCAGGGCTTTTATTTGGGGTAATGCTTCACTTTGTATATCATTTAACAGAATGTGTTTGCCTATATTAGAAGGCGGATTATTTTTTTCTGATATTAGTTTATACCACAAGGCAAAAACGTTAACACATATACATGAGTGCCAAGTTTATTTTTTATAAATACTCCAGCAGGTAGGATTTGAGTACAAGAGCACTCTCCCCTCCTGTATTTTCCAGAAACTGATATTCAGAAGAATTTCTGCCTCCAATTGTGTGGAGGCAGGGCAACAGCCGTCATGGCTAGTAGCCACTGATAGCCCTAACTTCCAAAATTTTGTTTAATCCTCTTTGAGGGCCATGAGCATCACTGTTTGCTGTAGGAGCAAGTTCCATAGTTTAACTACGGTATGTGCTGCAGGAATTCCTTATAAGTGTCCTGAATCTTCCAGCTTTCTGATTCATTTGATATCCACAAGTTCTAGTTTTATTAGACAGGGAGGAAAACTTTTATCCACTTTCTCCATGCAATGCATAATTTTATAGATTTCTATCACATCACCTCTTACTTACCTTTTCTTTAAATAAAAAGTCCTGCAACCTTTCTGCGGAGGGGGGCGGGGTGTCACTCCACCCCCTTGATAATTTTTATTGCCCTTTTCTGAACTTTTCCCAGCTCTCCAGTATCCTTTTTCAGTTGAAGTGACAAGAACTGTACACAGTATTCCAAATGCGATCACACCATAGATTTGTATAAAGCCATTATGATATTGGCACTTTTATTTTCAGTTCCTTTCTTCATGATGCTAAGCATAGAATTTGCCTTTTTCATAGCTGCCTCACATTGGATCAACATCTTCACTAATCTATTATGACCAAAGGCTCTGTCCCCATGGGCATGTAATGTGAAAGATTTTTTGCCCCAACATGCATCACTTTGTGTTTGCTTACATTTAATTGCATTATCCATTTTATCACCATTCCCTCAGTTTGGAAAGGTTCTTTTGGTCCTTCTGTGATCAAGTTTGTAATTTGTACACAAGGAGATTGCCTGGAAGGAATAGAAACAAGATAAACCAGATTATACAAGGCACTGGAGGAGAAATGGATAAGATGTGTGCATCAGAGTCCCATACATAGGCCAGAAAGCTTACAACAGTTTGCATATTGTATTGTTGAGGCTACATCTATTCCATTTTCATGATAAAAATTTTCACCACAGATCAGATGACTGCAGTTCTTCTTTTATTTTATTTTAGTTCCCATTAGTTTTCCATTATTTATTCAGCTCCATTGCTGGAAGTAACCAGAAAATAAAGATTCTTAGTATGGAGTGCAATAAAAGAAACTATTATTTCACCTTGAAATACAGAGAGAAATTGATTTTGTGCTCTTACACAATAAATTTCCCCCTCTCAAATAAAATTTGCTTTTATAAGGGCAACTCAGTTGCTACATATTAAACCTGTTCTGGGGTGTGCGTGCGTTTTAAAAAGTGTGTGTAGAGAGAGGGAGCTGCTTTGATGGAATACTGTTCAAAATCTAGAAACAAAGAATTGGATCTAAAATTCTCCACTGTGTGAATGGAAGGGAGGTTCTCAATTTCCATACATAACGACCCCTATGACTACAAGGGACTTTTCAGGGGATCTATGGTGGTGGTGGGGTAAATATTGGTGCTCTCCTTTCTGCGCATGCAGCTGGATCTAAACATAAAGTAGGACATTCATAGTATTTGGCCTGTACATGATAGTAAATGTAAATGCAAGGCCTCTTTTAGTGGGAATAGCTGCAAGCTGAATCTTACATTTGACACCCTGTTATGAATCCTACCTAATCCAGGTTGATGATACCAATGGTTGTATTCAGTCTAGAGGCAAAAATAGCAGTAAACAGTTTTTGATCCTGATAAAGTAAATATATGATTCTTTAGAATCACTATGTTCCTAGAATTCTTCCATATGTTTGAAATAGGGCCCTCTTCCTCAGTGTCATTAAAGTCATCTCTAAATATGGCACTAGGATCTCTCTAAACTGCTGCATTTTACTAATAGCACTATTCCTACTTTCGGGGTCTATCTGTTTTTCAGTGAATCTCTTCACTTTCTCCCTGTATGCTTTAAAATGATTTTTTAAAATAACTGCATGGAATCACCCCAACTTTATGGAGGAACCCCTCTTCCTTTAATATAGGGGAAAGTAGCTTGGGCTGACTAAAGGTTAACAAAAACCTAGTTCAAAGTCAGTGGGAGTTTCACAGCTGAAATTAAATCAACAGGTTCAACTGGCTCGTGTAATGGTAAACGTAAAATCACAAAAAATATTGAACTCCAAATGGAATTGTTCCATTTAGTGGTGGAACACATTACCACTTGGTTTGTTTGGAAAACAAAGTTACAAGACTTAAACTAGTTTTATCTATTTATAAAATAGTTTATGGATGCAATTACTCTTACCCTTTCTGACTTGAACGGCAATTTCTGCTTTGTCCTGTTTTGATGAATAACTTTGAGTTTGTGACACCTGAAGAAGTGGAAAAGATCCTTACAAATGAAGTAGAAATCTCCATAGTTTTGAAGGAGCAGTGATTAGACCACTGGTTCAGAAGCCCTCACTTGATTTCACATTTTAACAATTTTAGACAAAGACTGCAGCTTGTGTACAACATTGAGTGAGTGGGTGTCCCTTTCTCTCTGCCCCGCTTGGGCAGGGATGGCCCATTCTGTTTCACTTCCTGAGGTGAAACAGGAATGGGCCACTCCCTACTCACGCCCCAACCCTCCTCTTCTGCTGTCGCCAAAATGCCTCCCCTTCACCTTGCTGCATGTCATCTCCAGCGGCCTTCGAAACCATCAACCAGGCTTCCACATTTTCACTCGCACTTTAGCATACAGTTCAATAATTTGTGGTGATTTTAAGCATAAATGGTACATTTTGGCTAGCTGCTCCTAGTTAATACTTTATCAGCATACAACAGAAGTACGTGAGAGGAATGGTTAGGCATCATTTCTAAAATAAGATTATGTTCAAACTATGCAGAAGCTACCATACCATTGGTGTCTGAACTTCCCATATTAAACAGTCTGACATGTTTTTGGCTAGTTGAAGCCCATTCTGAATTACTTCCTCCTATGTGGTGGTGATATGATACGCGCTGGGGAAGCTAGCATCTGTTACCAGCTTAGAGCTAGCAGAACTCTAATTGTGTAGCAGTTGAGTTTCTGTTCTGCTGCTTTCCAGATGGCAAGCATGAAGCTTAGGTGCCTAGCAAAAAGCCCTATCCCTGTTTGTGGACTCTGGCAGAAACATAGATAATGCCAACAAATATATATTGCAGTTACATGGTGATTTACCTATTTACTCGAATCTAATGTTCACCTTTTTTGGCCAAATTACATTGTGGAAATTAAGGTGTGCATTAGATTCGATAGCACATTTACATTTGCTGATAAATACCTTTTTTGGTTTTAAGGTTCTGAAAATTGAGGTGTGCATCAGATTCAATGGCACATTAGACTCTAGTAAATACGGTACTTAATTTTTTTATCATGTTTTATAGATTGTAGGTTTTTAACTGGGATAGAGATACCGTACTTCTCATCTTGAAACCTTGTTTTAACTATATTTGTAATATTTTATGTGAATGCATTGGGCAGCAGACTGATGGGGCACAAACCTTTAATTGTCATGATATTTGCTGCAAATATCAATGCAATTTTTCTGCTAATGCTGATAATAACTTGTAATTTACATAATTGATGTATCTGCACATATATTTTCAGAATGTATGAGCATGGCAACCTAGTAATTGTTTGGATTCGTTGTTTTCCAGCCATGAAGTTGTGGAAGGATGTGTCTATTCTCTCATCTTACATAATTTATGTTTGGCCTAACTTTTGGGTTCAATATCTTCTCACTTTTCTAACCTAAACTAATTGATGACAACTTGCTGGATATATAAATCATTGTAGAAATGAATCTCTAACTGTTAACAATGATAAGTCAAAGTTTATGGTATTTTCAAAAAGGAAGGCCAAATATTATTGGACTGTGGATGGACAGAGGATAGGACAAATCGATTCTTAGAATTATCTCAGGATCTGGTTTCATGCCTGTTATCTGTAATGTACAGGGTAAATTAGCAAAGATCAAAGCAGAGTCTGCAGTAAGAACATTCTTCAATTTTCTACACAAAAAGAAGTAAATTTGTTCCAGCTGCTATACGAGTGCACACTGTAAAAATTGTGACCCAGATTTTGTTTGGAGCCTCAATATTGTTTCCAGGACTTGAATTTTCTCTTGAAAAATTGAACAATATTAAGGCTCCATCGGGGGCAGGGGGCGGTATGAGATGTTTTCTCTCTCTCTTATTTGATGTCATTGTAATTAGTATGAGCCAAATCTGACGAAATAATGAATAAAAATATAGATGTGCAAAAGCTGGTTGCATTGGCTAATGGACCGTGTACTCCACGGTTGTTGAGTCGTAGCTGATCTTGTTCTAATAATTGAATGGCATATTTTAAATTTTCTGACAGTGCCCAAGTGCAGAAGAGATATTTTATTAGCCCATTTCCAAGACTTTAGATAGCAGATTTCCTAGAGTTCCCTTAAAGATAGATCCTGCCCGTGTAACCACTCAGAGGTTGAAAGAGTGTCTAGTCATGTTTTACTGTTGTTTTTATCAGATAACGCATAATTATGAGGTGATTTCCTGGTCAATTGTTAGAGACCCTTCTGACTATATTCCATGATTACGAAGCAAGTGGCAAAAATATCTGAATGTTGTCATGTCATGCCTCTTAGTTCTGCTATGATCGTTAGTTCTTAGCTTGTGATTTTTAAAAACAATTGGCTTCATTGAGCCTGTGTTTTTGTATTTTTATATTTTGTCTTACTGGTTGGTTGATCATAAGAAACATCTGATTGACTAAATACAAGACCAATAACGAGTATCCTATAACAAGAGAACTTCAGGCAGAGGGGAACACTGAATAGTTTTGGAACCATTGACTATAGTATAATTAAGTCTAATAAAATTAAGACATTTCTGAAATACCTCTATTGTTCATCAGCCCAGCTGTTGTAACTGCTATCTTGAAGCAAGTGCATCTCTTGTTATGTAGGTCACATCATGTGAAGCTAGCAGCTGAGCAGTTGTGGGAAAAGAAGGGGGGCTGAGTAGCAACACAAGGGAAGAAATGACAATGAAAATACTACATGATTTGCTGAAGTGCAGACAGTATTTTAATGAAATATTCTGAAATAGCCTAGGGAGCTAGATGAGAAAAATACATTGGATGGATTCAGGAAAAATAATATAGAGTGAATATATATTTAAATTTTACTCTCCTGTTAATGGGGATGAAATATATATGCAAACCTTGTGCAGTTAACCATAGTATATGTTTTTATTGGGCTGATGCTAAAATATATACATGCATTTATCTGCAAATGGGAGCATTGGTCATATGATGCTCAATTACTTTATGCAGTATAGTGTACTATACTACATGACAAGGTATAACGCATTTTAAGCAAAACAGCTCGGTGTGTAATGCATTAAGCAAACTAGCTTCTAGGCTAATAAAATAATGGTAAACTCTGTGCCCTTGCCAGAGTTGTTGTGTGGGCATGTGCACTATGTTTTGTGTATTTTTTGTTTTTCAACATCTGCTCCCTGCGCATAATAAACTATTCATGAATTTCTGGGAAGTTTTAGAAGAAATTGGATGAAAAGAAAAAGTCACGTTGTGTGCCTGAGTGAGTTCTCTGAATAATAATGACTTTTAATTGTGTGTATGGATTGGAGTGGAGTTGATGGCTAATACTGTATTGATTATATTTTTTATTCAGGAAATAATAGCTCTGCTATTGTTGCAATTCTAGTGATTGCTTTCCCAGATAACTGATTCAGTATGTGTTTGTGATTTTTAAATTGTAAAATGCACTTTTCAAAAGTTTTACCAATGTTGAGGAAAGCAAGAAAGCAATATATTGGGGGGGGGGGGTGTATGAATGAAATCTTCTGATAAATTATTACGTGTGGGTACTACTACTCTGAGTTTGAGGCTTTTTTGGTTTTATTGTGCAACAGGGAATTAGAAGCACAATTCCTAGTATTAAACAATAAGTTAATGGAGTGTAATTTATCTCAAAAAATGTAAATGGTGTGACCAGCTAGAAGGCAGATAGTGTATTTAACCTAGGACTGCCAATCAGTCAAACTGTAGTATATAATAGCACAAAGGGAAAGTTCGTCAGCCTATTCATCTGCAGTTTAATACAGCTGTGCATTTAAAAAGTCTTCAAGGCCTAAACTTTAAATATTCATTGTTGACAGCTGAGTGCTATGTTAGTCAGGAGTATGTATATATATATTTTAAAAAAACAACCTATACATAACAGCTTCATAAATAAGACGTTTGATACAGTCCAAATGCATGATACGCAGAATGAAAATCTGTGTAACAGTAGGCTTTATTTCCTCTCAGAGTCATATTTTTTCTTTTTCCTCTTATTTTAGTTGATAAACCACGGCCACCTTCATCAAGCCCTTCCAGTATTGCTCGGCGTACCCCTTCACTAGACCTACTTGCTGCTCCATATCTTGCTGGACAATGGCCTCGTGAAAATCACGGTCAAGCTGCACCGTGCATGAGGGACAAAGCCACACAGGTAAGAGTTCATATATACTAGGAAAAAACACTTGCCAGGCAGGGCTAAAGGAATGTCAGCACCACTACTGTCTGCTGTGGTGGGTTCACAGAAGTCCAGCAGGGGACATTTTCTACTGAATTTATATGCTTAAACATTTGAAAGCATTCTTCTCTGTGCATAACATTTGTTAAAATTTCATCGATGTTGGTCTAAAATGTTAAAATGGAAGTATTGAGACCTTTACTATGTACATCATGAATTTCCAGTGCCTGGTATTGATCATGAGTTGATGAATTTTGTTGCTTTCCTTCTTGTATGCATTGATATTTCTCATGTAGTTTTTATGATACGTGTATGTGGTACATATCATACAGTGTGGTGTAGTGATTAGAGTGTCGGATTAGGATCTGGGAGGCCAAGGTTCAAATCCCCACTCAGCCATGAAGCTCACTGTGTGATCTTGGGCCAGTTACTTGCTCTCAGCCTAACCTACCTCACAGGGTGGTTGTGAGGATAAAACAGCCAGGAAAACTATATAGCCACCTTGAGCTCTTGGGAGGAAAGGTGGCATATAAATGCAATAAATTATATATATATATATATATATATATATATATATATATATATATATATATATATATATCTTTGAGAGTGCATAGAGCATTGAACATGAGTAAGCAATAACTTCTCTAACTATCCTTACCTTATTTGGTGTGTCATTTCATGTCTAGTATTTAACAAATTAAATTGTGGCAGACATAATATTGTCAGCAGGCTTTATTTTAGTTTAATGTTTAAGAAAGGTGATAGATGGTGTGAGGGGGATGTGTGTCCTCCTCAAGAGTAAGCGACTCGACAGTCTGTTTAACTTATGTACAAGTTTATTTCACCGACAAGCTTTACAGTTCATCATCCTCCTCCGACGAACCAGATTCTCCAAGTAAGGGTTTCCGCTTTTCCCCCCAGCATAAAAGCCTCTTAAAACTCCAACGCCTCCTCTCACTCCTCCTTTTCCGCTTCTTGACTCTGCCGGCCCCTGCGTTGCCCTCATCCCTTTCACTTTCATCCTCCCTGGAAGTTGTTGCAGAGGCTCCGGCTACATCCTCGACCCCTTGCTCTCCCTCCGTCTCCATGTTCTCCTCTCCTCCCATAGGCTCCCACGCCACCCGCTCTTCCTCCATCAGCACAGGTGGCGACACCTCTTCACTCCCACTTCTCCACACCTCCTTCCCTGTCTCTGGCGACAGCCTAGGTGCTGCCTCTTCCTGCTCCCATGCTCGCAATACCTCCTCTGGCGTCCATGGGTGACCTCCGGATGCCTCTGTCCCTTGCGCCACCCCTCCTGGCTCGGGCCAGTCCCTGACAGATGGCCTCCAAATAATAGCCTAATGTGTGTTTTTTTATGTTCCTGCAAAAATGTACATGCATCATCTTTTAAATAATTTAGAACAATGGACCAAGGAGACCTAGGTAGTGTCCCCCAATCCAGGTTGGATTTTGCAAGAGACATTGCACAATTGATTGTTTTGTTTTGAATTATTTTATTCAAAAGTATTTCAGCAATCCCAACAGAAAAGTTGGAAGTTGGACTTGTTGATCTCTCACCTGCGTTGAATATGAGTGACAAGAGCCTAGGGAATTTTTATTATGTTTTTTTTTAAAAAAAACAACCCAACCCAAAATATGTCCTCAGAAACAGCTGCTGGGCCATTTCACAGAGCGAGTGCAAAAGGAGCAAATAATATTGCCTATATCTAAATTATATAAATAATAAACACCGTTCATTATTTATGTGATAATTTACAGTTCCTTGTACAACAAACTGTAAAAGGTATAAAAATAAGACATTAGAAAGCTCAAAGCTGCAAGAAATTCACAACAGCAAATGATAGCTTCCTCCTGCTCCTGGAGCCCTATAGTCGTTTGACAACTAGTTTCAGGATCTTTAGCTCTGATGGGGTTGAGTGCCATATAGCAACTGGTGTTTGGGAGACCCTTTTAACAGCTATTTTTAATTACGGTATTCTCAATGCTTCTTTCAACCTATTCTGATTTGCCTCCTTTGGGAAAGACTGTAAGTTACTTCACTGGAGAAATGACTGCTGTTTCTTATACCACAGCTATACTGTAATAGTGATGTAAAATACAATATATGTTTTACAATCTGGCCTTGGGGATTCTCCTTCAGATTGAATATTTTGGCCCTGCTATTTAATCTTTGCATAAATAATGTACAGTTGCATTGCTTGGTTCTAAGGGCCACACATATATGCAAAAATTGTATACAACCAAAATTGATGGTTTTTTTGGTGGAGGAAGCCCTGCAGGGAGGCTTCCCCTGTGTTTCTACTACCTCCCCTCCACAATTGAAGGGAGGAGCAGAGATAGACATAGGCAGAAGGAAAAGCCTGGGGTGGTTAAATGTGAGTAGGGTGCAACTCAACTGCAGTTCAGGAGCGCTCCCTGCCATCCACTCCCTCCCTTAACTGGCAGTCAAAAAATTCCAGTACAGTGGGACCTCGACTTACGAGTGACCCGACTTACGTGTTTTTCGACTTCCGGAAGAAAAAAAATGGCCGCCGCAACCGAATTTTTCGACTTGCGAAAGGAAGTCGCGGCTGCTTTGAATAGGATTTCTTCGACTTATGAATTTTTGAATAGGATTTCTTCAACTTAACGATTTTTTTTCGCTCAATTCATCCCTATGGGGACTCGACTTACGAGTGTTTTCGACTACCGAAGATCGCTTCGGAACGCATTATCTTCGTAAGTTGAGGTCCCACTGTACTGCTTTCTTTATGCAGATAAGATGGTTTTTATTTCATCATCGCTAGGTCCCTGGATGGTCACAACAGTGGCAGCCATTTAAGAACCTGGGTTCACTTACCAAGAGGTTGCAATTGCACCAGTGCTACTTACTGGGAGGACAAGGTGGCAGGGAAGTTTGGGCTGTGGGTGCTGCAGTGCATTCACATAGCCTAATCTCCCCACTACTTTGCCCTCCTGGTTAGTGACTGACTCCACTGACAGGAAGCTAGTGTTGTGGCTCTATCCCACCAGGCAAGCTGCTCCTGCAGTGTTGTAACAGTTGGATATTGAGTTGTTCAATTTCCCCTGAAGCATCTGTAAGAACCATAATGCAATTTTTGCTGAATATGCTAAAATGGACGTTCAGTGTATTAATTCTGTGTCCTCAATTTGGTATATTAAAATTAAATCTGACCATAAAAGGTCTGCTTATCTGTGGGAATTATTTTTTTTGTTAGCTACACATGCATTTACTCATCTTAGATTTCAGATTTTGCCCACCAGATATCTGACAGGCAAATTTTTTAATAGGCCAGTAAATGACTGTATTTGTATATGTGGATCAGACCAAATCAAAGGCATTACACACTGTATTCTGTATTGCCCTTTATATAGCTCATTTAGGAATAGATTCTTCTATTCGTTTCAGAATGATTTAGGGAACTAAACTTTTAAGGTCTGGCATGTTGTATTTCTGAAGATTATTTTGATCCATTCTGTTTCTAGTCAGCCTCTGATTTTAATTTTTTAGAATCATTTTTTTTTCTTTGTCCTTGTCTTAGACTGAAAGTGCTTGGGCTGAAGAATACTTGGAAAAGAAAAAAGGCTCTCATAAGCGATCGGCATCTTGGGGCAGCACAGACCAACTTAAAGAGGTTGAGAAACATGTTTAGCTGTATTCAAGTCAATACACACAATAGCTGCAAATGAATGTACATTCCTTACACAACATGAGAGATACGTGATCTCTCAACATTGTGGGTGGGGAACCTCAGGTTCCTAGAGGCCAGATGCTGCTGTCCTTTGAGCCTCTCTATGTGACCCTTAGTACTTTCTCCAGATCATACCCCTCTACCTTCTTTTGCCTCTGGCCACCGCTGGCCTGTACTCCCTGGAAGGTTGCCCTCAAGAAAATGCAGCCTGCAGGCTGACAGAAGATTCCCCATTCCTATGCTTTACTAGCAAGAGGAGCAATAAAACATGGGGTGCTGTTCTAAATGTTAACAAAGCCACCCATCGGACTGCTCAGAAGGTCAAGTTCCAGCACGTGGAATTGGCGTAGAAACATGTAATAGAGAAGAAGACATCATAGTTAGAGACTGGCATGGTAAGAAGATGGCTAAGTGTCAGTTTCATCAGATTGATAACTATGGAGAACATACAGCCAAATTATTTTTTTATGTCAACTTTTACTTATCTCTTTTTTAAAAAACTGCTGGTGTTCGAAATACGATATGAATATTTGAGTGCCTGACCTCACAGGGAGAAATACCCCATGGGTCTACTTCCTGCCATCCAACAAATCTGTGCAACCAAGTGGTACAGATGCAACTCAGTTATAGGCAGAGGGAATTTGTCTCAGCCCTTCCCTCTGCCCCAGCCACTGCAACCTGTCTTGGCATGGCTCTTTCTCATGCCTCCTGCTCATAGTTGGGGTCAGATGGTATCATGATATCAGTGAAAACAAAGGCTGAATGGCAGGTGTCCAATGAGCCTTCTCCCCCATGTGGAATGGAAACGCCAGTGTTTCCATCAACGTGCATTCAGTTTTAACAGTGTGATGGAGTTCCCACTTGGTGAGGCACACATCTTTCCATCCTGCTTTTTTCATGAGCTACTCAGGCAGATTGGAGACAACTTCATTCTGCTTCCACTCCAAGCCAAGTAGGAGGCAAGAAAAAAGCCTGTAAATGATCGTGTTGGTACATAAGCATCCCTATTCTTGGTGTGGTCAACATGTCTCTGAGGGGAGGGAGAATGCACGTATTGTGCACTGTCCCTAAGTGGTTACTGTGGTAGTAACAGTACTTACTATACACTTTGACATAATTGTTCAGACTTTTCATTATAAATTTTACAGGGAAACCTAAAATGTTTGTCCTTTCAGATAGCCAAGCTACGCCAGCAGCTGCAAAGAAGTAAACACAGCAGCAGGCATCATCGGGACAAAGAAAGACAATCTCCATTCCATGGTAATCATGCAGCCATTAACCAATGCCAGGTATGATCACAATTGTTAATGTAAAATTTGGAAAGAGTTCATCCAGGGATGTTTGCTGTATTTTAGGTGCTGTGTCACACAAAGAAACTCCGCCAAAAGTCTGAAAGCTGTCAGCACTTGAGGAGGCAGGAAAAAAATAATAACAAAATAAGTGGCATGCAGCTTTATTGCCGAGCAAATGTTTGCTTTAGATTTGAGTCCCTTGCAGAACTTGAAGATCAGTGTGTATACTATATCAGAGGTAATGGGTGGAAGAAAAAGACTAGGCTTTGGGGAGTGATTGCTATGCAAATAATGAGCCCTAACACCCAAATGTGTTTTTGGTTCTGAGCTTCCAGCAGGCACAGTGTGGATAGAGTTACTCAAATGAAAGAAACATAAGTTGAAATTCTCAAGCCAAACACTGCCCCAGGCACATTGCAGGTGACATGTCCAAATGATGTGCAATTGCTGCTGCCCAGGTCTTTTTGGACCTGGAAGAGGGAATATTGGTGGCAGGGTGTAGCATAACAGGGCAGGACACGCTTATGCGCACTTTGCTGACACATGCAGGGGCCGGGAACGGAACCCCTGCGCAAAATGCTTGTCACCTGTACATGTTAAAATCTAAGGTGTACTCATAGTCTAGAAAAACAAATGCACTCGCTGCAGTTTATTGTAACATATATCGTGTACAGTGGTACCTCGGGTTAAGTACGCTTCAGGTTAAGTACGCTTCAGGTTAAGAATGGACCTCCGGAACGAATTAAGTACTTAACCCGAGGTACCACTGTATTCCTCATCAATAAAAGATTCAAATCACAAGTGCTGACCTATTCTGGGAGAGGAAGGAATGAAGTGAAATTTTTGAGGTGATGGGATAGAGGGATAGCATTCATGGCTGGGCTCTCATGGTCCATTTTAACACCTTACCAAAGAGATGAGGCATAAGTCAATTGGAAGGGAGTTCCGTAATTGTGGAGTCACCCCTGTGAAGTCTTTTTCCAATGTGCATACCAAACCAATCTTATTAGAAAGCACACAAGAAGGACATGAAGCAGATCCTGATGTATGGGGAAGATTCTATGTATGAAGGCCATGTCTCCGATAACCTTCTCCAAGCCATTTCAGGACTTAACTTTGTCGTATTAATAGAATGTGAGCTGAGAGCTACAATTTCATTCATTCCCCTATATTAAACTACAGAAATTTTTCAATTACTATTTTTGGGGTTTGTCTAGCCACCTGTCCCAAAGAGCGTGCTAGTTCCTGTGATACCAATTGCCAAGTCAACAGGATCACGCTTCCGTAACAGCATAGAGGGGCTGAACCAGGAGATTGAAATAATTATAAAGGAGACAGGAGAGAAAGAGGAACAACTTATTGTGAGTATACTATTGCAATCAAATAGATTTTAATTGCAGTCTTATGCTATTATGTGAAATGGACTGAGTTAATCTTCAGAATATGAAAGATATGAAATTCTTTTTAGACATAATGTTCCTGGTTCCATGGTTTAGAAAATCAGAAATGAACATTAGGCTCATGCCTTCATCCATTGCTCCTTCCCCCTCTTTTTCACACCAGCTTTTTTGCATGATTTTGGTTGAATTAATTCACAGGTTCCTCATGTCTGAAACAGGACACTGTGGTTTAATGTCAGTTTATTAACTATATTCTTCCATCAGGATCAGACCATGGTTTCAGAACCTGGGGTTATATTCAGTGTAAAGGCAAAGGGACCCCTAACCATTAGGTCCAGTCGCGGACGACTCTGGGGTTGCGGCGCTCATCTCGCTTTATTGGCCAAGGGAGCCGGCGTACAGCTTCCGGGTCATGTGGCCAGCATGACTAAGCCGCTTCTGGTGAACCAGAGCAGCACACGGAAACACTGTTTACCTTCCCACCGGAGTGGTACCTATTTATCTACTTGCACTTTGATGTGCTTTCGAGCTGCTAGGTTGGCAGGAGCTGAGACAGAGCAACGGGCGCTCACCCCGTCGTGGGGATTGGAACCGCCGACCTTCTGATCAGCAAGCCCTAGGCTCTGTGGTTTAACCCACAGCGCCACCCGCGTCCCTATATTTAGTGTAGTGCTATGTAAACTCCCATTTCCACATTGGGACTCCCCGCCCCCCAACTCTCCCAGATTTGTTTGGTGGGTTCCTCCGACCCTCCAGAGCAGATTGGGGGTGGAGCATAAATATTTCTACTTTCACAAAGTTTAGTTGAATACCAACCTTCGTTAATAAATTGGCATTAAACCACCATTTCCCATTTCAGATGTAATGGGGGCACTGTGGAGACCGCAATTTAAGCACCAAAGATGGCATGGAGGGAGTATGCGAGTTGGACACTTGTTCCTGGCTTAATAGACTCTGGTTGAAGGGTGGGGAACCTGATTTCCTGAGGACTGAATATGGCACTCTAGGCCTCTCTGTCTGGCTTTTGGAACTCTCTCCAGACACCCCTTCTCTGGCCCTGCTTCACAGCCTGAGATTCTTTGCCTGGCTGGAATGTGTCCTTGAACTCTGATGATGACTCTTGCTTTCCTGGATGCAGGATTGAAAGAGGGGTGGGTGTCAAAAGCAGCTTACCTTGTGTGAGTGGGGGGTTATTGTTTTGTTTTGTTTTTATTTTGACTATTTTGTGTTTTTATCATATACTTTTATATATAGGATATCTTCAGATCAATGGTGGTATATAAATAAAATAAATACTTTACAGAGGTGAAATTTGCAATCGTTGCTCTGCCCGCTTTTGCTTCTGGTTCTCAGAAAGTTCCCCAGAGGGGAACACTGACCTCAGGCTGAGACACGTCCCCCACTCTTGCTTTAGATTATTAAGCCAGCAGTGTTACTTCCAGACCTTCCTACTATTTCTGAATATCCAAGTAATTGTGCATTCAACACTTCCAAGACGAAATACACATGTGTGAGAGTTTTTGGAGTCAATGAATGTCATTGGGAAAGGAAAAGGAAACCAGACATTAAGAAGGGGGTCATTCATGAAGTACCCTGCTTCAGTCAATTTGGTTGCTTTTTGTACAAGATCATCCCTTTAAATCCTCTTAAGTAGATATATATTTTCCCCTTGTTCAGAATCCTTTACTAGACCTCAAATCTCCTTAAGTTTGACTCCCCCCCCCCCCCCTCTCTCTCTCTCTCTCTCTTTCTTTTTGTTGGAGTCTGAAGAATAACTAATCTTCTACTAAAGAGCTTTATTGATACAAAAGACTAAAGTAGTCTATTAACATGTAAAGTAATTTCTTATCCAGACAAGATTAGTGGTCTGCTGCATGGCAAGAAGTTTATACATACGTTTTTTCTTCACAGCCGCAAGATATTCCAGATGGGCACCGAGCCCCACCACCTTTGGTGCAGCGCAGTAGCAGTACCCGCAGCATTGACACGCAGACTCCTGGCGGGGCAGAGAAGGGCAGCAACAACAGCAGCAGATCCCAGTCTGTGTCCCCAAGCTCATTCCTGGCCATTTCCAATGAGGGCAGTGAGGAGAGCCCGTGCTCTGCTGATGACCTACTTGTAGACCCCAGAGATAAAGGTACCCGCTGAGATGTGCTCATAAAAGCATATTACAAATTCCAGGCATAGGCATCTGCTGAAGTGTGATGGGAAAATGGGAACTGAGCAGAAAGAGCAAATAGTCTCTCGTGCATTGTGGACTTTTGAGGGAATATTTACTGATATTTCTCATGGCACTGTTGGGGGATATTGATGGGTACACTGGTATGTCCGGGGGCCACGTTGGAGGCCCTGGTTTTAAGAAATACAGTACCAATAATAGAGTATGGGAGAAACAAGGGCAAGTGTACTGGTATGTTTTAAGGAACTAAACCTCTGTTCATTACAGAGAATGGAAACAATTCTCCTCTGCCCAAATACGCCACCTCGCCCAAACCCAACAACAGCTATATGTTCAAGCGTGAACCTCCAGAGGGCTGTGAGAAGGTGAAAGTCTTTGAGGAAAGCTTGTAAGTAGTACTGTACTTCATAGTTACAAAGTCTTAACATTTCAGAAATATCTAAACTTTTGTTTTGCAATGCAGCTTTAGTGGCTAATCTCTGTATGGACTCTTCCTAATGTTATTCATTCAGCTCCATTGTTTCGTCAGTTCATAATTCAGTAATCATTTAAAACTGTTTGCAGTTGTCGTTGTCCCCCTGCCACTTTTTAGGGAATGCTTAGGTAGCAGAGGTCAAACCCAAAGCTGCTTCATCAATGAGAGCTGTGATATATTGCTAACCTACCATGGCAACCTGTGGGGACAGGCAGAAGGCAAATACTATTCTCTGGTCAGTGATTAGGGACTGTAAGCGTACCATGCCACACAAATTGAGCTTTTTACTAGTGATCAAACTTGGTAATAAAGGGGTTTATGCTGTCTAGAAGCAAGGGATATAATAGGTCTGGAGAATGGCCACATAGCTTTGGCACTGCACACAAAGCCCAAAAAGAGAAACTCATAAAGTGTGGAATATCTAGTTTTCTTAAAACATGAAAAACACTTTCTTTGCCTGCAGTTTTGCTTATAAGGAAAACTTAAAGGTAAAGGTACCCCTGACTGTTAGGTCCAGTCGCGGATGACTCTGGGGTTGCGGCACTCATCTCGCTTTATTGGCCAAGGGAGCCAGCGTACAGCTTCCGGGTCATGTGGCCAGCATGACTAAGCCACTTCTGGCGAACCAGAGCAGCACACGGAAATGTGTGCTTTACCTTCCCACCGGAGCGGTACCTATTTATCTACTTGCACTTTGATGTGCTTTCGAACTGCTAGATTGGCAGGAGCAGGGACCGAATAACGGGAGCTCACCCCGTCGCGGGGATTTGAACCGCCGACCTTCTGATCGGCAAACCCTAGGCTCTGTGGTTTAATCCACAGCGCCACCCGCGTCCCATGCTATCACTAGAGAGCTATAGAATTAACATATTCAGAAAACTGGCAACATTTAGCTTTCTGTACTAAACCTTGTTGCATTGTCATTCTTTCTTTTGTAGGCCAAAGCCCTTGCATGAAATTCCGGCCTTTTACTGTCCTGACAAAAATAAAGTAAACTTCATTCCTAAAAGTGGCTCTGCTTTCTGCCTCGTCAGTATCCTGAAGCCACTTCTTCCCACACAAGATCTTACACTCAAGGGTGCTACTCATAATCTGACCGTCACGCCTGGTATGACACCTGCATTGCTGCAGCCTATTGCTATGGCCTCCATCTCTGCAAATGCAGTCCAAGAGCGGCTCCCTGGCGGAACAAACAAAATTATACCACAGATGTCGATGCTGCAGCAGTCGAGACATGGTGAAGAAACTGAAGGATAAACTTGGTTTTGTTAACTTTTAAGAGAACTTTATTGAAGCTAGTTGTGATTATGCCTTCCAAATCACATCTGTTCGCATCATGATTGCTGGCAATTCCATAAACAGGTCATACTAGTATCTTGATCTCCATGACCATGACTGTTAGGCTGGCGTGAGATCTAGGAAAAGGAGTGACAGAGAGACTGCTATACTTGTCTTGGGAAGGCTCAAATTAAATCTCTGGCCTGCACTTTTTTAAAGCTTTGGTACAATAAAGGGAGACATACATAATGCTTTACAATTTGGGAAGACCAGTTTTTCTGATGCATTACCAATCTTCAATTTTAAAGAAGGAAACATTCAAGACATACCAGCTGTTCCTTGCAAAAGATCTGCAAGGGAGAAACAAGCAAATGGCACTGTAAGAAGTATTAGTTCATACGAATCTTGAGCTTTTTGATGCATAGCAGAAAGCAGGATGATCCCACTTTTCTTGCTACATCATTTCCACTCTTGGGACCAAAGGACTGGATCTTCTCAGCATTCTATGATGTAACCAGCATTCTGTGATGTGACCACATCCTCCTCCCACATAAGCTTAATCTCCTTCAGACCAAGAAGAGAAGCAATATTGGTACATTACGTGCATTGGGGGTGGGAGGTCAAGGACTCCCATAGAGGTACCTGTCTGGAAATAGTGTTTTGGAGCACTTCTGCCAGTAGTGTAATGACTTGTTCCTAGTGTTGTGTTTCAGAACAATATTCCCTTCTCCCCCCCCCAAAAAAAAATGCCAACTAACCGTCACATCAGTGCCTCCTGGGACATCTTGGTTTGTTGTGTCACTTTCAGAATCTAGAATTGCCTTTTGGCCTATACCCAATCCTATCATGTCTTGCCACTACTATATAACTGTGTAGTCATATGATCTTGAAATGGCCATGCATGGTTCTTCCTGCTTGTCAAAGTACTGTCTTGTGGGTCTCTTGAGGGTAAAGTTTGTCAGGCATGATACTTGTTAAAGCAATTTATTTCAGTGGATATAGTCTCCTTTTTGACTAGCAATATTGTTAGGGTGTTAACCTAAGGATCGTTTGATTCTTTAATATTGGTCTACAGTTGTGGCCCATTTCATTTCTTTTGTGATCTTTCTAAAAAATAATTGTCATGATGTAACAATCAAAAATGGGATGGAGTTTCAGTTACTAAATCTGTTTATGAAGGGTAATGAGCTAATCGGGGAACGAAAGGAGATTTTACCGAGACTCATCAACTAGAGCTAGAGCAGCTGCTTAAAGGCCACACTTTCAGATTCCAAAACGCCTCCAAAATGGCAGATTATCATGAAAGGTAGGCTAGTACTTTCAAAGGAGCTATTAGTACAGAATGATTCAAAATTAATTGGTGCCAAGCTATGCAGTTATAGGAAATGTTTTTTTGTTTTGTTTTAAGGAAGGCTTTCCTGGTATCTTTAGACTAACGAAAATATTGTAGCATTAGTGTGACCATTCAGTTAGTGTGATTGAAAGGCATAGCAATACTGTTATTGCTGTTCATCTTACTATGTCTATTCATCACCAGTAACCACTTGTTTGGAGTGGTCACACCAACATCCGTTGTTCTTGCATTCATTTTTGCTTGCTTAGTAATACCAGATATACCAGCTCCTATATTGCTTGGCCTTTTGGTTTCACTCTATGGCTTTTTTTGTTTAAAAACAAAAACACCTCTCCATACTCAGGGTATGCATACCTACCCAGTTTGGTGACCACTTTGTACACCTAGCAAAGTGGGTTCTGGGCTACAATATACTTGTTAGTCTTTAAGGTGCTATAAAACTTCGTTGTTTTTGCTGCAACAGACTAACAAAGCTGTGCTTCTGGAACTATTTTTAAAGTGTTACTTCATCATTTTTGTACCTTGGTCCTGTATTGTACTTGCATATCTTTGTTTCTGCTGTGTTCTGCTTACATATTTTGTATTAGCACAGCAAGATGGTCTCATGCCCCCCCTCTTTCTCTTCTCTTCTCTTCTCTTCTCTTCTCTTCTCTTCTCTTCTCTTCTCTCTCTCTCTCTCTCTCTCTCTCTCTCTCTCCCACCCCCAATTCCTTGAACCTAACTTGCCTGACATATCAAGTCTTCGGACTACTTATTTTGCAGCAAAAACATTACCATTAAGGCAGCTGAGTTCGAGTGTTAAAATCAGGTTTTTCGCTCCTTTTTGAAACAGGTAAGGATGAAATGGGAAAACAATGTAGTATTTTAAAACTAGGTCAATTGTGAAGCAATGTGTTTCATCAGCGTAGCTTCTGTGAACACTCAGCCTTATTTAAAATTGAATGTTGTGGCTTTGTGAAACATGGGAAGGTAGGCTCTCTCTGCGGTAGAGGAATCTTTGTATTTACAGTAGTTTAAATCCAGTTCCAGTTCTTAAGTTAAACAGCAGCTTATAAGAGACTACATGAAGCTGCTTAGGACATTTTTCCATTGAGTACCTTAGGGCCAAATTACAACTTAGAACAGTATATAAAATATAAGCCTTTGGAAGTCATCAAAACTGAAGTTTCCCATGTCTTCAGAGCAAAAAGTGAGAAACACACTTCAGGCTGGCCTGCAGGTGAATATGAGAAAGCTGATATTTCAGCTTCCATTAAGAAAACAGTATTTAGCCCTTGTAATAATTTGAAATAATTGAAAATTCTGAGGAAATGCAAAACATGAGCAGTTCTTGTTTGGCTAGTAATTGTCCACTTAAATGTAATGAGATGTTCAACTGATCTGCACCAACAAATATTAGTCCAGGCCAGGTAATGATTTAAATAAAAATTGCTTACTATTCTTTAACATTCCACTTACAAGTTCTCTCCAAGCCTTGATTTTGCACTCCACTGCCTACTTCTGGGTTGCTTTTACCCCTCTGTGACATTAGAGCTATTCAGCCCATGACTTTTAGAGAGGCCGAATAGCCAGAGAGGATAGGGTTCATGGAAGAAATCAAAAGCAAAGAAGTTAGGACAAGGACAAGGTCTAACAGAATAATGAAAATCCAGCTTTAGCTAGTTAGAAATAATGAGACCAAATTCATTATTGCCAGTTGTCAGGATTGCCGAGTCTGTATTAAACTGTAATAGCGATGCCATTTTTTTCTACGTACGTGGTGGGTGGGTGTAATAAATACACACAATACATACATTACATGTACATTCATGCCACTTGTTAGCATTCTGTTTGCTTCGTGTTGTTCTTACACAAGAAAAGGACTTGGAAAATGGGGAAGGATCAGCAATGCATCAAAGATTCACTGCCTCTTTCTCAGTCTCACCTGCAGTGTGGGGGTTGGCTTGGAGGGGATTCACCCTCCATTTCCCACTCCCCCAAACCAGCTTGTATGTGTGTGGAAACCAATCTCCCCTTTCCTTCAAAGCTGCTTAGAGGAGACGGCCGGGGAACGATGCACTCCAAAGTTTTGCTGCTTTCCTCTCTCTTCCAAATGAAGCTACAGGAATAGTCAGCATTTCACTTGCCTCCCAACCAGGAGTTGACTTGGGGAAGATCGACAGAACAGAGGCTACTTCCTTCCCTGCTAGAATTCCAGCTCCTGGTTGGAGATGCGAGAAGCCCGGAAATGTAGAAGCAAAACAGAAATGTCTGCAACCCTGGTGAGAGCGAGAGAATTGCTGTCACTAGCTCCCCCCACAACACTCCTAAAACTGTCGGGGGGGAGGAGAATCTGAGGTCTCGCTAATCATATTGTGGATTCTTGCTGTGTCCCATTTCCATGGCTTTTCTTTCTGTTGGGAGAAGAGGACCCAGAAAGAAAAGGGGGGGAGGTTGCAACAAGAGGCGGTGGGGGGGGGGGTAAAGTAGTTGATGGGAAATATGGGGGAAAGCCAACCTAATGTGACATTTCCGTGTACCTATGAAAATAGGCATTCTGGTTTTGTTTATTTTACTTAAGTCAATCTGAGATGTTGCTGCTGCTTGTTGTAAGTTCTCCATCTGAAAAAAGGAACACCAGTAAAATTGTCTTTAAATGGCTACGTTTGTATTCAGGTGTAAACTGTTAGTGACATGAAACGGATTCTTTGGGGGAAGAAATGTATGTGTGGTTTTAGCTAGTTGTTGGTGTGGCTAAATAACACTGTATTGGGCAAGTTTCAAGGTATTGTTGACCATAATATGCATTTCTCACTAAAAACAAAGTTGCAGAGAATTAAGATGGGAGCATCTAAAGGCCTCCTCAGTCATGAAAGTCATATTTCCTTAAACTGATATACAAGTATATCTCCAGTACTAGGTAATGGAAAGGCAGATTACTTGTGTTGGTAACTCAGCATGAATGTTTTCTTTGACTTCTGATTTCATCTTGTTTGGCTATCAGTGTCCTATTTAGATCTGCAAATGAAAATGAAATGTTCACCAACATGTATCTTTCCTACCATTCTAATTCTGTCTGGATATTGTGTAACGTGACTTTATCACAGCTATTCACTGCCAGTGGCATGTGATATATTTCTCTTCCGGGTTCACCCCTTGCTAGAGACTGGCTGTCCTGTTTTATGCCAGTACTAGGGATAAAGACGTTATGGAGAAATCCACGCCTAATTTGGTAGACTGTATGGCTATATGCTATATTTGCAAAGCCAATGATGTTTGTTTATGTAAGACTTTATAAGAATCTTTTCCCTCTCAGTGCACACCAGTGTGTTTGGGCATTTCCTGTTTTTCTATTTTTTATTTTAATTATGTAAGATCTACGTCTGCAAAAAATTCTATTGGATTTTTTTACAAAAACGTTTTACTCACCTTTATGGGACTCGCACACTTTCAATAAATATTTCAAGTGAAGACTTGTGTGTTTGATTTCCCCTTCCCCCATCCCCTGAAAGTTTCATAATGAATCATGAGCACTAACATGTGAAGCTAGACTTGTAAATGATGATCAGCAGAGGCATTTATTTTGGAAGTTCTTACCACACCCACTGGAAATCCTCATTCCATTTATCTGAAACTAGTAAATTAAGCCTGTTAAGAAAAACAGGCGCTAGAAAGCTATCTCTCACACACACTAACACACCCCTCCCCCCCCCCACTTACCAGACCTCCACAAAGTTTGGCTCTGTCTCCCTCCCTCTCCCTCCCCCTCCCACACACACAGCGCCGGCCAACCGCCCCTTCCCGCGCGTCGCTTCATTCTGCGCGCAGCAGCAGCTGCCGCAGTTCGCGTCTCCCTCCCATCGCGGGCGGGCGGAGCAGCCCCTGTCCCGGGCGGAGGGAGCGTCTTGGAGCAGCCGCCGCTGCAGCAGCAGCAGCCGCGCCGGCCAACCGCCCCTTCCCGCGAGTGTGTGCTCGCGCCTCCCTTTCTCTCGCTGTTTTTCTCTCTCTCCCCTCCCCTCCTCTTTTTGCTTTCCCTCCTCCTCCCCCCCCTTCGCGCTGCCTTGCCTGCCCGGTGCATTCTCCAATTAAAGGGAGGAGGAGGAGAGCAGAGAAGGCGGAGGAGAGTGATCCCTTCCCGGCTTCCGAAGGCCCCGCTATCCCGCTGTTCCCCTCCCCCCCACCAGCTCGGGCTGCCGGAGCTGCTTCCGCTTCGCTATTTTCTCTTTTCCCGCCTCCTCCGCCGGCGCCTGAGGGAAGCGTAGGCCTCGGCTCTCGAGATGGCCTCGGGAAGGGGCTGGAGGCCGCCGGCAGCGGCTTCTCCTCCGCCTCTTCCCTACTCACACCGGCGGCCCTGGCCTGAGCAGGGGCTCCCGCGGTGACTAAGGAAAGGGCGGGATGGCGGCGGCAGTGGCCTCCTCCTCCTCGCTCTGGGCAACCCGCGTCCATTGCGGCGTCTCCGGGTTGGGGGAGCTCGGGGGGGCCCCGTCCGTCCCAGCAAAGGCCACCCCACTCGCCGGGCCGGGGAGGAGGGAAGGCGGCGAGCCCGATACCCCGCTTCGGATTCGGGGTGGAGTGTCGCCGGGAGTGGAGGGCGAGGCCGGCGGCGGTCGGTTGCCCCCTCAGCGGCCCGGGAGGGCGACCGTGCGAGGCGGCGGCACTGAGGCAACTGACGACGCGCCTGCGCACGGCCGCCCTCTCGGACACGCCCCCTCTCTGCCCGCTCCAATCCGTGTGTGACTGGAACGCACGCGCAGTTGCGAATTCCTGTGACACACGGAAAGTAGTACGTCCCGACACAGGCTCTTTATTATATAGGATTGCCAAAGGTTGTTCTACAGCAAACGCCTCCAGCTAATTGACACTGCCTCTATTAAAGATTACTTAATTTCATAGAATCCTAGAGTTGGAAGAGACCACAAGGGCCATCCAGTCCAACCCCCTGCCAAGCAGGAAACACCATCAAAGCATTCCTGACAGGTGGCTGTCAAGCCTCTGCTTAAAGACCTCCAAGGAAGGAGACTCCATCACACTCCTTGGCAGCAAATTCCACTGTAGAAGGGCTTGCCTTTGCACACACACCACTCTGTTTGTTTTTAGAGCCAGGGTTTTCAGTGGATAATAGCGTCCCAAGAGTTCTTGAGTCAAATCCTAGCTCTCGCAGAAACTCTAGATTACTTTGTGCCAATTTTTCCCCTTTCCTACAAAATAGGCCAAGCTGCTAAAGCTCTATAAATAGAGTTGTGGGGATTGCAGTATTTATGGTACATAAATGCTAAGATATTAATGTTACTGTGTCCAATAAAGGGCATATTCAGAAGGTGACATGTCATTTGAGTTGCATATTAACTATAAGTAAAACATATTTCTAGAACAAAAATAGGAGGAAATTCCGAGGCCAAAATAGACGCAGATACTCCTTGGAGACACTGGAAGATCCCAGACCATAGTTTTGAGATCCATCCAGATAATTTGCCATGTTATTCCCCTGAGGTGTTGGAGCGGGGTGATGTCTACAATTTGGGGTGTACAAAGATCCCCTCCTTTGTCTGCTTGTACATAGGGCCTTTCTCTCTGTGGGTGGTTCCTGGAGGGCTGTGTGCACTTTCTGCACATTCCTGCCCAGCATAGGAGCCAACTCCTAGGGGCAGGGGTCCCTTCAGCCCCCAGTAAAAAATTGGGAGGGGCTGCCCCCAAAAGGTGATGGGCATTGCCATTCAGATGGTGTGCGCATGCGCTGCATCATGTGATCAATTATGTGGGAAGGAGCTTACCTGCCCCCCTCCAATATTTTGCTCAAGTTGGCACCCCTGCTGCCCAGCGAGTTGGGTGGATGCTGTGTGGTGTGTGTGCTCTGTTCTCATTTCGTGTTATGGTCTGAAACACTGGTTGCGAAGGGGATGAAGGGCTTCAAATCCCTTCCTGGAGGACTGTCTAGGGATCGGCAGAAGTGTTGTTGTTGGCTATGGCGCTGGAGCTCCTGGCGTGGGTGTGCTAGGGCATCGTAGTGGGTGGGTGGGGTGCTGAGGACATGCCCTTGTCATTGTGAATTCATTCGCTCCTTCCATGTATGCGTGTCACCGCTGATGCAGTCCCTGATTGGTTGTTGCCATTGGTGGTGTTTCCAGGGTCAGTGGAGGGGTGTGTGACATTTTCACCCTGTTTCTTTGCCTTCTGGTGAGTGTGCCTGGTCTTTGCGGCTGACGGTATATAGAATGCAGTGGCTTTTCTGTCCCTTCCCACCACCCTGGGTAATTAGAGTATAGGATTGCTCTGCCTGAGAACCAAAATAAAAGAAACCAGACATCAAAACAACAGAAATGAGACATGCCATATTGCTAACTTGTTTACTGTCTGCATGTAGGAGATTTGCTATAATGCTGGCATAGATTAAGAGGAGCAAAGGCTTAACCCGACACTCTGAGTAGTCAACTCTTAACAGCATGCCTATTCCATAATTCTGCAAATCCCCTCTAATCCTTTTTCTGCCTATCTGTGGAAGAAATCTGACGAACAAATGATTGCACCCCATTTAGATATAAAGTGGCTTGTTCTGTATGAGAAACTGACATCTGCGTTTCAGAAGAAATCTCTGAATTTTGCCAGCCGCTTAATCTATCTTTGTCCTTAACATTGGTTTGGAAAAGATGGAAGTGATGGCCCAAAATGGAGACTAATAAGAATCTACATTCAAGCCCAGCTCCCATATATTTTAAAGTGCCGTGTCCTGTGCTTTAAAAAAGAATGTTTGCATTTACTGTAATTGGAAACAGTTTGTTTTTGTTATTCTTAAAAGCCTCTAAGTTTTAGTATTTTGCCTTCTTCCTAAATGCAAAACGACAGGCAAGAGCTAAACCCCCAAATCCGTCTGAATTGTACTGAAAATAATATACAAATAACAATGCAATCCTTTGCATATGTACCTGGAGTAAGCCGCACTGAAATCAGTGGTATTTCTCAGTAAATTTGCATAGGATTGTACTTCAACATGTGCTTAGGGTGAGCATCTGCACTGCTTATGTGAGTTGTAAAAGCAAGGGGAATTGATGTAATATATGTTCAATTAATCCCATGAACATTCTCTCTCTCCCTCATATACACAGACAGCAAAACTTTTTTCGGACCTTCGTATACTACAATACTCAGCATTCATGCTTTAAAAGCTCCCAGAGCTATGGATTGTATACGTGTATATCTATTTTGTGTGCATTCTTCTCAACTGATCTGATGTGGCAGACTGACAGTCTCCCTGCTCCCCACACCACGCCATGTGCCAAGAACTGGTATAATATTTGGTCCCCAAAGCCCCTTACCAACCTGGGCTGGTAAGGCCACCAATTTGAGTAGCGCTGAACTAGATCACTAAGGATGAAGTCCTAACAGAGTCACAGAGCCATATCATAGTCACTCCCTCTTCCCAGGGAACTCAGGGAATAGGGGGTCTCTGAACAGCTCTCAGCACCTTAACAAGCTGCAGTTCCCAGGATGAGGTCTAAATCTCGCAGTAAGCAAAGAGCCCCAGAAAAATAATAATAATAATAATAATAATAATAATAATAATAATAATAATAATAATAATAATAATAATTTATTTATACCCCGCCCATCTGGCTGGGTTTCCCCAGCCACTCTGGGCGGCTTTCAACAGAGCATTAAAATACAATAATCTATAAAACATTAAAAGCCTCCCTAAACAGGGCTGCCTTCAGATGTCTTCTAAAGGTCTGGTAGTTGTTGTTCTCTTTGACATCTGAAGGGAGGGCGTTCCACAGGGCGGGTGCCACTACCGAGAAGGCCCTCTGCCTGGTTCCCTGTAACTTGGCTTCTCGTAGTGAGGGAACCGCCAGAAGGCCCTCGGCACTGGACCTCAGTGTCCGGGCTGAACGATGGGGGTGGAGACGCTCCTTCTTTAAATTTAAATTTAAAACGCATTTTAAAAAAGGATGTGCTGTACTTCAGAGGCCCAAAGAAAGTGATATAAAACTGTTCCTTACAGGCACACTCCAAGTGGAGGAGTCTTTCTACTCATATAAGGGCTGTTAAAACGTAGCTAGGGCAAAGATTTATTCACAGAAGTATAATTTTTCATATCATCACATCTAGCTTTGCAAACTTCATTAGTCTCTTATGTTCCCAAGAATCCTGTAATATAGCATACTATATAATAAAGAAGAATGGGACCAGAATTCCACAAAAGCAGCCAGGAAGTTTACATAGATAAGATGTGACACTAAACTAGGTCTAAATGCGAAACTTGAATGGAAATGTAACCATATTTGACAACAATAATCAACAAGTCTGTTGCAGAATAATACTATTGATGTTGTTTCTACTTTCAAACAATATTTATTACACTAATTGATTACTAGAATAACTTGTGAAATATATTTTTTTCTAATGAAAGGACCCTACACTTCATGCTTTCTAAAAGTACTCACCAAATTATGACAATTTATATGATATGGTTCTGTAACATTTTTTATTCTGTCTTGATAAACTGCAAGCCATCACAAGTAGAAGAATGAGCTACCAATTTAAATTCAAAAGGTGCATGTCTCTAAATAGAATATATCTTTAAATATGAAGCATTAGGTATCTGTTAACATTTTGCTACATATAGAGGGGAGCTATACTGTTCATTGATTATTTAGAAATCAGTTTCCAAATAATGAACTTGTATAACGGATGAAAGATGAAAGCAGACTCAATACTAGGTATGTTTCCTTTCTTAAGTGATGCAAATAATTGATCAATACTGTAGAAAATAGATTGCCAATACAGGCAACCAGTGTAGGGTTCCGGTGCCTTAAAATTCTTTTTCCAAGATAGGCGGTACAAGGAGATTGGAGAGCAGACAGCTTTTTTAAAACATTAAAAGCAAGTTCAGGAGGTATAACTGAGACCCGAGAAGTGGCAAGCAACTTTTCTCTCTGTGGTGTTTCTAGATGGGGGCAACATGAATTTGGAACTCTTCAGAGAGAAAAGCAACAAGGAAACATTGGCCGGGAAGCAGTTACCTTCACTTTTCTGATCCTAATTACTCTCCAATGCACCTTTTCAAGGTTATAAAGGGCTTGTGGGACTCTAGTTGGACCTCTTAGCATAACTGCTCCTCAGTAGCTGCAAGATACTTGACTTCTTATTTATCCTGCTTATATATGCAATACAGGGATTGTTTACAATGTACTGGGCATTTTAAAAAAAGATTTGGAAAACTATGCATATATGTGTATCCTCTACACTGCTTGTCCTTCAGATGAAATATAAGAGGGCAAAAGTCCAAGAAGCGATTAAGCAAAAATATGCACAAAGGACTTAACATAAGGAACACTAGTTATCTAGCTGAAATGGTAAAGATAATAGTTTGCCCAGCTTCCTATAACTTTCATTTATTGAATTTATGGGTGAAATCCTAATTAATTGTGTTGTAAGACATTTCTGCAGTAGTAATAAAGTTTTATAGCATTAGAAATGATCATGAAATCAAGAAACGTGGTCTTTACGCTCCTGATATTCTTTATGTGACAACATGGATGTTCTTTATCTGTGATGACGTTTGCAACAGTGTCTTAAGGTCTCTCTTGGATGGACACGGTAGTTTCATACCAAAGTTCTGGGTTACACTTAATCATGCAGTAAGGAGATCGTCATCTGAGCGTCCAACAGCGTCTGGATTTGAAAGAGGATCCAGATCTGCAAAGGCACTAAACCAGGCTGACATGTCTTGGCTACTAGTCTTCTCCACGGCTGAAATACAGGTAAAAGAAAATTACTTCGTTGTTTGACCTAGACCAGGCATGTCCGAAGTCTGTTTCATCTGGCCCTTGTGGCAGTTTATCGGGGTCAAATACTAAAAAAAACCCTCAACAACTTTGGGGGGAATCCCCAAAAAAGCTCAACGATGTCAACCCTAAAAATAGCTCAACAACATTGGGGTAAAATCGTAAAAAAAGCTCAACAACTTAGGGGTAAAATCATCATAACAAAAGGTCGGCCCTCACGTATGTTCACTTCATCAAATCTGGCCCTCTTTGAAAAAAGTTTGGGCACCCCGATCCAGACAGAGCTTTTAAGAAATAATTTTTACTGCTCAGACATTTTCTTCCTTCATATTAATTAATGAGTTGATTGGTGATTTTTACTTCTTTGTACTGTATCCTTGTAAACCACTTAGAAATAATAGTTGTTAATTTTAAAAAACTATTTAATAAACACACAAGTATTCCTAACAATCAAGGTCAATGGACAGTAAAACAAGTTGTCTGTTTAGTACTGCAAGCATTACATAGAATTCAGTTACTTTTTGTTGGGAATCTTATTTATGTAATGAAGCTACTGAGGCTGCAGTTTAAAGTGGAAGACCAGAATTGGGAGTAGAGTTGCTTTGTTTTTCTACTGGAAACTGCCCTGTCCCAACGATGGTTTTACCTCATGCTCAATATGTGTGTGTGTGGTGGTGGTGGTGGGAATCCGCATTTGTATCTCTCCCCTCAAACTTGCCTTTACAGTTTCTGTTTAAAGAGCTGATTTCTCACCCAGGGGAATCAGATTACATTGTGGTGGCCTTCCTTTTCAGGATTACCTTCCTTTTCAGAAGCTACATTGCACAAAATGAACACGTACACCCCACAAAAGGATTTGTGTGGAATATATCACTTACACTTTTGTGGCATCTTTGGTGAGGTAAGTGAAGGTCCTTGCCGATTCTCAGGCTCTGGTTTTGAAAAAGGATCTAGAAATTCTGACTGTGCGATCCAACCTCCGGGAAGGGAAAATAGGAAGATTTGTCTTAATTTGACACACTACCATTTAACACATGCTGCTCCATTCATGACTAAACCCAGATAATGACTCATTTCTTAATGCTTACACTGTTAAAGCTGTTCAGGTAATCCCACCTCTACACCATCAATAATAACTATGGCAAAAGTTTAGATCTTGGGGCCTAGCAAATATTCTAGGAACAGCAGGTGCATGCCTGCCAAGTGTCACGGGGGGGGGGGGGAGGACATGCTAATATTTCGCATGAGATTGCAGCGGCCATTTTGGGTGCTGCACTCTCACCCCGAAAAAAGGGTTTGGCGGGTCATGTGACTCTCCTGGGAGTGCATCCCAGAAGACGCATGTCCTGATTTTTTACCTGAAAAAGTTGGATGGTATGCAGGTGTCAATTAGGTAGGCAATCTGAGTCAGTAAACTTTTTGAATATATATATGTACATATCTATCTCCACCTCTCTTCTCCATAACTTTCTCCATCTAATCCCACATCTAAGTGCCTCCCTGATGTTTCTGTTCGGGAGCATTATCATGCTCAATATGTCCAAGATCATACTTTTCATCTTTTCTCCCAAGCCCTTCTCTGTTCACTGACACTCTTTATCCATTGACATCACCAGCCTGTTGACAGTCACATGGCCTTGGTATTTATCATTAGCTTCCCTGTATTGTTCATTCCCCTCATCCAATCCATTTCTAAATCATGTTTCTCCTCCATTTATGTTACTAAAAAACTGCCTTTCCTAACTTGCCTTTCCCAATACTTACTATTGATTCCCCCAGCAGTATGAAGGCCAAAATCGAGGAGCTGTGAAGGCAGAAATCCAGATGAGTGAGCTAGGGATTTTGCCTCTGTTGCAGGTTCGTGAACAGGGATATCCATAAAGGGACTATCAGCTGCAGTTTGGCATTCCTGTATATTTCCTCTGCTTGAAGAACTGGGGCTTGATAAATTCTCCAGGAAAGAAAAAACTCTCTCAAAATCTTCTTCCAAAGAATCTATTGGAAATTCTGAAATAAATGTAAAATAAAAAGATGGTGGTAAAGGAATAGCAGCCTATTTCTCACCCTTGGGGATACTTATGCCTCAAAAAGTTATTTAATATACAATGGAAGTTTTCAAGGAGCAGTGGTCATACATATTCATATGACCACTGCTCCTTGAAAACTTCCATTGTATATTGAGTTACATGCTGAAGAAGACGTATACGAAACAGTGTCAATACCAGATCACTGTCTGTTGTCTTACTGTTATTATACATGAAAAAAATATACTACTTTCATTGGCCGTTGTGTTGCTCGTTCTTGGTTTCTGTTTGAAGATAGCAACACAGAGGTTTCTTTAACTCAAAAACTTATTTAGCAATGCAGTCATTCTTTGTTCTCGGGTATATCAATATACAATAACATACCACAAATGATCTCATAGCTTAGCTATGATCACAAATGTGCATAGCTCTCTAGTGATAGCATGGGTGGTGCTGTGGTCTAAACCACAGAGCCTAGGGCTTGCTGATCAGAAGGTCAGCGGTTCGAATCCCCGCGACGGGGTGAGCTCCCGTTGCTCGGTCCCTGCTCCTGCCCACCTAGCAGTTCGAAAGCACGTCAAAATGCAAGTAGATAAACAGGTACCGTTCTGACACCGTGCACTGCTCTGGTTCGCCAGAAGCGGTTTAGTCATGCTGGCCACATGACCCGGAAGCTGTACGCCGGTTCTCTCGGCCAATAAAGCGAGATGAGCGCCGCAACCCCAGAGTCGTCTGTGACTGGACCTAATGGTCAGGGGTCCCTTTACTTTTTATGAAGAAAAGTACAGCCTGCAAACGTGCCTCGGCCTGTAGGCAACTTGGGTCTAGTCTGTATGGAGCTAGCTTGTGGCATACAAGTTTCTCAGGTTCAGCTCTGTGCTTGCCAGTCTCAGTCACTGGCAGATGCCATAGCTGGAAGAGATCTGCTTTTAGGTCATAAGCCTGTCTTTGTGTTATTTGGCTTGCGGCCTCAACAGCTGAGGATGCAGCACACGCTATGGAATGGCTTTTGGCAAAGCCACTTTGCCTCCTGTGCTTCAGGAAGACGAAAACTAACTGGTAGCAAGGAAAGGGAAATGGGCTGGATAATGCCTGGACAATCCTACATTCATGAAAAGGATGTTGGGTCAGCCGAGGGCTTGGATGACCCCCAGGCATCTCTGGGCCTACTCCCCCATCAGCGATGAGCGTGTAGCTCTAGGGAGTTCCAACAGCCTTCTCCGACGATTTATAATGACTCATGTCTTGGAGACACTGAGCACATCTTCCAATATCAGCAGAGATAAACGCAGACTGAGGTTGTATGCACCAAACCGGGGGTAGGCAACCTAAGGCCCGTGGGCCGGATGCGGCCCAATCGCCTTCTCAATCCGGCCCGCGGATGGTCCAGGAATCAGTGTGTTTTTACATGAGTAGAATGTGTCCTTTTATTTAAAATGCATCTCTGGGTTATTTGTGGGGCCTGCCTGGTGTTTTGACATGAGTAGAATGTGTGCTTTTATTTAAAATGCATCTCTGGGTTATTTGTGGGGCCTGCCTGGTGTTTTTACATGAATAGAGTGTGTGCTTTTATTTAAAATGCATCTCTGGGTTATTTGTAGGGCATAGGAATTCGTTCATTCCCCCCCCCCCCCAAAAGAATAGTCTGGTCCACCACATGGTCTGAGGGATGGTGGACCGAAAGGTTGCTGACCCCTGCACTAAAAGCTACTTTATTAAGCGAAAGGCAGAACAAAGGAAAACATGTCTCCTCTCATCGGAGAGAAGTCAGAACAGGAAGTAAAGACACACGGAAACAATGTACAGTAAACATCCGCTCCCGTGATTCCAACAACCGATGCTGGAATGCAAAACACAGACGTGATAAACCAATCCTACATATCTGCACAGTGAGCGGAATAGAAAACCCAACAAAGGAGAGGGTGCAGAACCCAAGTAAGGTATAATGACTGTGCCTGAGTTCTCGGCAAAGAAGACTGGGTGTGGTGAGACAGAGGGAAGATGTTTTGTGAGCCAGCTGTCCAGTGTAAATGAATATTAGAGGTATTTTTTTCCTAATCAATAATGATCTACCACTCCTCTACCCCTATTCAGGTACTCTCCTATTCATTACTGCTTTATTTTCAATCATCCAGAACCAGATACTGTCCCACCTCAACACAGCTGATAGCTTCTACTACTAAAGATTGTGCTTAAAGGTAGCTGTGGCTGGGCCAAACAAAAAACAGCTCAGTAGTGTTCTAGGCAGCATTCCTACTGCCGCTATAAATTATAGTGTAATAGCAGCAGCTGTAGTACTTTTCTGCTAAGTTCAGGGCAGCTGGGCCACTAAACCTTAAGTGGCAGGGGAGGGGGAAATGGGGAGGATTGCACATAGTTACTCAGCAACCATAGAGGCATCTACTAATACTTCCTGTTAACTGAGAAACGACAGGGAATGACTGCTTGGTTGTCTAGCAACCGCATGAAAATTACCCGTATTTCCTAGTCCCTTTCCAACTTAAACTCAGCGAGCATGAAGCCAGCTGGTAAGTTGCAGGACAGCTGCTGGTGTGATGGGATTCCTCAGGTCAAGAGGAAGGAGAGAGGTGGTGGATGTTATAAATGTGGAGTTGATAGTGGAGACCAAAAGGCCACACTAATTCATTAAGAGATAGTAAAAAGAAAGAGAGGCTTAAAACCCCAGAAGAGAAGATAGTTCACTCCATTAAAGAATATGCAAAAAAAGAAAAGAAAAAAGAATTGAGGCAGAATTGTAGAGAATGCAACTAAAAAGATCACAAAGGGTATTAATGAATTCACCAAATTGTTAAAACAATGGGGCATTAGGGAATATGGTGTTTACCACTGTTTTCCCCCTTTGCTTTTTTGTATACACACCCACCCATCATCATATTTATTATATGAAGCAAGCTGTATAGCCCAGGCACCAAATATCAAGGGCGAAATGCAATCACACTGCCCTTAGTGCATCACAATACAGATATTTTCTGTACACAGAGAATGCCATTGTGAAAGGAAAGTGTTAATATATTAATTTTCTATTTTATATAGCTATTATAATGTTTCATACAAACCATCTTGACATTTTATGGCAATCAAGCAGCATATATATTTTTGTTAAATAAATGAATGAATGCATTAATTTTTTTGCAGATTGAGAATTATTACCTTTTTCAGGGCTGCATGGATCACCAGATTTGCTCATCTGACAGAGGTTCTCTTTTGTTTCATCTGACCCTGGAATACCAGAAGAAAATACTGTTGGAAATACTTGTATCAAATATAAAAGTATAAATCCCAAGCAGAAATTTCTAAATAATCTATCTGGTTCAACATTGTCCATTATAATACTGCTCATGGTGTTACATCATCCCAGTGAATATACTACTATAGTGCAACAAATAAAATCGGACACAAAAACACCAGTAAAAGCTTCATATTGTGGGATGTAATCAACTAAGTCATACTCGGAGTAGACCCACTGAAATCAATGGGCATAAGTCAGTCAAGTCCCTGATTTTAATATGTCTAGTGAGCATGACTTAATTGGATATAGCTCTTGGTATTTAATAAACTTATTTTGTATTTTCTTTAGTTTTGTCCTTGCAACCTTGGGAAACAAATCTTTACATTCGCCTTATTGCTCAGAACATGCCATATTCCCTCCTTATATCTACATATTATATCTACCTTATCCCTATCCCGTTTATCAATTTTATCACATGTAATAATTTTATCACTTATACTGCAATCCAACGCATGTCTGTCTAGAAGCTAATCTATTGAGTTTTATAGTACTTACGTCAAGGTAAGTGGCTATAGGATTGCAGCCTTAGATAAGCCAAAAAGAACATTCTATTTTGTCTAAAGCAGGCATAGGCAAACTCCAGCCCTCCAGATGTTTGGGACTACAATTCCCATCATCCCTAGCTAACAGGCCCAGTGGGCAGGGATGATGGGAATTGTAGTCCCAAACATCTGGCGGGCCGGAGTTTGCCTATGCCTGGTCTAAAGGCATGGGATTGTATTCAATGTAGCAATAAGCTTTTCCGTTTTTAGTGTTTTCTATTTCATATACTGGTATGTTTTTGTATTTTTATCTGTAAACTGCCTTGAGTACCAGACTGGGGGAAAGGTGGGATATAAATGTAAATATAATAATAATAATAATAATAATAATAATAATAATAATAATATAGGAGTGCATTTTGCCAGCTTTGGCTTGTGTGCCAGCTATGCCGTTCCTGGATGTGGATAGCTTGATGACAGCAGCCTACACATTGGTAATATCTTGAATTGGTTAAAATAATGCACTTTACATGGGGCTGCCCTTGGCTTTGGTCTGGGAGCTGCAGCTAGAACAGTGAAAACTAACCTTGACACCCCAGATGTTTTGGAACTACAACTCCCATCATCCCTAGCTAACAGGATCAGTGGTCAGGGATGATGGGAGTTGTAGTCCCAAAACATCTGGAGTGTCAAGGTTAGCCATCACTGAGCTAGAACAAAGCATTGCTACTCTGTTGCTCTCTGGAGCAGTCTATCACCTCCACTTGAAAGCATTGCATTAGCTGCCAATTTGCCACTGGTCTAGATTCAAGGTTTCATTACTTGTGTATGCAGCCCTATAAGACATAGCTTGACAACCCCCAGGCCATACATTGGAGAACTTGTGTGAGCTCCTAATGGGTCCTAATGTGAACTACTTCTTATTTGGCGATCACTCGTAGCTGAGTAAGATTGTCTTCCATAAACACAGTTTTAACAATGAGTCCGTTAGTGACTGTGGAGGCCAATTCTGAATCCACACGTCCTTCCACAGTGGGGACATTGGTTTCCGGGCGGGAGTTGATCATGGTGTGGATTTGCCAAGCGTGCCTTCCTCTTGGCACGTTTCTCCCTTGTGTCCTGAGTTCGAGTGTCTTCAAAGCCCATGGCACCTTTGGTAAAGGCTGTTCTCCAACTGGAGCGCTCGCAGGCAAGTGTTTCCCAATTGTTGGTGTTTATACTACATATTTTTAGATTTGCCTTGAGACAGTCTTTAAACCTCTTTTAGCTGACAGGTGGTGTAAGTGTACCTTGCTCAAGGAGTGGACAGTAGTTTCTGTTCAATGGAAATCACTTCTCCCTCCCAGCACTGCTCTTTGAACCTCTGAAAACCAAAGGCTCAGACAGCAGGGCGAGGCTGTTTCAAAGCCCTTTGTTAAACATCCCTGCTCTCCTCTTCAAACCTCTGATTTTTGGAGGTTTAAGCAGCAGCACAGGGAACTTACAAAGAGCGATTGTGTCAAGTGACTGACAGGTGTGCAATTTCACTCACCTGTAAACTTTTGCCCATGAGGGCCATTAAGATCTGGCCACTGGCCAGAAAAGGAGGAGGAGTAGTAGTTTGGATTTGATATCCCGCTTTATCACTACCCGAAGGAGTCTCAAAGCGGCTAACATTCTCCTTTCCCTTCCTCCCCACAACAAACACTCTGTGAGGTGAGTGGGGTTGAGAGACTTCAGAGAATTGTGACTAGCCCAAGGTCACCCAGCAGCTGCATGTGGAGGAGCAGAGACGCGAACCCGGTTCCCCAGATTATGTGTCTACCGCTCTTAACCACTACACCACAGTGGCTCTCTACCACTGCTAAATGTAGCCCTGGACCAGGGTATCTGAGAAGCTGCCCTCCCCCTACGCACATCCTTATCACTTAGATTTGTAGATGACGATTTGATTTAAATATTACAGTAGGTTGACTTATTCTGATTTAGATCATTGGTCCATCAAGCTTACTTAATGTCTACACTGGCTAGTCTCCAGGTTTAAGCCAGGACTCTTTCCCCGCCCTTCCTGGCCCAGAATTAAACCTGGAACCTTTTGCATGCAAGAGGGAGAATATTGGAGTGGCGAATCCAAAATGCTCGCCCCCCCCCCAATATTCACCATCATCTGGGGCCCTGAAACACCACAAAGCCTCTGTTACTGGTTCCAGAAATATCTAACCAAATATTTGGCATCTTACCTGACTCTGACAGAATTTCAGAGGCATCTTCATCCAGTAAAATAAGCCTTGAGTAAAAATAAATAAAAGTCAGTCATATCAAGCTTTGTGGCATTGGAAGCATTTCTTTGTGGTAATATTAGTAAAAATAGGAATGCAAGCCTATATACATACGGTATATCTTCTCTAAAGTAAATCCCAATGAGTTCAAAAGAGCATAGCACCAGGTAAGTTTTCTTAGGATTCCAACTTTTATTTCTGAATTCAAATTGTCAAGATCCAAGGACTAATATCTGCACAGAATAGTTACTCTATTTCCCTTAATCGGTGCTTTTTTTTTTCTTCCTAGAAAAAGAAGTGCCAGAACTCACCACAAATTCCGCCCTTCTTCTCTTATAATGGCAGTGGTGCCTATGAGTTCCAGCTGAAAAAAGCCCTGCCCTTAAATATTATGTTAGTCTTAGAAAGAATTTATTTTAAAAGCTGAAAAACCCACAGCCTGGGTTGTAAGACCAATGGGTGTTGTTTGTCTCTAAATGGGATATGGGGGGAGGGGGGGCTAGGTTGATAGCTCCCCATTGCCACAACAAGGTATTCATGCTCTCTGAATTCACCTAGTTGATCACATGAGACAGCCCTAGCTAGTACATGCAGAAGATACAGCGCAGACGCTCAACGTGTTCATCAAACATTTAGAGCAGGGGTCAGCAACCTAAGGCCCATGGGCCAGAAGTGGCCCGTGGAGGTCTTTTGACCCGCCCCCAAACTGAGTTGCCCGCTTGCCGGTTTAGCACAGTGCGGCGCGGGGACTCACTTCTGTGGCGCTGGAAATCGTATCTGCGCAGACGCAGACGCCGAAAATCGCATCTGCACACGCCGAAATTCGCTGGCAGGCAGGTGATCCGGCCCACGGAGGGATCTCCGCAGGACCAATCCGGCCCAAGCAAGATAAACCTTGCTGACCCCTGATTTAGAGAGTAACAGCAGCTGTGTGTACCTTCTTGATCCAGCACATAAGAGAGGATCTCTCTTCCTCCCCCCAATCCACTAGTGTGTTCAACTGGCATGGCAGCACATGAATTCCCATCCTATGCAGAGCATCAAGCAGTCCAGGTGCTCATGAGCAGACTCTTCTGTTAATTTCAATTTATTTATTTGGCATCTTTATAGCCCATCTTTCACATCCTGGCACTGGCCACGCTCAGAGCTGCTTAGCTTCTGCAAAATGGTCCTCAGACCATGTCCTGGAAACAGTTGTAATGTGTACTCAAAATGGAATAGAGGAGACACACTGGAAAGGTCCCCACTTGAGATGAATGGCACTGAGAACCAGCTCAGGAAATCTTTATTCACTTGCATGAGCCTGGAGAATGAAGGAAGGGAATGGGTAGGCCAGCCTCCGCCAGAGACCCTCAGCAACCAGGATGGTAACAATTACAATGTCAAGAATTACAATTTGCTCTGACCCCTTTGACCTGGTCTGCCTCTTTCTCCCCACCACCATGTGGCCTCCAGCAAATGAAGTAAGCCTTGCTCCCTCTTTAGCTGTTGTATGCCTTACCTGGCATGCACAAAGCTAAACTACGTGCTCAGTTTTGGCTGTTTAGTTCTCTGACATGTTAAACCATTAAAACTTACTTATCAAGCATTTCAGGGGTAGTCTCTCCTTCAGCATTCTCCTTCTCTTCTTCAGTAGATTGGTTAATAAGCTTCTGCAATTGCTCATAAAATTGTTATTTAAAATAAAATTGTCTATAGTTTGACCCCCTCCAACAAAACTTGTATTAGCCCAAGACTGGTTGTGTAAGAGTAGTAGCTTTTCTATACATATAATTGTCAGGCCACCACAGTAAAAAAACAGAAAACCTTAATGTAATTTGTTTTAAAACAGGTACTGTGTGTGCTGAAAGCTTGCTGTTGATATTTGAACATTGCTAAGCTAGTAACCCATCTGATGGGTTATCTTGGGCAGGCATCCCCAAACTGCGGCCCGCCAGATGTTTTGGCCTACAACTCCCATGATCCCTAGCTAACAGGACCAGTGGTCAGGAATGATGGGAATTGTAGTCCAAAACATCTGGAGGACCGAAGTTTGGGGATGCCTGTTCTAGGGAGAAAGAATAAATACTATGCTTCGTAATTAGATTTATTTACATATTGACTTATATTGGACCCCTTCCTTATCACAATTACACTGGGGCTGGACGATGCCACCAGTATGCCAGTGAAACGTCACTGTATCAATATGTGCTCTGCACAGGACGAAGAAGAAGAAGAAGAAGAAGAAGAAGAAGAAGAAGAAGAAGAGGAGGAGGAGGAGTTTGGATTTGATATCCCGCTTTATCACTACCCAAAGGAGTCTCAAAGCGGCTAACTTTCTCCTTTCCCTTCCTTCCCCACAACAAACACTCTGTGAGGTGAGTGGGGCTGAGAGGCTTCAGAGAAGGTCACCCAGCAGCTACATGTGGAGGAGCGGAGACGCGAACCCGGTTCACCAGATTACAAGTCTACCGCTCTTAACCACTACACCACACTGGCTCTCAAAGAGGGAGAAGCATGTAAAAACACAGCAAAAACGAGCCCTACCTCCAATGTCCTTGACAACAGCATCACTGCCCCCCAGTCAAATGACATGAGAGAGGCACTGCTCTTATGCTGGCCACAAATGGAGCAGTAAATCCACACTGGCTAATCTGAGGGTATGGCAGGGCGATGCGATGCCCCTCAATATGCACAACACACAAGGACGCAATACCACAACACCCACCATCACACCAGTCCCTGTAGTGCGGGAAGCAAGGATACAGATCTCTGGGTGCCCCAGGCACCCCTGCAGGAATGGGTCCAAGACCCTTAATGCCATAATCTACAGGCTAGCACCCCAGCCCCAGGACCTAATTGGAATCCTCCTGAGAAGACATGGCACCATGCCACAACCATCCATCTGCTAAGCTGGTGCTGCTAAACAGCATCTTACCAGGCCTACCCCTATCACACAACCCTATTCAGATTCCCATCTCCCTTGTGCACCTCCCTTGACAGCGGCTTTTATGTACCCCACTGACTTCTACCAGATGCTAAGGCCCCACAGCTGGTGTAAAATAAAGGGCTGCACCCTTAAGCACGCATTAACAATCATGGAAAAGGCAAGCAGATTCTATGAGCCACATATCGATAGAATTGCCAAGCCTTGTTTCTTTTTAACATTATTACTATGGTCACAGTTACGGCTTCACTTTTCCCTTTCCTTTCGAGGTAGCCATGCATCTTAAAAGGCTTTTCGGGACACTTCTTGCCATGGAGGTGCTGTTGTTCCAGCAGGGACTTAATCAGTACAAATATCTCTCTGCAAACCGGAATAGCCCTTCCTACTTAAGGGACCGTCTCTCCTGGTATGCCCCGGGTAGGACCCTGAGGTCATCAAATAATAACTTTCTGGAGATCCCAGGTCATAAGGAGGTCAGGTTGGCAGCCACCAGGGCCAGGGCTTTTTCGGTTCTGGCCCCGATATGGTGGAATGATCTGCCACAGGAAACGAGGGCCCTGCAAGAGTTGGCACCCTTCCGCAGGGCTTGTAAAACGGAGCTGTTCCGTCTGGCTTTTGGGTTAATTTGAGTGCAACTTTTAAAATTCTAAATTTTTAAGTTTTTAAAGTGTATTTTATATCTGTAATTTTAACTGTCTGCTAATTTTAACTGTATGTGGTTTGATGATTGTTAGCCGCCCTGAGCCCGGTTTTGGCTGGGAAGGGCGGGATATAAATAAAAGTTTATTATTATTATTATTACTAATTGTAACAACTAAAAGGACATTAAAATAATAGAGGAGAATATCATGCCAGTCACGATGTCCCCATCCAAGACAAACCTCTACTTTCTCCCAGGTGATTGTAAGCCCAATCCTATTTCATATGGAAGTTTTTTTTGAATTACACCTAAGGCTCAAACCACAAATTTCAGATATTTTCTTTAAGTCATAACTTGTGGATGGGGAAATTAATTACATGTCATTACATGTCTTAAGTTTTTTTCACACCTCTGCCCCACAAGCAGCATGAGACAGGGAGATATTAATATGATGCTATCACATCACACGTTTTTTCAACTACACATTGCTAGGAAGACACACCTTGGCAGTGCCATTCTATCTCTCCAAAATGAGTAATTTGGGCCTAAGATGTTTTAAGTATACACTTGAAAATACACTCGGAGCACAGAATATGCTGTGCTGACTGACCTAAATACTAAACAGTATATTTTGAAATACAGAGGAACCTCGGTTTTCGAACGTCTCAGAAGCCAAATGTTTTGGAAGCCAAACGGCAAAGTAATTGCTTCCGTTTTTGAACGCGCCTCGGAAGTCGAACAACTTCTGTGGAGTGTTTTTCAATTTTCTCAGTGGAAATTGCCAACAGCCCTTTGAGCATCAGTTGTTGAACATTTCAGAAGTTGAATGGTCTACCAAAACAGATTACATTCGACAACCGAGGCTCCGCTGTAAACTGAATACAAGCAAGGAAACACAATCCCAAACTAGCTAGCAAAATGCAGTATGCTTACTTTCTAGACCTGGCGTGTTTTTTTAATTGACCAACTAAGTGAAAAATATATTTACCTCACATGCATTCTGATGATACGAGTGGAGATGCGCAAAGCCTTCATTAATTTCATTCATCTTTTGAACAGTCTTTTCACAGAAATGCAAAAAGGCCATCTAAAGAAAGCAAAGTAGAATACATTTACAGTATATGTATGTACGTGTGTGTGTGTGTGTGTGTGTGTGTGTGTAATATTATCTTTTAAAAGATCATTTTGCGCACAAAATTGAAATAGCAAAGGATATACAGTAAATAATGAATAGACGTCGTTATTTTTCTATATGATTGCATTGAAATGGACAGGCAACACTTAAAATATCATCAGGAAACACTTGCCCTCCAGAGCTGTTGTTTAGGGACACATTTTAGTCAATTATGATTTGCGTAGCTAGCTTGGAAAAAAGGTGAAATAGCACAGAGAGCAAGGGTGGAGTTGTCTTTTTCTGAACACCAAACATTTTTTCTGAGAGTCCTACAGGAGCTTTAAAAAAACTGATATAATTCTGAGGTGAACAGGGGAAGTTTGCCCATCACTACTCAAGGGCCCATCTGCACTATACATGTAGGACACTATCCTACCACTTTATACATTCATGGCTTCCCTCAAAGAACCCTGGGAACTGTAGTTATATTAAGGCTGCGGAGAGTGGTGAGGAGATTCCTATTCCCCTCACATGGCTGCTATCCTCTGACTTGCTTCGAAAGAGGGATTAACTGTTAAACCAATCTCAGCACCCTTAACATCACTGCAGCTCCCAGGATTCTTTGGGGGAAGCTGCGACTGATTTAAGTGGCATGATGCTGCTTTTAAATGTGTAAGGTAAAGGACCCCTGGACGGTTAAGTCCAGTCAAAGGCGACTCTGGGGTTGTGGCGCTCATCTCGCTTTCAGGCTGAGGGAGCCGGCGTTTGTCTACAGACAGCTTTCCGGGTCATGTGGCCAGCATGACTAAACCGCTTCTGGCGCAACGGAACACCATGACGGAAACCAGAGCGCACAGAAATGCTGTTTACCTTCTCGCCGCAGCGGTATCTATCTACTTGCACTGGCGTGCTTTCAAACTGCTAGGTTGGCAGGAGCTGGGCCAGAGCAACGTGAGCTCACCCCGTCACGGGGATTCGAACCACCAACCTTCTGATCGGCAAGCCCAAGAGGCTTGGTGATCTAGACCACAGTGCCACCCACATTCCACCCGCAGATGGGATCTAGGTCATGTGGAAGTACCCTAATATATCATTTATACTTCCATCAGTCAGTCGTTCTTAAGCATCCTACGCCTACTGTAGCCTGTGAAAACAGAACTCACACTCATCCTATATAATAAAGTTGCTGTGTCCCTGCGTCCGTTCTGTGTGTCACGGAAGTGCGCTACTGCGCATGTCCGTGTCCCACACGGACGCAGGGATTGGAGCGGGCGGAGAGGGGGGCGTGTCCGCGAGGCAGCGGCGGCGCACGCGCGTTGTCAGTTGCGCCAGTGCCGCTGCCTCGCACGGACGCAGAGGGCCGCCCCATCCTCGCCGCCGCTACCGCCGCCGCCATCACCGCCCCCGGGGAAAGCGAAGAAGGGGGAGGGAGCCCCTCTCCACCCCCCAGCGGCCGCTGTTCTGCCTCCTCCTGCCTCCTCCTCCTCTAGCGCCCGTTATTGAACGGGCTAACTTCAACTAGTGGAGTTATAACTCATTATGAACACAGGGAGGGCCTACATTAAGCTAAACATGTTCAACTTCAAAGGTCATTCATCAATAATAATAATAATAATAATAATAATAATAATAATAATAATAATTTATTATTTTTACCCCGCCCATCTGGCCGAGTTTCCTCAGCCACTCTGGGCGGCTTCCAGTCAAATATTAAAACAATACAGCATTAAATATTAAAAACTTCCCTAAACAGGGAATAATGGCACAGAAATTATAACGCCGTCTAAAACGGGAGCTGATACCTGGTAGACAGCAAGACAGTGTGACAGCATATTACAGCGGCTGGCTCCAAGAAGATCCACCTTCTGACAAACATCCATCTTCAGCTTATCAAACTGTGCTTTGGTATTTCTTACCTGCATCTGCACCTAGAATAATAAAAGAGGAAACTGAAATGATGTTTGAAAGCAAACAAATAAGCACAACACTCGTTTAGGTGCATGCTCTAAAATTAATTCACTATTTATACTTAGTGGCCTAATCATATGAGTTTCTGCACAAGCACAGCAGCCTACAAGATCAGGCTTGGCACATATGGGGGAACAGTTAACCTTGTATTAGTGCTATGGGCTGATAACTCCCATTGGTTTCTTTGTATGTTGTATACTGATCTGTGTATACTTTACATATTCCTCTCACGCTGAAGCACTGACTGGACATCTCCTTGCCAATTCAAACAAACATAAGCAAAAGAATAAATTACTTCTGCAGTGATTATTTAGGAGGATGTGTCTTCCTATTCCTGCAATATTTACACAAACCCACACTCCGGGAGTTATTACTCTTAATTAAATACAAGTAAGTCTTTGTTACTTGTAAGTCTTTGTTATGGTGCTGGAGGAGACTCTTGAGAGTCCCATGGACTGCAAGAAGATCAAACCTATCCATTCTTAAAGAAATCAGCCCTGAGTGCTCACTAGAAGGACAGATCCTGAAGTTGAGGCTCCAGTACTTTGGCCACCTCATGAGAAGAGAAGACTCCCTAGAAAAGACCCTGATGTTGGGAAAGATGGAGGGCACAAGGAGAAGGGGACGACAGAAGATGAGATGGTTGGACAGTGTTCTCGAAGCTACTAGCATGAGTTTGGCCAAACTGCGAGAGGCAGTGAAGGATAGGCGTGCCTGGCGTGCTCTGGTCCATGGGGTCACGAAGAGTCAGACACGACTGAACGACTGAACAACAACAAAGTCTTTGTTTCTCTCTCGTTAACTCCTTTCTTGAAATCTCCAAAAGTGCACTTTATCCTGCAGAACCAGGGGGAGTTAACGTACAAATAAATATGGGATTCCCAATTAAATGGTCCACTTCTTGGTGTGATGGAGCGTGGAAAGATTTCAGAAGAGAGTGCATGCGCCTGAAACTCATCACCAACGCTTCCCCAGAGACAAACCCTGGAGGAAACAAGGCCTACAACAGTCTACCCCAACCTTTTGGATCACAATTCCCATTAGCAGAGGCGCGGCTTGCAAGGATGACGGGGGGGCAATGTTGCCAATGGTCAGGGATAATGGGAGTTGTAGTCCAAAACATCTGAAGGGCAACAGGCTGGGGAAAGCTGGCCTAGGACATCTTAGCTTTGAGAATATCTACTTTTTATCATATGTGGTGGGATTGTAAAAAGGTAAAATTGTACTGGGAAATGATATATAATGAATTGAAGAAAATGTTGAGAATAACATTTGTAAAACCACCAGAAGCTTTTCTGCTAGGCATTCTAGGCCAAGACATACCGAAGGGGATGAGGACATTATTCATGTATGCTACAACTGCGGCGAGAATCTTGATAGCACAAAATTGGAAGACTGGAGAGATACCAACTAAAGAGCAATGTCAAGAAAAACTGATGAACTATGCAGAAATGGCAAAATTGACAGACAGACTTCTTGAGAAAGACAGCCGTGACTTTGAAAGAGAATGGGAACCTTTTATAGTTTATTTGCAGAAACAAAAGAAGATTGACTTGATGGCAGGATTTAAATAATATTAATAATAATAATAATAATAATAATAATAATAACAATAATAATAATAATAATAATAATAATAATAATAATAATTCTTTTATTTGTACCCCGCCCATCTGGCCGGGTCTCCACAGCCACTCTGGGCGGCCTCCAACAGGTATAAAAATACATTAAAATATCACAGGTTAAAAGCTTCCCTAAATAGGGCTGCCTTGAGGTATCTTCTAAATGTTAGATAGTTGTTCATCTCCTTAACCTCTGCTGGGAGGGCGTTCCACAGGGCGGGCGCCACTACCGAGAAGGCCCTCTGCCTGGTTCCCTGTAGCTTTGCTTCTCGCAGTGAGGGAACCGCCAGAAGGCCCTCGGCGCTGGATCTCAGTGTCCGGGCTGAACGGTGGGGGTGGAGACGCTCCTTCAGGTATACAGGACCGAGGCCGTTTAGGGCTTTAAAGCTCAGCACCAACACTTTGAATTGTGCTCGGAAACGTACTGGGAGCCAATGTAGTTCTCTCAGGACCGGTGTTATGTGGTCCCATTGTGGTCCCAAATAAACATTCACAATTCTATTAGTAATAATAGATAGTATATAATGTAGTAGAATAGTGTAATTTTAGATAAAGCAGTGTGTAATAAGGGAAAATAAATCAGAAGTGGAAGTTGGGGGAGGCCCAGGAGGGAGGGAAGAGGGTTTGTATTATGAATGTTGTGGATATGTAATGTATGTAACCAGGACCAGTGCTGGCAATTTTGGCGCCCTAGGCGAGGGGGCGGCCACGTGACATCATTGCGTATGACGCACGTTGCGGAGCGGTGCCCCGCCCCCTGCCCAGCTGGGCGCTCCCCGCCGCCGCGGTTTGCTTACTCCGCCGCTGGTTGGGGCGGCGGTGGGCGGCGGGGGGCAGGCTGGCTAGCGCCCCCTCCATTTTGGCGCCCTCACCGCCGCAGTTTTCGCCCCAACCTGCTTGCTCCGCCGCTGGTTGGGGCGGCACCGGGTGGCGGCGGGGGGCGGGGGGCAGGCTGGCCAGCGCCCCCTCCATTTTGGCGCCCTAGGCAATTGCCTAGTTCGCCTAAATGGACGCGCCGGCCCTGTATGTAACAACAGAAAAAGAAAAAGAAATAAAAATTAAAAAGAGAGAGAGAGCGAGAATATCTACTTTTCTGAATGTTTCCATTTGTTTGCAAGTGTCTGGGTCCAGTTCTTGCGAAGCATCCTTCATCCACAGCAAAGCCCCTCTATACTCTGTGCGTGCCTGCTCCATTCGATTGATTGTAAGCAAGGTATCTGACACGGCCCTCCGACTAAAGGTCGCAAGTTCTTGTCCGAGGCGAGACAAAGCCGTGCAAAGAGCTAGCCTGAAGTGAGGGGGAAAGTGAGCTGGATTAGTTATCACATCAAAACACCAGTGGTACATGGCAGCAGTAGAGGATATAGAGGACAATGAGCAGTTCCAATAATCAATATTTGTCTTGGAGAAAGGCTTAATTCGTGTTACTATTTTAACGTCCTTGTTAAAAAGCAAATAAAGCTGAGGGTGTTGCATTCAATTTTGTATGTATAACCATGAATGATACTAAAACCCTGCTTCTAAGTAAAATAATACTAGTCATGTCGTAAATAGTTGTGTCTGCCCTCACCTTATAACAAAGAAATGTGTTTTTATACTGAAAAAAGGTTTTTTAAAACTGCAGCCTGATTTCAATGGGAGGCTCATGTGAAGGTGAGCATGCATAGCAATAAAGATCACCAGACTATTAATATCTTAAATGCTATCCAACTGAGATGTACATCACATTTACTTCAAAAATACCATTAAAAAATTGGAATTTTATCCATTAATCCTAAACGCTATTTCATAGATATCTTCATAGTGAGTCAAGTCATGTAATTTTGCAGCAAATTTTATTTTTGCATATATGAATGCAATTTGAATTCTGCATGGGCACTTTTAGTCAAAATGGTCTTACTTTAACTTTGCAGAAACTTCTTATGCAGACATTTTCAAAAACTGGTCTTGCCTATCATGCCCAGTCAGAGTCAAAACAAAATAAAAAATAAAAAAATTCCTTCCAGTAGCACCTTAGAGACCAACTAAGTTCTTACTGTATTTTCTGGCGTATAAGACTACTTTTTAATCCAGGAAAATCTTCTCAAAAGTCGGGGGTCGTCTTATAGGGCGGGTGCTGAAAGTCCGCAGGCTCGGAGGAGACGCCGCCATTGTCCCCGTCCTGGCCCCGCCTTCTCCTCAGCCCCTCTCACGCCTCCTCGCAGGGAGCCAGCGAGCGAGAGATGGGCGGGGGGGGGCACACAAGCAGACGCCTCTCGCCCAGTCCTGGCCCGCCTGCTCCTGGCGCGCACAACCCACCCCCGAGACACAGGCAGGCAGGCAGGTGAGAGACGCGCTCCCCTCCCCTCACGGCCGCTCTTGCCTTCGCCGCCTCAGCTGCTAGACGAGATGGGCGCTCATGATGAAAAAGGCTGCCTCCAGTGTGCGTTGGTGTGCGTTGGAAGGGGGGTAGTCTTATACGGCGAGTATATCCCAAACTATATATTTTAACTGGAAAAGTTGGGGGTCGTCTTATACACCCAGTCGTCTTATACGCCGGAAAATACGGGTAGTTGGTCTCTAAGGTGCTACTGGAAGGAATTTTTTATTTTTATTTTTACTATGACAGACCAACACGGCTACCTACCTGTAACTGGAACTATGCCCAGTCAGATATAGCCAAGATCATACCCTCCCTTCTCCTAGTGAATTTCTATCTTGCCTGCAGATTCCAGAGAAGGCTTCACACATACAGTGATACACACAAAGGCCCTCTCACTACAGACATCTATGCTACATTTGCAGATATCAAGGGAAGAATGCGCAACATCAGGCATGAGGCTACTAGGTATAATGTGCTCCTTGTTCTCATGTTGTTCAACATGGAGAACACCTAAAGTGTGTTCTTTTTAGGTGAAGAACACCTAAAAAGAGCTAGGAAAGAGAAATTAACACTTGTGGATTCATTGGTTTTTGAAGAAGTGTTCTTACTCTTTTGTCTCAATTCAAGTTATTTGCACTCTGGAACATCAAAAATGGATCTGACACTCAGCCAGCATATTATTTTTATACAACACACAAACCTTTGTTGGGAAGAAGAACAGAGGGCCTGGCCAGTCGCATCAGTCATCTTGTCAATTTGAGCTTCACCACGATCTGCTTGCAACTTTAAAAAAAGCCCTAGTTCGTTTTCCTGCTCAGATAGATCTACAAAAGGGAGATACATAATAAATCAGTTCACGCATATTCACACAAATTAGAAGTAAGGTCAGGAAAGGAAAAGCATTCTTCTTAGCGACGTTGTTAGATCATAAACTATGTGAGGTTCTCTCTATTGCAGGATATGCATGCTCACGAGAGTCCCACCCACCACTGAACCCAATGTGTTTTGACTATGCGATTTTGGCTTTAAAGGTAAAGGGACCCCTGACCATTAGGTCCAGTCGTGGACGACTCTGGGGTTGCGGCGCTCATCTTGCTTTATTGGCCGAGGGAGCCGGCGTACAGCTTCCAGGTCATGTGGCCAGCATGACTAAGCCGCTTCTGGCAAACCAGAGCAGCGCACGGAAACGCCATTTACCTTCCCGCTGGAGCGGTACCTATTTATCTACTTGCACTTTGATGTGCTTTCGAACTGCTAGGTTGGCAGGAGCTGGGACTGAGCAACGGGAGCTCACCCCGTCGCAGGGATTCGAACTGCCGACCTTCTGATCAGCAAGCCCTAGGCTCCGTGGTTTAACCCACAGCACCACCCGCACAGGCTTACTGTAGTTTTTCATAGCTGCACTGTTCTTACAACAAGGATGTAATAAATTAACTACTGAAAGTAGAGATGGGCGAGCAGCCCTGTGGTCACACCAGAAAGGAACTGGGTCCTTTGACATTCCATTCCATGAGTAGATGTTTCAAGCATCTGAAAGTACATTCAAAGGGCCTGATTCACTCTGCTGCCTGCCACCGTCTTCACAGCTGTTTAATATCAATCTCACAACCTGAAAGTGCAGGAATTATTAACTAACTTATGGTACTTGTTGTAAAGTCCTATGAATAATATATGGCAAAAACTGAAAGCCTGAAAACATTTATCTCACTCAGTATAGAATATATACCTTATTTCACTGTAACATGGATTAAGGAATCCGACATCAATCAAAGCACTATCATAAAGCAACAAACAGGTAGTTTTTTTTGTCCATTTTACCATTAAGTCTCTGCTGGTATTTTTCAATTGTCTTCAGAAGATCTGTACAGGTCACCTGAATGCTGTGAAAAACCTTAAAAATAAAAGGTGTGTCAGCAAATTAATTTGGCCAGATAAACAAATGAGAACATTGAAATAACCGTTGATTTAACTAGCAAACGTCCCAAACATAAGCTGAATCGATAACCATTTGATAAATTCAGCTAGGTTTTACTCAGCGTAAACCTATTGGAATTAATAGCCCTGATTTATATTCATTAATTGTATGGTTCTACTCTGAGTAAAAGTTGTATGCCACCCATGGTATTATTAAAGAACTGTACTTATAAAGGAATCTCTCTCCGATATATGTATGTATATAATTACCTCTATTTTGGCATCTAATTCTGCGTCAGATGCTACCACATGTTCATCTTCTTTCTTTCCTGTAACCTTTATTAAAACTTGTTTTGTTTTCCAGTATTTCTTCTGCATCCTGCTGACTACTGATTGGTCTTCCGGGTTACCTTGCTTGAAGGGGTCCATGGAGTGACTAAACCCAAAAGTAAATGGATGTCCACAAGTTCAATAAAGAAGTATCTAAGAAGATAAAATTGGTGATACGCTGTACCACTTCAATGCATTTCTCAGGCTTAAAATAAAGGAAATACTGTACACAGTTTGCAAGCTACAGTCTAAGTTTGCATTGGGATATCGCCATGCTTAGCAACTTGATATTTATGCTTGGTTTAACTAGATCAGTTTTCCGTATCAGATTAAATGCCATTGTTTACTACAGTACTCCCTGAAATTTAAATTATTGAAGAGCTATTTTAGATCGAGATCCCTATAAATTTTTAAGACTGTTTTTTTCTTTTCAGAAAGGTGACAGCAACAGTCCATAGTAATAAAATAAAATAATATGTACTGAAGATAGAGGTAAAAACTTAACTATACAAAATACATTTTTGGAGGTTTACATCAATAATCAAATAATAGATCTTATTCTAATTGCCCCCGCTAAAAACCTTGCAGTTTTTGCTGTCACCTGATCATCTTGATCTGCTAAAAGGAAGGACACTAACAATGGTTGAGCGACCCGGTGTGGAGAATAATAGAGGGGTAATAACCTCAAATCCTTATAGAGAGTGCAAGCCAGAAGCACATAAGCCACTGACTCAATACTGCCATCTCCACATGGACACAACTGTTTTTCCAGCAAATTCTTTTTGATATCAACCCTCAAATACAGCCGAAGGCAGTATATTCAATCTTGCGGAAGCAAAAGCGCGTCTGTATTTTGGAATTGTCAAATTTTGCAAACAGGGTGCCAGAGTGTCAAAATGACTAGGTGGAAAATAATCATACCATGGACAAAATTTCCTTATCGTGGCCAAATTATTCTGTCGCTCAATATCCTATAGGCACTGTCTAATTAAATTATTTGCTTAACTGAAGCCCAGTGTTAATAACTGTTGCGGTGATAAACCAGAAAAGTAATGCTTTTTGGTTGACAATTTTAGTCCAAGCGTTCTCGGGACAATCTTGCGATACTAAGGGTAGTAGACCGGTGGGGTTTAAATAGCAACAGTCCTTTTCCTATGTTCCGTCATCTCAAATGACGCATGCCCAGTCATAGAGAATTGAAAGCCTATGTCAGGGGTAGGCAACCTAAGGCCCATGGGCCACAAGCGGACCATGGGGGTCATTTAACCGGCCCACGAGCCACCCCCGAACCGAGCTGCCCGCTCGGCGAATCCCCACGCACTGAGCTGAACCGGCACAGTGCGGGGACTCACTGCGCAGACACAGACGCCGGAAATCGCGTCTGTGCAGACACAGACGCAGGAAATTGCGTCTGTGCAGACTCTGGAAATCGTGGGCGTGGGCGCTCACACACATGCGCAAACCGGCCCACGGAGGGATCTCCACTGGAGTGAACCGGCCCAGGCGAGGTAAACCTTGCCGACCCCTGTAGTCTAACCCTCTGCCATTGGGAGAAGACCAGCAGCGCTTACTATTTGCCATGAGGATGTTGAAGCGGTGGTATTGGTGGGGGAGAGGCTGCCAAAAAGGAGGCAGATCTGGTCTCCAAAGGAGCGTGCCCCAACGGTTGCTACCACCACAGCGACCCATTCACGGATACCTTCAGGCCCTAGACATTTACTTTTAAGCTTAAAGAAAGTCACCTGAATACTGCCCTTGGTCAGCTTTCAGGGCTTGAAAGGAGGCTTGCTAACATCGTTCAACACAAGGTGAAAAAGTCTATATGCAAGCAGCTGTGCTAGGCTGGAAAAATCTTTGTATTTAAGAACTCTCCTGGTTGCTATAGGCAACAAGGAGTTCTATATAGGCAAGTGAGGAGCCTGGCCGAGGAGCGAAGGATCACTTGCCCCTTCCTCCATGGCCAGCAATGTGACGCAGGAGGCTTGTGGTGGACGGATGCATATGATAAAAGGCAACTTTTTAAATGGCCAGCTAAATGAGCCACTATTAGCCTGTTCCCCCCCCCCCCCATGCTGGCTGCAGAGAAGGGCTTCCTAATCGCCAGGACCAGTATGGAAACACCAGCTTCTATCTTTCTCTCTCTTAATTGTAGGCTAGTAACTTCTGTGGGACGTGGGTGGTGCTGTGGGTTTTAAACCACAGAGCCTAGGGCTCCCTGCGACTGGGTGAGCTCCTGTTGCTTGGTCCCAGCTCCTGCCAACCTAGCAGTTCAAAAGCATGTCAAAGTGCAAGTAGATCAATAGGTACCGCTGCAGCGGGAAGGTAAACAGCGTTTCCGTGTGCTGCTCTGGTTCGCCAGAAGCAGCTTAGTCATGCTGGCCACATGACCCGGAAGCTGTGGTTTTTATCACAGCTGAAACAAAAACACCAGTGTGCACTGTTGTGTATTGATTCAAAGGGTTATCATATCTGTATTACTATTGTCTGTAATCACATTAGGGTAAAGTAACTGCCTTCCTGTCCCAGAAGGAACAGTTACTATTGGTGCATTCAAGTTGTTGCATTTGGATCCTCAGTCTTATTGGTTCCCACCCAAAAGCAACTGTGTGATTGCTTGAGATTGTTCCCTCCAAAATGTATCTTTTCCTAGTCAGTCCTCTGTCCCTATAAATGTAGCTTCCCTACCCTCAGTTCCCTCAGACTTGTTTGCCTGAATAAAGAGTTGTTACATGAACAAGCTGTCTCCTGCCTGCGATGTCAGAGAGCTGAAATCACTTGCTGAAATCATTAACCCCACGCTACAACATGCACCATGAACAGAGTGATATTTATTGAGGATCTAACAAATTAAAAAATAAATAAAAAGTTGAGGTTTTTCCTTTTTTTTAATTTTAAAAACTTTATTGAATATTTTAGTCATACAAATTTAAAACAAACATACAAAAACAAAAAGCAACAAAAAGTTCAAAATCTAAAAGTTAACATTTCAATAACAATTTCTTCTGTATGTCTCATTCCTCCTTTTCTTATCTCTTTCCTTGGATATTCCTCTGCTTCAGTCTTTTCCATTATTCATTATCTTGCTCTTTTATCCCCCCTCCCCTCCCCTCCCCTTTGACTTCCCCTTGCCTTGTTCTCGGGTTCTTATACCTTCCTCTTAGTCACTACTTTCTTCTCCCCATCATTCCAAATTTAACTTAACATCCAATTTTTCAAATTTCCTTAAAGTTCAATACAAAGTGTTTTAGAAATGAGTTGAGGTTTTTCCCTGGAGCTCTACGAAAGGAATCAAACTACTGTTGGAGCGTCGAGGGCTGTGGCTGCAGGAAACCAAGGTGGCAACTTCAGTTCCCAAAACTGATCTCAGAAAGGAGCTGCTTGTTTTTAAACCTCTTTATTGTTGCACTCTGTACAGCTTACTTTGCCCAATGCCACACAGGCGAATCACTAACCCACAAAAGACTATACCATAATAAATGTGTTAGGTCTGAAGTTGCCACCAAACTCTTGCTACCAAAGCCTGGCATGTCCATTTATTTATTTGTTTATTAAATTTCCATCCCACCCTCCCTCCGGAAGCAATCCAGGGTGGCTACTCTTCTGAAAAGCACCAGTTTATAGTGATGCACATGCTAGAAAGCTCTTTATATGCCTGTGCTGAGGCAACGCCGGATTTAGGGTGCTGTGGACGGTTCCCCACCACAAGGCACTGAGCTGAGTGGACGCAAAATAATAATGATAATAATAAAACCTATATTGATGGGGTACCTACTGAGAAGATCCATAAAAAGCCACTGAAACAAAAGGAATGATTGTGAAATTAAGAAATACTTAGGGGAGGAGGGTCGCCAAAATTTGCCCTCTCTCAGGTCGTCACATAACCAAAGTCTGCCCCTGGCTGAGCCTGAGGCAACTTCTCACACAGGAGAAAGGAAGAGTTGCAATTTACATTTATAACCCAAAATGCTGTTTTGGTGACGACGAGTGCTTTTCTAAGCATCTTCCCAGGTCCGCCTCAGTGCATTTCTTTCATTGGTTTGAGGGAAGCACCTGAATCAAGGGCAGGAATAAGCAGGTGCCACAGGCAGTGTACCACAGGTGGTGTGCCACAGGTGCCACAGGTGTGCTAAAGGCGGTTTGCCGCAAGTGTGCCACAGATGGTGTGCCGCAGATGTGCCACAGGTGTGCTACAGGCAGTGTGCAACAGGTGGTGTGCTGCAGGTGTGCCACAGGTGTGCTACAGGCAGTATGCTGCAGCTGTGCCACAGGTGTGCTGCAGGCAGTGTGCCGCAGGTGTGCTAAAGGCGGTTTGCCGCAAGTGTGCCACAGATGGTGTGCCGCAGGTGTGCCACAGGTGTGCTACAGGCAGTGTGCAATAGGTGGTGTGCTGCAGGTGTGCCACAGGTGGTGTGCCACAGGTGTGCTACAGGCAGTATGCTGCAGCTGTGCTACAGGTGTGCTGCAGGCGGTGTGCCGCAGGTGTGCTAAAGGCGGTTTGCTGCAAGTGTGCCACAGATGGTGTGCCGCAGGTGTGCCACAGGTGTGCAACAGGTGGTGTGCTGCAGGTGTGCCAGTTGGTGTGCCACAGTTGTGCCACAGTTGTGGCACAGGCAGTGTGCTGCAGGTGTGCCACAGGTGTGCTACAGGCGGTGTGCCGCAGGTGTGCTACAGGCAGTGTGCAACAGGTGGTGTGCTGCAGGTGTGCCACAGGTGGTTGCCACAGTTGTGCCACAGGTGTGCTACAGGCAGTGTGCTGCAGCTGTGCCACAGGTGTGCTGCAGGCGGTGTGCCGCAGGTGTGCTGCAGGCGGTTTGCCGCAAGTGTGCCACAGATGGTGTGCCGCAGGTGTGCTACAGGCAGTGTGCAACAGGTGGTGTGCTGCAGGTGTGCCAGTTGGTGTGCCACAGTTGTGCTACAGGCAGTGTGCCGCAGGTGTGCCACAGGTGTGCTACAGGCGGTGTGCCGCAGGTGTGCTACAGGCAGTGTGCAACAGGTGGTGTGCTGCAGGTGTGCCACAGTTAGGTGTACCATAGTTAGGTGTGTCAGCGGAAAACCCTTCCTCCGCCCCTCCCATGGCTGCCCTCCCCCACCCTGACGAACTAGGGGGTGGGAATTATGGGTGTTTGGATGGCACAGACAACGGGTATTTATTTCTACGTGGGCCCGTTGCACCCCACATGCTAAGGTCTCTGACAGCAAAATAATGTTGACGACAGGAGTCCAATAATGGGGGGCGGGGCAAGTGGGGAGGCGGGCTCATTGTTTCGGGGAGCCTCCCCCACGAAGAAGCAAGCGGTCGGGGTGAGGAGGGGGGAATGGCCAACCGCCACAGCAAGTGCCTGAGGGGGGAGTGGATTTAACGACGATGTGAGGCGCTCCTCCCTCCTCACCCTCACCCACTCTTTCCCGCCAAATTGGTTGCCGCCGCCGCTTACCGTTAAAAGCATTGCTGGCCCCTCAGCGCCCCCCCCCCAGGCCATGATAAGACGGCTGTGGTGACGACGAAAAACAGAAACACCGCAATGGCTCCAAGTCTCACCCACCCGCCCCTGCCTCGCCCGGCCCGAATAGCAGCCCGGCTTCTCTCCTGAGCATTTGGCTGGACACTGTTGGGAAGGAATACTGTCATTATTTGTGCATTACCTTGTTTCATTAGAAGATCGACCACATTTCTATACTTGGAGGGGAAAACGATGAGCTGCTTCTGTAGATCACGTCAAATTATCCCAATGGTTTAGCTCCCATTTTAATTGCCAAGAGAAGATGCAGCCCAGCTGCAGGCGGAACAGCAGGGGCCTCCAAGTTCTGACAGTGGAGCATCACCTCTCAGGAGGGGCCAGGTCCAGGTCCAGGTCCAGGTGGGGAGGTTGCCACGGTGACAAGGACCTCCCCTCCTTTTGTGACGTCTCTTGCTTCTCCCTTAAAAGCCACCACTTGCAGGCAGCCATTGTGGGTTAGTGGAGAGGCAAGTTGAGTAGTAGAGAGAGGAGTTGGTGGTGGTTAGAGATAAGGAGAGGTGTTCATTTGATTGTTCTTTGATTTATTACTTTTATTTGATTCATTTGATTCTATTTATATTTATTTTACTTTTTTATTTTAACACTTATTTTACTTTTTTGTTTTCATATTTTTTTATTTTACATTTTTTATTTTGTGCACATTTTGTATATATTTATTTTGTGCATAGAGGAGTAGTTAGGGGTAAGTGTAGGGTTAGGGTGGGGGTTAGGCTTAGGGTTGGGGTTGGGTATGGGGTCAGAGTCAGGCTTGGGTCGGCATTTTAGATAGTTTAGAGAGGAGGGTGGGATTTTTTGTGAACAAAATGTGCAGACTGTAAGTAGGTTTTTTTTTTCTTTCTCTTGGTCTCCTGGGGTCCCCTGCACAGCCTTAGCTCTCTGGAAATCAACCCAGCCAGTCTTCTCCAGAGAGCTCAGCTCCTCCACACTCTTCCCCTGCCTTCCCCTTTTCTCTCCCTTCTCATCATTTAAATTTACTAGGACATTCCTAGCCCACCTTCCTCCCAGGAGCTCAAGGTGGCCTTCATGGTTCTACCTGCCACCAATTGTTATCTTCACAGCAGCCCTGTAAAAGTAGGCTAGGCTGGCCCAAGGTCCACCAGGGAGCTTCATGGCTGAGTGGGGATTCGAACCCTGCTCTCCCAGGTCCTCCTAGTCCAGCCCTCTAACTGCTACACCTCTGCCTGGGTCCATTTTGCATCTCTCCAGCTGCCCTACGACATCAGCCTCTCCCCCTTCCTGGGGGTCTCTCTGGCTCCAAAGAAGACTCCACCACCTTCCTCATGTTCTGCTCCTCTGCTGGGACACCTTGATGCTTGGAGGACTCTCCTAGGGGTCTCCTACCTCTCCAGGAAGGGCAGGACTGTCCTAAGATGATGAGGCAGAGCAGCCCTTTAACAGCTGGCAATGCTTGTCTTTCCTTTGGGCTGGAGCTCTTGAACCCATAGCACTTGAGGCCTCCTTTCTTTCTCTCTCTCTCTCTCTCTGGCAGCCCTTTGTGCTCTGGGCTGCCTCTTTCCAGCTCTGGTGATGTCCTTTCAGGTTACTGAACTGCAGAGAGATGGAAGGAATTGGGCCAGACGCCCCTCCTCACACACAAACACCCCCCCCCCCAAGAATTGGGGCTGCCGGCTTCTGAGTCACTCTCTCTGCTCGTCTCCTCTACGTTCAGGTGATTAAGACGCCTGATCGGCCGCAGCAACAGGGTGGCCCCCCTGCAAGGCCCGGAGCAGCCCGTGGTGTCAGGTGAGCATGTGGCCTTCCTTTTGGGGACAGAGGAGGGCAGGAACGGGCTAGGGGGACAGCTAGTCAAAAGAAGCACAGAGCCAGACGGCTGGATACGACCCAACGTCCATCTGGGCCAGCATCTGGAAACCCAACACACAAACCCAGCAACCACCCTGTTTTGTGGGGTCCGATGGAGGAAGCAGGGGGCTGGGCTGCAGGGCAAGGCGGGAGGGGGGCAGTTGTCAGAGGGAGGGGCACCTTCCCTGGAGAGCCATGTTCTGGGGGCAAGAGGCCAGGATTGCCCCCCAAGGCCTGGGGTGTCCCTCCCCTGTAGTAGGACTTAGAATCCAGGAGAAAACTCTTCGAATTGCCTTGCCAAGGGCTCAGGGACAAACTTCCCTGTCCCCATGTCCTTCTCTTTGCAAATAATAATTAATAATAATAATAATAATAATAATAATAACAACAACTTATTGATTTATACCCTGCCCATCTGGCTGGGTTTCCCCAGCCACTCTGGGCAGCTTCCAACAGAATATTAAAATACAACAGTCTATTAAACATTAAAAGCTTCCCTAAGCAGGGCTGCCTTCAGATGTCTTCTAAAGGTCTGGTAGTTGTTTTTCTCTTTGACATCTAGTGGGAGGGCATTCCACAGGGCCACTACCGAGAAGGCCCTCTGCCTGGTTCCCTGTAACTTGGCTTCTCGCAGCGAGGGAACCGCCAGAAGGCCCTGAGAGCTGGACCTCAGTGTCCGGGCAGAACGATGGGGGTGGAGACGCTCCTTCAGGTATACTGGACAGAGGCTGTTGAGGGCTTTAAAGATCAGCACCAACACTTTGAATTGTGCTCGGAAACATACTGGGGTGCTGGGGTTCAACATCCCTTCCCTAGGGGTGAGTATTGGATAAAACGAGAGCAGGGAGTGGATCCCTAAGACCTGCCCCCTGCTGCCCAGGCTCTTTGCCCCCCACTTTGCACTCTCAGATGCGGAGGAGCTCTCCCCGCCCCCCTGAGGAACTGATAGCCTGACTTTTGCATTTCAACTGCTGGAGGAAGATCAGCTATACCTCCTGGTTGGTCATCCAGAACTGTCAGGCAGCTCGGCTCAGGAGGCTCCAAACCCTGAAGTGCTGATGGCCAAAGCTATTATGGTGAGTTATGGGTGGTGTGAGGGACCCCCATGGGGAAGGAGGGGCAGAGAGGGGCTTTGGGGAAGGGCTTGTGCATCTGCTGGAGAGGAGGACCCTTCTGGCTTAGGGCATGGGGTTGCCAATCCCCTGGAAAGACAAGCCTGACGTTTGGGGTCGGAGCCGTCCTCTGGAGACCCCTGGATGGAGCTGGACTTTCCTCCTCTGCTCTCTTCCAGCACATCTTTGGCCAAGAGGAGGCCCTCCTCCAGCTGAGGTGAGTGGGGCCACCAGGCATTTTTAAACCACAGAGCTTCACGCCATAAACATGTCCCTCTTCAGGTTAAAAAACATGCAGCATAAACAACTGCTGCTTAAAGAAATGCAGATAAGAACCTAGGGGCCCTGCTGGAACCAACACTCCTTTATCACATTTGTCTTTTCTGTGAACCGCCCTGAGACCTCTGGGTATAGGGTGGTATATAAATTCAATCAATCAATCAATCAATCAATCAATCAATCACCAAATGTCCATGGCAAGTCCACAAGCAGAAGCCAAACATAACAAGGAGCTCATGAGCACGACAGCAGCACTTTCCATACCTGCAATTCAAGCATACTGCCTCCAGCCATGGAGGCAATCTAATGAGCCCTTGTATCTGAGAAACTAGCTGTTCAGTCTTTTGGGTCCTAGTCCAAAAAATAAATCCTGAATTTTTAAAAATGTATGTCGTGTTAAGGAACACCGCAGTTTTATTTCATTGAAATCTTGAGCATTCTCCATCTGGCAACACCTTCAAATGATTTTTCATGGGAGACACCTGAAGTTCCCACTGAAACTAATGGAAGGTGGAAAGCTCAGCGTCATGATTAACTTAAAAACTTAAATATACTTGCACAAAATAAAAAAAAAATGTTTTAATAAACACGTATTATGTTACGAGGGAGCCTTCCCAGACCCGCTAAAAGAGGCGGTTATTAAACCGCTTCTTAAAAAACCATCTTTGGATGCGGCCAATATGGCCAACTATCGCCCAGTCTCAAATCTTCCATTCTTGGGCAAGGTGATTGAGCGAGTGGTTGCTGAACAACTCCAGGCACGCCTGGAAGAAGCGGACCATTTGGATCCCTTCCAATCGGGATTCAGACCTCATCATGGGACTGAAACTGCCTTGGTCGCACTGGTCGATGATCTCCGGCGGGCTAGGGACAAAGGTGAGAGCTGTTGCCTAGTTCTGCTGGATCTCTCAGCGGCTTTTGACACCATCGACCATAACATCCTTCTGGACCGTCTAGAGGGATTGGGAGCTGAGGGCACTGTTATACAGTGGTTCCGCTCCTTCCTCCTGGGCTTCCTCCTGGATGTTCAGAAAGTGGTGGTGGGGGAGGAGTGTTCAGACCCCTGGGCTCTCACTTGTGGGGTACCTCAGGGTTCTGTCCTCTCCCCCATGCTTTTTAACATCTATATGCAGCCGCTGGGAGAGATCATCAGGGGGTTTGGACTGGGTGTTCATCAGTATGCGGATGATACCCAGCTCTACCTCTCTTTCAAATCAGAACCAGTGAAGGCGGTGAAGGTCCTGTGTGTGTCTGGAGGCGGTTGGAGGATGGATGGCGGCTAACAGATTGGGGTTGAATCCTGACAAGACAGAAGTACTGTTTTTGGGGGACAGGAGGCGGGCAGGTGTGAAGGACTCCCTGGTCCTGAATGGGGAAACTGTGCCCCTGAAGGACCAGGTGCGCAGCCTGGGAGTCATTTTGGACTCACAGCTGTCCATGGAGGCGCAGGTTAACTCTGTATCCAGGGCAGCAGTCTACCAGCTCCATCTGGTACGCAGGCTGAGACCCTCCCTGCCCGCGGACTGTCTCGCCAGAGTGGTGCATGCTCTAGTTATCTCTCGCTTGGATTACTGCAATGCGCTCTACGTGGGGCTACCTTTGAAGGTGACCCGGAAACTACAACTAATCCAGAATGCGGCAGCTAGACTGGTGACTGGGAGCGGCCGCCGAGACCACATAACACCGGTCTTGAAAGACCTACACTGGCTCCCAGTACGTTTCCGAGCACAATTCAAAGTGTTGGTGCTAACCTTTAAAGCCCTAAATGGCTTCGGTCCAGTATACCTGAAGGAGCGTCTCCACCCCCATCGTTCAGCCCGAACACTGAGGTTATTATTATTATTATTATTACTATTAGGCTTAAAATTGACTAATTGGAGGTCGTGTGCCTTGTGTAGGGGGGAAAAGTTTTAAATAAAATGCCTTAACCTGCCACCTCGCCTCAAAACAAAGAACAGGAAACTAATGTTGCCCCAAGGTATAATATGCAAGATTTATAATATCATAAAATCACACATTTTATACAGCTGTGTATGATAGGTTGCAAGAACATCGAGCGGAAGAGTTCGTTCTCATGATCTTTTCATTTGTTTTCATGCTCCATCATCAGAGGTGGCTGCTCGGTATCTGTAGCAATAGAGCTTGTTGTCTGCACCACCACTCAACAGCAACTATAGAGCAGGGAAGAAAAATCTAGTTATAATGAGACAATATTCAGAAACATTCATTTCCCCCCATCTAGACCAAGTAAAAACGTATATACAGTGGTCCCTTGGTTCCTGAACGGCTTAGTTGTCAAACAAATCGGCTCCCAAACACCGCAAACCCGGAAGTAAGTGTTCCGGTTTGTGAACGTTTCTTGGAAGCTAAACGTCCATTGCGGCTTCCGATTGAGTGCAGAAAGCTCCTGCAGCCAATCGGAAGCTGGGCCTTGGTTTTTGAACGGTTTCGGAAGTCGAATGGACTCCCAGAATGGATTAAGTTTGAGAACCAAAGTACCACTGTACTAGGAAAAACAATTTTTCATCAAAACTTGCATAAGAAACGCAAGGCACGATATCACAGGTTTCCAAATGCTTAATGCAAAGGAAGGAGTATATAGGAAAAGGCTACGGTAATTCATATTCTGGCTTATTGAGCAGACATATGATTAATACGGGACCCAGGTGGCGCTGTGGGTTAAACCACAGAGCCTAGGGCTTGCCGATCAGAAGGTCAGCGGTTCGAATCCCTGCGACGGGGTGACCTCCCGTTGCTCGGTCCCAGCTCCTGCCCACCTAGCAGTTCGAAAGCACGTCAAAGTGCAAGTAGATAAATAGGAACCGCTCCGGCGGGAAGGTAAACAGTGTTTCCATGCGCTGCTCTGGTTCGCCAGAAGCGGCTTTGTCATGCTGGCCACATGACCTGGAAGCTGTACGCCGGCTCTCGGCCAATAAAGCGAGATGAGCGCCGCAATCCCAGAATCGGACACGACTGGACCTAATGGTCAGAGGTCCCTTCACCTTTACCTTATGATTAATACAACCAATTGTGCCTTGGAACTTTTGCCTGCCTTAATGTTAGGAACAGAAACTTCACAATGTCTTAAATCCACAATATAAAGAGAAGCAACATAAAATGCTATAAACAAAAAACAACTGGTCATGTTGCATGATATCTAACATCAGCGTCCCAAAAGAGAAAGGACTTCCACTTGTGCAACCAGACTTCCCGTCCCTGTCCCTTCTCCCGATCCATTCTGCAGGCTTGGGGAAAAACCCAGAACAGGTTTCGGGGCACACGGAGAGAGGATGTCCCATTGCACAGGCAGGTCTTTGCAGTAACAAGACCTTGTTGGGTGTAACCCAAAGCTTCTGCAAAATCACATACATTCTTTCAAGTAGTTTTCAGATAAATCACTTTCACAAGTTGAACCTTTGCTGTTCTGCATTGCATAAGTAATGAATATTTATAATCTCCGGCGGGCTAGGGACAAAGGTGAGAGCTGTTTCCTGGTTCTGCTGGATCTCTCAGCGGCCTTTGACACCATCGACCATAACATCCTTCTGGACCGTCTAGAGGGTTTGGGAGCTGGGGGCACTGTTATACAGTGGTTCCACTCCTTCCTCCTGGGCCGTGTTCAGAAAGTGGTGGTGGGGGATGAGTGTTCAGACCCCTGGGCTCTCACTTGTGGGGTACCTCAGGGTTCTGTCCTCTCCCCCATGCTTTTTAACATCTATATGCAGCCGCTGGGAGAGATCATCAGGGGGTTTGGACTGGGTGTTCATCAGTATGCGGATGATACCCAGCTCTACCTCTCTTTCAAATCAGAACCAGTGAAGGCGGTGAAGGTCCTGTGTGAGTGCCTGGAGGCGGTTGGAGGATGGATGGCGGCTAACAGATTGAGGTTGAATCCTGACAAGACAGAAGTACTATTTTTGGGGGACAGGGGGCGGGCAGGTGTGGAGGACTCCCTGGTCCTGAACGGGGTAACTGTGCCCCTGAAGGACCAGGTGCGCAGCCTGGGAGTCATTTTGGACTCACAGCTGTCCATGGAGGCACAGATTAATTCTGTATCCAGGGCAGCTGTCTACCAGCTCCATCTGGTAGGCAGGCTGAGACCCTCCCTGCCCGTGGACTGTCTCGCCAGAGTGGTACATGCTCTAGTTATCTCTCGCTTGGACTACTGCAATGCGCTCTACGTGGGGCTACCTTTGAAGGTGACCCGGAAACTACAACTAATCCAGAATGCGGCAGCTAGACTGGTGACTGGGAGCAGCCGCCGAGACCACATAACACCGGTCTTGAAAGACCTACACTGGCTCCCAGTACGTTTCCGAGCACAATTCAAAGTGTTGGTGCTGACCTTTAAAGCCCTAAATGGCTTCGGTCCAGTATACCTGAAGGAGCGTCTCCACCCCCATCGGTCAGCCCGGACACTGAGGTCCAGTGCCGAGGGCCTTCTGGTGGTTCCCTCGCTGCGTGAAGCCAAGTTACAGGGAACCAGGCAGAGGGCCTTCTCGGTAGTGGCACCCGCCCTGTGGAACGCCCTCCCTTCAGATGTCAAAGAGAACAACAACTACCAGACCTTTAGAAGACATCTGAAGGCAGCCCTGTTTAGGGAGGCTTTTAATGTTTTATAGATTATTGTATTTTAATGCTCTGTTGAAAGCCGCCCAGAGTGGCTGGGGAAACCCAGCCAGATGAGCGGGGTATAAATAATAAATTATTATTATTATTATTATTATTATTATTATTATTATTATTATTATAAATCACCACACATATCCAACTACATAAACAGCATGTGCTGCGAAGATACTTTGGTTTCCACCCCATTCCCGTTCCCGACAAAGCTCTTACCCCTGTTTCTGTCCATTCCACACACAAAACCTTGTCTTCATGAGCAGCCAAGTCGTAGAGAGGCGCCTTGCAACTGCAGGAAACAGATATTAGACAGCCATACTAGTTATATTACATGGAAATAAAAGCATTCTGATGGCTAATTGCTGAAATCAGTCAGCAAATTCCTTCTACGTAAACTTCCCCTCCTACTCTCATTCTTCTGTCATCTTTTCGGTAAGATCCAACTGCAGAAGATTCTTACTGTCATTCAATCAAGAACTTCTGCTGGCACAAGGTTGGGGATGGAGGGAGGTGGTGGCGATTTTTGCAGATTTCCCATTCCTCCTGCAGCCCCCTAGAAATTGGGACCAGAAAATTTGGGGGAGAACATGGGAGGTGGTGATGAACACTGCAGGATGACTCAACAAAAATATCCTCCTCACTTCCATCAGTGGGAGAAAAAGTCCACTCCTGGGATGCTTCTGCAAAGTCTGGGTCCAAACTACTATTTCACTTTTGAAATTATGATTTAATCATAAGCAAGTGCTGATTTTGACCTATAAAGCTCTACACTGCTTAGGACTCCAATACCTCAAGGACCATCTCTTCTCTATATGAACCAGACCAGACACTATGGTCTTCATCAAAGGCCCTTCTCTGTGTGCCCCACTCAAGGAAGATGAGGGTGACCACATATGAACAGGCCTTTTCGTTGGTGGCCTCCCATCCAATGAATGTTTTTGGAGGGAGATGTCCCCTGGCACCATCCTTGTCACTCTCTGGGTGCCAGGCTAAGACCTTTTTGTTTACCCAGGCCTTTGGTTAATTGATCTTGTTCCTTACAGTGATCCTCATCTTTCAATGGGGTGGGTAAGACTTGTCCTTATTAATGTGTTTCTGGATGAGCATTTTAATATATTTTGCATTGTTCACTGTTTTAATTCTTATTGTTCTGAACTGCTTTTAAGTATTGCATTCTATCTTGCCAAGTCACTTTGAGACTTCATGTTGTATAAAGCAATTGGTAAATGCAATAAATAAATAAAAACACTGTCTTGCTGTGCCATAATCCTTAGAAAAACAGAATTGCATCAAACACAATGCTTAGGGACACGTTTCCAGGCGCAGGATTAACATCGAGGAGAATATTGCTAAAATCAGACTTAAGATCTATTCAGAACCCTTCAAATCAACATCAATTGCCCTAAATATTCCAAGAACCTATAGTGACATTTCTTCAGTTTGTGTGTCATCTAGTAACACAAATCCATATGGCAAAAGTCAAACAAAAACCCGGGGTTTAAAGCAGGGGTCAGCAAACTTTTTCAGCAGGGGGACGGTCCACTGTGCGTCAGACCTTGTGGGGGGCTGGACTATATTTTTTTTGGGGGGGGGGGAAATGAGCAAATTCCGATGCCTCACAAATAACCCAGAGATGCATTTTAAATAAAAGGACACATTCTACTCATGTAAAAACACGATGATTCCTGGACCGTCTGCAGGCCGGATTGAGAAGGCGATTGGGCCGGATCCAGCCCCCAGGCCTTAGTTTGCCTACCCCCAGTTTAAAGTTTACCTTCTTGTGTCCCAGAGTTTGACAACGTTGTCTAAAGAACCAGAGATGAGCTGCTGTTCGTGTGTGGGTGACCACTTCACTGATGTCACCCAACCAGTATGTGAAGTAAGAGAAAGCAGTACCAAAGAACCATCTGAAAAGAAGTAGAAAAGTCTCACTAGCCACAACTGATGAGTCACACAAGACACTTAAAATTTTTACAAGCATATAGCAGGGTGAATGTGAGTACGCAATGGATACAAAAATAGTAATAACCAGCATTTTTAGTAAATGTGCTGAAATCAAACAGAAAGTAGGAGACAATGACCACTCCCTAGATGAAATGTTTCTTTACGAAGACCAAAACAATTGCTTGTTTATTAAAAGTAGCACATTAGTGATATGATCAGTAAAAACAGGACATCCGCAAGCCAAATGAAGGAATTAGGAAGTTGCCATATAACAGGTCAGATTTTTTTATCCGTCTAGCCCAGATCTGTGTACCCAGACTGGCAGCTGCTCTCCAATGTCTCAGGCAAGAGAATAATCTTTCATACAACTTACTATAATAATTTATTATTTGTACCCCGCCCATCTGGCTGAGTTTCCCCAGCCACTCTGGGCAGCTCCCAATCGAGTGTTAAAAACAATACAGCATTAAATATTAAAAACTTCCCTAAACAGGGCTGCCTTCAGATGTCTTTTAAAAATAGGATAGCTGCTTATTTCCTTGACCTCTGCTGGAAGGGCCTTCCACAGGGCAGGCGCCACTATGGAGAGGGCCCTCTGTCTGGTTCCCTGTAACCTCACTTCTCGCAATGAGGGAACTGCCAGAAGGCCCTCGGCGCTGGGTCTCAGTGTCCAGGCTGAACGATGGGGGTGGAGACACTCCTTCAGGTATACAGGACCGAGGCCTGTTCCTTCCTAACTAGAGGTGCCAGGGACCGGACCAGACACGGTGTATGGTGAAACATGTCCTCTATCACTGAGTGATGATCCCTGCATATAGAGAGCTTTAGAAATGCTGCCATAAGCATAGAAGTGGAAGATTATAGCAGCTCTTCCTGACTCCGGGTTACGAAAGTATGCCACCAGTCAATCAGGGTTGGGAAGCCTCACCAGAAAACATATTTGAAAGCATGTATGTACAGCCCAATAAATGCATGAAATAATAATAATTTTAAAAATGTAACTCGTGTGTGTGTCTACATGTGCACAAACTATTTGCAAAAATTATCTAAAATTACACTCTGTTCTACCCACCTTTGGTACGAGGGTCCCATAACCTAATATGTCTGTCAGTGCTTCCAGAGGCTAAACGCCGACACAATGGCGAGAAGGATATAGAGTTGAACACTTTGTTTCCAGTCTATGTAAAAATAAGAGTAGAAAGAAGCAGGGTGGATTTAAATCATTTTTTTACAGAAAGACTCATTCTTGCTGGTATCGTCTTAATATTTACAACTAGATGAAGGTTTCATTTTTTGAATAATAAATTTTCAGAGTAGTTTTTACATTTATATCAAAAATTGCTGGCTTGCTTATACTATTAGAAATACATAGACAGATAGTTAGGAGATTATTGTAAGATTTAATAAGTTAACTGTTTATATTTGGACAACTTTTCTGCTGTACTTTATTGGAAGGAGAAAAATAATCATTTCCTTAATAACAATTTATGTAACTAAAACAATAACATTATAGCATATGTATCCATGTTTGTTAACTGATGTGGTTAAACTTTTTTTTAAAAACAACAACAACTTAGACTGAGTTTTAGCACACATGAAAAACTTAACAAATCCTTATTCCCTGATGAATTGGACTATAATGTAACTTAAATAGAAAATTATCTTTAGAAAGATTTTTCCTCCAAAAGAATTTTATTTTAAAAATCTGATTTAAATTTTAAAAATCCGATTTTTCTTTTTAAGTCATCGATTTTTATCCACCCTGAGTAGAAGTACCGTATTTCCCCCTTTTTAAGACACAGTCTTATAATTTTTTTTCCTCAAAAGAACACAGGGTGGCTTATTTTTGGGGGATGTCTTATTTTTATTACGTCAGTATGGTACGGTACAGCCTCCCCCTGCGCGCTGAGCAGGCAGGGCAGAACTCCGCAAGAGGCGCGTTCCCCCCCCCCCCCGCGCCTCTCACTGGTTCGCTGGCTCCCTGCACACGGGGAACAGGCGGGGCAGGAAGAGGCGTCTCCCCCCGTGCCTCTCCCTGCGCGCTAAGCAGGCGGGGCAGAACTCTGCAAGAGGCGCGTTTCCCCCCCGTGCCTCTCACTGGTTCGCTGGCTCCCTGCGCATGCAGGAGGGGCTGAGGAGGCGACGGGAACAATGGCGGCACCACGGCTTACTTTTGGGGTACGTCTTACTTCTCACAAAGGTAAAAAAACCCTGCCATGGCTTACTTTATGACTATGTATTAAAAAAGGGGAAACAGGGTAATTAATGAATTGCTCTTTAGATTTTGTACAAAACTCTCTGTTGAAGGCAGTTAAGCAATCTGAGAAACGGCGAACTTGGTTTGGAAGTGAACTCACCAAAGTTGATTTGAGGCCTCCCGTTTCAACATCCCACACCTTAATTGTGTGATCCCATGAAGCACTGCATATTTCATCTGTATCTGACCAAAGTACAGAAGAGACTGATTCTGTATGACCCGAGAGGGTTGTAACAGGAGTCTAGACAGGAAAAATAAGTATTGGGAGGATATGGTTATTGAAATATTTCATTTTGTGAAACGAGCTTGTTCACTAAAGCTGTTAAGTCTATACATATACTATAGGAATTGCTCCCAAGTAAATGTGCATGGGATTGTGCCATTTCCCTCCATTTCAACCCATGGGAGTTGGCTCCAGGGCTCAGTAGACTTACGGCAGCAGCTGGCCAATGCCTCCTCTCTCCCTTGGCGACTGCAGCTGCCATCTTAGTCCCCCCCCTCCCAAAAGCAATGCATCTGCTGTTGCATTCTAGGCCAGTGATGGCTAACCTTGACACCCCAGATGTTTTGGAACTACAACTCCCATCATCCCTAGCTAACAGGATCAGTGGTCAGGGATGATGGGAGTTGTAGTCCCAAAACATCTGGAGTGTCAAGGTTAGCCATCACTGCTCTAGGCAAAAACAAGGCACACAACTGTGCCAATCAGCACATTTTTGTGTCAGCCACTATGTGTTCTTAGCTGTGGGACACAGTTATCTCTGGACAAGGAATGGCTTACTGGAGGAGGAGACACTCTGTGCATCATAAAAATAACAGTACAACAAGCTAGAAATGCCAAAAAGGGTAAACCCCTCCACAGATTCCCTCTGGTTGACAATGCTGAGCCCCAAGAGTGATTTAGAACTAGGAAAGCACCATCTCCCAGCTGACAAAAATGTCCAAGCTGATCTTGAGATGGAGGAGGAGCTCAAGGAGGCATCCAATAAAGGTAAATGTTGTAGTAACGGGTGATATCAATTACCATCACATATACTGGATAAATGTGTGTTCCAGTCACAAAAGAGGCAACATTTCTAGATAGCCTCAATGACTGTGCCCTAGGACAGCCAGCCACAGAACCAACCAGAGGATCAGTGACTCTGGACTTTTATTTCGTGGTTGCCAGGACCTTCATTTACACTGAGGTCCAGCGCCAAGGCCTTCTGGTGGTTCTCTCAGTGCAAGAAGTGAGGTTACAGGGAACCAGGCAGAGGGCCTTCTCAGTAGTGGCGCCCACCCTGTGGAACACCCTCTCATCAGATGTCAAGGAAATAAACAACCATCTGACTTTTAGGAGACATCTGAAGGCAGCCCTGTTTAGGGAAGTTTTCAATGTTTGATGTTTTATCGTGTCGTACCTTGGAAGTCGAACAGCCTATAGTTCTCGAACGTTTTGGCTCCCGAATGATGGAAACCTGGAAGTGACTTCTGGTTTTTTAACGTTCTTTTGGAAGCTGAATGTCCGACGGGGCTTCCGTGGCTTCTGATTAGCTGCAGCAGCTTCCTGCAGCCAATCATAGAATCATAGAGTTGGAAGAGACCACAAGGGCCATCCAGTCCAACCCCCTGCCAAGCAGGAAGCCGAGCTTTGGTTTTCGAACATTTTGGAAGTCGAGCGGACTTCCGGAACGGATTCCGTTCGACTTCCAAGGTACGACTGTATTCTGTTGGGATCAGCCCAGAGTGGCTGGGGAAACCCAGCCAGATGGGTGGGGTATCATTATTATTATTATTATTATTATTAAGTTGTTGATCTCTCTCAAAACAGTGATCACGGTGCTATCAAATCCCACATATATATATAAGTGGAAAATTGCCAGGCACAACTAACTTGGATGGCTCTAAAAGGGATTTAGACAAATTCATGGAGGGTAAGGCAATTGATTGCGAGTCATGATGGCTGTGTACCACCTTCAATACTGAAGGATATATGCCTCAAAATACTGGGGGACACAAGTAGGAAGGATGATGTAGCACTCAAATCCTGCTTGCAGTTTCCCATGTGCATCGGATTGGCCAACGTGAGAACGGGATGCTGGACTACATGGGCTTTTGATCTGACTCAGCAGGGCTTTTCTTATGTGCAAGTGGAACTTACAGAGCACTGCATTTGGGGGAAACTAAGGCAAATGTCACAACTGCAGCCAGCAGGTCCCTGGAGGTATAGCTGGCTGGTAATGCTAGGCCCGAACCCCACATCCCCTCAAAGGAATTTCTACACAATCCAGCTTTATCTTACTCTTGTTAGTCCCAGCTGCTCAGTTTTCTGCTTTTTCCTTGGTCTGTTTGCCGCATCTTCCGTTTCCATTTCATCCTCTTCATCTGTAGGCACTGAAATAAAAAAATAGGGTCATTTTAACCAAACGACCACTCGCAGGTCAATCTCCTATTGCTATAAATTGAATTTTTGTAAACTGCCAAAAAAAGGAGAAATAAATCTAATTATCAACAAATCTATGATATGAAATATCACTGATTAGTCATCATTTACACGCCAGCCTACTGTTCGCACACATTTTTCCCACGAACACTTATCAATTGCCATATTAACTCAATTTCATGGAAGCAAGCGTTTTAGTCAATGGGGGCAATCCAAGTATGAGCTAGATGTCGTCCAATGGGATTAACTTCCAAATAAAAGCTTTTGGAATTGTGGAGCCAGCTTGCTGTGGTCATACTAGTTGCTTAAGGTCAGGTGTGGGTAACCCTGGCTTTTTAGACATTGCTGAACTACACCACTTATCATCCCGGGCCACTGAACCTATTTGTTGGGAGCTGATGGGCATTGTAGTTCAGCAACATCTGGAGGGCCAAAGGTTTCCCACACCTGCTTTAGATTCCTGTGACATCTTAATTTTATTGTGGCAGAGGTTTTGGGGGCTTCTCTCAGGAACATGAAGTGTTTTGCCTGATTTTTTATTTACATAAGATCAGTTCTCAGATTGAAGATCACAGCCGCAGCACTCCTCTCTCAGTCCTGCAGCTGCTGCTAAAATATGGTTTAGTACATCCAGATTTGTAGTTTGCTTCCCCTCCAGATAATCCACGAATTGTAACTAACGTTTACGAGTGACACAATCCACAAGCCTGGGCTCATTCTGATACACCACTTAACCCAGCGTTTGGAAATGCAACAAGGAAGTTGGAACAACAATGCATATGTGGTGGAGCTGCACCCCGATTAAGTACTTCTGGGGAGAAATACATGAGTTGAAAAAAAATGTTTAAAATCCCACTAATGAAAAAACCCAGAGGCTTACCTACTGGGCCTATTAGGGAAAGAAATATCGAAATCGGGGGGGGGGGGATTCTTATATGCGACCACCGCAGCTAGGATACTAATAGCATCTAAATGGAAAGCTAAAGAACTACCTACCAAGGAGGAATGGAGTCTCAAATTAAATGACTACGGTATTTAAAATTGGCTAAACTAACAGCATCCATATGACAGCAGTCAAATCAAAAACTAAAAAATGAATGGCAATGCTTTGATGACTATATGGCAAAATACTGCTCTAAAAAAGACATGCTAATATGCTTAGATTAAGAATGTAAATGCATCAAAACAATAAATTATCAATGACATATGTATGTATATAGAGAAAATAAAAACAACCAGAATGCAATAAGGGTAAAATTGAATCTAGAGAAGACGAGTAGCGGTGGAGGGAAGTTAAACAGGGTGGTGGGTTCATTTTATTTTCTTTATGTTCTTCCTCCCCCCTTCATTTTTGGATATTGTATAATGATTTAATGTTTCTTTTCTGTTATATATCATTTCTCTTTTTCTCTTAAATTGTATGACAGAAAATCTAAATAAAAATTTGAAAAAACAACCATCAGCGTTTCTCAAACTTGAGTCTCCAGCTGTTGTTAGTCTACAGCTCCCATCATCCCTAGCTAGCAGGACCATAATAAATAAAATGAAATAAAATAAAATAATAATTTATTATTTATACCCCACCCATCTGACTGGCTTTCCCCAGTCACTCTGGGCGGCTCCCAACAGAATATTAAAAACACGATAAAACATCAAATATTAAAAACTTCCCCAAACAGGACTGCCTTCAAATGTCTTCTAAAAGTCAGATAGTTGTTTATCTCCTTGACATCTGATGGGAGGGCGTTCCACAGGGCGGGTGCCACTACCGAGAAGGTCCTCTGCCTGGTTCCCTGTAGCCTCACTTCTCGCAGTGAGGGAACCACCAGAAGGCCCTTGGAGCTGGACCTCAGTGTCTGGGCTGAACAATGGGGGTGGAGACGCCCCTTCAGGTATACTGGGCTGAGGCCGTTTAGGGCTTTAAAGGTCAACACCAACACTTTGAATTGTGCTCAGAAACGTACTGGGAGGCAATGTAGGTCTTTCAGGACCGGTGTTATATGGTATTGGCGGTCGCTCCCAGTCACCAGCCTAGCTGCCGCATTTTGGATTAGTTGTAGTGGTCCACGATGGAGGAGTTGTAATCCAACAACAGCTGGGGACCCAAGTTTGAGAAACACTGACTTCAACCAAACCACAGCTTAGCACTGGTTAACGTGCTGGCAGCAGGGCCAGCGATGGAGCACTGCGGTTGTGATCTTCACTCCGAGAGCTATTGCAATAGCTACTCTGGCAAACCAGGTCACCTTGGCCTGTCCTTCGATAGCGACTATTTCCCCATGCGTCACAGAAGTGGGGCCACGCTCCTAGCCCTGATCCTAATGTTGCACCCTATTTTCCATGCTTTTCTATTCCTTCCTGTGTTGAAAGCAACATCTAACAAGGAAGCCCTTCCTGTAAACAGCGGCTTATGCACATGGGGCTCCAGGGGAATCGGACATCCTCATAATCTGGAGAGATTGAGATGGAAGCGGGCTCTGTTCCTACGTGCGAGTTAAGCACATCAATAGGACTTTGAGGTATTTTTTTTATGGAGCTATGAGACAGACACTGGGTTACAGGTGGCCTGTGCAGGTCACACATTAATTGAACCTAACCCCTACGGCGAAATGAAGTATTCTCCAAACTCACAGGACTGATATACATGCACACGTGGGAATCTACAATTCTGCAACCCGGCACCACATTTTGAACTTCTTGTGCAGTCAGCAAAAGTATTTGCATGCAGCTTCAAACTGCAATGTCTGGGGCAGCTTCAGTTTGCCAAAAAAAGGTGGTTCGGGTTCACGAAAAGAAGGGTGCGCCACTCAGAGGTTTCATTTACAAATAGGCAGTATACAAATCCTGTTAAATAAATTAATTTACCGGCTCATAAAAATGCAGAGTTGTAGACAAAGGAGCTGGGAGTTATTAGATGAAAGGCCAAAGGAAGTACATAGTTAAACACTGATCTTACCTGCAGACCAGATCTTTAGCATCTTATCCCAGGATCCACTGCAAAACTAAACACATGACAAAACAATTTTTTTAAAAATGGTACATTTTAGCTAGCTATCATTTGTGATGTTTTTCCATGTATAAGACGCCCACATGTATAAGACAACCCCTATTTTTTTGAACACAAAATTAAGAAATCGGGCCAGAGCCCAGGCCTGAACCTGAGTCTGGGTTACCCGCGCCAGAGCCCAAGTTTGAACCACAGCCTGGGCTGCCTGCACCTGCACCTGCGCCACAGCCCGAACCCGACCCAAGCCACCCATACCAGAGCCAGAGCCCAAATCCATGTGCATTCAACATCCATGTATAAGACGACCCCCAATTTTTGACTAAAATCTTTTAGCAAAAAACATTGTCTTATAGATGGAAAAATAGGCTTGATTTGACTCCAAACCAGATTCAAACAGGACCCAGGGGACGTTCCCTTACCCTTTTGAATGAGCTTTTACATTTTATTTAAAAAATCTTGAGGCTGAAAGCACCTTCCTCAGCCTTCAGCTAAACAATTCCTCACCCAAAAAATTCCCCATGGTTTTACTGGAGAAGAATAGAAAATCAGGAAGTGGGGGAGGGAGGTACAGAAAGAGAGATGGCTGCCCCATGCCATAATTTCACATCTCTGAGTGTTTACAGAACACTCTGTAATCATGGGCCGTCCCCTGAGCCCACTAGATGACATCACAAGGGATCATTGCCTTAGGAGAGCGAGAAAAATTCTCAGGGACGATTCACACCCCGGCCAGCACCTCTTTAATCTTCTACCCTCGGGAGATATAGAAGCATAATCAGTCATAAAGGTAAAGGGACCCCTGACCATTAGGTCCAGTCATGACTGACTCTGGGGTTGCGGCGCTCATCTCGCTTTATTGGCCGAGGGAGCCGGCGTACAGCTTCCGGGTCATGTGGCCAGCATGACTAAGCCGCTTCTGGCGAACCAGAGCAGCGCACGGAAATGCCGTTTACCTTCCCACCGGTTGTTGTTGTTCAGTCGTTCAGTCGTGTCCGACTCTTCGTGACCCCATGGACCAGAGCACGCCAGGCACGCCTATCCTTCACTGCCTCTCGCAGTTTGGCCAAACTCATGTTAGTAGCTTCGAGAACACTGTCCAACCATCTCGTCCTCTGTCGTCCCCTTCTCCTTGTGCCCTCAACCTTTCCCAACATCAGGGTCTTTTCTAGGGAGTCTTCTCTTCTCATGAGGTGGCCAAAGTACTGGAGCCTTAACCTCAGGATCTGTCCTTCTAGTGAGCACTCAGGGCTGATTTCTTTAAGAATGGATAGGTTTGATCTTCTTGCAGTCCATGGGACTCTCAAGAGTCTCCTCCAGCACCATAATTCAAAAGCATCAATTCTTCGGCGATCAGCCTTCTTTATGGTCCAGCTCTCACTTCCGTACATTACTACTGGGAAAACCATAGCTTTAACTATACGGACCTTTGTTGGCAAGGTGATGTCTTTGCTTTTTAAGATGCTGTCTAGGTTTGTCATTGCTTTTCTCCCAAGAAGCAGGCGTCTTCTAATTTCGTGAGTGCTGTCACCATCTGCAGTGATCATGGAACCCAAGAAAGTGAAATCTCTCACTGCCTCCATTTCTTCCCCTTCTATTTGCCAGGAGGTGATGACACCAGTGGCCATGATCTTAGTTTTTTTGATGTTGAGCTTCAGACCATATTTTGCGCTCTCCTCTTTCACCCTCATTAAAAGGTTCTTTAATTCCTCCTCACTTTCTGCCATCAAGGTTGTATCATCAGCATACCTGAGGTTGTTGATATTTCTTCCGGCAATCTTAATTCCGGTTTGGGATTCATCCAGTCCCGCCTTTCGCATGATGAATTCTGCATATAAGTTAAATAAGCAGGGAGACAATATACAGCCTTGTCGTACTCCTTTCCCAATTTTGAACCAATCAGTTATTCCATATCCAGTTCTAACTGTAGCTTCTTGTCCCACATAGAGATTTCTCAGGAGACGGATGAGGTGATCAGGCACTCCCATTTCTTTAAGAACTTGCCATAGTTTGCTGTGGTCGACACAGTCAAAAGCTTTTGCATAGTCAATGAAGCAGAAGTAAATGTTTTTCTGGAACTCTCTAGCTTTCTCCATAATCCAGCGCATGTTTGCAATTTGGTCTCTGGTTCCTCTGCCCCTTCGAAATCCAGCTTGCACTTCTGGGAGTTCTCGGTCCACATACTGCTTAAGCCTGCCTTGTAGAATTTTTAGCAAAACCTTGCTAGCGTGTGAAATGAGCGCAATTGTGCGGTAGTTGGAGCATTCTTTGGCACTGCCCTTCTTTGGGATTGGGATGTAGACTGATCTTCTCCAATCCTCTGGCCACTGCTGAGTTTTCCAAACTTGCTGGCATATTGAGTGTAGCACCTTAACAGCATCATCTTTTAGAATTTTGAATAGTTCAGCTGGAATATCATCACTTCCACTGGCCTTGTTGTTAGCAAGGCTTTCTAGAGCCCATTTGACTTCCACTCTTCCCACCGGAGCAGTACCTATTTATCTACTTGCACTTTGACGTGCTTTTGAACTGCTAGGTTGGCAGGAGCAGGGACCAAGCAACGGGAGCTCACCCTGTCACAGGGATTTGAACCGCCGACCTTCTGATTGGCAAGCCCTAGGCTCTGTGGTTTAACCCACAGCACCACCTGCATCCCTTATAATCAGTCGTACCAACAGGCTAAAAAACAGTTTCTATCCGTGGGCTGTTAGGCTGCTGAACGGAAAATAATATAGTGCAACTGACTTTTAGGGTTGGTGTGTTGTGCGACAAGAACACAGAGTGCAATGAGATTGAGTGTTTGTGTGCGGGGAGGGAGGCTCAGTTAATTTCATTGTACACAGGTTGTACATTGACAATAAAGGTATTTTTTTATTTTTTATTTTTTTATTATTATTTGTGCAATGCTTCTAGTTATCAGAAGATGGAGAGCAGATGCTGTAGTGTTGCCTTTTATGTGAAACAACATCAACTGCCTCAGCTGCTTGGGTGGAAGGAAAGGGTAGTCAATATAACTTACTTTAGTCCTTGAGCCATCCACAGCGACAGATTCTACGCTCCCTGCATGTCCTCTGCAGCAGTGAAGGGCCTTCACTTTGTTCTTTTCTACATTCCATTCCCACAGCAGGATAGTCTGGTCCATAGACGCACTAAGCAGCAGGCATGACAAACTATCTGAGGGATACAGGCATAGCAGACAGGTTCACACAGCAGTCTTTCCCCAAACCAACCCTCTCCTAATTCTCGCGCTCAAATATGATGAAGAGTTTACAAAATGATTCTAAACAGGCCGAGGATGTGATCAATTTGGAGCTGAGGCAATGCAGAAGGATATCCCAGGGCTACTGGGAATGTAGAAGTGAACAGAATATGACGGTCACTCATACACATTCCCAGTTTAATGGCCATGAATGCAGTCGGAGGCATCAGTATAACATCAGGCAGCCCTGTTTAGGGAAGTTTTAATGCTTGAAGTTTTATTCTGTTTTTAATGTTCTGTTGAAAGCTGCCCAGAGTGGCTGGGGAAACCCAGTCAGATGGGCAGGGTAGAAATAAATAATAATAAATTATTATTATTAATTATTATTATTATTATTATTATTATTATTATTATTACCCAGTGGGACTTTGATCCTGAGGCCTTTGTTTCAACACAAAACTGCCACGTAATGTGGCAACAATTGCACAGGAGGAATCGCAAAGAAGAGTGGAAGTTGAGAGGTGGCTAGGTTACTCTGATGCAGCGAAAGCAAAAAAAGTATTTCGATAAATTTGTTAAGCGTTTAAGGCATGCATCCCCAAACTTCGGCCCTCCAGATGGACTACAATTCCCACTATCCCTGACCACTGGTCCTGTTAGCTAGGGATCATGGGAGTTGTAGGCCAAAACATCTGGAGGGCTGCAGTTTGGGGATGGCTGCTTTAAGGTGTCATTTTCTGTGTTGGATTTCAGTTTGGAAATTACTGAACAATTCAGGGTGGCAAGTTTTCTGTGAGATTTATTTAAGCTGAAACCCCAAACAGAGTAAAATCTACTTACCTTTTTTGACCCAGGCCACATCTTTAACCACATCTACATGTCCAGCAAGCGTCATTATAGGTTTGCCTTCTACCGACCAAATCCGAGAGGTCTGGTCATAGGAGCCTGTCAATATCCTATGGAATTTAGAAGCAAAAAACCCTGCTTGGTGGTTGTCTTTGATTCTTCATAGGATATATCTTCTACTTTATGGGCTTTAATCGAGCACTTGACACACTGTGCAATTTCAATTGTTTTGGAATATGATGCTCAAATATGAGGTTTGTTAATGAAGGATCCTTTCCCGGCAAGGCATTTGGGCTATAGATACTGCGCATAGTTAAAGCTGCAAAACTGTACGACAATGCCACCATCCATTCTCTGCGGGGACATCATGCTAAAATGCTTACTAGATTCACATATACTTACCTTCTGTGTGGTTTGAAAGTTCAAGTGGAGATTTTGAATGGGGAAAAAATATGTTTATTTAAAAGACAGAGGGGAAAGGAGGAAAAGAATGGATAAACTGATGCTGTGCCTTCAACATATAATGCCAGGGCCTTCTCAACACTGGCTCCGACCTGGTGGAACGCCCTGTCTCATGAGACCAGGGCCCTGCAGGATGTGATTTCTTTCCGCAGGGCCTGTAACACAGAGCTGTTCCACTTGGCCTTTGGCTTGGAATCAATTTGATCCCCTCGCCCCTCTTTCCTTTTTTCCTCCTGAGATGGAACTCCTATTTGGGGACTTCCCTGGCATTTTTCTGGCCCATGTAGGACCAGTCTGGATAGTCAGCCTTGGTGAAGAGTTGACGGTTTCTTCCCCAAATAGTTTTGATTTGAGTTTCTACTGAAATGAGGCTGCATTTTAATGTTGTTTTTAATCTTGTTTTTAAGTTGTATTTTAATGAATTGTTTTTATACTTGGTGTTAGCCGCCCTGAGCCCGGTCTTGGGTGGGGAGGGTGGGGTATAAATAAAATTTATTATTAATTAATTATTAAGACAAAAGAAGAATGGATACTAAAACTTACAGAATAAGCAGAAATGGCGAAACTTACCGGAAAAATAAGAAATCAAGGTAACAAACTTTTTATAAAAGAATGGAAATGGTTTATTGAATATTTACAAACAAACTGTAAACAGATAAGGACATTGGCAGGATCATTGTAATAACCTGCAGTTTTATAAGAGGATATATTTAAAGCAGATGAATAAATGAGTAAATTAAGTTAATCTGGAATACAGTGGAACCTCGACTTACATACGCCTCGTCTCGCGGAAGTTCCAAGTTGCGTCCACGGCAAACTCAGAAGTAAACACCAGGTTTGTCGCGATGCACGCATGCGGCTTCTGCCATCTGTGTGTGCACAGCAGTGGCTGCCGCCATCTGCACATGCACAAAAGTGTGCTGCCGCCGAATGCGCATGCGCACAAAGACGCCTCTTCTAGCGTACTGTTTTGACCATTGGACGGACCTCCGGAACGGATTATGTCCATAAGTAGAGGTTCCACCGTATGCAGAAAATATAAAAAATAAATTTAAGGAACCGCAGAAAGAGGGGGAAGGAAGCCGAGTTTTGGAATGTTAAAATGATTGTAAAATAATTGAAATGTATAGAACTGAAAAATCATAAATTTAAAAAATGAAATAATGCAAGGCGATATCTTACAGGCGGTAAGTCAGACAAAAGATTAGGAAAGAAGTAGCATGTCTCCCTTACCACTCTTCTGTAGCTTCAATAGAACTGATCCAATCATCATGGAGCATGCATTCTTCAGGTTGAGGAGCAGTGTACTTTTCAACATACTCTATGGCTACTACTTCTTCCTGCGCACACAAAACACGTCAAGAGAAAGGGTTAGCCATGGAGGTTTCAGAGGAAAATTTCCTCTGCAGCAGATGAGGCTTCACAAGGACTGCAGCTGCTGCTCAGCAGAGAGCGCTCCTCTTTTAAATTGTTTTTCATTTTTATCTGTGTTGTTTTAAATGAGACCACCTTGGCTGTGAGCCCTGGAAGACCTGCACCCTGCCTTACTGGCCCTTTCCCATCTGGCCTGGGAGAGTGGAGTGCGGACTGACTCCAGCTACAAAAGCTGAGGCTGTCGAACAGATTCTTGGGCTGAAGTATTGTTGAGAGAGCTGTTGCTGTCACTGATATTATTGTTGTATTTTTAGTTTCAGATCTTATGATTTATGTGGGAATTGTTTCCATCAGTGTACTTTTTGATGTGTTTTATTTGTTTATGACTTCTGTTATGTTTGTAATTATGTAAATCTTGTCATGTTGTAAGCCGCCTTGAGCGTAGTTTCAGCTATGGAAAGGCGGCATACAAATAACATGATGATGATGATGAGCCTTGGCTCCTTCGTGCAAGACTACCTGCTGAAGATGAATGGTGCAAGCCAGTACCCACTCGCCGTTAGCTTTACTGAGCTACACTGGTAGTCCTGAAATGCTATATTCCAGGTGCAAACTGCCCATCAGGAGTTTTAACAGCAGTGCTAAGCCTGCGCTAGGCAAGAATGTCAGAGGCAAGACCAAAGAGGAAACAGTTCTTCAGGAACTCACAGACGCACTTAGTCTACTCACTGTATACTTATTTAAGATTATGATTTGTATGCTGCTTAGGAAAAGCCATATATAGATATTGAAAACAAAACAAGGTGCTCTTTTATAAGCAGTCCTTATTTTTTTCCAGTTCCCTCCACCCCCATGAAACCAAGGGGGCAAATTACCTGCACCAGCTCCAGGCTAATTCAAGTAAGGGACTCAATTCTGGGGCCTCTCAGGAGAATGCAAGGGCTTTTTGGTCCAATGCATTCAAGGTAATCTCTGCTGCTGGAATGCCTTGTTCCAGGGCCTTACACTGGCTACTGCAAGCAGACCTGTGTCTTATGGGAACAACAGAGGCCTCTGTAGCAGATCTCAACTGCAAACACACTTTTAACCAATCCTAAATCCCCTCTAGCTAGCAGCTCTGGAGGCTTGAATTGCTCTGTCATACATTTGCAAGCTAGACAGCCCGATACAATAAATGAGAGTTTTGCACAAATTTAAGTGGATGGCGCTGTATTTCGTACTCTTACATTTACTCCTAACCCAGAGCCTATATTCTATAGACACACAAACCCACCCCAATGACTTACAGTTGAGATATTTTCCACTTCCATGTGCCTGACCAGGGACATGCGCAAGAACTGTCCGTTGATAAGGAAATCAAATTCCACATATTTGTGGCCTTCTAGAGACAAAGAAAACAAAAAGTGTCAGGTTGAATAGCTTATATGATACACTCAGAAGATGCAGTTTACACTGTACGTTTGAGAAAGCTTGGTGAATGTCTAAAACGTAGCCTTCAGTTATTCCTGTACAATACACACTCATATTACCAAATTATCACAGGCAACCAAACTTTATCCAGGGGAGTACAAACATTCTCAAGTTTTTTGTTAGCAGATAAGATTTAGCTCCCCAAACCAGCAGTAATATCACTGATACACATTACATATTGTCTAGTGCCCCAAATATTTCCACTCTAGTTTGCTTTGCTAAATAAGATATGCTTAGCATTGTGTGTTTAATAGCAACAATTAATTAAGTCTGTAAAACTGTAAACTGTGATTAGTTGTATGTGTGGTAACCACCTCTACAGACTCCTGAAGGAAAGCTAAAAAAAACTCTCGACTAATACCGGTAGCAAGGGGGCAAACTTTTAAAACCATTTCCCTCAAACATAAACGTACCATTTTTTGCTTCCAGCAATTTGTTGATAACATTACTGAGATCAGCAACTTCCGAAGCAGCTGGGACAGAGAAAGGAACATCATCTACTACGTATCTGTGGAGAGAAAACAGTTGCAAACAGTATTCAGAAACGGGTAAAATCAATCTCAAACTTCCAGCATCGTCTTCATGGGAAATACTTTACCTTTTAAGAGCAGACTCTACTAACCACGTACTATACCATCATGTAGGTATGGTAAAGGACCCCTGAACGGTTAAGTCCAGTCAAAGGTGACTATGGGCCCTGCCACCCATATCAAATCCCAGTAACATCCACCCCCAACCTGGATGACCAACCAAACCCAAGATAATTGTTTTGGAATAAAAAAAAAAACCATCTGTGGCACTTTAAAGGCACTAGGCACAAGATTTCCTGCACTTTTGCCCATTTTACAACATGCACAGAATGCTACCCTCATGTGCCACAGATCAAAGCATGTGTGAGAGAGATGACTGAGGCCAAAAAAACCACGAAATGCAAGCACGTGGATACAGATTACACACATATACATAAATCCAATCAACTAGTTTATTGTAAAGATGCTTTGCATATAATTTGCTAATTACAGGTAGCGAGCTAATTGGTCTATAACTACCGGTAGCTGGATTGGATGTAAGGCCCTTTTTGAATATAGGGATGACTACCGCTGTGGCCCAAACTTTGGGAAATAACCCAGATGAATCAATAAATGAGAATATTACTGCCACCAGGGAGGCCCACCAGTAGATGTTAGATTTCAACAGTTCTGGGGGCAAATAATCTACGCCTGGTGCTTTATTGTTTCTTAACTGTGAAATAAGGTTCTTGACTTCAGTTATAGATACTGGAAGCCAGTCTGGTAAGTTTTCCAAAGATTCGGTTATGTGGTTGACCTCATCATCCTGCCCATGATAAGAATGGATGATAATATTGCATACACGTACATATACATCTATATGAATGAATGGCTGAGGTCAAAAGAACATAAAGTGCAAGAGGCAGGCAGCCTAGCAATGCCGAAATGGACTTTGCTTAAGAGGAACGCTTTAACCACAGTTGCCATTGATGGGATGACCGCTATGCCCTTCCAGACCCCGGCGGTGCCCGCGATTCCCACTGAGCACGATTCACTTACTTCGTATCCTCAGTGAAGAAGCGAGCCTGAAGCTGCGCCATTTCGAAGGCTGTGATATTTCTGTCTCTCTCTCTCCCCAGAATCAGCAGCTCCTCGTCCCACGTGGCTTCAGAGTTGCTTCCGCCCTCTGCCGTGGGGGCCGATGGAGTCGCCTCAGCGAGCGATTAGTTTAGTCTGCCCTTAAAGGTAAAGAGCCAGCTTTTATTTTTCTCCCTCTTTTCTCGCCCCCACTTCCTACATAAGCCACGAAGTCGATGGGTTGTTGTTTTTCAATTTGTTCCGCCGTGCACACACACACAAAAAGGCGTACACTATACAGCATTAAAAAATTTTATATTTCCCTCTTCACCCCCCAAAATGAATCCTAGGAGCTGCAGTTCTGGAGCTACAATACTCAGTAAAAGGTAGATAGCCGTGTTGGTCTGTCATAGTCAAAACAAAATAAAATAAAAAAAATCCTTCCAGTAGCACCTTAGAGACCAACTAAGTTTGTTCTTGGTATGAGCTTTCGTGTGCATGCACACTTCTTCAGATACCTAGTAAATTAGTTTTCTCAGTAAATTAGTTTTCAGGGTAGGGAAAATGTGCTTTGTGCTGTAAACTTATGCTGGGTTTGCAGCCTATTATTCCTATCTTTACCCATCTGAGTTGAAGGAAATTGGGTAATATAAAAATAAAACTCATCTCTCTCTCTATATATATATATCTATATATATTCTCTCTCTCTCTCTGAGTCTTATTATTATATTACCCAAATATATATGTGTGTATATGTATGAAATATTTATTTAATACTGCCCTTTATCTAAAGATCTCAGGACGGTTCACAGCATAAAAATACAACATAAAAACTCAGAAGTTCATAATAGAAATAAAAAAGAACAAAAAACTCATAACACCTCCCCTTTCCAAGGTGCGTGTGTGCGCGTATGTGCAATGCATTTGACAACGTTTGCATTTTAATAACCCGTAAACCAGCGTTCTTTGCCATTCCGCATCTCTGCAGAATTGGGCACACCTGAGCGTACGGAATACCCTTTAAAAAAGCACCCATCGGCGAACCCTCCTCCCCCTTTCTAAAAAACCACACACACGTGGATACTCCAGCACTTCCGAGTTTTTCTACGGTGCCCCGCTGGCGCCCGTCGCAAAAAAAAAAAAAAAAAACCCTTCGCCTTCGCTTGCGACTGCCTGGTGGGCGCGGCGCGTGCGTGCTTTGCTGCTGCGCCTGCGCCGTACGGGCGGCCGCGCGGTCTCCACGGCGGTGCCTGCCAGAACCAAGACGAGGTTGAGTAGACTCGTTCTGAATTTTCCCTCCTCCCCCCTCCCCTCCCCTCCCCTCCCCTTTCCCCCTCCCCACCCCCTGGCAGGGCTCGGGCGCGCGGCAGTCGCTGGTCGCGTCACACACGCTGCCGCGCGCCCTGCCCCGCCCTGCCCACCTACTCCTCCTCAGGGAGGGAGGGAGGAAAGAGAGGGGGGGCTGTTTCTGCCTGTCAGGGGGAGGGGGCTCGAGCTAACTCTCTCTCCCACTCCAAATTGGGGTTTAATACTCTGGTGGAGGGGCGCCCCCTCCCTCCCCCACAAATCCCCCCCTTCAGCTCAGTTGTGTGGGGAAAAGCCACGACTCCATTATTATTATTATTATTATTATTATTATTATTAGTGATTTTCAGTTTTATCCATTTCAATAACTTTACAATCGTGTTGACATTTCCAAACTCTACTTCCTTCCCTCTCTCTCTTTGGCTCCTTAAATTTATTTTTAAAACATATTTTCTGCACACGCTAAATGAACTTACTGTATTTTCCCGTGTATAACACGCCCCTGTGTATAAGATGCCCCCTATTTTGGGGGACTCAAAATTAAGAAAATAGGAGGAGATTGCCCCCCATGTATAAGACTACCCACCCCTTTTTAACATTATTTTTTAGTAAAAAGACCTAGTCTTATACAGGGAAAAGTATGGTAATTTGTGCATCTATTCATCTGCATTAAATATATACTCTAATAAAAACTGCATGTTATTACAATAGTCCTGCCCATGTTCTTATCTGTTTTACAGTTCGTTTGTAAATATTCCGTAAACCATTTCTATTCTTTGATGCTAAGCTAACTTAATTTGCACATTTGTTCATCTGCTTTAAATATATCCCCTTATAATGTGTACATTACTGTAATGCAACTTCCCCAAATATTTATATTTTCCAATAGTAAGTAGTAAAGTAATTGGATCTCAGAGACTTGCAAACTACATCCAAAATTGTTTCTGATTGATTATTGGGGTTTTTTTGGCCATCTTGCTGCCAAATGTATTGCAGCAGTCCTGAGGACTAGAAACCTTTTAAAAGAATGGAAATTCTTACAGTTCCAGTGTATGCTTTCTTGCTAACCCATCATAGTATTACCTTGAGATTCTACTAACATGAAAGCTGATTAATTATGTCAGAAAGTTCTGTTTTATTAACGATGAAAAGTAATTTAGCTTTGGGAATGCCAAAGAGGGTTTGCAACACAACCGTACACAAATCTACTAAAAAACCAAATCCCTCAGAGTGCAATGGGTCTTAATGCCTGGTGTAGAATTGCAATTTTAACCACTAATTCAAATGAAAATAGGTATTGGTCTCTGAGATGTGAAATCTACCTAGAAAGGAGGAAATGCTAGGAGAAACTAGACTGTACTATGGCAGAATACCAGGGTTCAGATTCTAAATGTTTCTTTTCTAGTCTGTTCTGTAATGGAAGAAAATGGAGTTGATCATGAAGCCAGCATGGAGAGAGCTAGTGACTTATTGGTCAGCTCTAAAAATACTGAAGAGGTGGAAACTGAGAACCAAGTATTCCAGGTAAATGATCAGTCATATATTTGTTAACTTTCATAGGGTTGCCATATGCCCTCTTTTTCCAGGTCTTTTTCAAGCGTAGAGTCGTTATAGCGTTCCATAGTTAAAAGTAGAAGTTGGCAAATGTGTCCTCTTTTTTACTGTTCAAAATATGGCAACCCTGTGTGAGTCCCATTTTGCTTAAGGCAAGGGGAGGGGAATCTTTTTGACACCATGGACCAAATCAGAATTGGCCTCGCAGGAGAAAATTTGTCAGTAATGCTGGGTGCTTTGCTGTCCCAAAGGTGTTGCTAAAAGTGACATCAGCTGGTGGGTGGGTGTGGTTTGAATATATAATAATAAATCTTTATTGCGGTCCAAAGACCCACAGAACAATTTCAGAACAAAATACAGTTAAGGCAGCCAACCACAAAAGAGAGAGAAACCGAGGCGGTCATTTTGTTTTGTCTCGAGCTTGATGATCTTAGTTTCTTTTGACTTCTGAAAGAAACTGTGCCACGGCCAGTGCAATATCATTGGACCTATCATCCAAAAGATATTTAATATGGGAGGTTTCGGATTTTCCCGGCAGATTTGCCAGTAGGGGTTTGATCAGCTGGTCCCTTGCTTGCTCGTACTGCCCACAATGCAGTAAGATACGCTTCATGCAATCGACGTCCTGAGAAGAAAAAGAAGAAGAGTTTGGATTTGATATCCCGCTTTATCACTACCCGAAGGAGTCTCAAAGCGGCTCACATTCTCCTTTCCCTTCCTCCCCCACAACAAACACTCTTTGAGGTGAGTGGGGCTGAGAGACTTCAGAGAAGTGTGACTAGCCCAAGGTCGCCCAGCAGCTGCATGTGGAGGAGCGGAGACACGAACCCGGTTCTCCAGATTACAAGTCTACCGCTCTTAACCACTACACCACACTGAGAACATGAACAAAGCCTATTCTGATAAGGGATGCCTCTCAGTCTACCATTTAGCACTTCTGAAGGGAATACATTTAGTCTGGCTTTGGTAAATAAACGCCAATAGGTTGGTACAGACAGGTTCCTAAGATATGAGGATATCTGAAAGTCATACCCATATTGGATTCCTGCTGCTACCGGGCCACAGATTACATGAGATCGAGATCACAGGTCGCTATGTGAAATGTCCCAAAGCCTTTGCCTCAGGGATTCGAGGGCGGTATCATAGCCCAGATGGTATGATGGCAGTCCAATCGAGGTGGCTTTTCTGGCCATAGTTTTCAGCCACAAAACTCAGGTTTGAGTAGAAAATTCCCTCAATGGTCATCTTGTTACTATAAGGTACCATTTGCTATTCTGAAGATTAAAAAAAACCAAATGATTGAAAAGATGTCAATATATATTCTGTATGACAGCATCTAGCATACGTGGAAACCGGAGACCCATCCTTTGTGCCAAATGTTCCTCAAGCAGTCCTGCCTATCACGGCGCCCATTTCGGAAGATGTTTCTCAGTCACTGAATGCACAAATGCAGCTGTCCCAGACACTCCCTTTTTCAGCAGAAGGGTTTCAGCTTGTACACCAGAGTGGCCACCCCCTTTATGAAGTACAATCCTCAGAGGGGTCCAGCACTCACATGGTGAGTACATGCATCTTAGGGCAGTTTTTGTTTGTTGAGTTTTCCCTCCAATGTATTTGAAAAAGGAACCCTCTGTTGAAATGTTGATAGTGCACTAATCTGCGTTATGTTTTGTTGACTAAATGGCAGATGGACAAATCAACTGAATATTTTTTTTAATTGCCAACCTTAATAAAACATTAGTCTTCTGTACTTCATAAACAGATATGTGGATTAAGTGTGTTGTGGTTTTGTCGAATCGCTGTGTTAAGGGAACCTTGAAATAGCTGGGGCAAGGGGAATTCCATCAATATGTGGATCTTATCAGCAGGGTGGATTTGATTTAAATCAAACTGATTTAAATCACGATTTAAATCACTCAGGGTGGATAAAAATCGATTTTTTTAAAAAAATCAGTTTTTTTATTTAAATAGGATTTTTTTATTTAAATCGGATTTTTTGGATTTTTTTTTTTAAATCGTTGATTTTTATCCACCCTGAGTGATTTAAATCGTGATTTAAATCAGTTTGATTTAAATCAAATCCACCCTGCTTATCAGTAATAACTGGAGTCTCTCTGCTTAAATTCAAACCTAGATCTCAGTGGTTTCTGATTTTTCTATAAAACAGAGATGAATAATTTCAAATTGGCTTGAAGCTTATTGGTATAAATCTATCTCTCAAATATTATATGATATTCATTATGCCATTTCTTTGTTTCCTTCAAAGATGATAGTTGCCAGCCAGTCTGAAAATGGGCAAGTGTTGCATGTTATTCCTTCTCAGCCAGGAATGGCACAAGTAATTATTCCCCAGGGTCAACTTCTGGATGTCACCAGTTCTCAGGGTAAGGTACATAGCGTCCCAACAGACTATGTGGAAGCAAGTTCCACTGAAATCAGTGCAACATGCTGCTAAATGAAAGCACTTAACATTCAATTTGTGAATTCTGGTGCCAAGGCATACACCTTCAGTATGTAACTGTATTTCCACACTCAGAATCAATTATTTTAATTGTAAACTTGGAATTTGAAGAGGTAGGCTTCTCACAGGCTGTTCAAGCTTCTTTTTCTTGAGACATGCCTTAACAGCAGGGTGTGTGCTGCTGCTTGCAGAGGTCACAGCTGCTAGGTGCAAAGTATGGACTGTATTTTGTACCTGTAGCGCATTGGGATAGCTTCTTTCCTTTTCTTCCTTTGACTCAAGATTTCTTTGACTTGAGAAGGGGAAATGTAGAATTTCGCAAACATACACAAGCAAGATGGAGACCCTCTTACTTATCAAACCTTTATTAGGCATTTTACAGATAAAACCGCGAGAGATAGAATCATGTACAGGAGCCTTAAAGTATATACAAAGAAGCAACAGTTGAGTACGTAGGCTGGTTGTATGTATATATATATATAAAATCTAGAATTTCTTTCTGTTAAACTACTCCTTGGGGCACCCTCTTTTTTTCTTGGAGGCGTTGCAAACCAACTTTGAGCTGAGCTTGTGAGTAGTTATGGAAAAGCACATTCTGAGAGCTGTGCCCTTAGCTCTATTAGAACAGGGCCTCTCCATTCTAGGAGGTTTCAGAATCTGGCAGAGACAGATTCACATTTCAGTCTCAGGCTGCTGCTTGCCAATTGCTCACCAGTTTTCTGAATTGCGCTTTCTTGGTTCTCTATGCACTTATTAAAGAGGGACGGGTTTACCCCCCCCCATCTTTTTCCTAAGATGCTTCAGAAGAGAGAAATGGTGGGAGTTTGCGAACTGTTGCTGTGGCTGCTGTTGCAGACGGTACAAGCCGATGCATCCTTCATCCTCAAGCATCTCTCGCGGTGTCCAAAACAACAGCCACCAGGTAGGTCAGAAGATGAGGAAATCTCTTCTCAGACAGACTGTGAAGTTCTGCAGTTTTTCCCATTGTCAGAATTTTTAGTTGAACTTCCTCTTGTTGCAACTGGGAAATGGTCACAGGTTGCTTTCTAATGACTGACATATGAGATTCCTAAACCATCTTGTCCCTGAAGGCTTGCAGCAATAAAGTGAAAGAGTAGGTTGTTGCTTTGAATGATAGCTTTTTAAATGTTTTTTGAAGTATTGCAAATACTGTCTTACAAATGTTAACTGCAAGAAGTGAAAAGCAATCTGCTCCTGTCCTTAATATAGCAACATCGTCTAAATCTGCGATTACGTGTTTATTTGCATGGATTTGTTTTGACTCTATATCCCATTTTGCATTTATTGTTTAGGTTACTGGAAGACACTTTCCCAGTTTCCCCTCAGCCATTGTCCTCAAACACACCTACCTGGGCTCGCCGTCTCAGGAACTGTGAGGTGAGCTTAAAACAACAACAACTGAGCAAAGTATTAATCTCACAAACTAGTAGCGACTTCTTAGTTACTTAACGTTTGTCAGTTAAACTCTCTTGTAGTTTAAACAAAATATTTTTTTTTTAAAAAATCCTTCCAGTAGCACCTTAGAGACCAACTAAGTTTGTTATTGGTAGGAGATTTCGTGTGCATGCACACTTCTTCAGATACCTGTCTTGTAGTTTGTTCGGAGCCAAGGCAGTCTAGTGGTAGCCAGAGGGGGATTTAAGTGGATGTCATGGAATGTAAATGGCCCTAGCAACTTAGTCGAAAGTGGGAAAGTAATTGTAATTGGTCTCTGGAAAAGATATGAACCGAGGCATTCAGATATGTTGTGCAAGTTTTTCACTAGAATCTTTCATGAAATGCAACAAGCAGAGAGGGATTGCCTTGCAATCAAGCCCTTAATCTGATGAATACACTGTTTATGGCAAGGCTTTGCTACCACGAGTCATCTGCCTTAAACTCCTGAGCGGTTCATTTGTTTTTGTTTTATTAAGAAAATTATAGACATATACTGCCCTTCGCCAAAAGGCCATAGAATAGCTGACAACATAATAATTATATCTTTCTTGGAGATTATAACAACAACAACAACAACAACAACAACAACAACAACAACAACAACAACAAAATATTATTTATACCCCGCCCATCTGGGTATACCCCCCACTATGGGCGGCTTCCAACAGAACATTAAAATGCAGTAATCTATTAAACATTAAAAGCTTCCCTAAACAGGGCTGCCTTCAGATGTCTCCTAAAAGTCTGGTAGTTGTTTTTTTCTTTGACATCTGGTGGGAGGGCGTTCCACAGGGCGGGTGCCACTACCGAGAAGGCCCTCTGCCTGGTTCCCTGTAACTTGGCTTCTCGTAGCGAGGGAACCGCCAGAAGGCCCTCGGCACTGGACCTCAGTGTCCGGGCAGAACGATTGGCGGGGGGGGAGACGCTCCTTCAGGTATACTGAAGCGAGGCCGTTTAGCTTGCATGCTTTTAAAAAAACTTAGACTGATTGGAGAACTTGTTACAATAGGACACAATTTTCCCAGGAGTTTTCTGTTTGGCTATTACCCCATATAATATAGAAACTGCTTTATGCACTTGCCTGTGTTTTTAAAATAGTGGTTTGGGTGTTTGACATTAAATAGGCATATAAGGAAAATCAATGGAGATGGTGCACACTGCTCAGCAGACATTTCTCTTTAGAATCATGTACAGCAGTAAAAGTCGGCAGAAATGAAAAGGCGTTGCTTTCCAAAATAGCATTTTACCCACACTTGTCACTGAGCTTTCACTCATATACAGTTAAAAGGTGGTACATGGAGTTCTGGCAAAACATATAATTTTTAACACTGCAGCAAATAAACCCAGAAACTGCATCTTAAACTCAGGAAAATTGAAACTCTTGGAAAAATTCTGTCTCCTGCAGATAATGTGCGTATAACACACTGGATTGCCACAGGCATCTCATGTGATGATACTGACTTCCTGAACTCCAAAAAGCATTTTAATTGGTGAATAAATCCTATTATTTCACCTCCTCTTCATGCAGAAAATTGGGGATTCATACCGTGGCTATTGTTCAAGTGAAACAGAATTAGAGAATATTCTAACAGTGCACAAGCAGCAAACGCACAGCGTGTGGGGAACACGCCAGTCTCCAAGCCCAGCTAAACCTGCCACGAGGCTGATGTGGAAATCACAATATGTTCCATTTGATGGGATCCCTTTTGTCAATGCTGGTAACTAACTTTCTTCTTAGTGGTTTTTCAGATTTATTAAAGAGACTGTGCTTCATTTTGCTTTGCAGGTTATCTATAGCAGGCATAGGCAACCTTGGCTCTCCAGATGTTTTGGAACTACAACTCCCATGATCCTTAGCTAACAGGACCAGTGGTCAGGGATGATGGGAATTGTAGTCCCGAAACATCTGGAGAGCCAAGGTTGCCTATGCCTGATCTATAGGTATTGTGAAAGGTCACAAAGGGAAAAGTCTCAGTGCCTATGTTACAATGGTTTTCACTCATATTCTGCTGTGTGCTTGTGTGTTGGTACCCGCGTTCTAGTCTTTTGAGAAAAATATCATTTAGAACTCTTCACAAAACCCTTTTCTACACAGGCATAATCTCCATGTAAACATGCCTTATTGCATGTTTGGAAGCCAATATGGAGTTGCCTTTATATACATGCAATTGTGATGAAATAAACAGTTATGCCATCTTCAAATAGAATAGTGTGCACGGGCCATACATTCCTTTTTTTACGTATGGAAACTTTATTTTCATGGAACACACATGTCTCTTGCTCTAGCAGTGTTAAATTATTAAATAATTTGTTTTTAACGAAGTCTTTGCCCGCGCATTTAGTGAGCTCCTGGCCAGGTGCTGCGCATCCTGTTCGGCCGCCTGAGGCAAAACAGGAATGTGCTTCCTGTCTGCTGCCGGCACCGGAGAGATGGCACTGGTTTCCTGCGAGCTCTTATGTGCTTTGCAAGATCTCACAAGCTTTCTGTGAGATCTCATAAAATCTCAACGGAAACGGGTGCTTCTGCCAGCGCCATTTCTCCAGCGGTGGGGGTGGGCAAGGTTTCTGCAGGGGTGCATCCCCTTGTGCTTCCGCTGCCCAAGGCAGTTGCTTTACCCCAAATCATGGGCTGGCTGGCTCTGCTACTGGTTCTCCTTCAGCAGGGGCGGAGGAAGGGGGGTGCGGTGGGGACAGGCCCCCCCGGGTGTCACCACTGGTGTGTGTGTAACAAAATGCTGGGCGGCGGTCACTGCGGGGCCTGCAGCACGCCCGAGCCATGTGTCTCTCCTAGGAGTGACGCGGTGGCTTGGGTGCCCGCAGGCGCCGCGCTGCCCAAAACAGTCTGCCCGCCCCCTCCCCCTCAGCTGTAGGCAGACTCCTCGGAGGCCCCACGAAGCGTCCTGCCCCGGCCCATGGGCAGCTGGTCCCCGCCCCAGGCGCCTGATCGGCTTGCTCCGCCGCTGTCCTTCAGCTGTGGCTTAGATTCTGAATTCCAGCCAGAACAGCAAAGGTAGTCTTTCTTTGCAGGTGTGTGGCTTGAAGTTTGAATCCCCTGACTTTATATGGTGTCAGATTATTGATAGTTGGGTGGCCTCCCACCAGTTCATTAGAATGGCCCATAGAGGGTTGGCCACTTCTGGATTTGGCTTTTTGGACGGGTGTATTTCCCCCATGGGACGCGGGTGGTGCTGTGGTCTAAACCACAGAGCCTAGGGCTTGCCGATCAGAAGGTCGGCGGTTCGAATCCCCGCGATGGGGTGAGCTCCCGTTGTTCAGTCCCTGCTCCTGCCAACCTAGCAGTTCGAAAGCACGCCAAAAAGTGCAAGTAGATAAATAGGTGCCGCGGAAAGGTAAATGGCATTTCCGTGCGCTGCTCTGGTTTGCCAGAAGCGGCTTAGTCATGCTGGCCACATGACCCAGAAGCTGTACGCCAGTTCCCTCAGCCAGTAAAGTGAGATGAGCACCGCAACCCCAGAGTCGGTCACGACTGGACCTAATGGTCAGGGGTCCCTTTTTATTTCCCCCAACCTGATCTGCCAAGGAAACAAAATATCTGTCGCAATGAACATGCAGCATTTCCCTCGAAACAGGAAGCAGAGCCATAGTGATGGAGTGCCAATATGGGCCCCGAAGGAAGGGTTTTCAGCCCAGAAAAACTGGCGAACAGGAGGACATTTCCTGCCAAGTGTACAAAGCCACCTGTCCTGCAAGGTAAGCAATGGATAGCCGGGAAAGTAGAATAATAATAATATTAATAATAATTAATAATTAATCAATATATTATTTATACCCTGCCCATCTGGCTGGCTTTCCCCAGCCGCTCTAGAAGGCTTCGAACATTTTAGTAAATAGAACAAATGTTTATCTGATCAACAGCGTACAATTTATTTATTTTTTTGCAAGAAAATGTTACTACCAATATTGTAAAAATAGATAAGAGCAGCTGTGGGGGGCAAATATGTTTTAAGGGGTTGTATCACTCTTCTACCTCTTTAAATAGTTAGGTATTTTTCATTGTAAAATGTCTTAATAGAATAAGAGAATATGTTTGTTTGTCGTAGTCTGTGTGTTGTGATTCCTTCCCCTCCTTTCCTGTGGCAGGATCTATATTAAGAAGGTCCAAAAGTTCCCTGAGTATAGAGTTCCGACAGACCCCAAAATTGATAAGAAAATTTTACGTATGGAACAGGAGAAAGCTTTCAACGTGCTGAAGAAAAACCTGATTGATGCTGGCGGGGTTCTCAGGTAATGTATGTCTTTCAGCTTGATAAGTGGCTATAATAGCAAATGCTTATACAGTGGGACCTCGACTTACGACGATAATGCGTTCCGACGCAATTTTCGTAAGCCGAAAACATTCGTAAGTCGAATCCCCATAGGAATGCATTGAGCGAAAAAAATTCGTAAGTCGAAATTCGTAAGTCGAAAAAATCCTATTAAAAGCAGCCGCGACTTCCATTCATAAGTTGAAAAATTCGGATGCGGCGGCCATTTTGTTTCTCCCGGAAGTCATTCGTAAGTCGAAAAACATGCAAGTCGAATCGCTCGTAAGTCGAGGTCCCACTGTACACAGATTGCATTAGCGTTTAACCCTTCTACAGCACTGCCCAGTTGTATACCTGTGCTAACTTAAAGATCATCCTGGCCCAAATATCACTCTATTGTTCCAAGTCAAACAGCGAAACTTGGCTTTAAAGCCACTGGTCTTCCTTTGCAGCCCAGTAATTCTCTGCATGTATTTTGATGAAGGATCAGTGCCGGATTTACGTATAAGCCAAACAAGCTATAACTTAGGGCCCCACTCTCTTGGGGGCCCCAAAAAAATTTAAAGGAGAAAAAAACTGGATGTACATTTCCAAAATATAAGATAAATTCAACAATTACTTTGACAAAATACATATTTTGTTATGTGCAAATGGCTTTCGATACCTATCACGTCCATAAATTACCATATAGCATATATTCAACACAAAAAACAGCGGCAATTTGTTGTTGACAAAGGACAGCTGGACATATAAAGGGCCCCATTACCTTCAATAGCTTTAGGGCCTCATCAAACCTAAATCCGGCCCTGTGAAGCATCTATTAGGAATGTCTCAGAAACCCATTTAGTTTGATCACTCCTAGCAAACAAACTTGGGTGCTGAGTGCGCTAACAGCTGTGCAACAAAATCAGGGCAACTTAAAAAACAAAAGGGAAGCATTGGAATGTTTGAAGGAGCTGCAAAAACAGCAGAAGTAGATACATATATTCTGGGAGGAAAAAACATACAGGGCCAAACCCTCCCAACACAACCCAGTTGGGATTGGACATGCTTAAAGGTAAAGGGACCCCTGACCATTAGGTCCAGTCGTGACCGACTCTGGGGTTGCAGCGCTCATCTCACTTTACTGGCCGAGGGAGCCAGTGTACAGCTTCTGGGTCATGTGACCAGCATGACAAAGCCGCTTCTGGCGAACCAGAGCAGCGCACGGAAACGCCGTTTACCTTCCCGCCGGAGCGGTACCTATTTATCTACTTGCACTTTGATGTGCTTTCGAACTGCTAGGTTGGCAGAAGCTGGGACTAAACAACGGGAGCTCACCCCGTCACGGGGATTCAAACCGCCGACCTTCTGATCGGCAAGCCCTAGGCTCTGTGGTTTAAAGAGTGTCCAGAGTCCTGAAGGAGCCGGGGAGAGAGCTGGAAACTAGCAGGGAATGGAATGAAGTATTCTGGAAGAGGACATAGTTGACTGGCCAGACCCCTGAACAGGAGTGCTCCACACCACATTTTGTTGATGTTTCCACTTGTGCATTTTCATTGGCAGATTTTTATGTGTTGACTTGGCTAACAAAGGTTGTGTGTGATTTCAGTGGATCAAGACACCCCAGAAGATTAGGAATAGGATCGTTCCTTAGAAATCATTTGCCACCATTTTAATCGGGGTGTGTGTTTGTGTGCGTGCGCACACAGGTTTTGTACCAATAAGAATAGGAAGGGTAGGGTTTGGGTAGAGATTTTGGGAGAAGAAATAAGGCTGCGTGTGTGTCACTCCTCTACGAAAAAGGTTAATTATCAGTGTTAATCAATGCTTTTTTTCTGGGGGGACGCATACCCCTAAACATTTTGTGAATCTAAGTTTGGCCTCGTTGAGGGGCAGTATTTCAATATGAGCAGGAAAATGAGAGTACTCCAAAACATTTTTTTTAGGAAAAAAAGCACTGGTGTTAATGCTAGTCAAAGTGTGGAAGTGTGGTGATGCCCATGAGTTAGACCATTAGGTAAAAAGGGACAAACACGGGAATGATACAGCAAAAAGAAGGGAAATAACCCCGTGAAAACCCCCTGAAACGAGGTAAATGTGTATTCACAAAATATGTTAAATTAATCTTAAAAAAAAATTTTTTTAAGTTGATTTCAAACAGAAATGCTCAGACACATGTAACTAAATGTATTAAATTACTCTCAAAAAATATTTTTTAAAGTTGCTTTCAAACAGAAATGCTCAGACACATGTAACTAACTCAAAAGATTGTAAATAATGCAAATAAGCCCTCCAACTGAACTTAAATTAATGTAATATACTACAAAACAAACTTGCTAAATAACAAATAATCAAAATACTGCAAAACAACCTTAACGAGGTGCCAGCTATAAAACTCGTTTCACTGAAAGTCTAACAGTTTCCTCAGAAGGAAAAAAAGGGTAATACGTTAACCATAATTCAAATAAGGCATAATTGCTGTTGAGTTTAAGGGGAGAATCAAAAGGACTTAAAACAGAAAACTCCCAAACAAAACGTGGTAATTATCCACTCAAAACACCTGATTTAGTTTCTTCAAGGTGAAAACCTACACTAAGGTTTAGACACAAGCCCCATAGCTTGTTAATTATTTTCAAAAGAGACTAAGAAAGCTTTCATGATCCCGTTCTTACGAAGCTATTACGGAAACACCTAGAGGGCCAGAGTTTGCCTATGCCTGAGTTAGACAGACCTGAAATAATCACTAGAGTTGGTTTCTGCCCTCCTGCTGGAAAAAGGAATTACTTTCTTGGGAGTTGCATCTGCCAATTTTTGCTCGCCAGGTGGTATGTGCAGTTACCCACTCAGCAGGCTCATCAGTATCATGAGCTAGAGGTGTGCCTCCCACGATCGCCATTCTCCACCCCGTCTCCGGAGGGTGAGGACGATGCAGGCAAAGACGAAAGCTGCACGCTGCCCTCGCGACTTCACCCGCAAGTTGCAGATAAGATCCGAGAGCTAGTGTCTCAAGGAATAGAACAAGTCTACGCAGTGAGGAAACAGTTACGGTAAGTCCTTGAAGTCTCTACACCAGGCGTAGGCAAACTCAGCCCTCCAGATGTTTTGGAACTACAATTCCCATAATCCCTGACCACTGGTCCTGTTAGCTGGGGATCATGGTAGTAGTAGGCAAGAAGAAGAAGAAGAAGAAGAAGAAGAAGAAGAAGAAGAGTTTGGATTTGATATCCCGCTTTATCACTCCCCGAAGGAGTCTCAAAGTGGCTAACATTCTCCTTTCCCTTCCTCCCCCACAACAAACACTCTGTGAGGTGAGTGGGGCTGAGAGACCTCAGAGAAGTGTAACTAGCCCAAGGTCACCCAGCAGCTGCATGTGGAGGAGCGGAGACGCGAACCCGGTTCCCCAGATTACGAGTCTACCGCTCTTAACCACTACACCACACTGGCTACACCACACAGAATCTGGAGGGCCGAGTTTGCCTATGCCTGCTCTACACAACACGCTTAGGTTATGACACAGTGCCCGCTCCCTGCCCCGCCCCCGTCCTGATTTCTACATTTTGGCTCTTTGGGGAGTGGAATGTGGTTGCCCAGATCTTTCCCATATATCAAGGTAGGTGCTTTTCAAACCAATTGGGAAGAGCACCCCGAGACCTGTAGTAAACGTCTAGTCCCTAAGCCTATAGCATAGAAACTTACTACTTTATTATCCATATCTGAGATTTTTCAAGAGGCCAAAAGTATGGGCTAAGTTGCAGTTTTTCTTACACTGCAGAGAAGATGAAGCTTTACATATTGGTATTCTATATTTTCTTTACCAAACTTCTGTTTGCCTGGTTGTTTTGTTTTTGAGTTTTGTTTTTGCAAAGTTTTTGGATTTTTCCTAAGTAGTCCAGCAAAATTTCCAGTAGGAAAAGAATGGGTTAATCGCAGGGTGGATTTGATTTAAATCACTAGTCAGTAAGACTTGATTTAAATCATTTTTTTACATAAAGACTCATTCTTGCTGGCATAATCTTAATATTTACAACCAGATGAAGGTTTCATTTTTGGAATAATAAATTTCCAGAGTAGTTTTTACAGCTATATCAAAGATTACTAATTTGGTTATACTATTAGAAATACATAGACAGATAGTTAGGAAATTATTGTGAGGTTTAATAAGTTAACTGTTTATATTTGGACAACTTTTCTGCTGTACTTTATTGGAAGGAGAATAACAATTTAAACAATTTAATTAAAACCATAACATTATAGCATGTGTATCCATGTTTGTTAACTGATGTGGTTAAGCATTTTTTTTCTTTTAAACTTTAAACTGAGTTTTAGCACGCATGAAAAACTTAAAACAAATCCTTATTTCCTGATGAATAGCCTTAGGACTATAATGTAGAAACCTATCTTTAGAAAGACCCCCCCCCCAAAAAAGCATTTTATTTTAAAAATCGGATTTAAATAATAAAAAACTCGGACCCTGGTTAATTGGGCTAAATTTATGTTAGTAGAGTAAAAGAAGAAGAGTTTGGATTTGATATCCCGCTTTATCACTCCCCGAAGGAGTCTCAAAGCGGCTAACATTCTCCTTTCCCTTCCTCCCCCACAACAAACTCTCTGTGAGGTGAGTGGGGCTGAGAGACTTCAAAGAAGTGTGACTAGCCCAAGGTCACCCAGCAGCTGCATGTGGAGGAGCGGAGACACGAACCCGGTTCACCAGATTACGAGTCTACCGCTCGTAACCACTGCACCACACTGGCTCTCAACACTTGGGCTTGCAGGGGACTTCCACCAAGTCTTCCTTCATTTGTAGGCCCCTGTACCATTCCCAAGGATACCCCAGTCTCCAGATGCAGAAGGAAAAGGGGAGGCAGGAGACCTCCGTCCGTGAGTGTGAGCTCTGCTCTGCTTGGGGAAGGAACGTTAACGTCCCGAGCCTTGATTGTATGTTGTTCGGGAGAGCGGCAACTACGATAAATCACGTATCAACACGTGTGTAATCCTCTCTTCCCCCCCATTTCTAATATTCAACAGAAAATTTGTGGAACGAGAATTGTTCAGACCTGATGAAGTGCCGGAGAAGCACAACCTGTCTTTCTTTCCTACTGTCAATGATCTCAAGAACCACATTCACGAAGTGCAGAAGTCACTAAGAAATGGAAAGATATTATACAACTCAGAAACTATTCCGGCAATGGTAAGAGTGGACTCTTTCAGCTGAGTTTTGTGGTCATTTTGGCAGTCTTCATTGCTCTCAGGATAACTGTGTCAAAGGCATTAGCACAAATAATTCTTCCCCCTGAGTAAATTACAGTTAAATTACCTGCTAAGGTGATTGATGCAGTATTGTCAAAATGAGAAACAGAGTATAAACTATGATAAAACAAAAAAACCCATTGTTTTCAGTAGAGCAAATTTATTTACTCAAATGGTCACTTAATAGATATCTGATAGAACAAGTGACAAGTTTTAATTATTTGGGGTTGTCACTCAGTAAGTTTATGGCAAACTCTCCTAGCTAGAACAACTCAAATATCAGAGAGGACTACGAAGGTCTTACTAATATTCCACATGGCAGAAGGCTTGGCTTTTATTTCTTTAAATGGTTACTTGATCAGGGTTTGTTTGACACCAAGTTAACTGTTTCTTAAAACCACAGAAGGGTTAAGAAGGAGGAATCTAAAGGATAGAGTTTAAGAACAAATAAGTAAATGTACATTTCAGTATTTGTGTTTTCACGGTGATTTGGATGTGTGTCAACACATAATAAGAGTGTTGGCTTCTTTAAATGGCTCTTCTTCCTCTTTCAGCTCCAATGGACAACAGACAGTGGTAATATTCTTACTGAAACAGTGACTGTTACACTTGCATCTTCACCTACTGAGGGTAGGAGCAAGCTGAAAACATTTATTTATAGCTGAGTTAATCATAACCTTATGTAGGCTTTATAGAAGTGGTTCCCAAACTCCCCGACCTCTTCAGTATCTTGGTGGGCCACTTAAAGATTTTCCTATTTGCGGTCACAATTGTAAAACACTGTGCTAGACGTTGCATGATTTTTTGTTGTAATTTTATTACTTATTTTATTTCTTATATAGTATTCAAATTTGCATTGCATAGAATTCAAATTGTAATACAATAAAGAAAACAATTAAAATGCCATTAAAAATCAATAGAAATATTTAATGCAGAAATGCCATGGTCCACCTGAATGAAGATTGATTATCTGCTAGACTACAGTTTGGGAACCCATGCTTTATTTTATTGCTTAACCGTGCCAATTTCAGAGGCAGTTTCAAGGTGGACACACTGCCTCATTCCTTCACCTATTATTATTATTATTATTATTATGGGTTGGGTTTGTTTCTCATATTACAGTTCATGCGCCTTAAAAGTAAACGCCTTTTTTTACAATTTATTGTTTAAATGTTGTCCTATGAATGATTCTTTGTGCACTTCCCTTTGCTATGGCGTGATGAGCACTTTGGAAGTGATAGTTGCGTAGGTGGGGAGCAACAAAATAGCCTGGTACAGGAAGTTGCAGCAAGATCCTAAGCCACAAGGTAGTTGCTCCTTGTGAATGCAAGGAGTCTGAAATACACAGAGGATCACCTATTGACTTATATATGAAGCAGAGTGCCGTATTACGAGTGTAGAGTTTTCTCCGATATTGGAATGAATTCCTTGCGTGTGTTCTGCTCCAGAGCTTAGGATAGTATGCAACTAAATCCTTGTGTTAGTGTAAGGCTTCTCCTCTCCACAAGGTTTGTGGTGGTGGGAAGCCAGAACAGATTTAGGGGCATGCAGCAAAAGGAGAAAGGAACAGCATTAATCTTAGCGCTGCATTAAAACTAGATGAGCCATTTGCTTGCTCCTATGTTTTGTGTTCTTTTTTACATTGAATACAACCCTTCGGAGAGCTTTGGGTGGGGTGATCGTGTTACACTTTACATTTATTTCTCTGCTTTTCTATTTTATTTTCTTTCAGCTGGGTTGAATAATAATTCCAGTTGTGAAGGAATAGTCTCAAATCTTTGCTGCTTTGATATTCAAAGCTAGGTTCTTGTTAGCGCCATTTGTATCTTAAGTGAATTACTTAAGTGTGGCAGCTAGGAGGTTCACTTTCTTCGAAACCCTCTTGCCATTCAAAGTTAGATAATGTTGTCTGTCGGAACAAGGAAGGAAAATAAGGTCAAACAGAGGAACAGACATTGGTGTGGTTCACACATAATGCTGAGCCATAGTTTATTAAACCGTAGTTCATTTGATGGTCCAGACTCTGCCCTGCAGCTTGATTATCATTGGTATTTACTGTCAAAAACCACAGTTGGAAGCCATCACTTGGTTGGCTTACAAACCTTCATTGGTTTTGACTGTGGCTTGGCGTTATATGAACACTTCACCCACTTCCTTAACCATGGCTTGTTGGGCCACCCCTACCACAGATGCTTGCCAAACTATTAAGGCCAAGGCCAATTAGGAAACAAATCTAACTCTGGAGAAGCAAACCATGGCTTGTTTGCCTGTAGACAACTTGAAGTTAACTCATGGCACGGTAAACAAACTATGGCTTGATGTTATGTGCAAATCATACCATTACAAAAATGAACTACTCTTAATAACTTGTTCAGTAATGGGAGGAGATATAGTATCTTGTCACCTGGGGTAGCATGTGTTCTGAGTGCTTGTCTTGGTATTTGTGTTTTATAAAGTCTTGTATATGAAGGCCTGTGGGAAGATAGACGCATGAGGGGGTCTACCTATCTTGATTATCTCCCTCTCATATTCTGTTTGGGGGTAAGAGTGGGCTGCAAAGGCTGCTGTTTATTTTTGATGTTAACTCAGCTGCCACTAGAAAAGAATGGATTTGCACCAGGTGCTTACTGAGAGGAGAATATTAAGATGACTTATTGAAAGGGACACTTTCATGTTTGCTAACACTTAAAATATTCATCTACACTGGCATTTATTGCTATTCTTACCTGACTGATTCCTGATCCGTAGATTTGTTTTTAACACTTGTCCCCAGGAAAATATTTAAATAAGTGTGTGGCTTAGCGTGCAATTCCTCGTATGTATGTTGGTGACCTAACCGATGCAATGTATTGCTTATACCAGTGTATGTATGGCGAATTGCACACTAAACTGAGCCTTTTTCTGTGTGTGTTTAACTTGTATTTTAGCAACTCTTGAAACAGACCAATTGAACTGAAAAACACATCCTACTTCTGGAACTGGAAGGTAAGAATTTAATTGCTGGCAGCGTAAGAGATCAGTTTTTTGGCCCTAGGGCGCTTATTTTGAAATACGTCCAGATATATTCTATTCTTCAATTCATTTTTACCCTTCATATTTTTTTATAGTAGCTGTTTTTTTTTATTTATAGCTTGCTTCAAATAATTTGTGACTGCAACTAATGTAGAGATTCTGGCAATAATATTTATCTCAGTGATGCCACAGATTTGCAGCTAGTAAAGCTGGTCCTGGGACCCAGGTGGCGCTGTGGGTTAAACCACAGAGCCTAGGGCTTGCCGATCAGAAGGTCGGCGGTTCGAATCCCTGCGACGGGGTGAGCTCCCGTTGCTCGGTCCCAGCTCCTGCCCACCTAGCAGTTCGAAAGCACGTCAAAGTGCAAGTAGATAAATAGGAACCGCTCTGGCGGGAAGGTAAATGGCGTTTCCGTGTGCTGCTCTGGTTCGCCAGAAGCAGCTTTGTCATGCTGGCCACATGACCTGGAAGCTGTACGCCGGCTCCCTCGGCCAATAAAGCGAGATGAGCGCCGCAACCCCAGAGTCGGACACGACTGGACCTAATGGTCAGGGGTACCTTTACCTTTACTCACTGTAATAGTCACTCAACTTCCTTTCCTGCTTTCTACTTCCTTGTTTTCTTTCAATATTCCTCTATAGACTACTGACCATTCAACAAAGTACTTTATACTACATGAGATATATCTGGGGATTTAGTTTGGTTGGCTGATTGGATAAGCTTTTATCAAAGGTAAGGGTCCCTGCCCCATGTCACTTTGTCTCTGGTTATTTTTGTAGGGAGCTCACCAGAGAAAACCATAATCAAAGTGGAATCAAACGGAGCAAGGGAGCTCTTAACTTCAGAGTCACTCCAGCCCATAGTATTTACCCAGCAAAAGGTAACTACTCTTTCTATAACAAGCTGTCAAAAATTTAGTAGTCTGGGATCCGGGAGTTACCTGTACTGCACAGGACCATTGTATTATAGTTTGTGTATTGGTTTTTTTCCTTTAAATATCAGGGAAGATGTGCACTTATTTGCAGGAGAAGACAAGTGCACATCTGAAGGGACACAAGCTGTCTGCTTTATAGATTTCACAACGCAGACTTTGTCGTAGAGGTGACACTTGCACAGTTGTGTTCTGCATAGCATCAGTCACTCCTGTTGAGGCAGTATCCAGGAACAAAATATTGTGACTTGACTGATGGTAAACTGTGATATTCCTGCAGCATGCATTTCCTTGAAGAAAGACATTTTAGATCCCCACAACACATGAGTAACTGCCAGGGGTGTCTTACCCATAGAGGCTAGTGGCCCAGGGTGCCATGTTCTGGAGGGTGCCAGGGAAGAGGTGGAGGCTGGACACGGAACTTCCCGGCATCAGCTCACCGCCCTCGCACACCTCCGCCATGCCGCGCCGAAACAGCACCGCACCCAGAGCCTCCGCCTGCCGTGGCCACCAAGGCATGAAGCGGCCAGCTGAGCCAGGAGCCACCATGTCCAGCCTCCACCTCTTCCCCGCCGGAGGAGCTACCCTTCAGCCGCTGCCCACCTCCTCCAGCCCCGCAAACCTGGGCATGTCGCCAGCAGCGCCGTTCTCCCTAAAAAAGGTTGGCAACTCTGGGAAAGAGAGGGGCGCTGGAGGGATCTTTGCACCACGGCGCCGGATATGCTTAAGACGGCCCTGGTAACTGCACTCAGTAACTGCTTGTGCTGGTCCCGTGGGGTATCCAGAAGGCGAAGTCTAAGTCCGGTCCAAGGTCAGAGGTACACATAAAGGCAGTCCGAATTAACTGGAGCAGGGTACAGGGCAGAGAGTCAGGCGAAGTCAGGAACGGGTGAACAAACGGGGAACCAAGGCAGGTCAGGAGCTCAGGCAGAACAACAGGACAGGGAACAAGCAAGAACTCATCAGCAACGATGTTGCTTCTGCAACTTGGGCTGGGGCTGACCGGCTTTTATCTGCCCCAAGGCATAGGGTGGCTCCGATCCTCAGGTGACTCGCCTCTCCTGGCTTGGAGGCGAGCACTCCTCCTGCAGGAACTTAGTTCCCTTCGCCTCTCTGCCCTGAGCCTCTGTAGCTCAGGAGAAGCTGGAGGGTTACCGGACCCAGAGGCAACCTCAGCTTCCCCTGGCAGGGCTGGGAGTGGAGCATCTGCAGGCAATGAGTCCTCCATCCCATCAGAAGCCAGATCAACCTCAGCCGATGCCTGCACCTGAGGATCTAGCACAGGTGAGTCCCCTTCAGACTCAGGCCCCAGCCCTGGCTCTGCTGGTTCTGGAGGCAGGGAATCCTGTGCAGGCTGGGATCCCTCAGGTTCAGCGTCTGAGTCTGAATCCCAGGCCATCACACTGCTGAACACACACTTGTTGGCAACCTCCCTTTTACAGGGAAAGAATTGCAGTTCATACCTACACTTTTGGCATTGCTGGTCTGACACATAAGTGTGGGTTTTTTTTGGGGGGGGGTGATAGTGCCACTCCATATATCCTAGTTAGGACTCAGAAACTACCCAACTAGAATTTTATCATGGGACTTCATTTGCTATTTTGCACTTTGGTGGGTGAACGTGTAAATGTCTTTTAAACAAACTTACTTTTTTAGGGTTTGCAGTTGCAATCATTTGATGAAGCAGCAGCCCTTCTGAGGGTGGATAGCCAAACTCCTCTCCAGCCCGCAAGCCTTACGCATTCCACAAGGAGGCAATTAACCACCCAGCCTATATTCAATAAGGATAACAACCTTCAAGCAAGCTTCAGTCAAGCACAGAACAATGCTACATCAGCGCTTTGAGAACAACATGGACCAAATCAGAGGCGTAGGAAGGTCAGGTGGTACCCGGTGCGGAAAATTTCTTGTCACCCCCCCCAAACATTGATTATTACTTTATTTTATTTTTTGTCTGCAAAAATGGTTTTACGTTATTTCATATTTTCTTACAAAGGAATAATAATAAGTAATAATAAACTTTTATTTATATCCTGCCCTCCCCAGCCAAAGTCGCGCTCAGGGCAGCTATCATCAGATACATAACATTGGTATAAAATCAAACAATAATTAAATTACCTCCTAAAAACATGTCAAAATCAAATTAAAGTCTAATTAGATGGCTTTCTGCAGGGTTAGGGTTGGGAACAGTAATTTCAGCCTTCACGACATAGGAAAACGGCCAAGTAAACAGCTATTTTCGTGGAGGAGGGTCAAGATATTAACTGATATGAAATTTCATATATAGCTATATAATCCCTAGTGTAGTAAGATAAGACCTTTGGAGCAGGCTTTTTTTAAAACAACAACAACAACAACACGTTTTTTATGAACAGCCCCAGTAGGGCAGTAATTGTTCCTTGATAATTTGTCACCCCCCTCCATGATGGAACCTGGGGCGTCCCGCCCCCCAATTCCTACACCCCTGGACCAAATCAAAGGGTTGTGGCTTTGGGTCAGTTTGTAACTGTTGGAAGCATGGGGGGTGCTGAAGCTGTTGAAACTAATCAAAATCTTTTGGGAGATGAGCAGACCATTCCCGCACAGACGGCAGACAACTGTCCAGCAGCTCTTAGTAAGTGCGAATCTCTCTAGGTTGTCAACATGCAAAAAGTTCTACTTCTTAGCTATCTGTTTCACAAGGATGGTTGAGGTGGCTGCTAGCTGGTATCTGACAACATTTAATGATGCAGCTTCAGGGTGTGCTAGGGCTTCTCTGAGCATTATATTTTGAGCTCATCTGGTGTTATATACACATTCGTGGCAGATAAACTTCCCCTTGTAGGCTTTGAAACTCTGAATAGTTGCCAGATCCTAAAGCAGAGTCATACAGAAATATATCACCAAATGGACTACTCCAGAGTAAGGAGTGTGGACAAGCAAACAGATAAACCACAGAAATAATTCACAGAAGGGGTCGTTTTCTTTAAAAACAAAAACAAAAAAAAACCGGAAGCTGTTCTGGGTACAACCAATGTTTCTTTCCCCAAGGGAATTTTATCACTCTTCCAATAAGAGGCCACCAAGATTCTCGCTGCAGCATAGGTACCGGTATATAAGAAAATTTTCTTCATTTTATTTGGTATATCTGGAGTTGTAACCCCTAATAAATAAGCTTCTGGTGTTTTAGAGAATTTAGTTGCCAAAATTACTTCCAATTCTAGCTGAATATCATTCCAATAAGATCCAATTTTCTTACATTTTTCTGCTTTTGTTTCCTTTTTTTAGGAGAAGGAAGAAGCAGCAGCAGCAGTTGAAGGGGACACTGTTTGCAGAGGTCAAGAAACAAAAGAACAAGCACTATATCCAGAGATGGACAAATACAGAGACTTGCAAGCACCATCTGAGCTTGAGTCTATGAAGGCTGTTGAGAACTTGGAATGAAGATAGCTCAGCTTTTGAGAGGACATTATTTGATGCAGGCTCCTTATAGACGTATGTAATAGACGACTGCTTTGATTTACAGCTGATAGTTCCAGATTGTTCCTCATGTGAAGCTACTAGTATCTTCCTCCTTTGCATGATGTTTCAATACCCAAATGACCTGTTATGGTCACATTTGAGAAGACCTTCCAAAATCAGATTGCTCAGAGCATTATTATTTTATATATATATATATAATTTTGAGCCCAATAATGCCTGCTCTCACTGATTCCTCTCCACCTTGGGACCCTTTAACTTGTTTCAGCACACACAAGGACATCTGCCTAGATAGCAGCAGCAATGGAACTACAAGAGACATTTATTAATTGAGACCCAGCCAATTAGTAGCTGAAAAGGGGAGAAAGCGATTGTCCTGGGGAAAAGAATTGGGTTGCCAGCAAAAAAACAACAACCTGTTGAACTTGTATGATTAGCTGACATTGTGGAAGAAGGTTTCACCTGATACCTACAATTAACCTTCAGATTTATTGATGGTGTTGTCTTTTCTCCATATTCTGCACTCCATATACTGAACGGGCAGGCCAACCTACGGAGCCCAGTGGCTAAAAAGAGCCCTTACATTTGGTGAAGAATTGGAGTTACTCTTCAGCTGATCTCTCTCTTATTACACTGTGCACTTTACCCTTCGCAGAGAAGCGTATGGGACTTAAAGCCTACCGCTGAGTCATGCTCATTCATTTACCATGTGGTAGAACAGACTTCTGAAATCCGTAATGTGTCTTGACTGTTCAAGAAATATGTAGCAGTCCCACCCATGAGTTAACGGGTAAGTTCAGCCTTTCGTGACCCCTCCAAGCCCCTTCAAGAAAGCGTTAAGAATGCAAAAGTGAGTGATAATTCTAATGTGAAGACTGTCAGTTTATTTATTATTTGTTGAAGTTATATCCTGCCCTTTCTCCTGAAAGTGTCCAGGGTAGCAAACTGTTCCACACTTTGGGGGGGGGGGAACTGTTATAGTTTTTTAAAAAGACATTTTGTCTGGTGATCTCGGGGTTCCAGGAACAGTATTCTTCAGCTACTAAGTGTCTGGGTAAATGGGAATGTTTTCACATTCCTCCTGAAAGTTAATAATAATAATAATAATAATAATTTATTATTTGTACCCCACCCATCTGACCGGGTCCCCCCAGCCACTCTGGGCGGCTTCCAACAAACACTAAAATACATTAAAATATCACACATTAAAAACTTCCCTAAACAGTTAATAATGAGTTAATAATGATGGAGACATGTGCACATCACTAGGGGGAACATATGAAAGGAAAAGGGGATTTCAGCATGGGATATTTCAATCTTTGTACCAAGCAGAATTCTGATGGCATTTTTCATACCTGCAGGGTTAAAAGATGAAAGCACAAAAACGGTGAATTAATACCATTTTTTTTCTTTGCACATATAAAGAAGTAGTTGAAATCATTTCCTGTGAGCAATTCACACATCTGGGATTGTGTTCCGAACTGTGTCATGACTTGTTTCCCATTGATTTCAATGGGACTTAAGAGCCATTTACTTGTGATCCAACTCAACATTGTGTGCGTGTTACAAACGAAACCTTTTGTAAATACCTAAACTATTCGCTGCTGACAGTTTCTGATGTTTAAACTTGAAGGATCGATAACTTCTTTGAGCTGTAAACAATTTAATCATGTGAATATGAAAATGTTTCCGCTTGTGCAATTTTGAAGACAGGTTTTGTATTGTACATACTCATTCTATAGTGTTTCATATTAAAATGTAAAGTTGGAGGATTTTTTTAAAACAACAAGGGTGATGTTTGTGTTCTGTGTGTGATTAGTGTGTGGCCCTAAACATATTCCTGAGGACTTTGGTCTGAGGAAGGTGACAGAAATCTGTGAGCACTGATTTCCTCCTATGCTTTCCCCCTGTTTATAAAATCAATTCTACATATCCAAACTTTGTGACATGCTTGCTACTATGTATGTTTCAGTGTAACATATTGCAACTGTAATTTATTAAAGGAAGAACTTTATTTGCCTGAAATCCAAAGTGGAACTGAAGGATGACATTGCTATCTGGTGGATACCCATTATAAAGTTTACTGGGAAGAATATCTTCTTCTTCTTCTTCTTTCTTCTTTGGCGATCACTCGTAGCCGAGTAAGATTGTCTTCCATAAACACGGTTTTAACAATGAGTCCGTAAGTGACTGTGGAGGCCAATTCTGGACTCACATGTCATTCCACGGTGGGGACATTGGTTTCCGGGCGGGAGTTGATCACGGTGTGCCTTCCTCTTAGCACGTTTCTCGCTTGTGTTCTGAGTTTGAGTGTCTTCAAAGTCCATGACACCTTTTGTAAAGGCTGTTCTCCAACTGGAGCGCTTGCTGGCTAGTGTCTCCCAGTTGTCTGTGTTTATACTACATTTTTTTAGATTTGCCTTGAGACAGTCTTTAAACCTCTTTTGTTGACCACCAGCATTACGCTTTCCATTTTTAAGTTCGCAATAGAGTAGTTGCTTTGGAAGACGATAATCAGGCATCCACATAACATGACCAGTCCAACGAAGTTGATGTTGAAGAATCATTGCTTCAACACTGGTGATCTTTGCTTCAACCAGTACACTGAAATTAGTTCACCTGTCTTCCCAAGTGATGTGTAAGATTTTTCGGAGACACCGTTGATGGAATCTTTCGAGAAGTTGAAGATGGTGTTTGTAAGTGGTCCATGTTTCACAAGCATACAGTAAGGTTGGTAGTACAGTAGCTTTGTAAACAAGCATTTTGGTTTCCCTGCGAATGTCCTGTTCCTCAAACACTCTGCACTTCAATTGGGTGAAAGCCACACTCGCAGAGCTCAGGCAATGCTGGATTTCGGCATCAATGTTGACCACTCACAGGGAAGAATATCAATGAACAACATTCTTCATAAACTCATCACTGGTATTAGCACATGGCTATGCCATATTTTTGTCGGATTACAGACTTGTTAAAAGGCCACTATCTTCCCAGTTTCTGCACAGTCAGCTAAGTCTCTGATAATGGTTCTGAATGTGCCATTTTGAGCATGATTCTGTTTGTGGAAAGGCTGCATACAGTTTTTTTAAAAAAATAATGTTAATAGAGCATGTCCTTTGATAGTAGTACTCCGGCGTATTCTCTTTGTTTGCCAACCATGCCTCCCTCCAAACTGGGCACACCTATGACATTGAGCTTTATTTTGAGATTCATAATAACCTGAAACCTCCTTAAAGCATCAAATATCCTTCACAGTGTATGCACAGACTCCTCTACAGACCAGAACCAGACTAGACAATTCCTTCAACACTGTACGAAGGGCCTTGTTCCAAGTCAACAATATACATTTCCTTCTCCAAATTCTTAAGATTACAAATTCTTAAGATTGTTCCCCGGTCATAATATGCTTGTTACCAACAGCAATGCTGTTTGTTGCCTCACTTGGTAGAGACAGAAGGGCAAATTTAAGGTCTAATCCAAGCGCAAAATATGGTCTGAAGCTCAACATCAAAAAAACTAAGATCATGGCCACTGGTCCCATCACCTCCTGGCAAATAGAAGGGGAAGAAATGGAGGCAGTGAGAGATTTTACTTTCTTGGGTTCCATGATCACTGCAGATAGTGACAGCAGCCACGAAATTAAAATACACCTGCTTCTTGGGAGAAAAGCAATGACAAACCTAGACAGCATCTTAAAAAGCAGAGACATCACCTTGCCGACAAAGGTCCATATAGTTAAAGCTATGGTTTTCCCAGTAGTGATGTGTGGAAGTGAGAGCTGGACCATAAAGAAGACTGATCGCTGAAGAATTGATGCTTTTGAATTATGGTGCTGGAGGAGACTCTTGAGAGTCCCATGGACTACAAGAAGATCAAACCTATCCATTCTTAAGTAAATCAGCCCTGAGTGCTCACTGGAAGGACAGATCCTGAAACTGAGGCTACAATACTTTGGCCACCTCATGAGAAGACTCCCTGGAAAAGACCCTGATGTTGGGAAAGATTGAGGGCACAAGGAGAAGGGGACGACAGAGGACGAGATGGCTGGACAGTGTTCTCGAAGCTACCAACATGAGTCTGACCAAACTGCGGGAGGCAGTGGAAGACAGGAGTGCCTGGCGTGCTCTGGTCCATGGGGACACGAAGAGTCGGACACGACTAAACAACAACAACAATAATCTCCATTAGATTGTGGCTAGTTTGATGGGAAACTCAAATAGTGGATGGGTCGAGGAGGGAAGAATTTGCCAAACACAAAACTAGCTGGGAATAAAGAGTAGAAATTGGAAGAAGCTGGTCCGAATTTAAAGCTTCTGTTGGTTTCTCAGCATGCATTTTTTGGTCCGGCTATTGGCTTTGCCAGAACAGATGTTTCATTTTTATGAAATAATCACATAGCTGTCACTGAGCTATGGCTGGTTGAGTATAACAGCTGCTAAATGTGTTGGGTGCTTGCATAACCAAAAGAAAATTGCTGCTGCCCTTGCATATATGGACCACTAATAAACGCCATCTCCAACTCCTTGAAAGATTCCATCAACGATGTCTCTGAAAATTTGTACACATCACTGGGGAAGACAGGCGAACTAATGCTGGAAGAAGCAAAGGTCACCAGTGTCGAAGAAATGATTCTGCAACATCAGCTTCATTGGACTGGTCATGTTGTGCGGATGCCTGATTATCGTCTTCCAAAGCAACTACTGTACTCTATTCCGAACTTAGAAATGGAACGCGTAATGCTGGTGGTCAACAAAGGAGGTTTAAAGACTCAGGGCAAATCTAAAAAAAATGTAGTACAATGGTACCTTGGTTTGCAACCACTTTGGATTACAACCGTTTTGGATTACAACCACATCAAACCTGGAAGTGTGTGTCCCTTTTTTTGGATTTCAACCCATTTATTTTTTATTACAACCAATTTTGGGGGGGGGGGAAGCCCCATTGACAAAAGCGTGCCTTGGGTTACAACCTGTTTTGGTTTACAACCAGACCTCTGGAACGGATTATGGTTGTAAACCAAGATACCACTGTATAAACACCGACAACTGGGAAACACGGACCTGTGAGCGCTCCAATTGGAGGACAGCCTTTGAAGACGCTCAAACTCAGAACAAAAGGAAGCAACGTGCTAAGAGGAAGGCACGCTTGGTAAATCCTCACCGTGATCAACTGCCGCCTGGAAACCTATGTCCCCACTGTGGAAGGATGTGTGGATCCAGAATTAGCCTCCACAGTCACTTGCGGACTCACTGTTAAGTCTGTGAGTTAATCTTATTCAGCTACCAGTTGTCACCAAAGAAGAATGGAAACAGAACACTAGGTGGTGTAAACGTTAAGCCCATGCTAGCAAGACTGCTTTTGCATTCTCTGCCTCTAGAAAATAGAATGGAATGTGGATTATCTTGAGAGCAGTTGCCCGATTCTATAGCTGTTGGTTCTGATTCTGTCACAGAAGGTCTTTTGGTGGGGGAAATCTAAGGCCTCCAAGCAAAGTGACCCTCAGGAAGCCTCTCGCCATGCCTGCAAAGCTCTGGAGAAGACAACTGTATACTGCCGGATTGCAGCATATTTGGTTAAGTGAGTGCTGGGGAGTAGGACAGAATGAACTAGTTGTTGTTGTTGTTCAGTCGTTCAGTCGTGTCCGACTCTTCGTGACCCCATGGACCAGGGCACGCCAGGCACCCCTATCCTTCACTGCCTCTCGCAGTTTGGTCAGACTTATGTTAGTAGCTTCGAGAACACTGTCCAACCATCTCATCCTCTGTCTTCCCCTTCTCCTTGTGCCCTCAATCTTTCCCAACATCAGGGTCTTTTCCAGGGAGTCTTCTCTTCTCATGAGGTGGCCAAAGTATTGGAGCCTCAACTTCAGGATCTGTCCTTCTAGTGAGCACTCAGGGCTGATTTCTTTAAGAATGGATAGGTTTGATCTTCTTGCAGTCCATGGGACTGCAAGAAGTAGTCTCTTCCTCTGCAATGAACTAGTCTCTTCCCTTATTCAGCAGGTGGTGGTGGGGATATATCTTCCTTGGCCTGTTCCTGAAGGTCACATCTATGATCATCCTGGATCCTCTTGTTGCATGTCTAACAAAATTCCTTTTATTCAGCTGCTCTCACTTTGATGTCACTGAGATCTTCTCTCCAGTGTTGTGGCATTGAGAGTGTGATTTCCTACCAACTTAGTTTTTATGTATACCCCCTTGTTCTGAAGACGGTCAGGGAGAGTTCTTGGGGCCCTTGTAGCATACCTGCGAACTGAGTTACATTGGACAGCATTGTGTTTCCAACAATGATTAGGCAGGTGTCTCTGGAGTCTGGATAGGTCCAAAGCAGGACTTGGATGTGATCGCTATCCCCTGTTGTTTATCGCCAGCAGCTAGTATTCCGAGAGATACGTCCTTTCTATTTATAGAGCTTTCCGAGAAGTGAAGCTACAGGGAACCAGGCAGAGGGCCTTCTCGGTGGTGGCGCCTGCCCTGTGGAACGCCCTCCCATCAGAGGTCAAAGCAATAAACAACCACATGACCTTTAGAAAACACCTGAAGGCAGCCCTGTTCAGGGAAGCTTTTAATCTGTGATATTTTAATGTTTTGTTTTTTAATATTTGCGAAGGAACTCCAGAGTTTGCAGAATTGCAAAAAAAAAAAAAAAAAAAAAAAACCATTTAGGGGACATTCTCCCTCCCCCCTCCCAATTTTGGGAACTCGCCAAAAACAAAAACAAAGCAACCCATTGGAATATTTGCTGGATATAGAATGCTGACTGACTGTTCTGAGAAACCAAATATCGGTCTAGAGAGGGAATAGAATGGTGCATCCTGAATAGAAGCACTTCATGCTGCAACATTTTGTTGCAGAAATTTGCTTTTCATAGCTAATAGCCACAGATAGGCCCATTGGAGCCTTGTCTCTTAGCATTGGTGCAGCTGGTATATTTATATCACACTCTTCCCCGTGGGCTCAGAACAATCTGTAAAAATAAAGGCAGGTGTTTGTTTGTTTGTTTGTTTAAAAAATAATTGCAGCAATGGTGTGTATTGATGCCCAGTGACCCAAGCAAGGGTAGGGTCTTAAATGCATGCAACTGTCACTCTTTTGGGTGGCAGGATCTAGAATCAATCTAGATTGAAAGCAGCATGCTGAGCACTTCCTGTTTGACTGCCATGGCGAACGGCTGTCCCATAACACTGGAGCCCTTTCATGCGGATAATGAGGATAATATGGGAGTAGTTATCCTCCCCCCAAAAAAAACCAGGGCCGAGGGGGGGGAGCAGCCCACCCTCAAATCGTCAGATACCTGCCGCCTTCCTGAAGGAATGTGGGGGGCAGGGGGCACTGGGTGCAATGCACTGTGCGTCTCGGCAACTCTCCAAAGACGGCGCCATGAGCAGAGGACACCTGTTTTTTAAGGTAAAAATTCGGACTTAATTAACAGGCATGCTCTGAACTAGCGGAGATAAAATAACTTGCTAATTTAATCAGCCACTGAGAAGGATTCGATCTGGAGAAAGACTTTCGTCGTAACTAAAGGACAACTGTTTGAAATATGTAAGTGGACGCTAAGCTTAACTATGAAACGGACTGTGTGAAATTTTGACTAAGACTCTGGCAATGATCATTAAGGGAAAGATGAAAGGAATTCCTGATGGAGTTATTGTGTTAGCGTGGAGGCACCATCTTACTAACAGGAGACTTCTGGATATCTGCCCGGGATTAATGGTGGACTGTGATGCAGTTAAAACTCTCCTTGTGAGCAGAAAACGAAAGTAACATCGCTGAGGAGCAGCAACAACAGCACAAAGGACTGACCCGCTTGTTGAATTAACTGATGGATTAATTGTATAGCCCCAGGGGGAGGTGAGGCTTTTTTATTTTATTTTCATATATATGTGCTTACAGTTTTACCTGGTAAAGTTCCCCCGAAAAGCAACTGTTTGAAATACGCAAGCGGGTTTGAAAGAGCATTCTGCTGCCATTGTGGTTCAATTATAATATTGACTGGTTGAGGATTTTGGCAGCTACCCTCAATGGAAGGATGGAAATAATTCTGGACTGGAGTTACTTTGTTTTTGCAGAGGTACCAGCATGTTGGGAGATGGAGCGAGACTACAGAGGGGATTTCTGGATGTCTGCCCAGGGCTAATGGCATCTTTTTGTTTGGAATGTGGCATTTTACGGCTCCTGTGAGCAGAAATAGACAATGGAATAGCTGGAATGTGGATAATAACAGGGAAAAATATTTCATACAGAACTACGAAGGCGAAAGTTTGACAGATCAGTGGTTGCAAACATAAATGAAAATTAAACGAAGGATCAACAGTGGAATGGTTTCTTGACTAACTAAGAAATGCAATGTGATATTAGATGATCAGCACTCCGTGAAATTCAGAACATGGGAAGTCACCCAAAGATATATAATTTGGCTTTTGCATTTGGCTATTTTGGTTGCATTGTAATTTGGAATGTTTTAATGTGGTTTTTATTGGATTGTTAAAATGGAAAACTTAATAAATATTTTTTTTTAAAAAAGAAAGCAGCATGCTGAGGATGAGCATGAATGATTATGGACTGAGACAGAAATAATGTTACAAACCACCCCAATCTCTAAGTGGGGGCGAGATTCCATGGGTTCTAGGTGCTTTCCCAAAAGTTCTGTTTCCTTGGAATGAGGGACAACACAGACCGTGGTGTGTCTCTCTTATATATGGTTTATTTTCACAAATACAGTGGGACCTCGACTTATGACGATAATGCGTTCCGACGCAATTTTCGTAAGTCAAAAACATTCGTAAGTCGAATCCCCATAGGAATGCATTGAGTGAAAAAAATTCGTAAGTCGAAAATTCGTAAGTCGAAATTCGAAAAAATCCTATTAAAAGCGGCCGCGACTTCCATTCGTAAGTCGAAAAATTCGGTTGCGGCGGCCATTTTGTTTCTCCTGGAAGTCATTCGTAAGTCAAAAAACACGTAAGTCGAATCGCTCGTAAGTCGAGGTACCACTGTATACAACCTAAGCTTCAGACTGAGGGGCTCACAGCATCAACACCCCAAAAGCTCTTGCTCCTCCATAGTCACAGCTTTGGATTCTAGCAGAAATCAAGCATCTCTCTCTGTGTGTCTGCCTGCAGCCTGTTCTGAGCTCAGCTCACGCCTGGTGTGCCCTGGCTTTTGTATTTCTGCTACTGTATAGCAGCCAGGTGAGGAACAGGGTGGGGGAGCCCACCCCATTTGCCCTCTGGCACAGAACAACTTTTTTTGTTGCACTTTGGCCCTTATGTCACCAATTTGCTTGCCTGATTCGTTCAACAATGCAATCCTCCATTAGATCTTAATCCTTGCCTGATCCGGGGCTCCAGGAATTAGGAGGGACTCAGGCATCATGGGGACGCGGGTGGCGCTGTGGTCTAAACCACAGAGCCTAGGGCTTGCCGATCAGAAGGTCGGCAGTTTAAATCCCCGCGACGGGGTGAGCTCCTGTTGCTTGGTCCCAGTTCCTGCCCACCTAGCAGTTCGAAAGCACATCAAAGTGCAAGTAGATAAATAGGTACCACTCCGGCGGGAAGGTAAACAGCGTTTCCGTGCACTGCTCTGGTTCGCCAGAAGCGGCTTAGTCATGCTGGCCACATGACCTGGAAGCTGTACGCCGGCTCCCTTGGCCAGTAAAGCGAGATGAGCACCGTAACCCCAGAGTTGTCCACGACTGGACCTAATGGTCAGGGGTCCCTTTACCTTTACAGGCATCATACTGACTAACCCCGCTAAGCTCAAAACAATACATTTTTGTGCTACAAATGGGTTAGTGTGTATGCAGCTTCGGACTCACAATTTTGCCTTTGGGCAATTGTTTTGCGGCAATAGCAATTAGCTCCACAAATTACCTACCGTTAGCTGCCATGCTCACTGCTACATCAATTCCACTGGCCATTGGCCACCATTGCATTTCAGCAATTCATATAAACTATTCAAAGAGCCAGTTACAGGTAGGTAGCTGTGTTGGTCTGCCGTAGTCAAAACAAAATAAAAAATAATAAAATTCCTTCCAGTAGCACCTTAGAGACCAACTAAGTTTGTTCTTGGTATGAGCTTTCATGTGCATTCTTCTTATCTGAAGAAGTGTGCATGCACATGAAAGCTCATACCAAGAACAAACTTAGTTGGTCTCTAAGGTGCTACTGGAAGGAATTTTTTTTATTTTTTATTTTATTCAAAGAGCGTCTAGGAGGCTATTCATCCCAATCTCCCAGCCAGAGTCTACAGGGAGTAATAAAATGGGCTGAACCTACAAAAAGAAAGCGTTTAATCTGGTTATATGAGCCTTGATAAGGCTATAGTGCTTTGCATGTCCACATTGATTGGGCCATGGGTAGACAAACTAAGGCCCAGGGGCCAGATCCGACCGCATTGCCTTCTAAATCCGGCCCGCGGACAGTCCAGGAATCAGCGTGTTTTTACACGAGTAGAAGGTGTGCTTTTATTTAAAATGCATCTCTGGGTTATTTGTGGGGCATAGGAATTCGTTCACTTTCCCCCCAAAATATAGTCCGGCCCCCCACAAGGTCTGAGGGACAGTGGACCGGCTCCCTGCTGAAAAAGTTTGCTGACCCCTGGGCTAGGCTGATGTCACAATTGAATTTTATTACCCCCCCCAAAAAAAAATCCACATAAATTAGGTCTGGTAAAGAAACCCACAGGAGGACAGCACAGGAAACAAAAACTGGACAGCAATGGTTTAATGAGGATGTCTTGTAGCAGATCGGTATACCCTGAAATTATTCTCAAGATTGTGGGGTCCTCTGGAAGAATATGGGAGGCACCACAGCGCAGCTGGGAGAGGAAGCCCAAAAAAGTCAAACCGAAATTATCCCTAAAACTAGAAGGTATCTTCCCAACTGTCTATAAGTTGAGGGAGAGGAAATGAACTTGTCATTCTCTTAACAGGTGGGCAAAGTTCAGGTCAAAGATTTTAAGAACAGGCTGTGTAATTTTGTCTTGATAGACTCTAGACGATATTCAAGGGGAAAGCGACTTGGATTTCAGGTATGTATTATTCCCTGCGTGAGACACTTAATTTTCTGTCTGAGCCCCTTGGAGGTAGGTAATGACTGGCAAAAAAATAAAATTAATTTAACTGGCTCTAAATGAAAGACAGATGCACACTAAAGAGGGAAGGAGTGTAAGAGAGATTAATGTGAATCAGATGAGGAAGAGGAGGAGTATAAAACTGATTTATCAGAGAAGACCAAGCTGAACAGATGGATTTTTAACAGCCCTGATCTTTTACGCATGTCTTCTCACAAGTAAGTCCCAATAAATTTCATGGAACTCGCTCCCCAATAAAGTATGTTTTAGGCTTGCCGTCTCTGCAGTCTTTCAAAGAGTAAAACTACAAGATTCCGGTGGCCAAAGTCACCTGAAGAAAGAGCCTTATTTTCGGCCGTAAAATTGGTTTTAATTGGGGGGGGGGAATGCAGTGTGGGATAAGAGGGAGCATTGATGGGTAAGGAGCAATGAGAGAACAAAGATACCTCAGAGGTGAGATGAAGCAGCAGGCCAGCCCAATATACCGGTATTTTGGCGCCTGAGGCAAACCACAAAACGGTGCCCCCTTCCCCTCCAGGGAAGAAGGGATTGAGTACAGGTTGACATCGGGAACAAAGGAGGAATGAAGACCTACATGGGGATCTGCCGCCCCTGTGGATTCTGCCGCCTGAGGTGGTCACCTCACTGTGCCTCATGAGTGGGCCGGCCCTGGGTAAGACAAAGGAGTAACACCTTAATGTAAGGAAAAGGGGGAAATCCAATATTATATTAGTGAGTCTAAGAAATGGAACATGGTAGTTTTTGTTTTATAGCCTTCTGGTTTTGTGTGTGTGTGTGTGTGTGTGTGTGTGTGTGTGTGTGTGTATCTACCTGTAATCTAATCTATCCATCTAATCTATCTATCTATCTATCTCTCTATCTCTCTATCTATCTCTATTCTTTCTCCTTGAAACAGAAGTGACACCATTGTTTTTGTCCTTCATTGCATTTGTCCTTCCCCCACCCCCAAAGAACTTCCACAAGTTTGCTAAGAGTGTTATCCTGATGATCAGGGTATGTCGGTGCTTCCGGCGTGGACTGAAAGGATTCTCATGTTTTCACCTGATAGAGAAAGACACTCGTGCGGAGATTGAGGAAGTAAGGAATATCGCAAAACAACAACAACCCACCACCAAAAGTCTTGTATTTAGTCTTGCTCTCGTTGCTCATTGGTGCTTTTTCTATTTAATAAAATAATTATGATTGCCTGAGCATTTGAAGCAGAGGTTGAGGAACCTGCTGCACCCAATAAAGTTCGCTTGTGCTGAAATCATAGAATAGAAACATTCTCTGTAAATTGGAAGGGACCCCAAGGGTAATCTAGTCCAACCCCCTGGGATGCAGTAATCTCAACATGCTGTCCCCCATCGAATTTGAAACTGCACCGGACCTTGCGTAGCTTAGACGTATAAGTCTTTAAAGCATGGGTAGGCAACCTAAGGCCTGGGGGCTGAATCCAGCCCAATCGCCTTCTAAATGCGGCCCGCGGACGGTCCGGGAATCCGTGTTTTCACATGAGTAGAATGTGCCCTTTTATTTAAAATGCACCTCTGGGTTATTTGTGGGGCATATGAATTCGTTCATTTTTTCCTCAAAATAGTCTGGCCCCCCGCAAGGTCTCAGGGACAGTGGACTGGCCCCCTGCTGAAAAAGTTTGCTGACCCCTGCTAAAGGGTCATAAAGGGGTAAAGGTAAAGGGACCCCTGACCGTTAGGTCCAGTTGCGGACGACTCGGGTTGCGGCGCTCATCTCGCTTTACTGGCCGAGGGAGCCAGCGTACAGCTTCCGGGTCATGTGGCCAGCATGACTAAGCCGTTTCTGGCGAACCAGAGCAGCGCACGGAAACGCCGTTTACCTTCCCGCCAGAGCGGTACCTATTTATCTACTTGCACTTTGACGTGCTTTCGAACTGCTAGGTTCCAGGAGCAGGGACCGAGCAACGGGAGCTCACCCCGTCGCAGGGATCCGAACCTCTGACCTTCTGATCAGCAAGCCCTAGGCTCTGTGGTTTAGACCACAGTGCCACCCACGTCCCTAGAAAGACTCTTTGCGTTGACTGGGAAATGATAGGCAAAGAGAAGAGGCCCCCTAGTGGAGAGCAAGCTCCTTCCCCATGTCTGAGAGCACCCACCCTCCCTGCTCAAAATGCCCTTCCAGAGCCACCCTCCATGCCACAAAAGTCCAGCGAAATAGGGGGGATAATAGGGGCAGGGGCAGGCTTAGGTGATGGCCTGGGCCTATATCAGCTTGAACTTATAACTCGGACCCTTTGCTGCACCTTTAAAAGCATTAACGGGCTAACTACCCAGATGGACTGGGAAACGAACTCGGGTCAACTGCTTGGAAGGCAGCTATGCTCACCACTATACCACCAACACTAAAGGGTCATAGGACTTCTTACTTATAATAAAATTATTTAAAAGTGCTAACGTACGTAAGGTTTTTCTTCTTGTATGATGCATAACGAAATTAATTGCAGCTCATTGTTTAACTTACAGGACAAGAAAGCTGCCCATGCTGTGTTTGATCGCTATGAGTTCAGTGTTTCCAAGGTCAGGACAAGCCAACTTATGTCTTTTCTTTTCCCTACAGTAACAGTAGGCATTTGTGTTTGTGGGTTTAGTTCAGTTGTTTGAATATAACTTTTTGGTGTGTTTTGCTATTACAGTGGACGCTCGGGTTGCGAACGTGATCCGTGCGGGAGGCACGTTCGCAACCTGCAGCGTTCGCAACCCGCAGCGCCACGTCTGTGCACGCACGGGTCACGATTTGGTGCTTCTGTGCATGCGCAAAGCGCCGAAACCCGGAAGTAACCCATTCCGGTACTTCTGGGTTTGGCGCGATGTACAACCCGAAATCGCGCAACCTAAAGCGGCCATAACCCGAGGTATGATTGTACTGGGGAAAGTGGTTTAATAAGCCAAGGGTGACACTGCTTCTTCCTTGAGAAGTTCTTTGAATCCATAGCCCTGCCTGCTTCCTCATCCATGATTTGGCTCATCTTAGCACAATCCTGAAATGCTCTTTGGCTTCCCAAGTGATCTCCCCATCATGAGATCAAAGCAGAGGCCATCTCAAAGCACCACCATTGAAGAAGGAGGAGGAGGAGGAGGAGGAGAGTTGAGAGATTGCGGGACCACCATGGTGTGATTCACACCCAAAGATCTACACATAGCGGAAGAGAGCATAGCTACCAGCCAGCAGTGCCGTGGGGCAGGGCTTGGGGGCAGGGCCGGATTTAGGTTTGATGAGGCCCTAAGCTACTGAAGGTAATGGGGCCCTTTATATGTCCAGCTGTCCTTTGTCAACAACAAATTGTTGCTGTTTTTTTGTGTTGAATACATTCTATATGGTAATTTATGGACCTAATAGGTATCTAAAGCCATTTGTGCATGTTGCCATGCAACCAGTCCATGCAGAATGTAGGCACCCTATATATAGAAAGGAGCAAACTAGTGATATTTTAGGGAGCAGGCTAGCATGCCGGGCCCATTACTTACACCATAGGAGCCTACACAACACAAAACACTGTTGTTGTATATAGGTTTTATTTTATTTGCTTTTTATCTTATATTTTGGAAACGTACATCCAGTTTTTTTGTTGAATAGTGGGTGGACATAGTAGATGACACAGTGATTCTCCAAACAGCTCTCTTTATTCTCAAGCTGGAACAGAACTGAACACAAACAGCTCAGCCGGCCTGCTTTTATAGGCAGCCGGCTGACAACATTGTAACAACAACCACCCAGGGTTTCCCGCCTAAAATAACTGACGTGGACCTGAGTGAAAACTATATACACAACACCCCTGTCGGCTGGGGTGAGAACTTCAGTACATAACATTTTTCCCCTTTACATTTTTTTGGGGGCCCCCAAGAGAGTGGGGCCCTAAGCTATAGCTTGTTTGGCTTATACGTAAATCCGGCACTGCTTGGGGGGCAGGAGTCCAGGGATCCACCTAGCTGAGGAAACAGGAGGGCTCCCATATGTACTATCTTCATCTCAACTGAAAATAACAAAGAAGTTGACAAATGGCTCCAAGTTGTGTAATCTGAGTAGCACGACCTGATTCCGACAGCCTGTGGCAGGTGTGTGGCCTTGATGCTTCTGAGATGTGCAGACACCACCTGCTAGATACTCAGTGCTGCCTACTTCATACTTAAGAATCTCTGGGTGGACATGTAAAAGAGTGTTGGGAAATGATTTATAATGAACTGAACAAAATGTTTAAAATTACTCCCCTCCCACGCCCAAACCAGAGTCATTTCTGTTGGGGATAATCCAGACTGAAATTCCCAGGTGTCAGAAAAGGTTATGTATGTATGTAACAACTGCGACCGTGTTTTGTTAGCCCCAAAATGTAAAATGAGCGAGGCCCCATACATTTAAAAATTGTAGTTACAGGTACCGGTAGGTAGCCGTGTTGGTCTGCCATAGTCAAAACAAAATAAAAAATACAAAAAATTCTTTCCAGTAGCACCTTAGAGACCAACTAAGTTTGTTCTTGGTATGAGCTTTCGTGTGCATGCACACTTCTTCTTTTTTATTTTGATTTAAAAATTGGCAACTTACTGGTAAGTTGACAGAATATGCACAACTTCCAGACTTGACATATAGAATAAGAAGACAAGAAGAACATACGTTTAAAGAAAATGGGGAAATGTTTATTGAATATATGGAAAATAATTGTGTACAGCTGAAAACGCTGGCAGCATTAAGACAACAGTGTAAATAAGTTTTGATGGATGTAATAATGGAAAACCGATTGGTATAGTTTTTGTAAAATATGCAGGGATATAAGATATGCAAAATGAACCATGGAAAGAGAAGGGAAGCCATGGATATCTTAAGTATGTTACATGTTTATCCGACATTGTAAAACAGAAAACTTAATTAAAAAATAATATATATTTTTTAAAAATCAATCTCCGGGCCAGGGATGCTATAGGTCAGACACAGAGAACTCGTGGCCCTGCAAATATTGCTGGACCACAGCTCCCATCTTCCCTGCCCATTTGGCCATGCTGTCTGGGACGATTGGGAGATGGATCCCTACAATGGACTGCCCTACACTAGGTATTCGGGATGTACAGTTGTACCTTGGATCTCAAAAGCCCTGGAACTAAGACGTTTTGGCTCCCAAACGCTGCAGACCCGGAAGTTATTGTTCCGGTTTGCAAACGTTCTTTTGGAACCCAAACGTCCAACGGGGCCAATCAGAAGCCGCAATTTGGTTTTTGACCGTTCTGGAAGTCGAACGGACTTCCATTCGACTAACAAGGTATGACTGTCATTTTAAATAGAAATATATATATAAAATAAACAAAAGAAACAAAAAATTAAAAAAAAAATTGTCCAGTAGCATGCATGCACACAAAAGCTCATACCAAGAACAAACTTAGTTGGTCTCTAGGGTGCTACTGATATATATATATATATATATATATATATATATATATATATATATATATATATATATAAAGCTTCTCTGAGTTATTGGAGCCCCTTCGCCACAACAAGGCAGTGATCCATGAAGGACAATATACTTTAATGCATGGCAAATAAAAAATAAAAAAATGCAGCCATTGCTTTCTCAGTTGAATTGTGATTCTCAGTGTAAGACAATCTCATGGACAGCTGTGTAAAATGTTCTGCAGGTGCACCTAATAGGCAAGAAGGGGGTCATTTGGTTTTATATCCTGAGAACAATAATCATGCCCAAGTCGGGAGCATAGGAATACCTTCACTGACCCACATAAATGTGATTGTCTATTAATCTAAACGATGTTTGGTATCTTCACAGGAGCATTTTCCTTTAAGAGCAATCCAAATAACCAAGAAGCCACCGGCATGGAGGACTGAGTCTGAAATAAAACATTTACAGAACCGCTTGCAGTTCCTGGAAAGCTTTCGACAGTATAGTCCAACCCTGCAAAGTCTTCTGGCCAAAGTGATGCGCTTCGAACGGTAACCGGAAGGGTGGTGATGGTGTAGCAATTCAATGTATTTCTGTAATTTGATTCCACCTTTCTGAATTGTCCAGAGATCTAAATTCTAATACCAATACCCTGAAACGGGCCTGGGAGCTCACAGGCACTGACCACATAACCCAGAAAGCTGTCTGTGGACAAACACCGGCTCCCTCGGCCTGAAAGCGAGATGAGCGCCGCAACTCCATAGTTGCCTTTGACTGGACGTAACCGTCCAGGGGTCCTTTACCTTTACCTTTTTTTAACCTGTGTTGCATCTGTAAGCAGCTCTTGAGTTGGTGAAGGGTATGATAGCGACCGATGTATTTCAGTTCAGGTTTATTTCCACTAGAAGAGTTTGGATTGGATTTGATATCCCGCTGTATCACTACCCGAAGGAGTCTCAAAGCGGCTAACATTCTCCTTTCCCTTCCTCCCCCACAACAAACACTCTGTGAGGTGAGTGGAGCTGAGAGACTTCAGAGAAGGGTGACTAGCCCAAGGTCACCCAGCAGCTGCATGTGGAGGAGCGGAGACGCGAACCCGGTTCACCAGATTACGAGACTACCGCTCTTAACCACTACACCACACTGGCACTAGCTAATTATCTCGTCCGGTTGTCCGCTTTCTAGGTTTGGTCGCAGGAGAGTCATCATCAAAAAGGGACACCAGGCAGACAGTTTCTACTTCGTCTATTGTGGTTCCGTTGCTATCACTGATGACGAGGATGGTGCCAGCGCGTTTGTAGAAGCCGTTCCGACTGTAATTCGGAGAGGTGCTTGTTTCGGTGTAAGTGCTAATCTGTAATAATAATAATTTTATTTATACCCCACCCATCTGGCTGGCTTCCCCCAGTCACTCTGGGCAGCTTACAGCACATTAAAAATTACAAAATATTAGACATACAAAATTTCGCAATACAGGTGATGTCTTTTAGATGTCTTCTAAAAGTCAGATGGTTGTTTATTTGCTTGACATCGGATGGGAGGGTGTTCCTGTTATGTATTATTTCTTTTTGTCTCTTAAATTGTATGACGGAAAATCTAAATAATTTTTAAAAAACAACAACAACAACCTGCGTTTCTCAAACTTGAGTCTCCAGCTGTTGTTGGTCTACAGTTCCTATCATCCCTTGCTAGCAGGACCATAATAAATGAAATGAAATGAAATAATAATAATTCATTATTTATACCCTGCCCATCTGGCTGGCTTTCCCCAGTCACTCTGGGCGGCTCCCAACAGAATATTTAAAACACAATGAAACATCAAACATTAAAAACTTCCCCAAACAGGACTGCCTTCAGATGTCTTCTAAAAGCCAGATAGTAGTTTATCTCCTTGACATCTGATGGGAGGGCATTCCACAGGGCGGGTGCCACTACCGAGAAGGCCCTCTGCCTGGTTCCCTGTAATCTTACTTCTTGCAGTGAGGGAACCGCCAGAAGGCCCTCGGAGCTGGACCTCAGTGTCCGGGTTGAACAATAGGGGTGGAGACGCTCCTTCAGGTATACTGGGCCAAGGCCGTTTAGGGCTTTAAAGGTCAGCACCAGCACTTTGAATTGTGCTCAGAAACCTACTGGGAGCCAATGTAGGTCATTCAGGACCGGTGTTATATGGTCTCGGCGGCCGCTCCCAGTCACCCATCCAGCTGCCGCATTCTGGATTAATCATGCATATCAGAATTTATATATTTTTAAAATGCATGGACCTTTACATCAACATGGATTCCCAAGATCTGAGTTCAGTTCTGGTACTCAGAACAAATTCTTGGGCTCAGATAGAGAGGGGTAGGGCAAACAGAAAAATTAGAGTCTAGGAAAGTAGAGCAGTAGCCAGAGAAGGAGAAAACCTGCCATGAAAAGAGCAGAGGTGCTGTGGAAACAATGGTTTAGAGTTGGAAGCCACAGCGGGCAAGAGAAAAGCATACCCCCTAACATTTCTCCAATGAAAATAGGGGTGTCCTATTCAATAATAATAATAATAATAATAATAATACTTTTATTATTTATACCCTCCCCATATGACTGGGTTGCCTCAGCCACTTTGGTTGGCTTCCAGCATATATAAAGACATGAAGCATTAAACAACTTCCCTTTACAGGGCTGCCTTCAGATGTCTTCTCAAGATTGTATAGTTACTTACCTTCTTGGCTCCGGGGTCGCATAACTCCATACCCTCCAACATTTCTCTGTTGAAAGTAGGGATGTCCTAAGGCAGTGATGGCTAACCTTGACACTCCAGATGTTTTGGGACTACAACTCCCATCATCCCTGACCACTGATCCTGTTAGCTAGGGATGATGGGAGTTGTAGTTCCAAAACATCTGGGGTGTCAAGGTTAGCCATCACTGTCCTAAGGAAAAGCAGGAGGTGGATGAGGAAAGGGAAAATGGTGAGAGACTAGGAAGAGCTAGTAGAGCTACGCATTGCTAAGAACCGCAAAGTGAAGAATCCTAGATTGACTTGAAATATCACTGGCTGTAGGCACCTACTGTTGGTTGTGCTGCCCAGATCCATTCCTATCTTCCTTCTTATTATTAGGAAATTGCCCTTTTGCAAAACACAAGGAGGGTCGCCACTGTTGTCTGCCTGGAGGAGACAGAACTGCTGGTGGTGGACAAAAGTGATTTTTTTGCCTACGAGCTAGACAAGGAACTTAACCGAGAGTTCAAATACCGATATGAATTCCTAAGGTAACATATCCCTGCGTAACTCTGTACCACTGCTTCTCTGCATTATCCCTTTCCCCTCTTGTGTCCCTTTGCTCTCTTCCAGGCTCCTTTAAAAAGCCAGGCTTTGCGTCACAACCTCTAATGAGAATGTGCATTTAAGCTTTCCCACCATGAGTGCAGCCTTATTTGATACAAGAGTGCTTTTACTATGAAAAGTCTGAGTCGGCTGCTGTTCCGTTGTCACAAGAAGCACAGTTCCAAAAAAAGAGCTTGAAATATACTCGGAGTCCAGTGTGAATTTCATGCTCTTTATTCAGCTCATAGTAGCAAGGAATGAATCTTTCTCCAAAACGTCTGCTATATATACATTATTTACACAATGGGCCCCACGTGATTGGCTAATTCCGGGCTACTCCTGTAGGCCGATCAGGTTGCAGATTCACTTCATCCAGGAGCCTGATTGGCTGCTCTTGCAGGCCAATCAGGTTGCTGATTCACTTCCACCTGGAGCTGGATTGGGTGGCTCCTGCGGACCAATCAGACTGCTGCATTCTGGATCCTATTGTTCTAGGATTCAGCTCAGTACATAACAAGCTGCTTTAAAATAAAATAAAAAACCTATTTCCCAGTAAGCCTAATGGACCCAATATGCAGATTCCCAGCACTTTCCAGTCCTTTTTCTATTATTATTTTTCTAACACCCCCTTCCTCTCAAGAGTTAATGTGTAGGCCCATGCTTACCTCGACAATGAAATCACGGTTGCCAGCTTGAAACTCTTGCAGATGAAAGCTTTCCATGTCTCCCTCCTGTTTTCAGAAGCGTCAACCTTTTCGAAACGCTGCCCGATTCTTCAGTAGCGAAAATAGCCTACTTCTGCAAAATCGAGAGGTTCCACTATGGGCAGGTGATTACTAACGACATCACAGATACGTCCATGATGATATTTATTACAAAGGTGAGCTCAAGCTTGTGATTAATCCTTCATAATATGCTTTACTTTCCCAGCAGGTGGGGATGTCACTGTGGCCCTTTGGGGGGTCTGTTTCCTTTGGAGGTGAACATATGGGGGGTGTATTGTTGTGAAAAACTTTTATTTACAAGTCCATGCACAAAGCAGAAGTCAGAGCATAATGACCGCTCTCCACATCAAACGGAAGGCGCCCTTTGCGTGCCTATCCTCCGTGACTCCCAGAAGAGCGCTCCTGGACAGCCTCCCCAAGTCACAAACCTTGAGGTTCCCACCAAACCTCAGTTCAAATAACCAATAGTGACTGGGGAGGCAGAGCCAGGGGAGCGGACCAAGAAGGAGTAGTCTTCACTCCGGTCCTCTCTGTTAGCATAAAAGGGGGCGGAGCCTACCAGGGAGCTCTCAGTCGGCCTCCAGAGCTTCACCCGCCCTGCCCTCCCTTCGTTTAGGATTTTTATTGCAGGTTAACATCTTTACAGGTATGCGGGCGCTGCTACAGTCTCTTAAAGGACCGGGAAGGAATTTCCCCTGCATTGTCAGGTTTCGCCTTCCCCGTAGAAAAACATCACAACTTTGGCGGTTTTAGGCCTTGGGCGGAATCCTTTAGTCTGTCTTCCCTAAATGGGTGGGGGTGTGAAGGGGTGACACACACCGCCCCCCTGCGGTGGCGGCCCCAGGGTTCCCCGTTAAAGGGGTCGTGTTGAGGGGAGTCACTGGCCATACGCTGAAAGGTTGTCAGTGCACTCCCCTGTGTTGCGGTGAAATGGGGAGCGGGCTCTCTGCTTAAACATACGTCTTCCAGAGCCAGCCCAATACCCAGACAGATTGGTTAACCCTGATGTGCCCCAGATCCCCAGCCGGGGACTGGGAGGGATAAACACCCAGTGCCTAAGCCAAGGTCTTACTACATCTGAAAGTTTAATAAAGTTGTGGCCAATTTCAATCCCATAACACGTTGTCACAAGTCATTATTCCACCCGGGGGGGGGGCATCTGGGGGGTCTCCACCTGGGCACGCAAAAGTCTCCAAAGCAACATTGGACCGAACCTCCAAAGATCTTCAATACAAACAATAACTGGGAGGAGTTGTGGCCACTTTTATGCTGCCTGGCTCCAGAATATTATGGACTGGGCAGATGATGGGTTGTATCCAATGCTGGAGTTTCGTTCAGGCAACAAACTTGTGCTGTGAAACAACCCTTTCCTCTTCCGCTGCCTTTAGCCCCTTGAACCCCCTTGCAGGGGGAGGAAAGGAAGAGGAAAGTCCCGTTGCACGTCTGGGAATCGGGCAGCGAAATGGCGTCTGGGCAGATTTCCACTGAATCGGCAAAATATCCGGGAAAACACGGGTGTATGTCAAGTAGGGCAAGAATACAATAAGAATATAACGAGAATACAAAGCTGAAGCTGAATGAACTACGACTAAAATATTATGTCCATTTTTCACATGGTCCTTCCTCTGCCCACCCACCCCCTAATGTTCTGAAGAGGGTCTCTTCTCCAGTCTTCAGAGAGTAGCTGGAAGTGGGGAGACATAAAATAGGTCCTCCTTTCCTTCCACTCCGCCGTTCTAATATGAAATCTTAGGTGCAGTACTGCGCCCAGAGCTCAGAAACTGCTCGCGCTCATGAAATTCCCTCTTGCAAAATGCGACTAGAACAGTGGGTGTTTCAAACACTGGTATTTTGGCACATGAGGCAGAAAATCTCACAAGTGCCTCTCTGTGGCAGAATAACAGTAAAAACGCAAGAACAACAAATTGCTGTCCATTCATGGTATTCAATAATAGGCCATTTCGTTCTGTCTCATACTAGGGCCAACCTTGAGTGGAATGTGATGCTGGACAAAGGGAAACTAAGGTTTCAGCTTTAATTTAGTTCATCGGAGTAATCAATTCAATATCCTTTTAATCTAGTGCCCCTGATTAATTAGGCAACGCCCCTCCCCAATGTAAATTATCTTCTTAAGAAGACACTGTAGATGGCAGTACAGTCAAACCTCGGCTCCCAGACGGCTCTGTTTTTGAATGATTCAGCTCCCGAACACCAAAAACTCAGAAGTAAATGGTCCATTTTTCAAACATTTTCCAGAAGCCAAACATACGACGCAGCTTCCTCTTAAGTGTAGAAAGCTCCTGCAACCAATCAGAAGCCGTACCTCGGTAGTCGAACATTTCGGAAGCTGAATGGGCTTCCGGAACGGATTACGTCCGACAACCAAGGTTCTACTGTATTCCTTGAGAAACTTACTATAAACTGTCAAGGTTTATAGATCAGGTCAATTCCTTTTCCTCCTCTGCCCTCCTCTGTGTTCTAATCTTGGGAAGATGTGCATAGCTATGGGCCCATATGATCAACTCAGCAGTAGTTTTTTCTGTCGTTGTTTCATCAGGGTGTGTGCGAGGTTTTGCGACTGGTGGATCTCAGCACCTGTCCATCTTACCATAAGTGGATCTCTAAACAACTGTGTTTCCCCAAACGCAAGCTGCACATGATGGAGAAGCGCCGCATAGCAGCTGGTATGTTACGAGTTTGCCTTTTTACGCACATGTGATTCACCAGGACTTCTCCATTGCCAGGATGGCACCTGGTCTCAGCGCATGGTCTTGCAGGTACTCAAGGCTACTGCCTTGCTCAAGCTAAATGGGTCCAGGTCTGGTCAGCCGTTAGATCGGAGACCATCTGAGAACCACATGTACACATTGCCTTGAGTTCCATAATGGAAAAATGTAATGCAAAAAACAACACATAAAATAGTATTAATCTTACTTTCCAGAGATGGTTGTTATGCTGGTCTCAGCGAAAGAAATTTCTAACGTACACAGCGCTATTTTTCTCCAAAAAGTGTTGCCAGAACTTGTCAGCTTGCATTTCTTAATGCAGAAAGTAGCGATCTGATGTGTAGAGATCTTTCCTATTCTAATTAGTTCAAGAGGGTTCGGGAAACTTCTCTGTGTGAAAGAAACAAGCAAGAAGGTTCATGGTGTTTGGGTTATTCCTTCAGAGAAACTGAGTACAGCTGGCTTAAACGGGTTCTGTTAACTTTTCTGCTAAGGTCATGCTGACTATAATAGTAAGGCCAGAAGGAGCCTGGGTTTCACTTTCTCTTTCTATCTCTCTTCCTTCTGGTGTGTTTTGTACATAGAATGCTTAGTGTTAAGGTTTTAGACTTATTATAAGTTATTGTAAGTTTAAGTTAAGTCTGCTGCAACTGGATTTTTATGGACTGTGCCAATCCTGAATGTATTGGATTTGTGATCTTCAGTAGCAGTAAAGCTCTGTTGGATGAAATACAATTGCCTCTGGTCTATTTTTTTGGGGGAATCCTGCAACGTGTTTAAGTTTTTACTCTGCTAACCAGGGCCGGCGCGTCCATTTAGGCGAACTAGGCAATTGCCTAGGGCGCCAAAATGGAGGGGGCACTGGCCAGCCTGCCCCCCGCCCCCCGCCGCTGCCCGGTGCCGCCCCAACCAGCGGCGGAGCAAGCAGGTTGGGGCAAAAACCGCGGCGGCGAGGGTGCCAAAATGGAGGGGGCGCTGGCCAGCCTGCCCCCCGCCGCCGCCCCAACCAGCAGCGGAGTAAGCAAACCGCGGCGGCGGGGGGCGCCCGGCTGGCCAGGGGGCGGGGCACCGCTCCGCAACGTGCGTCATATGCAATGACGTCACGTGGCCCGCCCCCTCACCTAGGGCGCCAAAATTGCCAGCACCGGTCCTGCTGCTAACTATACATTGGAATCGGCTCTGTATCAATATTGAGTAGAATTTAAACTCACCTTGAACACCTTCCTCATTCTCCTAGAAGAGGGGCCAGAAATGAGTTCCAGCGAGTTCTGGCTTGAAAAAGCCCTGATACATACACCAAATCGTGTTGTTGTTTTTTGCAGAAGCAGAATCAACTCACCAATTTTGAATGACTCCATCTTGTTTTAATATTTATTTCTTATATTCCAGCTTTCTTCCATTATGGACCTCGTTCAACAGTTTAAAGAGTGTACCCACTCTTTAATATATATAACCCAGGTTATATTGATTCCAATTTAACTATGGCCTCAAAGACTCCAGAAAATTATCATTTGATGAGGGTACTGGGAGAGTGTTCTCACTGGACACCCCAAAATCAAGCATAACGGCGTAAGCAAGAGTTGCTTTCACATTCTGAGACCTCTCTGTTTGCCTTGGCCAACGTTCTAGGTCTCCTTTGCTGATCTTGGCAGGAAGGCCGTTCCAAGAAAGCTTGGAACCCAAGCAGTATAGGATGTGCCAAAACTCTCTTTTCCCACGAAATGGTGCACTATGGAGAGGAGAATAAACATAAAATGGAATAAAAATAGCAAAACAAAGAATCGCTGGAGCTGGAAGCTCTCCTAAATCAAGCAGAAAAGAAACAAAAACAGGCCGACCTTTGCTCATGGCTTTTCATAGATGGCAGCAATTGCATGTCTTCTATTTCTATCCCTGGAGCAGATTTAGCAAAAACTGTATGTAGGAAGCAGACTGGGAGGAACACGCCAGTGCTTTTTCTGGGGTTTAACCCAGGTGGCGGTCCTGGGTTAAACCACAGAGCCTAGGGCTTGCTGATCAGAAGGTCGGCAGTTCGAATCCCTGCGACGGGGTGAGCTCCCGTTGCTCGGACCCAGCTCCTGCCAACCTAGCAGTTCGAAAGCACGTCAAAGTGCAAGTAGATAAATAGGAACCGCTCCGGCGGGAAGGTAAACGGCGTTTCTGTGCGCTGCTCTGGTTCGCCAGAAGCGGCTTTGTCATGCTGGCCACATGACCCGGAAGCTGTACGCTGGTTCCCTCGGCCAATAAAGCGAGATGAGCACCGCAACCCCAGAGTCGGACACGACTGGACCTAATGGTCAGGGGTCCCTTTACTTTTACCTATGCAGGGGTACGCATACCCCTAAACATTTTGTGAACCGTTGGCCACATTGAGGGGCAGTATTTCAATATGAGTAGGAAAATTAGAGTACCTCTAATTTTTTAATTTTTTTTAGAAAAAAAAAGCACTGCATGGTGTACATTTAAATCACACTGCCCCCCCCAAAAGACCTGGAACTGTAGTTTATCCCTAACAGAGCTACAATTCCCAGCACCTTCACAGTTCCAAGGATTCGTTGGGGGACGTCATGTGCTGAATATGCAGTGAATCATGTGAAGCCCATTCTTTACCTCAATGAATTCTGGACCCTAGACAGTAGTTTACTCCTCACAGGGTTATAGTTCCCAGCAGGCCTGAACAAACTACAGTACCCAGAATTCTCTGAGGGAAATAATAATAATAATTTATAATAATTTTTTATTTATACCCCACCCATAATTTGTTTTAAGGGCATAGTGGGTAGGTACACAATGCTCTCCAATATTTCTCTGATGAAAATAGGGATGTCCTATGTGCTGTGGTCTAAACCACAGAGCCTAGGGCTTGCCGATCAGAAGGTCGGCAGTTCGAATCCCCGCGACGGGGTGAGCTCCCGTTGCTCGGTTCCTGCTCCTGCCCAACCTAGCAGTTCGAAAGCACGTCAAAGTGCAAGTAGATAAATAGGTACCACTCCGGCAGGAAGGTAAACGGCATTTCTGTGCGCTGCTCTGGTTCGCCAGAAGCGGCTTAGTCATGCTGGCCACAGGACCCGGAAGCTGTATGCCGGTTCCCTCGGCCAATAAAGCGAGATGAGCGCTGCAACCCGAGTCAGGGGTCCCTTTACCTTTATTTTATTTTATTTTATTTTATTTATTTTATTTATTTTATTTATTTTATTTATTTTATTTTATTTTATTTTATTTTATTTTATTTTATTTTATTATTTATTTTATTTTATTATTTATTTTATTTTATTTTTTATTTTATTTTTTATTTTTTTATTTATTTATTTTTTATTATATTATATTATATTATATTATATTATATTATATCCAGGTCCCCTCATCTGACTGGGTTGCCACAGCTGCTCTGGACAGCTTCCAACATACCGGTATATAAAAACATAACAAAACATTAAACATTAAAAAAGTCTGTATACAGGGTTGCCTTCAGATATCTTCTAAAGATTGTAAGATAAAGGTCAAGGACCCCTGGATGGTTAAGTCCAGTCAAAGGCGACTTTGGGGTTGCGGCGCTCATCTCACTTTCAGGCCAAGGGAGCCACCGTTTGTCTACTGACAGTTTTCCGGGTCATGTGGCCAGCAGGACTAAACCGCTTCTGGGACACGGGTGTTCCTTGCTTTTTTGGGGGTGGGGGGATTTTGAACGCAACCTTCTTTCTTACAAGTTTCAAATTTTACAGAAAAATACCAGAAACGAAAAAAGCCAGACAAAAAAAGGGCCACCCTTAACTCATCTACAGTGGTACCTTGGGTTACAGGTGCTTCAGGTTACAGACGCTTCAGGTTGCAGACTCCGTTAACCCAGAAGTAGGACCTCGGGTTAAGAAGTTTACCTCAGGATGAGAACAGAAATCGCGCGGCGGTGGCAGTGGGAGGCCCCATTAGCTAAAGTGGTACCTCAGGTTAAGGACAGTTTCAGGTTAAGAACGGACCAGGTTAAGTTCGTAACCAGAGGTATCACTGTACTATAGAAATCTAAATCCCTTGCATAAATTGGCCTTCACACCTTAATGCATTTTTTTTTACACATTAAGTTTGAAGTAGCCCTTGTTTAAGTTTTTGGGCAATGCAAACCTAAAGCATGCATCCTTACAATGTCCATTTGCTTTACAAATGCCTCTGGTACGCTTTCTGTTCCACATTGGACCTAACATAAATATTGCCAAAGTACAAAGACAACTTAGACTGCAACCCTTGCCCTGTTCGTCTGGGAAATAAGCACCAAGTTCAATATTACTTCTAAAAAGGCTTGGTTAGTAATAATAATAATAATAATAATAATAATAATAATAATAATAATAATAATAATTATTTATTATTTGTACCCCGCCCATCTGGCTGGGTCTCCCCAGCCACTCTGGGTGGCCCCCAACAGATATTAAAATACATTAAAATATCACAGATTAAAAACTTCCCTAAACAGGGCTGCCTTAAGGGATTTTCTGAATGTCAGATAGTAGTTTATCTCTTTGATCTCTGCTGGGAGGGCGTTCCACAGGGCGGGCGCCACTACCGAGAAGGCCCTCTGCCTGGTTCCCTGTAGCTTTGCTTCTCACAGTGAGGGAACTGCCAGAAGGCCCCCGGCGCTGGATCTCAGTGTCCGGGCTGAGCGGTGTGGATGGAGACGCTCCTTCAGGTATACAGGACCGAGGCCGTTTAGGGCTTTAAAGGTCAGCACCAACACTTTGAATTGTGCTCGGAAACGTACTGGGAGCCAATGTAGCTCTCTCAGGACCGGTGTTATGTGGTCCCGGCGGCCACTCCCAGTCACCAGTCTAGCTGCCGCATTCTGGATTATTTGCAGTTTCCGGGTCACCTTCAATGGTAGCCCCACGTAGAGCGCATTGCAGTAGTCCAAGCGGAAGATAACTAGAGCATGCACCACTCTGGCGAGACAGTCTGCGGGCAGGTAGGGTCTCAGCCTGCGTACCAGATGGAGCTTGTAGACAGCCGCCCTGGACACAGAATTAACCTCCATGGACAGCTGTGAGTCCAAAATGACTCCCAGGCTGCGCACCTGGTCCTTCAGGGGCACAATTACCCCATTCAGGACCAGGGAATCCCCCACACCCACCCGCCCCCTGTCCCCCAAAAAGAGTACTTCTGTCTTGTCAGGATTCAACCTCAATCTGTTAGCCACCATCCATCCTCCAACCACCTCCAGGCACTCACACAGGACCTTCACCACCTTCACTGGTTCTGATTTGAAAGAGAGGTAGAGCTGGGTATCATCCACACACTGATGAACACCCAGCCCAAACCCCCTGATAATCTCTCCCAGTGGCTTCATATAGATATTAAAAAGCATGGGGGAGAGGACGGAACCCTGAAGCACCCCACAAGTGAGAGCCCAGGGGTCTGAACACTCATCCCCCAACACCACTTTCTGAACACGGCCCAGGAGGAAGGAGTGGAACCACTGTATAACAGTGCCCCCAGCTCCCAAACCCTCTAGACGATCCAGAAGTATGTTATGGTCAATGGTGTCAAATGCCGCTGAGAGATCCAGCAGAACTAGGAAACAGCTCTCACCTTTGTCCCTAGCCCGCCGGAGATCATCGACCAGCGCGACCAAGGCAGTTTCAGTCCCATGATGAGGCCTGAATCCCGATTGGAAGGGATCCAAATGGTCCGCATCCTCCAGGCGTGCTTGGAGTTGTTCAGCAACCACCCGCTCAATCACCTTGCCCAAGAATGGTAGATTTGAGACTGGGCAATAGTTGGCCATATTGGCCGGGTTTAAAGATGTTTTTTTAAGAAGCGGTTTAATGACCGCCTCTTTCAGCGGGTCTGGGAAGACTCCCTCGCAGAGGGAAGCATTCATCACCCCGCAAAGCCCATCGCCCAGCCCTTCCCGGCTCGCTTTATTAGCCAGGACGTGCAAGGATCAAGGAGACAGGTGGTCGGTTTCACTCGTCCAAGCAGCCTGTCCACATCCTCGGAAGTAACAGATTGGAATTGATCCCATGAAACATGACTAGACAGAGCTCTAGCACTCTCCCGCCCTGGCCCTGTTCCCACGGTGGAGTCTACCTCCTTCCGAATCTGAGCGACTTTATCTGCAAAAAACTTTGCAAAAGCATTGCAGGAGATCTCGGGGTCCCTACCAGACCCCGGTGACGACGGTAGTTCTGATAGATTGCGAACCACCTGGAAGAGTCTCCTGCTGCTGTTTTCTGCAGATCCAATAGAAACGGTGAAGAAGGTCCTCTTCGCCGTCACCATTGCCACTTGGTAGGCTCGAAGTTGAGCTCTAGCCCGTGTCCGGTCTGATTCAGAATGAGTTTTAAAACCTGATATGTGAAAGTAGTGTAAAAAAAATATTGAAAGTAGGAACTTTCTTTTTTTTCCTCCAAATTTTTTTTATTAAGTTTTAACAAATAAAAAACATCTATAAACAAACATAAAAGAAACAACAATAATAAACATAAAAACAAATATACATCCTGTTTGTCTATTCATCCATCCTATCATTGTGGGTTGACTTCCTCCTGTCCTCCCTCCCTGCGTTCCTTGTATATCATCTTTAGTAATTTCTTGACATCATTAAACACTTTTTAATTAATTAACCTCAATATCTTTTCTTATCTAAGATCATTATCATTAATTCCAACCATCATAAACCTTATATCTATCTTCTAACTCTACAGCCTCATTTTTCTTCCAGCTTACTTCTACTCTTTAATCATACAATGCTTTTTTAGATATAATTTAAATTTATTCCAATCTTCTTCCACCGCTTCCTCCTTCTGGTCACGAAGTTTCCTGGTCAGCTCAGCAAGTTCCATATACAGTGGTCCCTCGACTTACAAATTTAATCCGTTCCGAATGGACATTCGTAGGTCGAAAAGTTTGTAACTCGAAAAAAGCGATTTCCCATAGGAACGCATTGGGAGAAAAAATATTCAGAAAAATTCGTAAGTCGAGGAAACCGCATCTAAAATTCGTAAGTCGAGGAAACCGCATCTAAAACTGGCAACGATTTCCATTCGGATGTCGAAAAATCCGTAGGCGTGCGGCCACTTTTTTCATTCATAAATTGAAAAATTAGGATGTCGAGTATTTCGTAAGTCGATGGACCACTGTAGTCCATCATGAAAGTAGGAACTTTCTGAGCTACTCCCATCCTTTAAAACATGCAATTTTATTGTGCAATAACTTTTTGAATTTTCCTTTAATTAAATTTAGAGAGGTGGGGGCAATGGCTTTTTTACGTAACTAGCTTCAGAGATGCAATTTTCTTCCTATGCAGAGGTTGCGTGCGTTGACAGATTCAAAAGCACAATGTGGAATTCCTTCAGTGGGGAGAGATTGAAGGACCTCAAAGACTACTATACAAGTCAGCGGAATAAAAATTATGACCAATTCGTGAAGCAGGAGGACAGTCACTTTGACAGGCAGCATAAAAGTGTCGTGATAAACGTGGAGAAAAGGTGAGAGGCGGGGGGGCTGAAGGGGTTTTCCGGGTTGTTTCCCTAGAGGCAGAGAGTGCAAGGGAAATGGCTGGTCGCATAGGGTGCAAGTGGCAGGCTGCTGCCAGCAACTCCCAGCCAGTTGCCAGGAACGTAAAAAGACAAGGAAATGTTTCTTATCATCCGCTTTTTATTCAGTACTAGCTGACCCGGCCACACCTTGCTGTGGCTGATTTGGTGAAATGCAAAAGTAAGATACAGTATGAAAGAGAAAGCGTATGTTTACTTACACCTTATCTCGTTGAAGTTCAGTCTATGTGTTCTCCGTTTGCCCCTCCCGTTTTTGTCTTCGTTTCTACAACTGTTTATTACTACTATTTTAGTCTATGAGGTTCTTTGTCCTGATTTTGTCAATGGCCTTCTTCGATGTTGTTGATGTGTAGTGGTGGGCTGTATGTTTGTTTTTATAGGAACACGTTTGTATCTATGGAAGGTGTGGTATCTGGCCCGAAATGTGAGTAGCGGCGTTGTCGTCCGGCCTCTCTCTACAGCCGGTCGAGGTAGCATCGCAAACCGCGAAAATGGCGATTCCTTCCGGCGTGGCTCTATACCCGCCGGCGGAGCCAGCAGTAGTGTTTGTGGGTGGTCTGTCTGTCAATTGGATGGTGGTAGTGATGTCGGGAAAGGAGGAGGAGGGGTCAGAAACAGGTGTGTTGTGCTGTGCTGTTTAACGTCCACTGGAGGGCGCTATCATTATTTTTTGCAGAAAATCACATTTTTACCTGGGAAAGGTGTGGTATTTGTGCAATGTAAGTACATATGATCACTCCCATATGGGCATGGAACGTTGTGTCCAAATTTGAACGGAATCGATCAAGGGGTTACGGAGAAAGGCGATCGTTAACAAACATCCAACTTGAACGATTTTATATGTATAGATTTACAGAGCGAGGCTATAGAACCCAGCCTCTTGGATAATGGCGTTGTCCCGAGTGAATCTCCACCCCCGTCTCTCCCACTTCCTCATTCGTCATTTCTATGGGTGCTGCTATGTATCCTCTGTCTTTGAGCTCTTTGCTCTCCTACTTTCAAGGCTCGCCGGGTTCTGGGAGATGGAAGGTCTGGAAGACACTGTGTCCGTCAGCTGTCGCCCCCCTGCTGCTTCCTCTTCCTCCTTCTCCCCCATTATTTCCCAACTTCCCCCCTCATCTGCCTCTGAGCTGTGACCTCCATCAAACCCCTGTTGTAAACCTATCACCATTTCTAATTGCTTAAGATTGAAATCTGGCTCATGCGGTTCTGCTGTTTTATGTCAGCTATGCAGGTGAGCTACACAAAATATCTGGAAGCATTTCATTTTGGATTAGTTTCCTTCTGCTATATCAGAGGTCAGCAACAGCAACCTTTTTCAGCTGTGGGCCAGTCCACCGTCCTTCAGACCATGTGGTGGGCCGGACTATATTTTGAAAGGGAAAAAAATAATGAACGAATTCCTATGCCCCACAAATAACCCAGAGATGCATTTTAAATAAAAGGACACATTCTACTCATGTAAAAACACATTGATTCCCTGACCGTCTGTGGGCCAGATTGAGAGGCGATTGGGCTACATCCGGCCCCCGGGCCTTATGTTGCCTACCCCTGATCTAAACTGTCTTCCTCTTCCTCCTCCCTAGAAGGGTCAAGCTGGGGAGGGGGTCTCCACCATTCCTCCTCTGCCCAGATCCTGACAGCAAGGGGCTAAACTTGTAGTGTGGAACCGCTAATCCATGGGTCTAATTGGGGCCACCAGGCCTCTGGATTTGGCCTGCGATATTATTTTGGGCAAATCATGTCTACCTGTCATTCACCTGAGATCTGTTCACTCTTATCAGTGTGCAAAAATTCGAGATAAGGGTTCTTGTATCTCACAAGGCACAGTGAACAGCCAAAGAGCAGCCTGCATTTGGCACTTTTACAGGTGCTTCATAATACCTGCACCGTGTTTGTAATAGTCCAATCCTTTACACTTTGGAACTCCTTGCCTGTTGATATCAAGCCAGGCACTTTCACTGTATCTGTTTGGTGCCTGCTGAACGCATTCATATTTAGATAAATCTACCCAGATGAACCAGGTGGCGCTGTGGGTTAAACCACAGAGCCTAGGGCTTGCTGATCAGAAGGTCGGCGTTTTGAATCCCCACGACAGGGTGAGCTCCCGTTGCTTGGTCCCAGCTCCTGCCCACCTAGCAGTTCAAAAGCACGTCAAAGTGCAAGTAGATAAATAGGAACCGCTCTGGCGGGAAGGTAAATGGCGTTTCCATGCGCTGCGCTGGTTCGCCAGAAGCGGCTTTGTCATGCTGGCCACATGACCTGGAAGCTGTACGCTGGCTCTCGGCCAATAAAGCGAGATGAGCGCCACAATCCCAGAGTCGGACACGACTGGACCTAATGGTCTGAGGTCCCTTTACCTTTAACCGGGACCCAGGTGGCGCTGTGGGTTAAACCACAGAGCCTAGGGCTTGCTGATCAGAAGGTCGGCGGTTCGAATCCGTGCGACAGGGTGAGCTCCCGTTGCTCGGTCCCAGCTCCTGCCAACCTAGCAGTTCAAAAGCACGTCAAAGTGCAAGTAGATAAATAGGAACCGCTCCGGCGGGAAGGTAAACGCCGTTTCCGTGCGCTGCTCTGGTTCGCCAGAAACGGCTTAGTCATGCTGGCCACATGACCTGGAAGCTGTCTGCGGACAAATGCCGGCTCCCTCGACCTATAGAGCGAGATGAGCGCCGCAACCCCAGAGTCGTCTGTGACTGGACCTAACGGCCAGGGGTACCTTTACCTTTACCCAGATGTTTAGAACATTTCGATGAGTTTTAAATTGCCTTAGTCTCTTTTATCCTGGTTTTAACTTTCTGTACGTTTTAAATTATGGTTGTAAATTTTTTAGTGATGATTTTATCATTTTATCATTTTGTAAACAGCTTTGAGGTGGTGTATATATTTTATGAAACAAACAAACAAACAAGTGTGCCCCACCTTTTCAATTTCTAGTCCATTCGTTCATAAGCCCCATGGGGACGACGACCGGGAGGTTGTTCAAAAGGTTATATCGGGAGATTTCCAAAAGGAACCCATGTACTCGACTTCCTATGGAGAGATGCCAACTTCTGTTGCAGCAGCTGTATACATCAGAATGGATGAATTGCGCAAAGGTGACATGATAGTAAGTATATCCTAGCCTTATAGAGCCGGACATTTTCGTGGCCATGTTGGGACTATATGTAAACAAACAAACCCCTGTGTTGCAAAATGTGTCGAAAGCAACACTGTGGTCATCAGTATCGAAAGCAACACTGTGGCCAAAAAACAATTACAGTATAGAAAACTTTATCCTATATAACAAAGTCCCTGTGTCCCTGCGTCCAGTCCGTGTGTCAGTGGAAATGCGGTACTGCGCATGTCCCACACGGACGCAGGGATTGGAGGGAGCGGGGAGAAAGGTGGGAAAGGGGGTGGAGTCGCAAGGGAGAGGGAGATAGGAAAAGGGAAGAGTGACAACATGCACGAACACTCAGAGGTAAATAGTGATGGGTTCAGGGTAGGGAAAGGGCTATAAGGGAGGATAGAGGTAGGAAAAGGGTAGAGGGGACAGAGGTAGAAAAGGAGTAGAGGAACCTCAGAGTAGGAAAGGGGTAGAGGTGCCACAGTGGTAAGAAAGGGGTACATGGGCCACAGGGGTAGGAAAGGGGTAGAGGGACCTCAGTCTGCTTTTACAAATGTGCAATTCTGATGTCCAACTCTGAACTCCGCTGAACAGTGTTTCCGGATAATCGCATGAGCACTGTTCCAGAGTATTTTTCATTCTCATGTATATTATATCAATTCGAAAAGAGATTGGTTAATGAAGAAATTACACATCTTTCTACTTACGAGTGTTTGATGAACTAATTGGCTGATGAAGAACTGAACAAAACAGTAGTTGCTAGAAAGGTGGTATACAAATTAAAAAATGAAATGAAATAGTGGGCGGAACTTCATAATGGGAAGTGGCACCTGTTCACTGTTGAATCTTGGTATAGTGCCCTCCCCGCAGTTTCCATTTCACTTGACATCCATATCAGTCGCGGCCCATAGATTTGCCTTTATTAAGGCAAGATTTAATGTCTTTCCGAGCAATAGGTTTTCCAAAGGTCAGATTTCAGTTCTGTGTGCATGTGACAACAGAACTATAGAATCCCTTCATCATATATTATTCTGTTGCCCCCTGCACTCGGTCCCTCGGACTAGATTTTTATCCCCTTTAATATTAGAAACTTTGGATGAGACCCCGCAGTCCCAGTTAATATATCCGCTACAGGACAATGATCCAAGTAGATAACTTCTTGTAGCTAGATATTTGATTGTAGTTCCATCCTATAAGAGGAAAAATGGGTTACTATATGATTATTGATATTCCGTCCAAATGGTTGATTTACAGTGGTGATCTGATGAGCTAAGTGTTTTGTCGTTCCTATTTTGTAAATGGAATTTATAATTTTATATGGATAAGATTTATATGGACTGAACTAATCTAATCTATTTTTACTCTCTCTTGCCCCATTTTATTTTGTTGTATGAGGTATATTATTGTGTATTGTGTGTTATCTAAATATGGGCCTATGGCCGTAATAAAGATATTCTAAAGTGGGCGGAACAGCAAAAGCCTGAATAAAAGGAGTTTAATATAGTTCAATGAGTTATTTCACTTATTATATGATTTTTGATTAAATTGCATATAAACATCCCTGTGCCCTTCAGACATCCAATGCCTTTGCAATAATTAGCCAGAAGAATACAAGAGGCTGAACTTCTTGAGGAACTGGGACGGATCTTGTCTGCACATTGCCTCTTGCATCCCTGTTTATGTTCATGAAAGAGGCCTTGGGTATTCCTTCACTCCAACCCCTTGTATCCAGAAAATGTCTTGCATTCAGCAGTTACGTACAAATGGAGTGGCAAGCATTCGGCAGCCCAAACCAAATTAAATCAGACTCTGCAAATACGGTCCTTTTGGTCTGTTCAAAAGTTGTACAAAAATTGATAGAAGGATCTCCTCATGGTTTGCATTTCTTCTCAGGCGAATCTGCAAGATAGTCGTGTCATAGTTTTGGTCAGTCAGGGGGCAGAGATCATCCGTCTGAAAAGAGAGAGGGTTGAGGAATGGGCAGATGCTGCCACAATGATAAAATTTGGCAAAATAAAGATGAAATATCCCAGGTAAGTGCCACTGAAGCATTGGGGTGGGCTGGCGCGAGATAGGTACTGGGGGTTGTGATGCATGGGGACAAGCCCATTATATAATGAGGGAAACACAGGTGCTAAGCTGTAGACTAAGCTAGAGGACCCTTTGACAAATCTATTTCCCTGTATCTGTACGGAGTGATCAGATATTATGTGGTTTGCTGGAGCCAATGAGAAGCAGGTTTAGAACAGAACGTAAACAGTATAGAAATTTATTCGTGTATACGATTACAGCGGTAAGAATGTTATTTGCCCAAAGATGGAAAGACGAAGAAGTCCTGACGAAAGAAGAATGGATACAAAAACTTATGGATACAAAAACTTATACAAAAACTGTGCAGAAATGGTGAGACTTACCGGAAAAATTAGGGATCAATATAACAAATTAAAAGAAGCTTAATGACACCAAACGGACCCATGGGGTGGCATTCAATTAAGTTTTACTCTGAGCAGACCCACTAAAATTAATGAATACGACTAAGTTAGGCCCATTAATTTCAGTAGATCGCTGAAGCTACTGAACGTTCAGTAGCACATCAAAGTGCAAGTAGATAAATAGGTACCGCTCCAGCGGGAAGATAAACGGCATTTCCGTGCGCTGCTCTGGTTCGCCAGTCATATTTCTCTGAAGTCTCTCAGCCTCACTCACCTCAGAGAGTGTTTGTTGTGGGGGAGGAAGGGAAAGGAGAATGTTAGCCGCTTTCAGACTCCTTCGGGTAGTGATAAAGCGGGATATCAAATCCAAACTCTTCTTCTTCTTCTTTTTCTTTTTCTTCATCTTCATCTCATCATAGCCTTTCAACTTTAACTTTCCTTGTTGTTCTGTCAGTAAGTCTCTGTATGTTAGCCATGTTTCTTTCATTGTTGACGTTTTAACAGATAATGCTTCAATAGGTGATAGCCACCATGGAGTTTTGGGTTCCAGTAATTCTTTATATTTTCCCCATACCTTTATTAAAGATTTTCTTAATATATGATTATGGAATCCTTTGTGTGCTTTAGCTTTTCCATACCACAGATATGCCTGCCAGCCAAATCTGTTATCGTGTCCAATTTTGATTTCCCTTTTCAGTGATGACGAGCTGTGTCAAGTCTTCCTCAGACAGAACTCCTGGGAATCGTTTAAGAAAGATCTGCTGGGCGTTGTGATGCGGCCCAAACTCATGAAGATGGTGCACCCCCCTCATCCGTGCCCAACGGAAGAAATCTACGACCCTTGGTGCGTGAACCAAGCGGGCGTCTTAGACCTAAGTCGGATGCGCCACCAAAAAGAACTTCCCTCAGAGAAGTATAAGTTTGTTCCCGTTGGGGTGGAACACGGAAAACAGAGTTTGCCAATTATTCAGCCAAGATTGATCCATAGCATTACAGTCCTCCGTTCTCCTTTGGATGGAGCATTTTAGTGAGCTGTTTCAAGGTTTTTTATTTACCGGTCAGTGACAGGGTGGGGGGCAACTCTAAAAAGATCAAGGAGTGATTCTGGCAGTATGTGTGTGTGTGCGTGTGTTCATACATAATTATACATATACAGCTTTGCTTTATGTAAGTTTTCTTCTCTGTTAGAAAGCACCTTATTGTGTGTTTTTTTTACAGTAGATCTATGGTGTGAATTCTGAATCAGCAGTTAATTTCATTTTCTTTCTGTATTGCCATAGAGAGAATATTCTCCCCCCTTCAAGATTCTGTGTTTGTGTGTCCCCATATATCTATCTATCTACCAATAAATTATATTTAATGTTTAATACTGAAGCACTTCAGCATTTTACGTGTGTTTAATGGAACGCTGGGAGTAAATCCCATTGAATTAATTTGGATTTATTTCTGAATAGACATACATAGGGTTCTTCCTGGTTCCCATGAGCAGGATGTTACCGTACTCAGTAGTGGTCTGGAGCATTTTCCTATCTGCTCTAAGGAGACTTCCAGGCTGTTGCTGTCATGTGGGTGGGAGTCAGTGGCATAGCAGCAAATTCAGATTGTGTCATTAAGTGGGTTTTGAGCTCTAGTGCAACAACCTTGCTTCAACACCCTCCCCTGCAATAAAAATAAATAAAAAATTCAGTAACGAAACTTGGCAGGAAGATGCACTGGAAAGTGTGAGAGAACAATTGCTTAACTTTTGATGTCCTACAGCCTCCCCACAAACGAAATCAGAATGAATGCTCAACAAAGAGCCAACATCATGTAATCTTCTCCCAAACTTTGTACACAAATGAATTGGGATTAATGTTCAGTAAACAGGTCATCTGGAAGCAACCTTAGAAAGTCTAGTACTGAACATCTTAAAGGTAGAAGTGCTGTTTGATGAAGTGTTACTCTAATTTCAGTACAGTGTGTGTGTGGCAAAAATTAACATCACCCTTTCACCTTTTCTAATTGCTAAGATTGAAATCTGGCTCATGCGGTTCTGCTGTTTTATGTCAGCTATGTAGGTGAGCTACACAAAATATCTGGAAGCATTTCATTTTGGATTAGTTTCCTTCTGCTATATCAGGCATGTCCAACAGGTAGATCACGATCTACTGGTAGATCACTGGATGTCTTTGGTAGATCACTGGTAGATCACTGGCTCCCCCCAAAGAAGCTCGCCAACTTTGGCTCCCCTAAAAAAAGCTCTACAGCTTTGCCCTGAAGCCCCCAAAACAGGGCTTTCCTTCCTAAAAAAAACTCAACTTTGACCTGAACACCCCCCCAAAAACATGGATGACTTTCCTTCCTAAAAAAAGCTCAACAACCTCGACCTGAACCCCAAAAAAGGTGGTAGATCACTGCCAGTTTTTAACTCTGTGAGTATATCGCAGTTGGCCACCCCTGTGCTATATCAGGGGTCAGCAAACGTTTTCAGCAGGGGGCCGGTCCACCATCCCTCAGACCTTGTGGGGGGGCCGGATTTTTTTTGGGCGGGGGAATGAATGAATTCCTATGCCCCGCAAATAACCCAGAGATGCATTTTAAATAAAAGCACACATTCTACTCATGTAAAAACATGCTGATTCCCGGACCGTCTGCGGGCCAGATTTAGAAGGCAATTAGACTGAATCTGGCCCCCGGGCCTTAGTTTGCCTATCCATGTGCTATACTATTTGCCCTCCCGGTTAGGCTATCATCTGGGGGAAAAAAGGAAAGTCCACAGATTTTTGTTGTTTCTCTGGGAACTTTTTGCATTGCCTATTTACCAGCTGGAAACAACAACCCTTTGTTTTTGTGACATTTTAATGGCCACCTTTCCAAGTCAAAAGATTATGAAGGCAAATGGCATGTGGGACAATGGCAAGCCTTGCTGCGCCGATGAAGCCATTTCTTGGTACGAGAGACAAGGCAGCCAAATAATGAGTCTTAAAAGTAAATGTACAGTTTTTAAAGCGACAGTTCTTCAAGCTCTTAAGGGATCCGCAGGGTGTGGCTTACTCAGCATAATATTCATTGGGCCATGTTATAGATTGGAAGACAGGAAGCAAAGAGCAATAGACATACTTTGTGTAGTCCTGGGTCAAATCTGTACAATACATTTCAAGCTCTCTTATACCACATTCACCCCCGTGGCTCCTCCCCCAATAATCCTGGGAACTGTGATTTGTTAAGGGTGCTGAGAGTTGTTAGGAGGCTCCTCGCAGAGCTAGAATTCCCAGCATCCTTCACCAACTTTGTGGGGAAGGCATGACTGCTAAAGAGGAGTAAGGGTGATTCAAAAGTCTGGTGTGGATGTGACCCTGGTCAACAACTTTTTCAAAAACATAAACGAAAAGCGGTTCCCTTGCTGCGAGAAGCCAAGTTACAGGGAACCAGGCAGAGGGCCTTCTCGGTAGTGGCACCCGCCCTGTGGAACACCCTCCTACTAGATGTCAAAGAGAAAAACAACTACCAGACTTTTAGAAGACACTAGCTGCCCCGGCTACGCCTTGCTGTGGCTGATTTGGTGAAATGCAAAAGTAAGATACAGTATGAAAGAGAAAGTGTATGTTTACTTACACCTTATCTCGTTGAAGTTCAGTCTATGTGTTCTCCGTTTGCCCCTCCCGTTTTTGTCTTCGTTTCTACAACTGTTTATTACTACTATTTTAGTCTATGAGGTTCTTTGTCCTGATTTTGTCAATGGCCTTCTTCGATGTTGTTGACGTGTAGTGGTGGGCTGTATGTTTGTTTTTATAGGAACACGTTTGTATCTGTGGAAGGTGTGGTATCTGGCCTAAAATGTGAGTAGCGGCGTTGTCCTCTGGCCTCTCTCTACAGGCGGTCGAGGTAGCGTCGCAAACCGCGAAAATGGCGATTCCTCCCGGCGTGGCTCTATACCCGCCGGCGGAGCCAGCAGTAGTGTTTGTGGGTGGTCTGTCTGTTGATTGGATGGTGGTAGTGACATCAGGAAAGGAGGAGGAGGGGTCAGAAACAGGTGTGTTGTGCTGTGCTGTTTAACGTCCACTGGAGGGTGCTATATTTTGTTGCAGAAAATCACATTTTTACCTGGGAAAGGTGTAGTATTTGTGCAATGTAAGTACATATGATCACTCCCATATGGGCATGGAACATTGTGTCCAAATTTGAACGGAATCGATCAAGGGGTTACGGAGAAAGGCGTAACAAACATCCAACTTGAACGATTTTATATATATAGATTTGAAGGCAGCCCTGTTCAGGGAAGCTTTTAATGTTTAATAGATTATTGTATTTTAATATTCTGTTGTAAGCCACCCACAGTGGCTGGGGAAACCCAGCCAGATGGGCAGGATATAAATTTATTATTATTATTATTATTATTATTATTAATTAGAGGAAGGAAGAGCAAATGGTAGATTAGACCAGTGTTTCTCCACCTTTTTCCGACTGTGGCCCCCTTCTGACCTTGTTTCCTTGCTGTCCCCGTCCCCCCCATCCTACCGGTAACTATTTAAATCATAACTACCGGTCGCTATTTAAATGTTTTGTTTGTAAATATAACATGTTTTGTTTATAATGTTTTGTTTTGTTTTAATTTTATTTATTATTGTTTGTGACCCTTGTGCTTGACGACCAGAAACAACATGGTTCTATTGCTCTGACGGATAACCGAAGATCGCCTCTGTCAATGATGTGACGGCGATTTTGCCTTAGGTTGAGTAGCTATTGCATGCGACGGCAATATGCCTTTCGCAGCAATGCTTGCACGAAGAAACAGCAACCTACGCACTAACGCTCCTGCAGCCATGCACCTTGCCTGTGACAAATGTGATGTGGACAGGTTGTTGCATGCGGAAGTGGAAGGGAGAAGAAAGCAGAAACGATGTTGCCGCAGAACACACATGTTTGCTCCCACCACTGGGAAGCACCATCACTTCCCTGTTCACTCTGCTTCTCTGTTTTCTATTTTCTTCACTTCTCTGTTTTCCGTTTTCTTTTCTCGGCCACTTCTCTGTTTTCTTCACTTTTCACTTACCTCTGTTGCCCCCCTAGTCTCGTGCCGTGCCGTGCCCCCTCCCATTTATGCGATTATCACCTGTGGCCCCCGGTTGGGAAACAGTGGATGAGACCAAAATGGAATGTCAGCAAGTCCTGTTTCCATGCGCATTGTTCCCTTCTCACATCCGTCTCTTGCCTCTCTTGCTTGACCAGATTGGAGGGTCCCCTTTGGTCCAGGGTGTTGTAAGATTTTAAGGTCTTATATATATATAATAAATGTTCATAAGTGTTCCAAGCAAACAAGGCCACATGTCTGAAGACAGGCCACAGGCCTGTCTCCATTTTGACTCCCAGCTGACCAGTATTTCTCTGCAAGGAAGGAGGGGGTGATTGTCTCAGTGATAATTCCTGGCTTCCTGATACCTGAGTGCCAGACAAAAGGGTGTGATTAACTTGGCTGGGAAACAAGGAAATGTAAATATCTCTTTTATTTTACTTGATGGGTCAAGGATGCTCAGATTACTGCTACCAGACCTCCCCTTTCATGATGTAACTGTGGTGTATCTGGGAGGGGGTCCTGGGTTACACCCCTTTTTGTGATGTATGTATGATGTATAGGGGGTTGGTCTTGAGCGGGAGGGGGGAATTTCAAAAGTCTATATAGGAGCTGGCACACCATTGTTCAGGGTTCCTCCTCCCTCCTCCATTTTGGGAGTGAGGGCCCTGTTGCAACAGATATAATAAAGATTTTGCTTCTCAATTTTTCTCTGGTTGGCCTCTGTAATTTACTCCTTCCGATGGAGAACCTGAAAAGGCTCTTGTGTACCCCATAAGGGAATAAGAGCAGATTTCTGTTTATTTCAAGGGGGTCTCTGGTTGCCTGCCACAGCTGTACAATCGTGAGTCAAATGAAATGTCTGTCTCTCTATCAATATTGGTTAGAGTGTAGTGGTGACAATGCCAAGGTTGCATATTCAGGGTTCCTTCCAACACAACGATTCTATGAGATTTCTATGAGATTTGCAGTATGATAATCTTGACAACTGGAGGGAGAGAGGTAGGAAAGTTGTGTCCATCTGATTTTTTTCTCCCTCGTTCCACAAAAGGTGCTGTAATCTATCATTTGTAGAGAGACCATGTACCACTGGCTGTTTTTCAATACAGCGCTTGGTTGCTCTGTTTGAGTTTGCAATGTTAACTAGAATCGGGTAACCGCTGCTATGTTTTGCAAATGAATAATCCACAGCAGACTCATCAATATCCCTGACTTGTTTACTCCAAGGTATAAACAGAGGATAATAATTATATCGGCTCTGCTTACCTTGGGATCCTGGTTAAAGGTTTTAAACGGACTGTGGATGCGTTTCAAGGTAATAAAAACTGCAGTTGGCTGTAACGTTGATCCTGAAACAAAGAATGACTTTGTGCCGCTCCCCTCATCTCCAGGTAGCAAAAAGGCAACCGACAATAACTGAAAAAAAGAGGAAGTGCTTCTTCCTTAGTAGTAAATTCTCTTCCCAGGTTAACAATCTTCTGCATGATTTAAAGTTTCAAGAAAAAAGACAAATTTTCCAGAAGCAAAAAGGTTAGAAATGTGGGATTTACCACAATTCTACCGGTATCTCCATGCAGGGTTTGAAGTAACACTGTCTGGTGTACTGACTCTTCAATGGAATAGCAGCATTTATATGCTGAGAGGTTAAGTGCCAACATAAATACTGTGCAATTAGGATGCCATCACCACAAAGGGAGCAGGCATAGGCAAACTCGGCCCTCCAGATGTTTTTGGGACTACAACTCCCATCATCCCTGACCACTGGTCCTGTTAGCTAGGGATGATGGGAGTTGTAGTCCCAAAACATCTGGAGGGCCGAGTTTGCCTATGCCTGGAAAGTTTAATAGATTTTTACGGTAACATGTTAAGTGGCTTTTGAATAGTAAAGGTAAAGGGACCCCTGACCGTTAGGTCCAGTCGCAGACGACTCTGGGGTTGCAGCGCTCATCTCACTTTACAGGCCGAGGGAGCCGGCGTACAGCTTCCGGGTCATGTGGCCAGCATGACTAAGCCGCTTCTGGCGAACCAGAGCAGCGCACGGAAACGCCGTTTACCTTCCCGCTGGAGCAATATCTATCTACTTGCACTTTGACATGCTTTTCAACTGCTAGGTTGGCAGGAGCAGGGACCGAGCAATGGGAGCTTACCCTGTTGCGGGGATTCGAATCGCCAATCTCTGATCGGCAAGCCCTAGGCTCTGTGGTTTAGACCACAGTGCCACCCGAGCTTCTGAATAAATATAAATAAAATAAAACAGACTATGGGGAGTTTTTTAATATTATGGAACAGACTGCCGAACCTAGGCTGCACCCCTAGAAAGAGATAATTTTGAAAGGGAGCAAAATAGGTCTACACTGAAAAATAATTAGAAAAAATTATAAAAGAAATATACTGACTGTGAAAGATTTTCAGTGCAAAGGAAGAATTGAAGATGTCCCTCACCATGGTGCCAAACTGTTTCAAATTCTCCCCTGAAAGGTTTGGCGGTGGAAACAGAAGGGTTTTTATCATAGTACAAGAAATCAGGCCTTGGTGACTTACCCTGCGAATTTTATTTTATTTTTGAAAAAATCCTTAGCCCGAATCTTACTTTTTTCAATTCACTCAAAAATTGTGCCAAACTGTTTCAAATTCTCCCCTGAAAGGTTTGGCGGTGGAAACAGAAGGGTTTTTATCATAGTACAAAAAATTAGGCTTCGGCGATTTAACTTGCAGAAAACCATTTTTTTAAAAAAAATCCCTAACCCGCCGGGTCACAATTTCATCAAAAATCTGACTTTTTTTAATTCAATCAAAAAATGGTGCCAAACTGTTGCAAATTTTCCCCTGAAAGGTTTGGCGGTGGAAACAGAAGGTTTTTTTTATCATAGTACAACAAATCAGGTCTCGGCGACTTAACTTGCGGAAAACCATTCTTTTGAAAAAATCCCTAACCCGCGGGGTAAGGCGTGCTCAACTGTACAATGAATTGCAAGGGAGAACCAACTGAATGACAATCAATTGCTGGTGGGTAGCCACGACAAATACCGGTAACTTTATAATTAATAGTTCCAGTTACAGGTAGGTAGTGGTGTTGGTCTGCCATGTGGCTTAAGAGCGTCAATCATCTCCCTCCCCATAGGTTTCAGCATTCTGTTTCCATTTGACAGGGAACCTTCTATGCTTCTTGGAAGGCATTGACCTTTTCCAGTTCTCATTGGGATGGCATTTTGTTATGTTTTCCCCTTCCTGGAGTAAAATGGACAGTCCAGGATTTACAGAAGCCGTCCCGGTTTCGGATTTGATCCCAGAATGTCCCTTTTCCTTAGGATGCCCCTATTTTCATCAGAGAAATGTTGGAGGGCCCAAGCCAAGGAGATAAGTAATGGTACAACCTTCAGAAGGCATCTGAAGGCAGTTCTGTATACGGCAGGTTTTTAAAAATGTTTGATGCTTTATTATCTTTTTTTATATGTTGGAAGCTGTCCAGAGCGGCTGGGGGAACCCAGTCTGATGGGTGGGGTACAAACAGAACAACAACAACAACAACAAATAGAGTTGGGGTGATAGCACAACCCTGTTTAACACCTGATCCCACTGTGAATGGTTCACTTTGAGAGCCATTGTTATCTGCGACTGTTGCTGTCATATTATCATGGAGGAGCCGAAGGACGTTCACAAATTTATCTGGACAGCCAATTTTCAGAGGGGCAGTCCACAGGGCATTACAATTTACAGCATCAAAGGCCTTAGTCAAGTCAATAAACACATACACAGAGGTTGGTTGGGCTCTCTGCATTTTTCTTGAAGCAGTCAAGCGGTGAAAATCACATCCGCTGTCCCCCCCAGAAAGTCAAAAAACCATTTTGGGATTCAGGAAGGGTCGCCTTGGATATTGTTAGGAGACCATTTGCCGCCTAAGATACTTGCGAGAAGTTTTTTGCTGGCCGCGGCTGGTAGTTTCCACAACCCGTTCTATCACCTTTTTTATAAAGAGAATGATAATTTTGGCATCCCCAAAGTCTGCTGGGATCTCCTCTCCCAGATTTTTTTGCCAAAGAAGAAAGAATAATAATAACAATGCTAATAATAATAGACTCATCATCATAATAACAAATAGAATAATAGAGATATAAAATACTACTACTAAATATAATAAATAATAAATAGAACAGAAATGATAATAATATAATATAATAATAAATGATAACAATAAATAATGAATAAAGTAATTAATAATAAAAGTGAATAATGAATAAAATAAATAGAATAGGAATAATAGAAAAATATAATAATAATAATAATAATAATAATAATAATAATAATAAACAGCAGCAGCAACAATAACTATTATTATTGCCAAAACAAAATAAAAAAAGTCCTTCCAGTAGCACCTTAGAGACCAACTAAGTTTGTTCTTGGTATGAGCTTTCGTGTGCATGCACACTTCTTCAGATACACTGAAACAGAATTATTTCACATTATTATTGCATATGACGTCCCTATTTTCAGAAATGTTGGAAAAGTATGCTTCCATTCTATAACGGAGAGCAAGAAGCGGAGGTGAGGGCAAGGGAAAAAAAGACTCTGCCAGGAGCCAAGATGGCCGTCGAGGCTTCCTTCCTCTCCCCACCCCACCCCCTCCGGCAATGTCATCTCCGTGCGCCTCCGCAAGAAGGGCGGACGTGTGGTGCGTCGCGGGGCGGGGCGGAAGGAGGCAGCGTTGGAATGTGGGCGGGGCGCCGGAGAGGCCGATGTGGCTTCCCATTTGCCAGCAGCGGCAGCAGCAGCAGCAGCAAACGCCGCCGTCGCCTCCTCCTGCTGAGCCGCCTCAGCTTCCCCCGAGCTGGGCTGAGTCCGCGGCCACCGAAGGCGCCTCCGCTCCGGGGTCCGAGGAGCCTCCCGCCTGCTTCTCCGCGTCCCCGGTGAGCGAGGAGCCCCTGGAAGGCTGTGGGGCGGCGGGGAGGGGAGAGCTGCCTGGCTGTGGGGCTGGAGGAGGGCGAGGGATGGGGGGGGCAAGGAAACAGGGAAGTGCGGAGGGCAAATGTAATGATAATAATGATAATTTATCTCTCCTGAAACTACAGCACAGGGATTAGGGACGGTGTGCCCTGGAAGAAGGGCGGGGTTGGGGGGCGAAGATGTGGATGAGGAGGGAAATGGGACAAAGAGAGGGAGAGTGGAAGAAGAGGAATAAGAAATCATCACCATCAAATTATTCATTATTATTATTTATTCATTTTTTAAAAATTTTATTTATGCTTTTCAGGTTTATGCATTTCACTAATTTCACAATCATTTTAACATTTCGAAGCTCGACTTCCATCCCCCTCTTTCTGCGGTTCCTTAAATTTATTTTTAATATCTTCTGCATATTCCAAATTAATTTCATCATCATCATCAAACCTTTTATTGGCATCCATCACATGCAAACGTCCATAGCAATCAATACAATAACTTGCTCATTTGTTAATCTACTTTAAATATACACTCTTGTGAAACGGCAGGTTATTACAATAATCCTGCCAATGTTTTTTACCTGTTTACTATTTATCTGTAAATATTCAATAAACCCATTTGCATTCTTTTATAAAAAGTTTGTTATCTTGATTTCTTATTTTTCCGGCAAGTTTCGCCATTTCTGCGTATTCTGTACGTTTTTGTATCCATTATTCGTTTGCTGGGACATTTTATTCTTTTCATTTTGGGGCGAGTAACATTCTTGCCACTATAGTAGCTTACATGAATAAGTTTAGGTTGTTCTGTCCCTATAATTCCCAAAAGAATTTATTGTTGTTATTGTTGTTGTTGTTGCATCATTGTATTGTGCTGGGGAATACGAAAGCAGATTCAGGCAGATTCAGACAAGTGAAGTTAGGAAAACAACAGTGTGTGAAATAGAGAAAGTTGTGTGTGTGTGTGTGTGTGTGTGTGTGGGGAAACACCATCAGAAACAAGGCTTGAGGAGAGGTGATCTGCGTTTAATTTTGGATTTATTTTTAAAAAATATATCTTAAGTAGTACTGTGGTAGAGCGCAGTTGGCGCTTTAGCCTACAAAAGATTTATCAGTCTACCCCCCCCCTAAATTCCCTGGAAGTCGTCCGTTTTTCATCACCCTATGAAAATGGTTAGGGTTTTTTAAATTTCTACGCTAGGGGGAACATTTGGCCACTGGGTACGTGAGAGGAGGGGAGAGCCTGGAGATGTTGGTGGTTCTTTTGTAAAGAGGTATTTTTTTGATCAGCGAAGCCCTTATTCTAATTTCTGGCACATTCTTACGGAAGCAAAAGCAAGGAAATAAATGATGTGAATTGTAAAAAATACCCAACATAGTGGGTACTTTTTAAATAAATAAATAAATCAGTCTTTATTTTGTCAGGTGATCATGCCAACATTGCTTTGCTGTTTGGTACACTGAAAATATATTTTCTACCGTGCAGTTTGTCACTGAGGGGATGATGAAGACTTGAAGTCAAACAACATCTTACTGAGATTTCATCATTCAGAAACAACAAGAGCCGTTCCTGGGATCTCCTTCAGCACTCGTAATATGGAATTATAACATTTCCTTTCTTACATCGTCACATATCCTGCATCCTCCAGCCAGCACAATTTCACTTTCAGAGGTTAATTCCAAAGTGCCATCGATGAAAAGGAAAGGGCTGACTGTCACCCTTAGCCGATTTAACTGTGCAAGAGTATTGGAGGAACTTGTTTTCCCCGTCCTTCATTGGATCAAGGAATTAAAGCGAACATTTTGAATTGAAAGTGAGCATGATAGGATCTTGAGCATATGGTACTTCACAACTGAGGAAGGTGAACGATGGCGTCCAGAGAGAGGCTGTATGAACTCTGGATGCTCTATTGCAATAAGGTAACTTCTTTTTTAAAAAAAATATATAAAAGACTTGGGGGGGTGCTTTAATTGAAGCTGTTTTGTTGAAAGCAAATGGCTAACAGTGCAGTCTTAACCACGTCTGCTCAAAAGTAAGTCATCTTGAATGTGGTGGGAATAGGATTGCAGCCGTAGACTGTTTTTTTATTGGAATCCTAATATGCTGGTACAGTTGACCAAAATACCCACAGTTATAGGACAGGTATGGCAAACTTTCGAACCTCCAGATGTTGCTGAACTACAACTCCCATCATCACTGGCCGTTGGTCATGCTAGCTGGGGCTGATGAGATTTGTAGTTCAACAGAATCTGGCTGGCCAAAGGTTCCCCACAACTAACCTAATCTGTTATATCTAAAACTTTAAATATATCTGTGGATGTGATAAACGTGTATATCTTCCTGGCAGTGTTCGAAACTCCCATTGTTCTAGACACAATTTGCGACAGGGGTTCATTAGCGCGAGCGGCTTCTGAGCTCTGGCCGCAGTACTGTGCCTAAGATTTCCGATTAAAACTGCAGAGTGGAAGGAAAGGAGGACAATTTTTTGCCTCCCCACTTCCAGCTACTCTCTGAAGACTGGAGAAGAGACCCTCTTAAGAATACTAGGGGGGTAGGCAGGGGAAGGACTAGATCGTGTGAAAAATGAATGTAATATTTCAGCTGCAGTTCATTTTCAGCTTTGTATTCTTGTTATAAAAAAGCGTGGCGTTGTTGCACCCATAACCTAGGTTTAAGGTGCCATTTAGCTCCTAGCTTTCATATCTCAGTTTCTAACACTGCTTCTTGGCATTCTTGCCACAGAACCAGGATTGGATGCAGCCTTCCGCTTGAGTGTGTACTCAATATGCAAGGAGTTTGCCAATTTTGGGCTTGTGCAAACTTGATGGTGATGCTGAAGATGGTCTACAAAGAATCTCAGGCTACAGAAACGATATGTTTACACCACCACAACAATTTGCTGGATAATCATAATTATTCTCGTTAGGCTGCAGTATTATTTCTTGTTCCTTTCATCTGAATTTTGCTTGCGTTAGGGTGGTGCTTTCTTCAGCAGTTTCCTTGCGCAAAAGCGCTTGGCATTTTTGTTTGCGTGTTCATTATTTTGTTGCAAAGAAGAACATGCAAAAATGTTCCTCTGAGCCATAAGATCTGGAGTTAAGGAATTTGCCTTTAGTCCGCTGCCTAAGCTGGTGAGCTTTTGAAACACAAACGTCCTATTGTTTGGGGTAGAAGCTCAATATGACCATGCTGCCTGAGCTTTGTTTTGAAGTGAGCAGATACTTCGTGGCATAATGAAAAATAGCACAAATGTGCAATGGGACATAAATGAAGTAAGCATTTATGAAGTTAGCAGTGTTTTCTAACCATTTCTACCTAACATTAAGGTAAAGGTAAAGGGACCCCTGACCATTAGGTCCAGTCGTGACCGACTCTGGGGTTGCGGCGCTCATCTCGCTTTATTGGCCGAGGGAGCCGGCGTACAGCTTCCAGGTCATGTGGCCAGCATGACTAAGCCGCTTCTGGCGAACCAGAGCAGCGCACGGAAATGCCGATTACTTTCCTGCCGGAGTGGTACCTATTAATCTACTTGCACTTTGACGTTCTTTCGAACTGCTAGGTGGGCAGGAGCAGGGACCAAGCAACGGGAGCTCACCCCGTTGCGGGGATTCGAACTGCCGACCTTCTGATCGGCAAGCCCTAGGCTCTGTGGTTTAACCCACAGCGCCACCCACGTCCCTCTACCTAACAGTACAAACTACCTAAACCTCCCAGATGCTCTAATATCTTTTGCCTCTGAACGCTTCCTCCAAGCTAACTACAGGAAGCCCTCAACTTGCGGACATTTACCTTTTGTGCATTCAGCTTTTACATGCATGGCAATTTAAAAATAAAAAGGGGGCAGGGTTCCGGGAAAAATGACTTTGGCAATCCGACCCGCCATTGAACCCAACGGGTTTTGACTATACGGGAGTTTGGCATTAGGTGGAAGCCCTGGAACGCAACCGCTGCATAATGCTTACTGTATTGTGCACATGTGAGAGGAGAGAGCAAGTAATGCACGTTGCTGGGTCAAAATGGGTTACAGTTTTATGGAAATAATATCTGGAAAAGTTGGTGGAGACTTGCTGCTTGTTGCACTGAGCCCAGCTGCTAAGGTGGCATGTTTGGGTATTTTAAGTTGTCCTCTACCAAGCACTTTTCTTTTCTTTTTTTTAATTCAACAAACAGACAAACAGAAAACAACAAACATACCAAAAACAAATATATAAAAGACAACTTATACTGTACATAAATGAAAACCCAATACCGTCTAATATGCACCCATGTGACTTCCCTCCACCACCACTCGACATTCTGCATAGTTATTAGTCTTATCAACTTTGCATCTTTTAAATATTATTCCCAAGCACTTTTCTTCTCTGATCAACTAGGAAGCTCGTTGGAGGAAACTTGGGCCAGTCACTGTTTCGTAGCCTAACCTGTCTCACACGGTTGTTGTGAGGACAAAATGGGGAGGGGGTAAAACCATGGATGCCCCTTTGAGCTCCTTAGAGGAAAGGTGGGACGTAAATCAAATGTATTATTTGAGGAACCTTTGGTCCGAGGGTCAGATGCAGCCCCACAAGCCTCTCTAGAGGAGTGGAAGAACCTCACGCCTGGAGGCCAAAACGGACACTAGCCTACCTACCAAGGTAATAATGATGATGATGATGATGACGACGATAATAATAATAATAATAATTTATTATTTGTACCCTGCCCATCTGGCTAAGTTTCCCCAGCCACTCTGGGCGGCTCCCAATCAAAAGTTAAAAACAATACAACATCAAATATTAAAAACTTCCCTAAACAGTGCTGCCTTCAGATGTCTTTTAAATATAGGATAGCTGCTTATTTCCTTGACCTCTGCTGGAAGGGCATTCCACAGGGAGGGGTGCCACTACCGAGAAGGCCCTCTGTCTGGTTCCCTGTAACCTCACTTCTCGCAATGAGGGAACCACCAGAAGGCCCTCAGCGCTGGATCTCAGTGTCCGGGCTGAACAATGGGGAGTGGAGACGCTCCTTCAGGTATACAGGACTGAGGCTTATATTCCTTGTTTATATTCCTCGTTCCACCCATTGTGGCTTCTGTGGCCCCAGGGAGGTGGCCCAGAGAAGAGTGGAGCCCTGGCTGCTTAAAGTGATGCTACAGTGCTTTAGAGATATGGTGTGAATGTGACCTAGGCAGCACAAACATGTCCCCACAGGAGGGTACATTATGCAAATGGCAGTTAAAATTAGAACCACACCTACTGATATTGCCTGTTGCAAGGGCCCGCTTGAGATCTTAACACCCTAATGCATGGGTAGGCAAACTAAGGCCCGTGGGCCGGATGCGGCCCAATCGCCTTCTCAATCCGGCCCGCAGATGGTCTGGGAATCAGCGTGTTTTTACATGAGTAGAATGTGTCCTTTTATTTAAAATGCATCTCTGGGTTGTTTGTGGGGCATAGGAATTAGTTCATTCCCCCCCCAAAAATATAGTCCGGCCCCCCACAAGCTCTGAGGGACAGTGGACCGGCCCCCTGCTGAAAAGGTTTGCTGACCCCTGCTCTAATGCATAAGAGTTCTCCTTTTCTCGGCAGTTATGCCTGAAGGTGACACTCTTTCAGTCAGTTCTCTCCATGCTGGGAGTACTTTCCACTCCCAATAATTCAGTGTGGCTTACACCCTAGAAAGCATGTTGAGAATTGCAACACTGTGCTTCTGAGTGCTGAATGACTGGAAATTCTATTGTATCAAATCTAGAAAAACTTCTAATCTAGGAGCGAACCGTCTGAAAAATGCCAGGGAATGCAGGAATCACAAATGACTTATGGGTTATGAAAGTAGGTTAAGATGACATCTTTTATTGAACCAACAGCTGTTGGTGAGAATGCAGAAGCTTTTGAGTTTAAAAGCCTATCGGGCAAAAACTACTGCTCTTTAACACTTTAATCTATGAGTAATGCATGGCTGCTTTGAAGCTGTTTGCAGCACAAAATGCAGCACTGGATCAGGTTTTGAGCTACCAGAGGAATATATATCAGTACTGTTTTAGGTTCTCCGCTGTCCTATTTATGAGTTGAGTGACTCAGATTCCAGTGATCATCTTGGAGTGACTGCAAAAGTCAACCTTTCTCGGGGTGCATCTTATTTGACTGAAAAGGAGCAGAAATAGTCTTATCCATGTAAAATCATTTCGTCTTTCATTTGCTGAAACTGTTTTCTTTAAACCCACAAATTAAAATTAAAATGTAACGGGGAATGAATAAAAGGTCTACTAAAATGTTTTATTTGTGTCAGTATTTAGATGACATACTAATCTCACTTGAAATTGTATAGTCTTGCTTAGGGGGATTACAAGGCTGGAATTGTTACATAATAAGCTGTGCCAGTATGGCAAGGGCTACTTAGGATCAGAGCTCTTCCACTTCTAGGGAAAAAAGAGTGTGAAAATATTTGAATTGGTCAAACCATAAAAAATTTCCTTCTGACTTTACTTTTTAATGAGAGACAGAGACCAGTGGCATGTGGGTTGACTTGACAAATAAATTGTGTTATGCATATATTTTTTTTAATGCCACGTATAATAATACCGGGACCCAGGTGGCGCTGTGGGTTAAACCACAGAGCCTAGAGCTTGCTGATCAGAAGGTCGGCAGTTCGAATACCTGCGACGGGGTGAGCTCCCGTTGCTCGGTCCCAGCTCCTGCCCACCTAGCAATTCGAAAGCATGTCAAAAGTGCAAGTAGATAAATAGGAACCGCTCTGGTGGGAAGGTGAACGGCGTTTCCGTGCACTGCTCTGGTTCGCCAGAAGCGGCTTTGTCATGCTGGCCACATGACCCGGAAGCTGTACGCCGGCTCTCGGCCAATAAAGCGAGAGGAGCGCCGCAACCCCAGAGTCGGACACGACTGGACCTAATGGTCAGGGGTCCCTTTACCTTTACCTATAATAATACCATCTGCTTTTTTGTGCTGAAAAAAAATACTCTGGGCAGAAAGCAGCATTTAAAATGCAGTAAAACTCAAGAAAGCCAAGTAAAAAGCAATAACTACTCAAGCTAAAACGGAGCCTCAGTCCTGTTTCCAGCAGAGATTGAAGATCCCCATAAAATAGTCTCGCAATGGGTACGATTCAACAAGCAGCGAATCCTGTTTTGTTCCCAATGGGAGGAATTCTGAGCAGGTGCTTGTCTCTCCCGCTGAAATCAATAGCACGTAAAAGGGCTTCACTGTGGCTGGAGCAGGCCCATTGTTTTTTGGACCAGTATGCCAAATTGAAATATGTGGGCTTCTTGTTTTGATCCCGAGTTAATGACTGCATAATGCATGAAGTGCTTCTGCCTCTTTAGGGCACTTGTTCAGATGGCTGTTTTGACTTTTATTGCATTCCTGTCAAGACGTCCGCAGAGGAAAAGTTTCATCCATTGAGTAAATGCCCTATGTGGAGGGGGGGAGGGAGAAACCTGGCAGAAGTTCCTTTGTTTGCTAACGCATACTCATCTTCTGCCACTTAAGATTAGAAAAACTTTTCTGGCTATTGAAGGGAAGATTAGCTGCACTCATTATAGAGACAAGTGCAGATTGGATTGGCACTGAAACAGCAGAAAATATCCAAGCTCTGTAAATTGTTCTTTGTGTGGCAGGAAGAAGATCAGGGTGGATAAAATTCAATGATTTTTTTAAAAAAATCGGATTTTTTTTATTTAAATCGGATTTTTTTTAATTTAAATTGGATTTTTAAAATAAAATGCTTTTGGGGGAAAAATCTTTCTAAATATAGTCTTCTATTTAAGTTACATTGTAGTCCAAAGGCTATTCATCAGGAAATAAGGATTTGTTTTAAGTTTATCAAGTGTGCTTAACTCAGTCTAAGTTTTTTTAAAAAAATGTTTAACCACATCAGTTAACAAACATGGATACATATACTATCATGTTATTGTTTTAGTTAAATAAATTGTTTAAATGGTTATTAAGGAAATGATTATTTTTCTCCTTCCAATAAAGTACAGCAGAAAAGTTGTCCAAATATAAACAGTTAACTTATTAAACCTCACCATAATTTCATAATTATCTGTCTATGTATTTCTAGTAGTATAACTAAATCAGTAATTTTTGATATAACTGTAAAAACTACTCTGAAAATTTATTATTCCAAAAATAAAACCTTCACATGGTTGTAAATATTAAGATTATACCAGCCAGAATGAGTCTTTCTGTAAAAAAAAATATTTAAATCAAGTCTTACTGACTAGTGATTTAAATCGTGATTTAAATCATGATTTAAATCAATTTGATTTAAATCAAATCCACCCTGAAGAAGATAGAACTTGGGGGGGTCACGTTTTTTGTTTTAAAAAGGCATTGGACCTACTGAGATGATCCTGCTGGCTACATGTAGTAGAGGAGATGGATCGTGGCTTCTTGTCCAGATATGTGCTTTCCATGGTTGAAGAGATCCTACATGGAAAATCCATCATGTAGAGATCTAAGCCACTTACTGAATCTGGAGTTGTTCATATTGTTCCGTGTTGCTGGTCTCTGTCTTCTGTCAGCCCCATTCAGCATAGGCAATGGCCATTGGTGATGGGTGCAGCAGTCCACAAAGATGTGGACAGTTTAGCCAGCCCTTTGATAAATGACGGATTGTTTGTCCAGAAGTCAAATGTGGAACAGTTGTTACATCTTGGAGACAGTGTTAGAAACTGAGATATGAAAGCTAGGAGCTTAAATGGCACTTTAAACCTAGGCTATGGGTGCAACAACGCAATGTCTAGTCTTGCTTTTTAAAAAAAACAAGAATACAGAGCTGAAAATAAATGAACTGCAGCTAAAATATTATGTTAATTTTTCACATGCTCTAGTCTAGTCCATGGGTAGGCAAACTAAGGCCCGGGGGCCGGATCCGGCCCAATTGCCTTCTAAATCCGGCCCGCGGACGGTCCGGGAATCAGTGTGTTTTTACATGAGTAGAATGTGCCCTTTTATTTAAAATGCATCTCTGGGTTATTTGTGGGGCATCGGAATTCGTTCATCCCCCCCAAATATAGTCCGGCCCCCCACAAGGTCTGAGGGACAGTGGACCGGCCCCCTGCTGAAAAAGTTTGCTGACCCCTGCAGTCCTTCCCCTGCCCACCCCCCTAATGTTCTTAGGAGGGTCTTTTCTGCAGTCTTCAGAGAGTAGCTGTGAGTGGGGAGGCAGAAAAAGCTCCTACTTTCCTTCCACTCTGCAGTTTTAATCGGAAATCTTCGGCGCAGGACTGCGCCCAGAGCTCAGAAACTGCTCACGCTAATGAAATTCCCTGTTGCAAAATTCGCTTGAACAATGGGAGTTTTGAACACTGCCTGGAGACGGACATGTACCCTCAGTGGGTGAGGTCACAATCCTGTCTGCCCCCACCTGGAAAATAATATGACTTGCCTATAATATGTTTGGAAAAACAGCCTATGGAATTGTTGAATATCGGGGCAGAACCTTTGGTGAAAAAGTGAGAAGTAACTTAACTGATTATTTCTTCAAGTATATTAATGAAAGATGGATACAAGCATACATTCACTGGACAGATGTGCTTTCTACTTCACAAGCCCACTAACTCACTAGCTTTAATATTCTGCCACTTTGACAGGGTAATGTAAGAGTCTTAGGAGCTAGTTGTGGCTGAATAGACAGCTGTCACGTCAGGGATGTCCTCGGGTCAAATTCTGCTTTGGGGCTTTGAAAACTAAAGGTCACTTTGGCAAAACAACAACTTGAAGCAAGTGTAAAACGATGAAGACCCTGTGTTTATAGTCACTTACATAATCCTGCGGCCGTTATGGAGAAATGTTTTACCCAAATATTTAACAAACTTAATTCTGCCCAAACAGGTTTTTCATTCACCTGACCTGCTGTAGTTACCGTTTCTTCTTCGTGAAACACAATAAGCCCCTTTTTTTGGGGGGGGGGGAGACACCATTATTATTTCTTCTTTTAAAATCAAGTCAGTCTGTGGTTTGAAAGCAATAATTTGACTCTTCAGCGGTGAGAATGGGCTGCTTCCATGACTTTTACTATTAAAAGTGCCAAAAACTGAAAGGGGGGGAAAAAGTGGTACATTTCCCTTGGTTCGGAACACCTTTCAGAGAGACGTTCCTCTGCCACAGCAACAGTGCAGAACCAGTCAGAATCAGGCCTGCTAGGCCTCTCCATTTGGCCTGTGAGGCTGTTTGGGTCTCCCAAGGTGGGTCTCCCATGATGTTTGCAGGCCCCGCCAGTCAATTGATCTGCGAAGTACGTTGCCTTTCGGTTTCTGCAGGCAAAGGAAAACGGGTCACCTGAATTTTCTGTGATTGTCAGGTGATTGGCATGTGCACCCACCTGCCTATCAAAGAGAGCCAGTGTGGTGTAGTGGTTACGAGTGGTAGACTCGTAATCTGGTGAACCGGGTTCGCGTCTCCGCTCCTCCACATGCAGCTGCTGGGTGACCTTGGGCTAGTCACACTTCTCTGAAGTCTCTCAGCCCCACTCACCTCACAGAGTGTTTGTTGTGGGGGAGGAAGGGAAAGGAGAATGTTAGCCGCTTTGAGACTCCTTCGGGTGGTGATAAAGCGGGATATCAAATCCAAACTCCTCCTCTTCTTCTTCTTGGCCTGTGCGGGTGGTGGAGATAAGAACAGGGCCTGCCTGCCAGGTCCACTTTCCCACTCCTGTCTTAGAGCAAAAACCTCCTGTCCTTAGGAAACCAACAGGCCTAGTGGAAATGGAGGCAAGGATCATTTGCCGCTTGATACGGGCAGGCTGTGTTTTCTTCGTCATGAAGAAAGCTATTCTAATGTGTCCTCTCAATTTGAATTCTAAAGTGAAACACTTCCAGAGGTACAGTATGACTTGAAACCTAGTTCAGTTCTTAGGCATGGAGCAGTTTTCTTCCGATGCAGGTGTTAAAGCAGCAACTGGGTGATCATGGACATAGGATGCTGTGGTTGCAAGATTCCTACATTGAGTAGAACCGGGGTAACAAATGTGGTGCTCTCCCAGATGTTGTTGGACTACAGCTCTTGGGTTTGCCGATCGGAAGGTTGGCGGTTCGAATCCCCGCGATGGGCTGAGCTCCCGTTGCTCTGTCCCAGCTCCTGCCAACCTAGCAGTTCGAAAGCACACCAGTGCAAGTAGATAAATAGGTACCTCTGCGGCGGGAAGGTAAACTGTGTTGCTGTGCGCTCTGATTTCCGTCACGGTGTCCTGTTGCGCCAGAAGCGGTTTAGTCATGCTGGCCACATGACCCGGAAAGCTGTCTGTGGACAAATGCCAGCTCCCTTGGCCTGAAAGCGAGATGAGCGCCACAACCCCATAGTCGCCTTTGGCTGGACTCAACCGTCGAGGGATCCTTTACCTTTACCTTTTTTACAGCTCATCAGCCTCAGCCAGCATGGCCAGTTCATGGATGATGGCAGTTTCAGGAGTAGAAGGTTGGATTTGATGATCTCCAGGGTCTCTTCTGACTCTAAAATTCTGTCATAGCAGAATTTGTATAGCAGTTGTGAGAAGAACTGAATACTTGAGTTATTTGACCTGTGTTCGAGGACATTGTAGTGTGCTGATATCTTGCAAGAAAATACATTTATTGTTTTAGCCATTACAAATATATTATAAAAAAAATACAGAACTCTTCCTGCAGTCATATTTTATGTACATAACAAAACACACATATCTGGATTTACTTTTTACTGCTGTTGTTTCCCAGGGCTGATTCAGAAGCCCATATTACTAGGTAGAAGCACAGAGATTTGGACAAAACCACCATAGCTTATGCCCTTACAAAAATGTTTTATCTTGCTATTTGCATTTCTTCTACTGCAGGGCCTAATTACTCCAAACCATTCATTACTGATTAGAATATACTTAAAATAGGTTGAAACATTTCCGCCTAAGCAGCCTGAAACAATTGGGCACTTGAGTGAGTAGACAATACTGGTACTTCAGTAATGATGGGTTTGTGATCTAAGCAATTAGACTCCAGGAATAATTTACTTTGACATAGACATATTATGCTTCAGGGAATTGGAAAGAGAGAGAAAATAACAGATTAAAGCTAATAAATTCATGGGTAAAAGAGTGAACCCTCTTTGAATTCTGTGGTTTTACCTATCAGGACGTAATAGCAACCATTAGTTGCTTAGCTCGTCTTAAAATTAGGTAAATACAACCTCAGATGAACAACAACACGTTACACATTACACCATGGTAGTGACTTTTACTGTTTAATACCTGATTTTGGAATATCTTTTTCCAGCAAATTGCTCAGTGCTAATGACAGGTGGCTGTGGAATTTTCATGACAGGTGGCTGTGGAAAATAAATTGCAACCGAATCCTACGGTAGGAGTCTGTGAAATTGAGTGGTCAGAACAGAACAGCCGTTACTGCAGTCACGACCAGGCATCATTGCAATAAATGCCCTTTGGTATACACTTCACTTTTAATACAGTGGTGCATTTCAAACGAGTGCACTGCGGACAATTTAAACAAGGAGCATCTTTTGTTCAAGCATCAGTTTGGACAACAAGTATACTGGCTTTCTATCAGTTGTTAAAGGGACTGCCTGAAATATTTTGGGCTCAAAATAAATTTCAAAGCAAAGCCCTCCCAAAGCAACTTTCGCCAAAGCTGTAATACCAATACCATCACAATATAATGGGTGCTTTAGCTGAGATTCCTGCATTGCATGGGGTTGGACTAGAGCAGGCATCCTCCAGATGTTTTGGCCTACAACTCCCATGATCCCTAGCTAACAGGACCAGTGATCAGGGATGATGGGAATTGTAGTCCAAAACATCTGGAGGGTTGAAGTTTGGGGATGCCTGGACTAGATGAACCTTGGGGTCCCTTCCAATGCTACAATTCTATGATTCTTTATATAAAAAAACATTAAAATTTACACTAGCAAAACAGCAGAGGTTAGAACAGGAAATGGTAAGAAGCAGTTTGAAATAAAAGAGTCTTCGGTTTCATTGAAAAGCCAGTAGAGCTGAAATCATGTTACCTCTCTAGGGAGGGAATTCAAAGAGCATAGGGCCACTACTGAAAAGGCTCCTGGGCCCTTAGGACATGCCTAGTCTGCCATTGTAGCTGTTAGTTTATGACAAGGGATGCAAGTTGGGTTTGTTTTAATCTGAGGAGATAATAATAATAATAATAATAATAATAATAATAATAATAATTTATTATTTCATAGAATCATAGAGTTGGAAGAGACCACAAGGGCCATCCAGTCCAACCCCCTGCCAAGCAGGAAACACCATCAAAGCATTCCTGACAGGTGGCTGTCAAGTCTCTGCTTAAAGACCTCCAAAGAAGGAGACTCCACCACACTCCTTGGCAGCAAATTCCACTGTCGAACAGCTCTTACTGTCAAGAAATTCTTCCTAATGTTTAGGTGGAATCTTCTTTCTTGTAGTTTGATTCCATTGCTCCGTGTCCGCTTCTCTGGAGCAATAGAAAACAACCTTTCTCCCTCCTCTATATGACATCCTTTTATATATTTGAACATGGCTATCATATCACCCCTTAACCTTCTCTTCTCCAGGCTAAACATACCCAGCTCCCTAAGCCGTTCCTCATAAGGCATCGTTATTTGTACCCTGCTCATCTGGCTGAGTTTCCCCAGCCACTCTGGGCGGCTCCCACCGAGTATTAAAAACAATACAGCATTGACAGTTCCCCATAGAGTTTCTTAAAAGTTTAGTCATGCTATGTAGTCGGTTAAAATGCTTTTACTTGTATATAAAAAAGTACATTAGTACATGACAATTGACAGCCTCTTGCAGAAGGAACTGTGAGGGTGGATTTTAATTGACTCGATGTTCAGACCAGTGTTTAGGAGAGGAAGGAGAAAAGAACGCAGAGAGCGTTGCAACTACCGGTATGAATTAAGCATGTTTCAAGGTTTGGTTTTTCTTAGATGCCTAGACAAAGTATGTGTGCTTAGTTGGGGTTCGCGGGACACGGGCGCCAAAAACCTTGCCTTGAAAATATCCCATTAATCCTGAGATGTAGCGTTTATTTTGTGACAGTGCAAGACCTACCACCTCTCCGAGAGAGCGTGGGAAATTCATGGGGTTCTACTTCCGGATGATTTTTGGCAAATTGCACAGCACAGTTTCCCCTGAGAGTTACCCGACCGTGTTCTATTCAGTCACATGACTTATGACTTACTTTATAAAACATGCTGTGAAAAGCCTAAAGGATTTCATTGTATGGGATTAGCAAGGCCGGGACAGTGCATTTTAAAATGATTCTCGTATATGATATCTGTGGGAGATAAATTCCCACTGCTTTTATGTACCGAACTTGAAGCAAAAGGGTTTGTATTAGTAGCTAACTCTGTGTCTCCTACAACTCTGCTTGTTACTTTAAAAAAGATTTTTCAGCTGTTTACTTTCAAGGGGGCATGAGGAACCTTCAGCTACTCAGCTGTCGATGAATTACAACTCCCAGCATCCCTGGCTAGTGGCAATGCATCCTGGGGCTTATGGGAGTTGTAGTTCAACAACACCTGGAGGTTCCCCCCCTCTAAAAGCAGCCTTAGGGCTAGTTCAGCCATGCACCTTTATTGCATTTACGTATTTATTGTATGTTTACATTACAATATTACAATATTGCACCTTCCTCTGAAGAGCTCAAGGCGCCATACATGATTCCTAGCTCAGTTTTATCCATGTAACATCCTTGTAGGCCACCCAGTGGACTTCATGGCCGAGTGGAGATTTAAAACTTGTTCTCCACAGCCTAAGGGAAAAACATTCCTCATCACAACACACTTGCTAAGTGATTTTAATCATGTGACAGCTTTCATGTGCGAATGGAGTTTTGCTGCCACCATCGCAGATGCACCAACCAAAATGATTTTCAAATTCCGTCAGTTCATGTGTCCAACTGCCAGTCGTCAACAGTAAATCATCAATGTACCAGTATGTACTCTTCTCTTTAAGAGAAGGCAGTTATTATTAAGAGCCATAGATTTAGCCTGATTGCAGAGCATATATAACTATTTGTGAATGTTAACGCCAGTCCATTGTTAGAATAACGTCACTGAGTTGTATGTAACAATGTTTGATTCTAGCTAATAAGGGAAATGGCTGCGATTCACCAACTTCTGGATAAACGTGCTGAAAGTTACTCTAAAGAAATCATAATTAACAGTATTTTTGCACTAATTTGATACTCTGCTAGGATGGATGCTTTGTGACTAACGTAACGATGGGTTGCATCACGATGCAGTGTGGTGTAGTGGTTAAGAGCAGTAGACTCGTAATCTGGGGAACCGGGTTTGCGTCTCCGCTCCTCCACATGCAGCTGCTGGGTGACCTTGGGCTAGTCACACTTCTCTGAAGTCTCTCAGCCCCACTCACCTCACAGAGTGTTTGTTGTGGGGGAGGAAGGGAAAGGAGAATGTTAACCGCTTTGAGACTCCTTCGGGGAGACTCCCCAGTGTGGGGAATGCAGTACTGAAAGCTTCTACCGGCTGATCCAGCTTTTGTTTATAGCGGCCAGTACTTCCTGGTATAGCTCTAAACAACTGAACTTTGCTCTTCCGGTTATTACCATCTGGTTGAGTTGAAGCTCAGTGAAGTCTCTTTGGAACTGTGCAGGATTCTTTCCTCACTGCCAGTGTTGTAGTAAGATTCAGCTGCCCGTCCGGTTGGCATTTATATATGGAACTAGCTGACCCGGGCCCCGCCTTGCTGTGGCTCATTTTATGCTTATTACCATCAGTAGCAGCCGCAGCCAAAATAAACCCCCACCTACCCCCGCCGGCGTCGTGTGCACTCTGCACCCGCTCAGGTGCCCTCTCGCGGCCTGCGGCAGAAAAAGCCGAGGAAGGAGGCCTCTGACGCCGTCTGAGGGAAAAGCACTATGGAAACGGGGGGAGGACAAAACCCATAGCCCGGGGGGGGGGGCGGACACATAGTTGTTGTCTCATCCCTGTGATTCCTCCCATCCTGCAGTAACCCATGAGGTATCCCGTCCCCCCGAGTCATCCCTGTGACTTCCCCCACCCTGGGTCAGCCCATGACCTATTCGGGCCCCTCCTCCCCCCATCCCCCACTCGGCTCCACTCGGGATAGTCTGTAAAGTAGAGGCAAGGCCTAGTGAGGCCTAGTCTGTAGACTGTAAAGTAGAGCCGAGGCCTGACTCTGTGGGTTTTTGCAGCTGAGGGTTTGGGCTAGTGGGAGCGTTTGCGAGGGGGGGAGTGTTTTTGGGTTGTGGCCTGTGGCTGTGGCTCTGGGCTTGGCCGTTTGCCTTTGTCTGGTAATGGCTCTGTGGGTTGTCTGGTAATGGCTGCCTTGGTGGTTTCAGTTGCTCGGTTGATGACGTCATTATTTGGCGCCACCCTTCAGAGCTTTTGCAGGTGACAGCGCGCGATCTGCCTTTCTATTGGATGCTGCTGGTGTCTTCAGAGCTTCTGGTGGTGATGTATAATGCCTGCGGCAGATATTTTTTTGCGTTTTTTCTTTATTTTAGGTATGACAGGTGTGGTTTTTCTGAATTTTTATTATGCCAGATTACTTTGAGATGGTAATGGAAACGCTGTGTCCAAATTTGATGCGATTTGGTCCAGCGGTTACGCAGCAAGGGTGTTTCGGACAAACGCGCAATGGGAACATTTTTATATATATAGATTGAAGCCCAGGGAATTAAAATGCCGAAGTCCTGTGAATTCTGAAATACTGTCCAACTGGTTGAATTAAAATCAGTCCCATAGCCATAATAAGATTTCTAGTTATTCGGGAGAGCACGGCTCCTGTCCAGCTCTATGACTAAATGATAATCAAATTTGAATGATTTTGCACAGGTTGGAGAATTCAGGGTTTTTTGTGAAAAATGTGAGCTGCTGGACTGCAGAATTCCTTTTTTTTTTTTTTTAAGAGTAAGAACATAAGAGCTGTCCTGGATCACACCAAAGGCTTTATCCCAGGGGTAGCTCATATGGTACCAGTGGTATGCCATCAGTGGTCTAGGGTGGTTCCCTAAATATTTCCCTGGCGCCTCCTTCCCAAAGCCTGGGAAGCTTCTGCCCTGCTTAGGGAGGGAGGCACGATGCTCCGAAGGGTCCAAGAGCCTTCCTGCCACCTTTCCAAAGCCCTCCTGCTTCTGGGAAGGAGGCAAGAGGGCTCCGGTATCCGGCCAGAGCCCTGGCGCCTCCTTCCCTAAGCTTCCCGGCGTAGGGAAGGAAACTTGATTCTGTTCCGATGTGCAAGGTCACCCTGTTCCCCTACGGAAAAAATTAACTGCATGCCACTGGTACCCACCAGAAACTATCAGACTCCGGCTTCCATCAGCCCCAGCCAGCATGGTTAGTGGTCAGGGATGATGGGGATCATAATCTAACAGCCGGAAATTGTGTCAGCTCCCCCTGCCTTATCTAGTCCATCACTCCCTTCCCACCACGGCCAACCGGATGCTTATGAGAAGCCCTCAAGTATGCCCAGCTCTCTCTTTGCTGCATAATAAACAAGATACAAGTACCCTAACAAGTTATATATAGCATCGCTATGAGTACTTTCAGAGATTCCAAGCATAGTTGTTTGGAACTGTGTTGTACACTGCTAATTGCTCTTGCTGCTACTTGTTTCCAGGAAACACACCAAAAGGCATCCAGTTGCCGTAGCTCAGCCTCTTGTTCTCTTTAACAAGCACTTAATGCATGGAATTATGGGTAACGATCCAGCCTGCAGCCCTGGCCACTGCTTCTCCCCCTTCCCCATGGCTTCTGTTTATTAATTTTGACATTCCTCTTGACTGAAAGCGGCTATAACCACTTTTCAGGAGGTCACTAGCTCTGCCTGAAATTGGAATGTGCCTTTTTTGGCTTTTGGTGACAGCAGGGAGCATGGTAAAGGGACCCCTGACCATTAGGTCCAGTCGCAGATGACTCTGGGGTTGCGGCACTCATCTCGCATTATTGGCCAAGGGAGCTGGCGTACAGCTTCCGGGTCATGTGGCCAGCATGACTAAGCCACTTCTGCAAACCAGAGCAGCACACGGAAATGCCGTTTACCTTCCCGCTGCAGCGGTAACTATTTATCTACTTGCACTTTGACGTGCTTTCAAACTGCTAGGTTGGCAGGAACAGGGACCGAGCAACGGGAGCTCAGCCCATCGCGGGGATTCGAACCGCCAACCTTCTGATCGACAAGCCCTAGGCTCTGTGGTTTAACCCACAGCACCACCCGCAGGGAGCATATCTGTTTGCAAATGCGGACTGCCTGTTGTAAAACAGAAGCCCGATTTGGGTGCCCATTCTCCTCCCCCCACCCTACACAACTAGATTCCAAAAGTGTGACGAGGAAAACAAGGCTACACTCATTGGTTCCACCTGCTGTTGTGTCCTGGGTAGAGCTGTGAAGGTCTGGGGGAAAGGTGGTCAGTTTGGAAGGGGAAACTGTTTCCTCTCCAATTTTTCTGCTGCCTCCATATTTAGGACACTGGCAGAAGAATGGGAAAGTGTGTGTGTGTGTGTGTGTGTGTGTGTGTGTGTGTGTGTGTATTTCCCCCCATACATTTTTTTCCATCCCCTACCCACAAGCCTTCACATCTCTAGTCCCCGTTGGCTTGGCTGGCCACCTTGCATGGATTGATCAGCAAACTTTGAACTGCAGGGAAGCTGCTGTGCTCTTGTAGGAACCATGTATGATATAGAAACTTGATCGCGCAGGAATTATTTTGGAATCCAAGATGCTCCTTGAATTATCTGTGAGTCGATACTGGAGCAATGTGATTGACCTAGCTCAGGGGTAGCTGACGTGGTACCCTTTGGAAGTTGTTGGACTATGACTGCTATTAAAGCATTGGCCACGTTGACTGGGGCTGAAGACGAACCTTTTCAGATTACCTGTGTGATTTGTGACATCACACCCAGGAAATGTAGCACCAAGCCTTCTTGGTGGTTACTATGACTGTAGTTCAACCATGTGTGCAAAACATTGTGTAAGGCAACATTGGTTTATATTGAAACAGACGGGTGTCTTACATGGAAGTTTCCATTTCCATAGGAGTCGAGTTTATTTCTTGGACACATTTCTACGTTTGTTCCCTGCCACGTAGGTGAATGGGCTGATTTGTCAGCTGCGGTGGTCAGAAATGTTTTTTAAAAGCAACACAACACTCTAGTGAAGGACTCCTGTTTACTCTGTAAGTGAGTCACCCTCCTGCTCTGTTTTTTCTTCTTCTCAAGAAGTGTTTCTATTTTAGAATAGTCTTTTGATGTCTCTTCCTGTCTTTGAGCAAAGACTCCTTATCCTTATGGATGATGCTGAGAGCATGACTACTTTTTATCAGTGAGAGGCCAAGAGATGCTTCAGTGGGTTCTAGAAGGAGCACAAATTCCCCATAATGTATAGAAGGAAATTTATTACATTTGCCTGTACCCACTGCCTTGAGGGACATCTTCGAGAGAAGAAAAGGCTAAGGAGTAAACTATACGAAAATCCAGAATGGAAAGCCAAAGATGGTTGGATGGCATCTTGTATGCAACCTGCAGCCAAGCTGGTGCCAAAGGTATTGCTCTGCTTTCCTTTGGACCACATCTGCGAGGCCAAGAGTGGAGTCTTGTTGTCTGGGCAGCCCAGGACCTTCCTACACACTGCCCAGGCTTGGACCCTGGAGAGGTCACAGAAACAATGCAGGAGGAAGCAGCAGTTACGAGCTACTGGTCTCTGTAGCCACAGCAGGCGCTGTGATTCTCCAGTGGATTGTCTTCGCCCCAGAGGCACACTCCAGTTGTCTCTCAAGACAGACGGGTGCAAACAACACAACTTTTTAAAAAATTGGTTGCAATTAATTCTCCAGTTCCCTATGTTCCATACAGCTTTTCCTGAAATTCATATCGGAGCTGCTTTTGCTTGGGTAGGTGAAGATGGTGAATCAAGGCTCTCAAACCAGTTGAGAAGGGATGGGAATTTTGGAGGGTTGTGGGGCTTGCCAATGCCCACAAGTTTGAGAGCTGCTCCGCCCAAGTCTTTATGTGGTTGACTTCCACGGGAGCTACACCAACTTTCTGTAAACTGTGTTCAGCTTCTTGCAGCAATGGTAGCTCTAAATCATGGCAGAGGGACGTATTGTAAGAGAAGTACCCAGTAGCATGAGAGATTGCTGTGACTGTTCCACTCAAACTGGTGGACTAGCTGTGATCACCATGGAACTTGGCATGGTTCCAGTGGCCTGATTCACCCAGCATGGGAAACTAAATTGGCTTAATGCATGAAAATGTGGCCTTCTGTAGAGGACCTTGCCAGCTGCTTTGCACCTCCCCTGTCCACTCCTGCTCTGCTCCAAGCTAAGCTAAGGTTTGGCTTAGCATGTCGTCCAAACTTGGGCTCAGGCTTAAGCTCTCTGCTCACTGGCTATGAGCTGCAGCCAAAGTTTATTCTCTCCCCCCCCCCCCAAATTATTCATTTTCCAACACAGATAATAAACAATACAACACACAAAAACATCAACAATAAAAAAGAAACAAAAAAGTACAAAATACAACATCGATAAATCTTCTATCTATATTTCACTTCACATTCCTAGGGTGACTTCCTCAAGCCCCCCCCCCAAATCTGGATTTCACTTTTATCTCCTCCTTAGCACTTTCCAATTTCCTCAATATATTCATATAAAAATCATTTTCAATTCTATTCTCTAAAACACTTCTATTATTTCTAAATACTCATTTACTTCTACACACAATCTATTTCTACTCCTAAGCCTATTCTTGCTTCTAAAATAAATTCCTAATTATCAATATTACAATATTTTTTAAAAATCTAAATTTCTTCCAGTCTTCTTCCACCGTCTCTTCTTTCTGGTCGCAGATTCGTCCCGTCAGCTCGGCTAGTTCCATAAAGTCCATTTTCATTTGCCATTCTTCTATCGTTGGTATCTCTTGTGTTTTCCAATTTTTGGCCAATAATATTCTTGCAGCTGTTGTGGCTTACAGAAAAAAATCTGACATATTTTTGGGGAATTTCTTCCCCTATTATTCCAAGTAGAAAGGCTTCTGGTTTCAACAATTTTTTAAACTCATTATAAATCTTCTCCCAGAAGTCCTTCACCTTGGGGCACGCCCAAAGTTTATTCTTGGCCAGCTGTGACACAATGACGTTTGACTGTCATTGGCAAAAATGACCACCTCGACATTCTCTAAGTCGGCTCTTCTCAGTTGCTCCCCAGCCTTCCCTTCTGCTCTGCCCCACTCTTTATTTTGTCTGCCTTCTGCCAGAAAGATGTTCTTTCTTATACCTTCTACCTAAGATATAACATCTAAGGATGTCAGAGTCAGACTCTTGGTCCACCTAGCTCTGCACTATTGCAGGCAGCAGCTTTGAGGTTGCTTGTTGATAGGTCTTTTCCAGCCCTGCTTCCTGAGATCTGTCGTCAACTGAAGAAAGGATAGATTGACCTTCTGTCCTTTTAAGCTTGCATTTGTTCTACCAATGTAAGCCCGTCCATTCCATCTTATAGTGGCTGGAGAAACCAGCCAGATGGGTCAGGTATAAATAATATAATAAATCAATACTATAATAATAATAATAATAATAATAATAATAATAATAATAATAATAATATAATTTATAGCCTGTCTTGGGGACCCAACAGGTCAATGTCCTTGTCTTCCTCCCAATTTATTGGTTGTTGTTTAGTCATTTAGTCGTGTCTGACTCTTCGCGACCCCATGGACCAGAGCACGCCAGGCACTCCTGTCTTCCACTGTCTCCCGCAGTTTGGTCAGACTCATGTTGGTAGCTTCGAGAACACTGTCCAACCATCTCGTTCTCTGTCGTCCCCTTCTTCTTGTGCCCTTCATCTTTCCCAACATCAGGGTCTTTTCCAGGGAGTCTTCTCTTCTCATGAGGTGGCCAAAGTACTGGAGCCTCAGCTTCAGGATCTGTCCTTCCAGTGAGCACTCAGGGCTGATTTCCTTAAGAATGGATAGGCTTGATCTTCTTGTAGTCCATGGGACTCTCAAGAGTCTCCTCCAGCACCATAATTCAAAAGCATCAATTCTTCGGTGATCAGCCTTTTTCCAATTTATTGGATATGGTTATAAAAAAGTTGTATGAAGTTGCTGGTGTCGTATTATGTTTTGTTTTATTATTTTTGAGTGTTTTGGGAAGTGGAATCTCTTGGCAATGCTCAGTCTTATTAGGGAATATCTCAGCGTCAGGGCAGCAGTGTCAGGAAGCAGAGTGGTATTCTGGGAAGTTTAAAGTGGCCTCAACGCCAATAAACACATGATTATGGCAGGAAACAATGGAGGGCGGGAATGGAGCAGCATTGGACGCACACATTTACAGATCCTTTTGGAAGAAACATTAACTTTTTTAATCTGTTTGCCTTCACAGAAAGACCCAGACTACTTGAAGCTCTGGTTGGACAGTTTTGTTTCTAGTTACGAACAGTTTCTGGATGTGGATTTTGAAAAGCTGCCCACTAGGTATGTAGAAATAATAGCCCTTTGTGTTGATGCCTAATAGCAATATGGCCGATTTAATAAGTATCTTGTGTGTTGATATATGTCATCTCTTTGGAACTTTTCTGCTGTGTGCAGACATTTTGCTCTACAGGATTGAAATGCAAACTTAGTGGCTGCATTCTTATGATATAGTAAACCATAGATTTGTGTGACATACATGAGCTGGAATGAGCTTGAGTAAGCCATGGGCTTTCATACTTCCCCCCTCTCCCCACATGGCAGGGAGGAAGAGTTTGGCTGTGTTTCCTCTTGTGGGTCACAAATTTGATAAGTTTCAGGAGGCAAAGAGTAGGAATGAGCGGACAGCAGGCTCTTATGTTTTTTACATGGAATCTCCACTTGTTGGGTGAACTAAGGAGGGTGGTTTATTAACAAATTCTGAAGCCAGCTTCAGAAACCACAGCTTGAAGTTCTGCCAAATTCCTGCTCATTTGGGCTCCTTCTGCCTTTATATGCCACGCCAATCATGGCCACTGATTCTACAAACTTTTACATTTCGCAGTTTGCTCTCGAAGGCGGCTGAACTGTGATTAACTTCCAGTGGAATCCTAGGTTTTCTCAGGTCAGCTGCTGGTTAAATCAAAAGAGAATCAGCAGTAACCCAAAGTAAATTTGCAGTGTGAATAAGCCCTGTATTTACTTGTGAAGATTCTTCAACCCCAACCCCACTTATTCCACACTGGTATTTCTGGATTGTCCTGGTGTTCATTCTTTAAAAATGGGCTTTGAACTGCCAAATTACAGAGCCAGGTAAACATTCTTGTTTGCGGTGAACCAGGAAATGACCTCAGTATTGAACCAGGAAATGACCTCAATATGTGATTTTAGCTGCATAATCATAGACACATTTACTCAGAAATCAGTTCCCACTGTGTCTAGTGGGGTTTACTCCCTAGGAAGGATGCTTAAGATCCTGGCCTTGGTTTGCTTTCGATGATGACCATTGAATCTACCTTTTGATTGATTAAACCTGTTAAACAGCAACAGCGGCAGAGACAGTAGACATATTTCTGCTTACCTGAGACTGAACCCAAACACCCACACCAAACCATAGGGGTTGTGTAGGTTGTGAAATACCTGGCAGGCTGCAAACCCATGGCTGGTAGGCTGCAATTGTCACAGGAGGTTGTGGTTTTGTGCAAACCCACAATCGATTCCTGAGAGTCAGAGGGTGAGAAACATTACCAGTAGACAAAGACAGGTGGACTAGGATGCTTAGTGGATTGTGAATACCTTAAAAAAAAAAAAAAGATTAAATGGATTGTGTGTTTCCCCCCTCTTAACTAATAGTATTTTTTTAAAAGACAACATGAATGCATGAACAGTAGCTTCCATCACCATTACTCTCCAGTGCTGTTACCGAGTGCTCAATATAAAATCCGCTGTTTTCCTCTGAGATTAATGACGGGATTAAACTTGCGACCTAAAAAGAAAATCGGCATAGAGGACTGGACTTTTATTGTAGCGGATGAACAAGGGAAGATATCTAGGCAGCTAAAGACAAGGCGAGACTGTATAGAGTATTGGATAGCTGGCATCAAATTGCAAATTGCTTCCCATTATATCTTCTATACATTGTGTTTCAGATTACCATTTTTTTGCTGTCTGTAATAACCAGATTGCATAGGAAGAATGCTGTCTCTTAGAATACATTACAATATAATGCTGACGAAGCATTGACGGTGGGAAGATTTGAAACGTGGAAGGACAGCAATTGATATGAATTACTGTGTTTTATAGAAATCTAGTAGTTTCCTGTTGGTTTTCTTATTATTATTTTCTTTTGTACACTGGTACCTTGGTTTTCAAACTTAATCTGTTCCGGAAGTCTGTTCCAAAACCAAAGTGTTCCAAAACCAAGGCGCGCTTTCCCATAGAAAGTAATGGAAAATGGATTAATCGGTTCCAGACATTTAAAAGCAACCCCTAAAACAGCAATTTAACATGAATTCTACCATCTAACGAGACCATTGATCCATAAAATGAAAGCAGTAAACAATGTACTGCAGTCACACAATCAATCAGTAGCTGAACTGGGTTCCACACAGTCACAAAAAAAGAGAGCCCCCAAAACGCAAAATAAATAGCAAAAACAGACAGACCTCAGCATAACACTCAAAAATGGAAGTGTGGCTCTCAAATCGGAAGTTTAACACTCAAAATGGAAGTGTGGCACACAAATCAGAATCATAACACTCAAACCAGAGCACGTTCGGCTTCCGGAAAAGGTTCGCAAACCGGAACACTTGCTTCTGGGTTTGCAGAGTTTGGGTTCCAAGTTGTTTGAGTACCAAGGCGTTTGAGAACCAAGGTACCACTGTATAATAAATGTGGGGCAGCAACCATCCATTGGATCATTTCTGGCTCGCAGACCGAATGCAGGATGCAACCAATTGTACGTACTCGCCCTGTGGTTTGCAGGCTTTGCTTTCACTTAGCCTTCTCATCCGCCAATCCTTTCTCCTAGCGATCTTAATACACCCCAGTCCTGAACACATTTCAAGGAAGTAAATTCTCTTGAAACAACCAGATGCTTGTTTCTAAGAAACAGGTTTCAGACCAGGATGTTTAGCATGTCAGTTTCTGCAGCCTCTGCTGGGGGGGGGGGGGCAGGCAAGATTGAGCCCTCTGCAGTATAATAGATCTCTTGACAGCTGTGCTCAGGAGAACATGAAAGATTAATCCATTCTGCTGCTTTGTGTTTCCCAACGCAGCGATGGCATCTTGTTCTACTTACAATTGAAAGGATGAACCCTTGCCAGCTGGTTAAAAAAAATCTTGTTTGCCTTCCTGCAGGGGAGCATTTTTCAGTTGCGAAAGGAATTTGAATATGCCAAGCCCTCACCCTTCTAATTACGGTGTTGTCAAGAATATAAACAGAGAAATGCAGGTTTGCCTCCTATAAGGTGACTCGGACATTGACGTGCTTTTCTGGAATCGAAATCCACAGAGAAATGACGAGTTTTGGGAACTTTTATAGTTGGCTGCCACAAATTGATTTTTACAACTGTAATTACTTCTGGAAACGTTATTTCTTATTAGACTTCTTTCCCTTCTAGTTAGCGTATAGGATTAGTATCTGGTCCGATCCATCTTAAATTAAATATTTGAATTCACCAAGAGAAGTAAGCATATGCTGCACTCTCTCCCGTTGAAACCAATGGAACTGAAAAGTGCTTAATTTCATGTGGATTACGCCCATTGTTATCCTGTTATGCTCTGCGCTGCTTCTGAATCAACAGTTTGGCATTTAGTGAGCCCTGGGAGCCTGTACACCTGCTTATGATCTCATAACCGTCCTGTGCCAGAGCGAAGGCTTTTTATTTTATTTTTAAAGTCAAATATTTATTTAAAATGTTAATTATAGGATTAAAGTGCAAGAGTCAACCTTATGTAATTTATTGGCATTATTACAATTTATTGGCCCTCTGGCAGTTAAATGTCTGGATACCTTTGTATTGTCAAGTGCAGTAAAAGATGTTAGGTGCATAAAATACGTTAGTGATTATTGCAGCGTGCCCTGGTTTTTGTTTTTTTAAAAAAAGCTCTTGGCTTTATTTTTTAGGGTGGATGACGTCCCCCCGGGAATATCGCTGCTTCCTGATAACATCCTTCAGGTCTTGAGGCTCCAGCTGCTGCAGTGTGTCCAGAAATTGTCAGAAGGACTGGAAGAACCACAGCAGGCCTTGTCGCTTCTCCTGGTCAAATTCTTCATTATTCTTTGCCGGTATTTGTTTTTATTATTATAAAAAAAACCTAGTTGACTTTTCAGAAGCAGGCTGGGGCGTGGAGTGTTTATGGGGAGATATCACCAGTACCCCCCCCCCCGTTATTTTAACAATTCCCAACTCTCTCTTTTAAGCCCCCTGCCCCATAAAGGTTAAGGGACCCCTGACCATTAGGTCCAGTCGCGGACGACTCTGGGGTTGCGGCGCTCAACTCGCTTTACTGGCTGAGAGAGCCGGCGTACAGCTTCCGGGTCATGTGGCCAGCATGACAAAGCCACTTCTGGCGAACCAGAGCAGTGCATGGAAACGCCGTTTACCTTCCTGCCGGAGTGGTACCTATTTATCTATTTGCACTTTGACGTGCTTTCGAACTGTTAGGTTGGCAGGAGCAGGGACCGAGCAACGGGAGCTCACCCTGTCGCGGGGATTCGAACCGCCAACCTTCTGATTGGAAGCCCTAGGCTCTGTGGTTTAACCCACAGCGCCACCCGCGTCCCCCCCCTGCCCCATACCTTCACTTTTTAACCTTCTCAATTCACTGCCCCCACCCCATGCTCCATTGTCACAGCTCCTTCATCCTCAGAAGCGTGAAGCAGGGGCGAGGAACCCCAGGCCCTCCAAACCTAAGGTTTCTCCCCAGGCCACGCCCCCTCCTTAGCCACACCCCCTCCCTACCCTCCTTTGGCATTTTTACCCAGCTGGAATGTGTCCTTGGGCTCTGACAATGCCTTTTGTTTGCCTGGGTGAAGTATAGGGAGGGCTGTATGAGCATTTGTGGAAACTGCCACAAATTTTCCCCTCTAACATTTTAACAAATCAGTTTTGGTTATTGAGACATTGGGAAGAAAAGTGGGGAAGAGGAGGGTGGGATGAGGAGATGGATGAGGGTGGTGTCCATTCTGAAGAACATTCTGAAGGTGGGGAAAGATGATGGTGTGTAGCCTGATGTAAATTAATTTGTAGCCTGGGAAGATTACCACGGCATGGACTGTCCCTGAGAATCGTAGACTGTCCCCGGGACAGGTGAAGCTGCTGATCCCTTATTTTCAAATCCGAAACTTGACAGCTGTGGTTATATCATATTAGACAGTCTTGCCACTCATGCCTTACTATTTCCCTTTCAGAAATTTGGCTAATGTGGAGGAGATTGGCACCTGTTCCTATATTAACCATGTCATTACGATGACTACACTGTATATTCAGCAGGTAGGTGAACGTGTAATTTGCTTGAATTGCTTTCTAGTCAGAAACTGGTGCTGCACTGAGAATAAACTCACCAACACTTGACTTGGCCGTGTGTCCTGTGTCCCCTGCAACACAATTCATCTCTTCATTTCCAAGCTCTCACCCAGGCGTTCCATTTGGAGCGACAAAATTAATTCCACCACTGGAGTTCAGATTTTGTGGACTGGTTAGAACAGGCTCACCTGATGGTAGTGAGGTAGAAATGAGCTTTACAGTAAGTTTTGTGAGAATTCTTGATTGCTTTTTATTTTTGTAGCTGTACTGTAATGGCAAAGGAATGCCTGAAAATTAACGTAGGGGGTAATTTATAAGGTGGCGAAACGTTTGCTATCTCAACAGTACATGGAGACCCTACCACAGAGATTTCCGAATGTTTCGTATCGACGATACACTTTTTAGACATGCATCGTTTCGTGACACGGTAATTCAGTTTTGCATCATGTCGTGGCACAGTAATTTAGTTTTACTAGCAAACCAGAGGTTAAACGAACCGCTTTCCAGCCCCAGGAGAAGCGTTCGTCGACACACTAACGTGTCGCGACACACAGTTTGGGCCCTACCAACTTGCCTGTGCCCCCCACCTCATTTTATAAAACCTCCAATACTTGCCGAATGCCCCCATTTTCTGTCTCATTAGAGTTTCTTCCTCCTTGTTTGTTCCTTCTCCTGATCATGAGTGTGCGACACTAAAGTCAGAAAGGAATTGCTTTCACTTGGTTTCTACAAGAGTAGTTATATAGGTATTTTGTACTAAAAATTAAAATTAAAAAATCCTCCATACCCTTTTGTTAAAAGAGTATACCCATTGAACTCAATAGGGCTGTGTACAGTTGGGAATTTGGGGTGGCCATGGTGAAAAATTGAAGTAGAGTGGTCTCAATTCTGGTTCTGCCCACCAGCAACTTTTAACGCTGCTCCCTCAGCCAGGCAGGAAGAGAAAGTTGCCTTCCCTTTGGTCTAAAGCATCTGATAATTTTAGATAATTTAGAAGTGGTTTTTTTTTTTGGTTCAGAATGTTTTAAGCAAACTATCTCGATCCTCATAAATAAAGCTGCAGGTCAGTGTTAGTGACTTTCCTAAGGTGAGTTTGTGGCATGGGTGAGATTCGAACTGAAGATTTCTTGAGTAACAACTTGCTCTCATAGGCGGTATACTACTTGCCAAATAAATAGTGGTCAGTTTTATCTTTAACCCCCTCCCCCACGTTAATTTTAAATATTTAATATGGTACGACCCCCCCAAAAAAATCTCATCACAGCTTGCTGACAGTCAAATGTTTTTGGGTTTTTTTAATGCAGCAATAACTTATAATAATTGACTTCCATCAGCTGGCCTCTAGTCCATTTTGCAGGTTTCCTGTGCAGGAGGGGATTCCCGGAATTCACAAACTTTTTTTTTTAAGCTCCTTCTGGTCACTCCCAAATTTAACAAGCAGTTTGGTGTAAGAACTGTGGGGGGAAATAAACAGAAAATTATACTGTGTGTGTGTGCGCGCCTCCAAGGCAATTTTCTCTTACTGCTATTTTAACTGTATAATTTTTAGCATGTGCTTTGTACTTATTTTTGGTTTCCTGCACACCGCTCTGATATTTTATAATGCGAGTGGTTTACACATTTTAAAAATAAAACAGTTACGGGAGCTCTCACATCGTATTTCAAATTTGCTTTTTGGGCATTATTACCTTTCTTTTTCTTCTTATGGCCGCCTGGCAACCCTGTCAGATGGGTTGGCCACAAATATGATTGATTGATTGATTGATTGATTGATTTTCTTGGGACTGGACAGTAGGGAGGCCTGTAGGCAGAGGCGAGGACAGGGGAGATAAAACCTCAATATCCCTTAATCGAGACAAAAGCAATATCGCAGCATTTGTTTCCCATTTTTGCGTGTGCTTCGGTTTTACTGCTCCAGTCAATGCTGATAATTATGTAGGGATTGGGAAAGGGGAGGGCGTTAGATTTCACTGTAGAATCGAAAACCTTTTCAGTTAAACGTGACAACAACAGTAAAGTCGGTGCATTTGGCAATGGTCTCACATCTCTATGGAAAGGGTTGGAGGGGAAAGAAGGCCCAGTAGGAGGGCATGCGTGATTCTGTCCCCTCTCCCGATCCCTAAACCCCAGTCTTCCTTGTGCGTCTGATGAACGTGGTGTTTCATTTCTGTGCAGCTCTCTTTGAAAACCCTACATTTCATTTTGTTTCCTGGGAACCACGGGTAGCTAGCTGCTTTCCGCAGAGTCTGGCTGTTGATCCCTCTAGCTCATTATTTGTAGACATCGACTGACAACAGCTACCCGGCATTTCAGTGCAAAACTGGTCGTGCTGAAAGTGTTTTGGTGACCGTTGTGTTTTTTGCTGTCTCTTCAGCTAAAGAGCAAAACGAAGGAGAAAGAAGTGGCCGACCAGACGCCCATAGAAGAGTTTGTAAGACACGCGCTGGCTTTTTGTGAAAGCCTGTACGACCCCTATCGAAACTGGAGGCAAAGAATCGCTGGGTAAGTTGCAATCGAGTGGGTGGCGTTTTATTGCTGCGCCGAATCTCTTTATAGGACAAATGTCAGTGGAAAGTGCCGTCTTGCAAGCCATCAGTGGACAGGCAATAATAATAATAATAATAATAATAATAATAATAATAATAAATTTTATTTATACCCCGCCCTTCCCAGCCGAAACCGGGCTCAGGGCGGCTAACACCAATAAAAATTACGATAAAATATAAAAGAAAGAAAAACCGTTAATTAAAATACAGGTTAAAATACAATTTAAAATTTAAATGCAGCTTCATTTATCGCCCATAATCAAAACCATAAGGGGAGGAAACATCAGACTGAGTCCAACCCGAAGGCCAGGCGGAACAGCTCTGTCTTGCAGGCCCTGCGGAAAGATGTCAAATCCCGCAGGGCCCTGGTCTCTTGTGACAGAGCGTTCCACCAAGTTGGGGCCAGAGCTGAAAAGGCCCTGGCCCTAGTTGAGACCAGTCTAACAACCTTGTGGCTCGGGACCTCCAAAATGTTGTTATTTGTGGACCTTAAGGTCCTCTGCGGGGCATACCAGGAGAGGCGGTCCCTTAGGTACGAGGGTCCTAGGCCGCATAGGGCTTTAAAGGTCAAAACCAGCACCTTAAACCTGACCCTGAACTCCACCGGGAGCCAGTGCAGCTGGTAAAGCACTGGATGAATGTGGTCCCGCAGCAAGGACCCCGTAAGGAACCTCACCGCGGCATTCTGCACCCGCTGGAGTTTCTGGGTCAGCTTCAAGGGCATAGAGTGAGTTACAATAATCAAGCCTGGAGGTGTCCGTCGCATGGATCACTGTGGCCAGATCAGGGCGAGAAAGGTAAGGGACCAACTGACCAATAGATGTGTATCTTTCCATTCTGTCAAAGAAATGTTTGCATGCACAAAGGATCTTGGTGTTTAGGTTCCCCCGCCAATGAAGAAGCTCCTGCAGTGTGTCTCCTTCCAGCGCTGCTCACTGCGTACCGCAAGACCCCTTGAAAACCTGGGTTAGCACTTGCGTGGAGTGTGTGAGCTCCTCCGGCACAGTCAGAGGCGGTGCGTGCAGGGCACTGCTGCTGTGAGCTGTGCACTGATGATGATGATGATGATGATGATTTATTTATTTATACCCCGCCCTCCCGGGCCAAGACCAGGCTTAGGCCGGCTAACACCAAATATAAATACAGTAAAAACATTTTTTAAAAAACAGTTGATTAAAATATAAGTTAAAATACAGTTTAAAATGCAGCTTAAAATGCAGCCTCTTTTTAGTGGTAGCTTATAGAAGTTCCCTTGAGACTTCCTGATTCGATTGTTTGCACCACGAAAGGACTGTGACTAAAGACTTGTTCATTCTGTGGCTTATTAAGCTGAGATACGATCACTTAAACATGGCCACAGTATCTGTAGGTACCTACCAACTTGGTTATGCGAGCCTTCTAAATGTATGGCAAAATGGGTCACTTTGAGTAGCTGAACTATCAATAAATCCTATTGTTTTAATTTACCAAATTTGTTTTTCCTTAAAGTCAATTGTGGGCTGGGTTTTGGTTTTGGTTTTATTTAAAAGTGTACTGCTTAGAAACAAAGTAGTCCAAAATAGTACCTTGGTAGTTTTTAAATGGCCTCGGTCCTGTATACCTGAAGGAGCGTCTCCACCCCCATCGTTCAGCCCGGACACTGAGATCCAGCGCCGAGGGCCTTCTGGCGGTTCCCTCATTGCGAGAAGCGAGGTTACAGGGAACCAGACAGAGGGCCTTCTCGGTAGTGGCGCCCGCCCTGTGGAACGCCCTTCCAGCAGATGTCAAGGATATAAGCAGCTATCCTATTTTAAAAGACATCTGAAGGCAGCCCTGTTTAGGGAAGTTTTTAATATTTAATGCTGTATTGTTTTAATATTTGATTGGAAGCCGCCCAGAGGGGCTGGGGAAACTCGGCCAGATGGGCGGGGTAAAAATAATAAATTATTATTATTATTAAAGTGCTGCAAATGTAATATGGAATAGGTATTTTATTGCATTTGAAGAAACGTATGCTTTAGAATAAATAAAAAATGTGTTCTGCAGTGTCCGCCTACAAATAAATCTTACCTCTTGGTTTCTCCTTAAAATTATATATATATATATAGACGAATTCTGAGCAATGTTGAAAAAAGCAGGCAGAAGTACAAACCAGCTTCCCTCACAGTGGAGTTTGTGCCCTTCTTTTACCGTGAGTATCATTGCCTTGATGTCTTAATGTTTCTAGTGCTTACTTCGGAATTTTTTAAGGGATAAGATTTCTTGCCGCACACTTCCAATCCCAAGGTGACGAATACAAAATAATTGCTGAGAACTGCTTTGGGACATTAAGCGCAGTTAAATGCAAGTTCTTAACAAATGCTTTTTGGCACATATTATCTGGCCATTTTCATGCATGCCTGTGGTTGACTTTTGTGTATTTTGCCAATATCCGATTTGGACTGGGAAGAGCCAGATTCAGATATTAGCTTAGCCATGAAGCTCACTTGGTGACCTTGAGCCAGTCACTGGCCCAGTTTGCATGTACCCCAGTCGTACCTCAGAAGTCAAACGGAATCCGTTCCGGAAGTCCGTCCGACTTCCAAAACGTTCGGAAACCAGACTGCGGCTTCCGCAGAAGCCCCACCAGAAGTTCGTTTTCCAAAGAACGTTCGCAAATGGGAACACTCACTTCCGGGTTTGCGGTGTTCAGGAAACAAAATGTCTGAGTACCAAGGGTGTTCGGGATCCAAGGTACGGCTGTAAATCTAAGCCAAACCATGTTGTTGTTGTTGTTGTTGTTCAGTCGTTCAGTCGTGTCCGACTCTTCGTGACCCCATGGACCAGAGCACGCCAAACCATGCCTTGGTGCAAATTCCCACAGTCCTGCTGTTGCCATGCTATCTAGTGCTAAGCCATGGTTTGGCTTAGTGTTGTATCTGAACCCAGGCTCATGTTTTGTCTCTCTCGCCAACCCTGACCAACTGCAAGCCGTAAACAAAGAACAAACCTTGGTTTGTCTGGAGCAAGACAAACCATGAGTCCTTGGTCAGGCATAACTAAAAATTAAATTTCTATGTTTTTCCCTTATACCCTAACACAAGTCAAAGGTTGCTGCTGAGAAAACAAATTAAAGGTTAAAAGCCAGGACCTCAGGAAGATAACCGTAATTAAAATAAGCTGAGCCCAACCCAATAACTGCCCTCTCCCAATCCCACCCCATATGGGATCTCATCTTGGGAAGCTTGCAGCAGGTAATAATACTTGTTTGAATCAGGGTGGATTTGATTTAAATCAAATGATTTAAATCACTATTTAAATCACTAGTCAGTAAGACTTCATTGAAATCATTTTTTAACTGAAAGACTCATTCTTGCTGGTATCATCTTAATATTCACAACCAGGTGAAGGTTTCATTTTTGGAATAATTAATTTTCAGAGTAGTTTTTACAGCTATTTCAAAAATTGCTGATTTGGTTATACTATTAGAAATACATAGACTGATAATTATGAAATTATTGTGAGGTTTAATAAGTTAAAAAGGTAAAGGTAAAGGGACCCCTGACCATCAGGTCCAGTCGTGTCCGACTCTGGGGTTGCGCGCTCATCTCGCTCTATAGGCCGAGGGAGCCGGCGTTTGTCCGCAGACACCTTCCAGGTCATGTGGTCAGCATGACAAAGCTGCTTCTGGCGAACCAGAGCAGCGCACGAAAACGGCGTTTACCTTCCCGCCGGAGCGGTTCCTATTTATCTACTTGCACTTTGGCGTGATTTCGAACTGCTAGGTGGGCAGGAGCTGGGACTGAGCAACGAGAGCTCACCCCGTCGCAGGGATTCGAACCGCCAACCTTCTGATCAGCAAGCCGTAGACTCTGTGGTTTAACCCACAGCGCCACCTGGGTCCCTTTAATAAGTTAACTGTTTATATTTGGACAACTTTTCTGCTGTGCTTTATGGGAAGGAGAAAAATGATCATTTCCTTGATAACAATTTAAACAATTTATTTCACTAAAACAATAACATTATAGCATATGTATCCATGTTTGTTAACTGATGTGGTTACATTTTAAAAAAAACCCCACACAACTTAGACTGAGTTTTAGCACACATGAAAAACTTAAAGCAAATCCTTATTTCCTGATGAATAGCCTTTGCACTATAATGTAACTTAAATAGAAAGCTATCTTTAGAAATATTATTCCTCCAAAAGCATTTTATTTTAAAAATCCGATTTAAATAAAATAAACCCTGCAACTACACAAATCAGGCAGTTTCAGACCACTTTGTACAGTCACGTACAAACCGGTAGTTTGTTACGAATGGCATGGGTTGTTAGGTTACCCCTGATCAGAAATCTAGCATTCTCAGAGTTCCCTGGGAACAGGGCTTGACTGTAAAAACCACTCTGGAAATTACAGCTGATGTGGCTCCCCCTAAGCTATTTACCCTTACGTAAAGGTTTTTTTTTAAAGTTCCAAAATGTAGTTTTTGTTTCAATAGCCAGCTTGTTTTAAGACTTGGGCGTCTCCACCGCCCGCTTAATTTAAAAATGGTGACATTTTAACAGTGCTGGTTGGTGACATTACTCAGAGATTTTTATGGTGCTAATTTCAAACAAAATAATCTTTTGTGCCTTTGGCAGCAGCTCGTTCTTCTGTGTAAAGTTATTGCTATGGTAACAGCTTCTAGGTTAATGTTTATCGCCGAGAAAAATTCCTTAGGCTACTTGTAATTCCCTTCTTCCAGGTATGCTTTGAGCAAAGAATACAGTATAATGATTTTTCAATGGAAGGGAAAGATTTTGAGCTCGTTCTAGTTTTTGCCAATAGGAGATTTTTTTGTGTGTTTTGGGCACTGTGAATGTTTAAGAGTTTTTTGCTACATAAATTTTTATTGGATCTTATGTCAGTTTATAAAATCTCTGTGCACTTAATAGCACATTTTAAATGGCTGCATTTTCACATAATACTAAACCACAATTTAGCATTATGTGAACAAACCACAGTGAGCCTCAGACTTTCATGCTCCCTGCCTCATCTCCACTTTTCTCCTCTGGCACAGCCTGGAAGAGATGTCCAGAAATGTCCATTTCTGTTTTAGGCTAATTATAGCTTGTCACAAAGTCTGAACTGGGACAAATGTTGGTTAGTTTTGACGGTGGTTAGTGGAAACAAGCCAACTTCCAACCATAGTTTATGAAGCTGCCTTGTTTTCGCTAACCATGATCAAGGTTTAAATGTGACACTAAACTGTGGTTAATCTGAGATGAAAGCAGAAGTTTCCAGTCTTCTCGTGGCTGCGTTCAGGGAATTTTAGTGTGCTTCCTTACTGCTCGTATATTGACAAAATAGAGAAGAGGGACCAATGACTATGTTTCGATGTGTTTTAGTGCATACTTTTTTTTTTTGATGAAAAAATTCTTTATTGAAATTCATTAATGTCATTACAAAGTTAACTTCACACATACACATACATACAAAAATATATATATTCTTAAATTAATTTAACATAAAATGCTAATTTAACCTAATTCCACTTAGATATCCGCTAAGCTAAAATCATATGATGTTACATAAAATAAAGTAAAAACAACAACAAACTAAAGTAAAATACAGGTGAAACTCGAAAAATTAGAATATCGTGGAAAGGTTCATTTCTTTCAGTAATTCAACTTAAAAGGTGAAACTAATATATGAGATAGACTCATGCCATGCCATGCGAGATATGCCAAGCCTTTATTTGTCATAATTGTGATTATTATGGCGTACAGCTGATGAGAACCCCAAATTAACAATTTCAACTTTGGGGTTCTCATCAGCTGTACGCCATAACCATCACAATTATAACAAATAAAGGCTTGACATATCTTGCTTTGCATGTCATGAGTCTACCTCATTTATTAAACTCCAGTAGCTAATGAAAACAATTGCCTACATAAATGGACTTTTCCACAATATTCTAATTTTTCGAGTTTCACCTGTAAATACAGACTTCCCATCATTTCCCAATATAGTTGACATTTGTGATTTTGAATGTACTTATATTTAGTAAAGGTAAAGGTAAAGGTATCCCTGACCATTAGTTCCAGTCGCGGACGACTCCCGGGTTGCGGTGCTCATCTCGCTTTATTGGCCGAGGGAGCTGGCGTACAGCTTCCGGGTCATGTGGCCAGCATGACTAAGCCGCTTCTGGTGAGCCAGAGCAGCACACGGAAACGCCGTTTACCTTCTCGCTGCAGCGCGGTACCTATTGATCTATTTGCACTTTGACTTGCTTTCAAACTGCTAGGTTGGCAGGAGCAGGGACCGAACAATGGGAGCTCACCCCGTCGCGGGGATTCGAACCGCTGACCTTCTGATCAGCAAGCCCTAGGCTCTGTGGTTTAACCCACAGCGCCACTTTTAATATACATTTAATTTACTTACATTTAATATACTTTCTAATACTTTCTTCCAACCTTCCTTTATTTCTTAATATTTTATGTACACAAGGGTCATTCAAACACTACCATAGATAATAGTTTTAGTGCATACTTTTTCAGCTTGGGGTTGGACTTAAACTCAATGTCATCCTTTAACATTAGCTAATCTAGCATCTGAAGAGCCAAAGTTGAGGAAGGCTGGTTTAGTGGGCTGTGAACACACCTAACCTCCTCCTCAGTTCATCTGTTGTCTCTCTCCTCTCCTTCGCCAACATGTCTAGGAGGAGGAGTTTGGAAGTTTTGCTTCCAATTTTGATTAATTGTACTTTGTGGTGTTCTTTGTACCTTTTAACCTGTGCTTAATCTTAACTGGGGCTAGTTTAAACAAGCGAGCTTCTGAAACCATGGTTTGTAGTTAAAATGAGCCACAGTTTGTATGCTGGGAGAACAAAACAAACTACAGTTTTTACTAAAAGGTCAAGCAAAAAAGCCTGAATTTCCCCATCCCAGCTGATCTGCTATGTTTCTCTGGATGCTTTACTACTACATAGTTAAATGTGACGCTTTGGAAAGGTGGATTTAACTGAAGCGGTGGCTTAATTTTACCACTATAACTAAACATTGATTATAGGCCAAGATGGCGTTGAGCTAGGCCAGTGTTTCCCAACCTAATCTAGGCAACGGCACACTTGTTTCATTAAAAAAATCTCGCGGCACACCGCTCCTCCCCGACCCGGCTGCGCCGGGTCTCCTGACCCAGAGTTACCTCTGGGATCAGCTGTAGCGCGGCGTCCTTTCTCCCGCCCATCAGCTGGGGCACCAGGTCGGGATTCTCCCGCGAGGCTTCTGTTGTTGCTGCTGCTGCAGCAGCCAAGGGAGCAGCGCCGCCCTGGCTTCCGCTTCGCCGCCGGGCTCCAGCATTGCTGCCGCCACGGTCCTGTGCAGCGCGGGGCTGCAGGGCACCCTGGGCTCTGATTCTCGTGCGAGGCTGCTGTTGCTGCTGCTGCAGCAGCCAAGGGAGCAGCGCCGCCCTGGCTTCCGCTTCGCCGCCGGGCTCCAGCAGCGCCGCCGCCACGGTCCTGTGCAGCCCTGGGCTGCAGGTCCCTTTTCCCGCGGCACATCAGCCGGTGTCTCGCGGCACACTAGTGTGCCGCGGCACACCGGTTGGGAAACGCTGAGCTAGGCAGCTGGTCCCGGAGCTCCCAGTTAACACAGTTTTAATTTAGTTTTAATTGGGCTTATCTTGTTTTAAATCAACTGTTTTTATGTCTTAAAAAAAGGCAACTTTGATGATAGATTCCAGGGTTGACTTCATTATGAAAAGAAAAATAGGAGTTACATATTTGTGCAGTAATTGTTTTTGAAATACATTCTTTGACCACTTGCCTACAAATCTTTTGGCTCGAAGTTAACATGCCTGCAACTTGTTCTCTTCTTTCAGAGTGTTTTCAAGAAAGTGAGCATCTCAAAGAGAGTCTGAAGTGTTGCTTGCTACACCTCTTTGGAGCGATTGTGGCTGGTGGGCAGGTGAGAATCCCGGCAAAATATTGGCGGCGTCTTATTGACCAAGGGACGCAGCCATGATGCCAGTAAGACCTTGAACTTCAGCATGATTGTTGCAGCCCCTCCTAGCTCCTCAAATCTTAGCAAGAAACAGATACATTGGGACCTCGACTTTCGACGATAATGCGTTCCGACGCAATTTTCGTAAGTCGAAAACATTCGTAAGTCGAATCCCCATAGGAATGCATTGAGCGAAAAAAATTCGTAAGTCGAACATTCATAAGTCGAAATTCGTAAGTCGAAAAATCCTATTAAAAGCGGCCGCGGCTTCCATTCGTAAGTCGAAAAATTCGGTTGCGGCGGCCATTTTGTTTCTCCCGGAAGTCATTCGTAAGTCAAAAAACACGTAAGTCAAATTGCTCGTAAGTCGAGGTCCCACTGTATGTGGAGACCAGATAGGCAGGAGCGGAAGGAAAATGGTCATTGGCACTATTTTGTACATGGTTAAGAGTTCGCACGGAACTATGATAGCGAAGTATCCTCCTGCCATGACACCTTCTGTAAGCGGAAAGAAGACCTTCGGGTTCTGCACATAGAAATCTCTCATCAACTTTGTCCAGATAAAATGATAAGATTTTTAAAAATAATTTGATATACAGTGGTACCTTGCTTCTCAAACTTAATCCATTCCAGAAGTCCGTACCAAAACCAAAGCGTTCCAAAACGAAGGTGCGCTTTCCCATAGAAAGTAATGCAAAACGGATTAATCCATTCCAGACTTTTAAAAACAACCCCTACAACAGCAATTTAACATGAATTTTACTATCTAATGAGACCATTGATCCATAAAATGAAAGCAACAATCAATGTACCTGTACTATAAAATAAATAAGACAGTATTGTAGATGATAAAAATTAAAATTACATTTTTTTTTCTTACCTGCACTGATGATCGTCATTGTTTGGATGGGGGGCTTTTATCCATTTCCGCAGTCACACAATCAATCAATCAATCAATTAATCAATCAATCAGTAGCTGAACTGGGTTCCACACAGTGACAAAAACAAATTAACCGAAAAAGCCTCAAAAACAAAAATGCAAAATAAATAGCAAAAACAAAAACGCCAAACTTAATCCATTCTGGAAGTCCGTTTGACTTCTGAAATGTTCGAAAACCAAGGCGCAGCTTCTGATTGGTGCAGGCGCCCCGGAAACAACAGCTGCATCGGATGTTCAGCTTCCGAAAAACACTCGAAAACCGGAACACTTACTTCCGGGTTTTCAGTGTTTGAGAACCAAGGCGTTTGAGGACCAAGGTACCACTGTACCAAATTGGGTGTTTGTAGTTCTTGTTCTTTTTTGCTATTGGCTTGTTTGTTTAAAGGTTTGCTGATATAATGTCCTTGTATTGAGAGAGTTCTCTTGTTGACTTTAGAGAAACGCTCTCCAAGCCATCTCTCCTGCCACCATGGAGGTCTTGATGCGCGTACTGGCAGATTGCGATGCGTGGGACAGCCGAGACCCCGACGAAGTGAGCAGGAAGGCCGAGCTGACGCTGAAGTGCCTGACGGAAGTGGTTCACATCCTCCTGACCAGCAGCTCGGATCAGCGGCAGGTGGAGACCAGCACCATATTGGAGAACTACTTCAAGCTGCTCAACTCGGACCACACGGCTTTGCCGAACTCGCGGCGGTCCTGGCAGTGGGAGAGCCGATTCATAGCACTACAGATTCAAATGCTGAGTGAGTGTTACGCCCCTTCGGGAGTTGGAAAAGGGGGGGACAGGGTTGAGGTTTCTCCCTGGAACCATTTGCTTTTAGGGGTGGCAAGATCTGTGCTCCTCTTAATGTTGCTGGACTCCCATCATCCTTGACCATTGCCTATGCCATCTGAGTTGGGCGTTTCAACAACATTCCCCATCCTCGCTTTAGGGAGCGTTGACCGGGCGGCTAGTGCCTTTTCTGCTGAGTCACTTTTTGTGGGTGGTGTCTAATAATGGCTTCCAAAATAAAACTGCTTCAGAAGGCTGACACAATTGAGATACATGCTTACCGTATTTTTCGCTCCATAAGACACACTTTTTTCCTCCTAAAACGTATGGGGGGGCGTCTGTGCGTCTTATGGAGTGAATGTGTGGTCGGTCGCTGGCTCCCTTGCCCAGGCCTCCATTGTTGAATGTTCTGCAGATGGAGGCTGTTTGTTTCCCCAGCAACATGTGACTGGCGGATTAGATTATCTGTCTGGAAACTGTAGAAACTGCTCCCTTTCCTAAAGAAGCTGCACAACTGTGAGTTGAACCCCATAAAAACAGGATTTTTTTCCCTTTGCGCAAAGTAAGCTCAGTAACTTTGAGCTGATTCTCAAAAAAAGGGGCTTTCCCCCTTTGCAAAAGAAACTGCACAACTGTAAACTGATCTCCCCCAAAACAGGGCTTTTCCCCTTTGCAAAAGAAGCTGCACAACTTTGAGCTGATCCCCCCAAAAACGTGGCTTTCCCCCTTTCCTACTCTAAAAACTAGGTGCGTCTTATGGTCAGGTGCGTCTTATGGAGCGAAAAATACTCCTTAAGTGTGGAGAGCCAGTGTGGTGTAGTGGTTAAGAGTGGTAGACTCGTAATCTGGTGAACCGGGTTCGCGTCTCCGCTCCTCCACATGCAGTTGCTGGGTGACCTTGGGCTAGTCACACTTCTCTGAAGTCTCTCAGCCCCACTCACCTCACAGAGTGTTTGTTGTGGGGGAGGAAGGGAAAGGAGAACGTTTGCCACTTTGAGACTCCTTCTGGTAGTGATAAAGCGGGATATCAAATCCAAACTCTTCTTCCTAAGTGCTGTAGATTCTAAACACACACACAAAAACTACTATTCCCTCCCACCGCTGTGGGTTTAACCCACAGCGCCACCCGTGTGAGACTAAAAAGCCCAGAACCTAAATTTTCACCACCCTCTAGCGACTATGGTGGCTTATTTACTAGAAGTAATGTATTTAGCATTAATTCTGCAAGTGTGTACTTGATTCTGACCAAACTAAGCCCCCTAGAGCAAAACGTCAAATTATATACTGTATTTCTCTTTGATTTTTCACTTTCACCTCCTTAGATACCATCACCGCCATGTTAGACTGCACAGACAGGCCTGTTCTGCAAGCCATTTTCCTTAACAGCAACTGCTTTGAACATCTTATTCGCCTGCTGCAAAATTGCAAGGTAAACGGAAGTTTGTATAAGAGCGAACCTTTATTTTTTAAAAATACTATCCAGCTTTTGTAAGAGCTGAGTTGTTCCTAATACTTTGTCCATACATTAGATAAAATCTTTGCCATGATTGTGTACAAAATAACTCAATGCGAGCAGCAATGTTACCTTGCTTAGGAACAACTTGTACTTCCTTGATGTGCTTAATACTCTGAATGTTTCAAGAGCCTTTGAGGCGGCTGGGGGTGGGTGGGCTGTTTTTGGATTGTTATGCAGATGTGCATCTTTTACTCCAGATGCACTTAAAATTGTTACGTTGCTGGCAGGGGCAGGCCGTGAAAAGTAAATTCATATTACATTTCTCTCGCCAAGGACACAATCCACAAGTTTTTAGTTTCCTATAGTTCTCTGTTAATCTAGATCAGGGGTCAGCAAATTTACCGCGCCTTGGGCCAGTGTCTCCAGTGCCGATCGCACGGCGGGCCGGAGGCAGGGGAGCGCGCGCCCATACGCATGCGCACACACTATTTCTGGCGCACTTCCGGGTCGTGGGAGCACCGGAAATAACATGTGCACATGCGCACAAGCTATTTCCGGTGCTCCTACAACCCGGAAGTGGGCAGCCGCGCCACGCTGCTCCGGTAAGCGGGCGGCGGCGGGGGTCGCTGAGGGCCGGATAAATGAGTCCCTCGGGCCGTATCCAGCCCCCGGACCCGTAGTTTGGAGACCCCTGATCTAGATAGCAGTGAATCATGTTGCAAGCCCCTTTTTGTACAGAAGTAGCTGAATGCTTCAGAAAAGTGCTTATTGGGCATACTCTTTCTTTCAGTGCAGCAGAATTAGCAAACAATTTGCAAACTGTGAGTCATCCCTGGGGACAAGTGCTTTCTACCCTTCCCACCAGCTCCAGAGTGATTTCTTTCCCTCTTCCTCTCTTGTTACCATATGGTTTGGGCTTCAATCCTATACACTTGGGAGTAAATCCTACGGAACACAATGGGACTTGCTTCTGAGTAGACAGGCATAGAATTGCTCTTGCATGTCCACTTTCGCAAAAGATGGTTAACGTTAAGCGTGGTTCCCTTGCAAACTAGGACTGGGCTATTAGTAGGTTTGCAGATCCTTGTTAATCCTGGTTGGCATTATAATAATAAATAATAATAAATAAATAAATAATAATAATAATATTAATAATAATAATAATAATAATATAATATAATAATAATATAATAATATAGTATAATCCTATATAATAATCTCCCTATGTCCCTGCGTCCACCGTCCGTGTGTCAGTGGAATTCGCAACTGGGCATGCGCCCCACTGACACAGGGATTGGAGCAGGGATTGGAGAGGGGGGCGTGTCCGGAAGGCAGCGGCGGCGCACGCGCGTTGTCAGTTGCGCCAGCGCCGCTGCCTCGCACGGACATGGGGAGGATGGCTTCCTGCCGGGGTGCCCCTGTCTGCCTGCGCTCACCCGCTGCCGCCGCCTCCGAGGCTGCCATCCCGCCGCTCGGCTCCTCCGGCCGCCGGGGCCTCCCGGAGACGCGGGCTATCGCGGGGCGGGAGGAGCGGATCCAGGCGGCGGGCAGCGAGGGAGGGAGGGGGCAGCGGCCGGGTCTCGGCTAGAAGCTGCCCAACTTCCCGCGGCTTTGCGGCTGAACCGGGTCCGCGATGGCGCTGCTCCTCCTGCGGAGGGGTGGCGAGCGCTCCCGCCTCCGCGCCTCGGCTTCCGCCGCCGCCGCCGGCCGCCTCCGCACCTCGGATCCGAGGCCTCCGTCCTGTCAGGACGCGGAGTGTGGCCTGGAAAGCGCGGGGGAAGCGGCGCAAAGCGCCGCTGCTGCCGCCGGCCGCCAGAGAGAGAAAGGCGGCCGCCGGGCTCCAGGGGAAGGAGGGCGGCGGGGTTAAAAAACAAAAGGAGGGTGGCCGCCGCTCCCCCCATATACTTTCTAGCTCCCGTTTTTGTAACGGGCTTAATTTACTAGTAATAATAATAATTTATTATTTATACCCCGCCCATCTGGCTGGGTTTCCCCAGCCACTCTGGGCGGCTTCCAACAGAATATTAAAATGCAATAGTCTATTAAACATTAAAAGCTTCCCTAAACAGGGCTGCCTTCAGATGTCTTCTAAAAGTCTGGTAGTTGTTGTTCTCTTTGACATCTGAAGGGAGGGCGTTCCACAGGGCGGGTGCCACTACCGAGAAGGCCCTCTGCCTGGTTCCCTGTCACTTGGCTTCTCGCAGCGAGGGAACCGCCAGAAGGCCCTCGGTACTGGACCTCAGTGTCTGGGCAGAACGATGGGGGTGGAGACGCTCCTTCAGGTATACTGGACGCTCCTTCATTAACCATTTTAGTGCTGATACATGTCTAGCACTCTAAAGCATGGCTAACAAACATGGACTGGAGGATTCACTCCGGAGAGGGGAAGGTGAGAGAGAGAACATCTCCCAAACGCTGGATCCCAGTCCGCAAATTTTCAAAGAACGCCACCTTTTATGCCTATGCAATACGTTTGTGCGTGGAATTGCATCTTGCTAACAACTTGACTACACTAAGCGTTTCGAATGCCATGCATATTTACCATGCGCTTTTGAAATCAGCGGGGCTTGCTTCTGAGTAAACCAGGATAGGATTGTGATATCCCGGTGTGTGGATTGAAAAACAACATTCAATGTAGTTTCATGCCCAATGCCTAATACCCTCGCAAAATCAAGGATCCACTGGTTGTTAATTCCTGAGGTGTCAGTGTTGGTCGTACGTGCAGAGGGAATCCTAAGGTTGGGTTGCTTAACCCCATCCATTAGCTCAGTGCCGCAGGTCATGACTATGTTTCTTTTCTATGCTGTTCCTCCATCACTGAAGTACATCGTGTAGCTGCAGTAAGTTCCCTGGCCCTTCCCTCTCCTGTCCCCCACTTCTTGGGGGGACAGGCAGCATGGAAAAAATCATGGAAGCCAGCAGCGTCCTTCTTGTGGATAGGTTTCCAGTGTGTGCTCTGATGCACAGAACAGAGGATGTTTGGGGGTTGTATACAGTAGAACCTCGACTTACGAATAACTCGACTTCCGTATTTTTCGACTTACGAAAGGGGAAAACCGGCTGCGCGCCTACGAATTTTTCAACTTCCGAAAGGAAATCCGCTTGGATTTTAGATGCGGTTTACTCGACTTACGAAGTTTTAGATGGGGTTTACTCGACTTACGAAGGTTTACATAGGGTTTTCTTACGAATTTTTTGACTTACGTTTCCAATGCATTCCTATGGGAATGCCGTTTTTTGACTTATGAAATTTTCGACTTACGAGTGTGCTTTCGGAACGCATTAAATTCGTAAGTCGAGTTTCCACTGTATTTACTTCGTATCAGGCAGTAGTTCTGTAAGGTAGGGTTGCCATATTTCAAGAAGTAAAAAGTTGCTGAGTGTTTTTTTTTTTGGGGGGGGGGGGAGAAATCGCCCCAAAAGTTGTTGAGCTTTTTTTTGGGGGGGAAATGAACCTCAAAGTTGTTGAGGTTTTTTCCCCCCCAGGGGATTTGCCCCAAAAAGACACCTCCTGGTTCTCTTGGCAAAAATCCGGACATTTTGCCGATTTTTCGAATTTCCCCCCGAAGCTAATTTTGCCGTTTGAATCACGGACATGTCTGGGAAAATCCGGACGTATGGCAGCTCTATAAGGCCATCCCAGACCCCTCTTGGCTTCCCAGCTCATCCGACTTGGCTGAGCTGATGAACAGCAGCACACCTTTCTAGCCACTGTTGGGAAGTGGTTCTGATCAACAGTTCTTGATGCGTGAGAGCTGCCCAAAGGCTGCAGAGGATACGATGCCTTGTCTCCCTGCTAAGATCCTTGGGTTGAGTCCCTTTGTGTCCTCATCTACATGAACCATAAACAAGAAAACTGTACCAGCTGACAACAAAAGCAAGTATCCCAATGTTCTGTGCCCTCTGTTAATAGACAGTCGGCCTTCTTTAGACAGACTGTTAAAAAGAAGAGAATCGACTCTCCTTTGCTGATCTCCTTTTGAGCATTCAAGAGGGCGGAATTTCTTCATCGGAGTACTCTACACACTCCTCTCCTGAAAGCGCCGTTATATTAAAATAGCCAGGGAGACGGCGACAACCAATCTCCCCCACCAAAAATGCTTCAGGTGATTTTTAAGAATAAAAGCAGTCTTTTTGCAGCCATCTTTTTTGGGTAGGTTTCCTTTTTGCGTTTGCTGTGCCTGACTGACACAAAGGCAGGGGCGGCTAATCCTCTTCAAATACAGTGGTACCTCTCCTAACGAATAACTCGCCCAACGTCTTTTTCGCCTAACGAATGACTTCCGGCAAAACAAAATGGCCGCCGGAAACGAATTTCTTCGACTAAAGAAAAGACGTCGCGGCCGCTTTTAATAGGATTTTTTCGACTTACGAATTTTTGACGCTATTTTTTCGACTTACGAATTTCCCCCCAATGCGTTCCTATGGGGATTCGCCAAATGCATTTTTTCGCCTAACAACGATTGCGTCGGAACACATTATCGTCGTTAGGCGAGGTACCACTGTATAGCCTTCTTTCAGGAACGTAATGGAGGCTGGGTCGCTCTTCAACCTGGTTTGGGATTGCCAGATCTTGGCATTCTCCTCCTATGTTTCTATGGACAGTGACATTTCCTGTCTCCATATTTTGCATCTCTTGAGTTGACATCTGGAAAGGAAGGAAAATATCCCCCAATCCTAGGTATTTCCTTCTGGGGGAAAAAGGGACCCTTTATTTGTATTAACTTGCTGGTTAGTGAGATGTTTGCTCCAGCCTTTATTGTCTCCGGCCTGCAGATTGACTGTTTAACACGCCTGTTCCCATTATTCTTATCTCCCGTTTTTAACAGCTGTTTTTAAATGCTAACAGTCAGGTGGCAGACAAGACTGAGAAAGACCTTGCCAACAAATTACTGACAGAAATGAATCAGGAACAGGTATCTTTGAGTTGAAGCTGAGGCGCAGTGGCAATCGGTTGAATGAGACCTTTCCTGCACTTCACCTCTAAAACACCTTCCTCGTCCCTAAGATTTAGTTTGTCTTAACTAACCGAAAAACACAAGCTAGGTTTAAAGGTGCTTCAAGGCTTAAGCATTCCAAAATCCGTATTAAGGCGGTGCCATTATTAGGCCAACAAAAATGTCAAAGCATTTGCTACGTACAATATTTGCCGTGTTTTATTTTTTAAACAGAGGAAGGTGAAGTCCAGGAATAGAACTCTAGTTTCAAAACTACCAACTTGGTGATTTTGTTTTATTTTAGTTCTTTCTTTCTTTCTTTCTTTCTCTCTCTCTCTCTCTCTCTCTCTCTCTCTCTCTCTCTCCTTCCCCCACCCTCGTCCTTTCATCTTTCTAAGCGCTGTGGTGTATTTGGGCTTTTGGGGTTTTGTCAAATCTGTGCGATTGGATGTGATGTCTTGATTCTGTTGCAAAAAATAATAACGAAATGAAATGAAAATAAAACCAATCATTGTTCACGGTGCAATGGACAGACTGAATTTGGGAGGTGGGGAGCAATTGGTGGCTTAATTTTTTTAAATGTTTCCCATCACGAGAGAATGCAAAATGCCAGTTCTTACCTCATGACTTCTGTAGAAATGATAGGAGCTTTGGTAACAAATAGGGTCTTGTGCAGAATGACTGAAATAGGTGAAAACAATACACTTGCCTGAACCCCGATTCTGTCTAAATTAATCTGTTAATAAGTCAGCATGGTGATCACTGCCTAAGACAGTGGTGGCTAACCTTGACACTCCAGATGTTTTGGAACTACAACTCCCATCATCCCTGACCACTGGTCCTGTTAGCTAGGGATGATGGGAGTTGTAGTTCCAAAACATCTGGAGTGTCAAGGTTAGCCACCACTGGCCTAAGACCTAATTCAGCTAACAACCTTTGTTAATTTTATTATTTTTATTTTTTTAAAAACTCCTGTTTGTTTTTGTGCACTCCGGACGAGATGCCCTTTATTCACACAGTCTTACTGTGCAGATTCACAAGCGGATTCCGGTGACAAAATATTTCTAGTTTCTCAGACAGAAAAAAAATGCCCCCCCCCATCTAATTTGACAGAACAAAAAAGTATTGTGATTCTTTCGAGACGAGAGATTTGTGATGCCCCTTGCGCGGAAAGCGCTATGGGGTTAGCAAATTATCGAAACATGAAACTATGCAGGCGCAATTAAGAATCTGTTTAAGGAGATTTCATGTGCTGGAGCATGGACTGAGACTTAACTATTGATTACCTGCGTGGCCGGGAAGCAGGCTAGATCTGCATAGGCTAGTTTTGTTAAGTCCCTCCCTCTTGAGATTGTCCATTAAAAGCATGGAGAAAATGTCAGTCCAAGCGTCTTACTGGGTATGTGAATGCTTCTTTCCTTCTCCTCCTCTTTTCTTGAGATATCTGCCTACCCTTCTCTTGCGTCCTCTCTCTTGTAGGTTGTGGTGTCATAAAATCCATGCCTTTGAGGGTTTTTTGGGGGGGGCAGGGGGGTGTCGGGGAGATGATTGGGAAGCATGCGAATGAAATTGTGTGTTCACGCTAACACGGAAGTTGCCCTTCAAGGTGCCAGTGGTTGACTCAACTGTCCGTAACGCCTTGTGTCTTTTTGCTGCTCGTAGGTATTTCAGGGACAGCTAGACTGCTTGGCGGTATCAGCCATTCGAGCCCTTACAGCAGTGATGCACAAATCTCCCGCTGCTAAGGTAAGCAAAACTTCCTCAGAGCCGTCCCCGCCCCAGTCTTCCAATGCCTCCTTTCTCTGTCACAGAGAGAACTTGCTGCAAGACAGACCCCAAAAAGAAAATAACAGAACACCACTAGTAAGCACATACAGCTCCCAAGTTAAAACAGTACAACGCATCATCAGAGATCTACAACCTCTCCTAGACAATGACAGTTCTCTTTCTCAAGCTCTGGGAGGAAGACCTTTCATCGCCTACAGACAGCCACCCAATCTTAAACAACTCCTCACCACAATAATACTACAACCAGATTTAACACGGACACTGGCACCAGAGCCTGCAATAAACCCAGATGCCAACTTTGCTGCCACATACACCCGGACAACACCATTACTGCCCCCAACAACATCAAACATACCATCTCAGGGCTATTTAATTGCTCATCCTCTAACATTGTGTATGCCATCAATTGCCAACAGTGCCCTTCAGCTCACTATATTGGACAGACAGGCCAAACTCTACGCCAAAGGATAAATGGACATAAATCTGACATCAGGAATCACAAGACAGAGAAACCAGTAGGAGAACACTTCAATCTCCCAGGACATTTATTTTGCCAGGACATTCTATACAAGATCTCAAAGTAGCTGTCTTATTGCAAAGGAATTTCAGAAATAGACTGGAAAGAGAAGTTGCTGAATTGCAACTCATTACCAAGCTTAAAACCATGGAGAGACCTGGTCTGAATAAAGACATTGGATTCTTATCTCATTATACATGACAACCTTCTCACCCCTTGCTTTTTCCTGTAAGACTAATTGCAGTCGTTAACAGTCATCAACAGGTTTACCACAGCTATCAGCCTATCACCCATTCCCACCACCCTTCTGAGTAATACCCCTCCCACCCTCTCACTATATATAAGGGTCTGGTGACTTCTGTTTCAGTGTATCTGAAGAAGTGTGCATGCACACGAAAGCTCATACCAAGAACAAACTTAGTTGGTCTCTAAGGTGCTACTGGAAGGAATTTTTTTATTTTTTATTTTGTTTTTATTATATTGACAATTCTTTTTATGGCAGTGATTATTGGACTGGAGAGGATCACTAGAGAGTGCAGCCAGATATATTGAACATAAGCAGAAAAAATGAACCTATGCTGCTAATACTCGGGGTAACCAATAAACTATAAGCAACATATGTGGCGTATAGAAAATATTCCAAAACAGTTTCGTATTCTAAAGTCTTATATTAATTGTCCAAAGTTGAGAGAAACACACGCACAATGTTATACAGAAGCCAGAGATATATGAGAAAATTCCTTGAGGTTATTCCTATGCGGAGACTTCTCAGTTTTTGAGGTTTTTTATGTGTTGGCCCAGCTTCTGTTGGCACCCTGTCTGTTTGTGCGACGATACCAACAGAAGCTGGGCCAACACATAGGAATAACCTCAAGGAATTTTCTCATATATCTCTGGCTTCTGTATAACATTGTGCGTGTGTTTCTCTCAACTTTGGACAATTAATATAAGACTTTAGAATACGAAACTGTTTTGGAATATTTTCTATACGCCACATATGTTGCTTATAGTTTATTAGATATATTGAACATCCCTGACAAGTGAATGTTGTTTTTATTTTGATTATGTTTTGTGCTTTTCTATTTTGATTTATGTTTACATTTTGAGACCTCTGGGTACAGGGCAGTACAGCCGTACCTCGGAAGTCAACCGGAATACGTTCGACTTCCGAACTTTCAGAAGCCAAAATGTGGCAAAATGTGGCCAAAATGTGGCTTCTCATTGGCTGCAGGAAGCTCCTGCAGCCAATCGGAAGTCGCGGAAGCCCCGTCGGATGTTCGGGTTCCAAAGAACGTTTGCAAACCAGAACACTCATTTCAAGGTTTGCGGCGTTCGGGAGCCAAAATGTTCGACTCGCAAGGTGTTTGGGATCCAAGGCACGACTGTATATAAATTCTAATGATGATGATGATGATGATGATGATGATGATGATGATGATGATAATAATAATTAATAAATAAATAAAGTGTTGTCTGCTACAGAGGCTTTCCTGCTCAGCCTGCACTTTTAGCAGAATGTGTTGGTAGTGTGCTAAGAGGACTAGAATGGACTGCATCCCTTCAGGTGGTGGGCCGGGGGGTGGTGGTGGAGAGAAATCACATTTTAAAAATGCCCCCCTACCTTAAAAACTATACCATTGAAACACCATCACAGAGGCAAAAGGGGCATGGTTAGAACATTTCTCCCCAATATTGGAGCGTTCTGTTTGCAGGGATTTCTGTTGTTTTCACGTGCTTTTCGAAGTAGCGTTGCTCACTTGTAGTCCCAAGGGATTCAGTTCCTCCTCCTGCCCTTTTCTGTTGCACCTGTAGGCCCAGCCTCAGTCCGCATTTAGCGGTGGATAGAACTGCCAGCGCAACCATGCATTTCACGAAGGAGAAGGCTGTTGGTTCACTATGTGGGCTGAATTTTGTTTTAGGACTGTGGAACATCACATCATTGCTCTTGGTTTTCATACTGGGGGTTGCAACCTAGGTATTGTGGCCTGTTTTGCTCCAGATTTTTTTTTGGGGGGGGGAGCATACAGTTACTTTGCAATTTGTAGTGTTTGGTAGGATGATCTTCAGCTTCAAGAAATGTCCATATCTTTGCAAACAGTATGCTAAATGTTAATTTTACCCCCTCAGGAAGTGTTTAAGGAGCGGATCGGTTATGCCCATATATTTGAGGTCCTAAAATCTATGGGTCAGCCGTCACGGGAACTGCTTGAAGAACTTTTGAATATGGTGAGATACCTGCTTGTTATGGAAATTTCTAAAACAGGGTCAGGCTGTAAAGTCGGTTGCAGCCAAAACAACAGAAGATTCTTGGTGGCAGAGCCTAACAGATTTACTGCAGCATAAGCTTTTTATGACCAAAAGTCCATTTTGTCCTATGCTTGAAACCATTTGCCACACACTTGCCACACACATGCATATACGCATGTGAGCATGGAGGAAACAACAACAACAACAAGAACAATAAAAATTTTTATTTGTACCCCGCCCATCTGGCTGGGTCTCCTCAGCCACTCTGGGCGGCCTCCAACAGATATTAAAATACATCAAAATCACAGGTTAAAAACTTCCCTAAACAGGACTGCCTTCAGGTATTTTCTGAATGTAGGATAGTTGTTTATCACTTTAACCTCTGGTGGGAGGGTGTTCCACAGGGCGGGCGCCACTACCGAGAAGGCCCTCTGCCTGGTTCCCTGTAGCTTTGCTTCTCGCAGTGAGGGAACCGCCAGAAGGCCCTCGGCGCTGGATTTAAGTGTCCGGGCTGAATGGTGGGGTTGGAGACGCTCCTTCAGGTATACAGGACCGAGGCCGTTTAGGGCTTTAAAGGTCAGCACCAACACTTTGAATTGTGCTCGGAAACGTACTGGGAGCCAATGTAGTTCTCTCAGGACGGCTGTTATGTGGTCCTGGCAGCCACTCCCAGTCACCAGTCTAACTGCCGCATTCTGGATTAATTGTAGTTTCCGGGTCACCTTCAAAGGTAGTCCCACGTAGAGCGCATTGCAGTAGTCCAAGCAGGAGATAACTAGAGCATGCACCACTCTGACAAGGCAGTCTGCGGGCAGGTAGGGTCTCAGCCTGCGTACCAGATGGAGCTGGTAGACAGCCGCCCTGGACACAGAATTAACCTGCGCCTCCATGGACAGCTGTGAGTCCAAAATGACTCCCAGGCTGTGCACCTGCGCTAACAAGGCAGTGTTAGGTTCATGGTGTTTCTTTGCAAAGTAAAAATGCACACACCCATTCTTGTTTCTTATCATGTATATATACGGCTGTAGATAGAAATGCCCCAGAGCCTTTTGATTTCATTTATACTTAATATTTTTCCCCTCCCCCTCCCCCTCCCTCCCTCCCTCCCTCCCTCTCTCTGTGTGTAATACACACTCACATATGCAGGTGAAACACACAAAAATTAGAATATCGTGGAAAGGTTCATTTCTTTCAGTAATTCAACTTAAAAGGTGAAACTAATATATGAGATAGACTCATGACATGCCAAGCGAGATATGTCAAGCCTTTATTTGTTATAATTGTGATGATTATGGCGTATAGCTGATGAGAACCACAAATTAACAATTTCAACTTCAGGGTTTTCATCAGTACGCCATAATCATCACAATTATAACAAATAAAGGCTTGACATATCTCGCTTGGCATGTCATGAGTCTATCTCATATATTAAACTCCAGTAGCTAATGAAAACAATTGCTTACATAAATGGACTTTTCCACGATATTCTAATTTTTCGAGTTTCACCTGTATATTGTGGAAATGAGCTTTAATTTGCAAATAAATTACTATCCAATAATTTCTAGAGCCAAGTTGCTCTGTTTCAGCAGAAATCGTTGCGGCACTTGAAAGAGACGCCGGCTTTATGTTAGCATAAGCCAGGGGTCAGCAAAATTTTTCAGCAGGGGGCCGGTCCACTGTTCCTCAGACCTTGTGGGGGGCCGGACCATATTTTGGAAAAAAAATATGAACGAATTCCTATGCCCCACAAATAACCCAGAGGTGCATTTTAAATAAAAGGACACATTCTACTCATGCAAAAACACCAGGCAGGCCCCACAAATAACCCAGAGATGCATTTTACATAAAAGCACACATTCTACTCATGCAAAAACACCAGGCAGGCCCCACAAATAACCCAGAGGTGCATTTTAAATAAAAGGACACATTCTACTCATGTAAAAACATGCTGATTCCCAGACCGTCCGTGGGCCGGATTGAGAAGGCGATTGGGCTGCATCCGGCCCACGGGCCTTCGGTTGGGGACCCCTGGCATAAGTGCCATCTGCTTGTGGCCCTCATGAAAGTCAGTGGCAGCCTTATGCCACGCAAAAATCTGCTGGTCTTTCAGGTGCCACAAACTCCCCTGTTGTTGTTGCTGCCGCCGTCGCTATTCCCATTAGCTTCTGGTAACCATTCCGTTTGCTTTCCCCAAAGGCCATTGAAGGTGAGCACGCGTCTGTCGGGATGCTGGGCATAAGCAACGTCCAGCCCTTGTTGCTGTTGATTCAGTGGCTCCCAGAGCTCGAGTCGCACGATCTCCAGGTCTTCATCTCAAGCTTGCTGAAGCGAATTTGCTGCATCAACCGGCCGAGCCGGGCTGTCTGTGTCAATACGAACATGGTCATCCGCATCGTGGAGACCCTCGGCCAACACACCCTGCTTCACGGAGCCTGCGCCGAGAACCTGATTGTCCTCTTGGGCTCTCTGGGGAGCCAGTCGATGAGCTCCGAAGAACTCCACCAGCTCATTAGGCTGCTGAGGACTAAGGACCCGAAACAGACACACCCTTACGTTGTCCCGGCGATGCGCGCGATTCTTACGATGGCTCGGAAGCAGGGCCTGGACAGCGCCTTGCAATATTTCGACCTCTCCCACAGCATGGCGGGAATCGCCGTCCCACCTATTCACAAGTGGCCGGGCTCCGCGTTTGCTTTCAGCGCTTGGCTATGCCTGGACCAAGAACAAACAACGCCTGGCGCCAGCGGCAAGGGGGCCAAGAGGAAACAGCTCTACAGGTATGGCAACTGCCGTGGCAGGAAAGAGGGGGAGATCTGTGGCAATTGGCAAGCAAGCTGAGCTTTGCCTGCTTTTTTGACGCCCTTTTGCACAGCCGCGTGCTTGACTTTCCTCTACATGGCAGCATAGCCGATCCCAGTTTCAAGCAGCCCCTTTGCACAGCCGATTAACGTTAAGGAGGAAGCCTGTTGTGGGTTTTGGAAGGCGGGGGAGAGTGGGAAAGCTTTGTAAGTACAGGCCAGCTGTGTAGCCAGGGCATCACCATCACCACCATCATCATCATTTTATTATTTATACCTCGCCCATCTGGCTGGGTTTCCCTAGCCCAAGCTTCCTCAAACTCGTCCCTCCAGATGTTTTTTTTTTATAATTTTTTATTTATTTAAAATAATCTTTATTACGTTCATAATATTACAACATACACCACACATTATACCATATATATCATACATCATACAACATACAACATACATACATACAGCCTACATCAATCAACATACATTCATACAATAGAATCGTTCCGCATACCCCTCCCCCTTATTCAACCCCCCCACCCCCCCACCCACAAACCACCCCAAACAGAAAGAAAAAACAAACTTACAATTCACTTCCTAAAGTTCCTCCTCATGTTCCACAGCGCCATCTCTTAGATTGCAGGGCCAATAGCAGCAAGGTCATTTGAACTTCCTTCCCTGCCACTGTGCTCCTAATGCAGCGAAAATCCCTGCTTTTGGAAGCAAGGTGAACTGGGAGGTCTTCTGTATTGCTGGTCTCAGGGTCTGGCCAGTTTGCATGTCATGAAATGGGGTTGTGCAAGGTCCAATGACGACACACCTGAGTCCTAAAAAGTCACTGAAACTGGTATATAATATAACTTATTAAAAAAACATATAATTCCAGCTTGAAATGTAAAGGGAATTTCCTGTTTGATTACACTGAAAGAAATAGCCAGTGATTGTGTTAAGTACTACTATAGATAGTAGTATTTAAAACAACAACAACAACAAAACTTCACTGGCTATTTCATTTCAGTGTAAAGTACTACTGTAGATAGTAATCTTTTTTTTAAAAAAAAACCACAATAAAAAAACTGGCTGGAATAGATTAGTGACCCATTTTCATGTTTACTCTAACAACACTACTGTTGTCTGTGCCTGGGATTTAACATAGTGTTGGTGAAGATTGCCACCTATTGAAATACATACTGTACTCAATTCACTGCGTATTTTAAAGAACAATTTCCCAAATAATCCTGGCTTAAGTCTGCTTAATTTCCGAGGTTGTCTAATGGAAGTTCAGCACAAAGTGAAATGACCCTTGATGACCGCTAGTGTTTAGAAAGGAGATCTGCATTCTCCCCACAGTGAAATTATAGACAAGTGGCCAGAGCTCAGTAGTAGAGTCATCTACTGTATGTAGAAGGACACTGCCAGGTATTTAGAAGCTTTTAAATATTGCTAGATAACAGGAAGCATTTCAGTGGCTAGGTAGTTCAATGCTTTGCGATCGGCAGGCATGGAAGGCCGATTTAGTAGACTGCCTCGGCCTTTGAGAGTTTCTTCTCTTTGTGAAAGGCTCAGTAGAAACAGTAGCCTATGTTCTTCTATGGTGCAATTTTTAAAATATGTTTATGAGATCCTAATTTATCTCCCCGCTACTTTCTCTACACTTGGGGAACTCAGTTGAATTTTCTGTTTCAGTTTTGATGGCGGAGGGCAGACTGAAGATTACAGAATCTATAGCTACATTTCTCACTGTAGCTATCAAAACAAGGCAGTGACCGATAAAGGGAAGATAACTTCTGAGTCAAGACTGTCTGTAGATTTTCTTATCCTTTTATTTAAAAGGCGCAATCTTTGGGGATGTATATTGTATTTACCCCCTCTTCTGTGGCTGTCTTGATAACCTTTATCTGATGTTTATGGTCCGTAGAACACATAATCTAAGCTACCTATAGAATTTCAGCCTCAGTTAAACAGCATTTTGCGTAGCTCTGCTAGGAAAGAGCTCCTCCCAGAAGTGGTTCCATGCTGAAATTGGTAGAATCTGAGAGAGATCAAAATGGCATGGTCTGCCTGGAAAGATAAATACACCTGGGTCTAAGATTACCCTTCCGTCTGAATGAATCAGCCTAGCTTCAAATGAGCCTGGGGGCCAACACCTGTTTGGAGACAATTATAAAACGTAAAGGTAAAGGTACCCCTGACCATTAGGTCCAGTCGCGGATGACTCTGGGGTTGCGGCGCTCATTTCGCTCTATAGGCCGAGGGAGCTGGCGTTTGTCCTCAGACAGCTTCCAGGTCATGTGGCCAGCATGACTAAGTCGCTTCTGGCGAACCAGAGTAGCACACGGAAACACCGTTTACCTTCCCGCCGGAGCGGTACCTATTTATCTACTTGCACTTTGACGTGCTTTCAAACTGCTAGGTGGGCAGGAGCTGGGACCGAACAACGGGAGCTCACCCCGTCACTGGGATTCGAACCGCCGACCTTCTGATCGGCAAGCCCTAGGCTGAGTGGTTTAGACCACAGCGCCACCTGCGTCCCGGAGACAATAATAACTCATTGCAAAAGAAATGTTTATTATTATCTGGCAATGTGTGCACCTGAAGAGCTGACCATATTCATTAAATATATGTATATATATATATCTGTAGCTTTTTTACAGGCAATGGAACAGGTTTTGAGGCTTTTATTACCTGTTCGGGAATGCTAGTGGTTGCCGTGTGTACGAAGAAGGAATATGCGACCGTGATGCTGTCGGATCATTGCTTCTGTGATTCTCTCTGGGTAAGAGAGACTGTTTCAGCTGACCTTCTTGTAATGCAATAGGACCCTTTTAAAAAGTGGACTTGGCTCTCTGTTGGGAGGCACTGGGAATTCCCTGTCAGGATAAGATAATTGACCAAGTTCAAATGACTGGCTTTCGGGTTAATGCACAAGACCTTTCCCTGGATTCTCCATCCTCATGCCATCCCTTCCTTCCTTTGTTCTTGGCATAGTGCAATTAAACCCATAAATCTTCAATTAACCATAGTTCCCAACGATGTCCAAACTGGAAAACTATGATCATTGGGTTTGGAGCAACATAAACCAGCTTCAAACCATGTTTTGAGATGCTGACTTGCTCCAGACTTCAGATGTAACCATGGTTTCTCGTAGCTTGCCAATACAGTTATACCTCCGGTTGTGAACGTGATCCGTGCGGGAGGCACGTTCGCAACCCGCAGCGTTCGTAGCCTGAAACGCTGCGTCTGCGCACGTGTGTGACGCTATTCGGTGTTTCTGCGCATGATGTCATCTTGCAATTCTGCGCATGTGTGAGCGCCAAAACCCGGAAGTAACCCGTTCCGGTACTTCCGGGTTCGGCGCGGTCCGCAACCTGAAAACACGCAACCCGCAGCGTTCATAACCCAAGGTATGACTGTAAAGGAGTAGGGAAGCCACTGCCTGCATGGAATAGAATAGCATTTGTTGTTTATTCCATAGTCGAAGAGTGCATGTATGGACACAAAACTCATTCATATCTTGCCTTCTTAAGCAAAGATATTATCATCTGAAGGCAGTCATGATGTAAAGATGTAACCACGTCCTTGCCATCCCCAAGTCTCATTAATCTAGTCTGTCAAAACAAAATAAAAAGTAAACAAAATTCCTTCCAGTAGCACCTTAGAGACCAACTAAGTTTGTTCTTGGTATGAGCTTTCGTGTGCATGCACACTTCTTCTAGTCTGTGTAGGTCACAGTTTGGGATGTCTGACTGTTAAATGTGATTAAGATGAACCCATGGAGGCTCCTAAACTTTATTGCATTTCTTAGGTTTAATCATTTCTCTAAAGGGTGCTTAGGAGTGTCTCTGCATGCATTGTATCAAGGATTAACAATGCTCACATGGCGCAACATTCCTGGGTATAGGAAAGGTGAGAGGAATTTGAGCATGATAGATGCAAGACTTGCTCCTCAGCTAGCATTATGTCTCTCTCAGACCAATGAGAAAATCTAGGTCGGTTCCTAGTGATCTGATAAGTAATTTGCAAATGTTTATTTTATTTCTTTCATGGTGTTTAGATAGATAGATAGATAGATAGATAGATAGATAGATAGATAGATAGATAGATTAGATAGAGAAATGTTCCTGGGTGCAAAATCTAGGAACAATTAGCCACTTGTAACTCTTCCATAGAATTAATGATCATGACTAAACAATATTATCAATTTTTTCAACAGCACAACATAAGCATTGTTCATATGCCCGGGAAGAGGCCCTTTGGTCAAAGCCTTGTATATATTTATGTGAATGGACAGCAGAAGATCTCGGCGCCCCTCAGATTTCCTGCCATGAATGAAGTATGTCTGTGCTTTTATCACACCTCACTTTCCCCCTGCATAGAATATGGACTTTTAGCTATAATTGTGATGTATAAAGAAAAAAAAACTATGCAACAAGTGAGTTTGCCACATCAGCTTTTACTTTACTGACTATGGTCGCCCCTAAACTGGATAGCCAAGGAAGATTATCCGAAATGATCAGCAGGTTCTGAAAGTGGTAGTGAGATTATTAACCGAGACCTGTAAAGTGTAATACCTTTTATTACACCTGTACGCAGGTGAGAGCCAGTGTGGTGTAGTTGTTAAGAGTGGTAGACTCGTAATCTGGTGAACTGGGTTCGCGTCTCCGCTCCTCCACATGCATGTGCATGTGGAGGAGCGGAGACGCGAACCCAGTTCACCAGATTACAAGTCTACCACTCTTAACAACTACACCACACTGGCTGGGTGACCTTGGGCTAGTCACACTTCTTTGAAGTCTCTCAGCCCCACTCACCTCACAGAGTGTTTGTTGTGGAGGAGGAAGGGAAAGGAGACTGTGAGCCGCTTTGAGACTCCTTCAGGTAGTGATAAAGCAGGATATCAAATCCAAACTCTTCTTCTTCTACGCAGATAATTATACTGGCTTCCAATAGGTTGTCAGGCTCAATGACCAGCGGTCATTTACCTTTACCTTTTACCTGTCAGGCTCAGCTCACATCTTGTGGCATTCTGCTCACGGAAGACTGTTTATTTTTATTTTTCCCTTTTTCAAATGCTTTATTAGATCCAAAACAGTATAACAAAAACAACCAGTGGATATTAAAGACAAAATAAAAAATAAACAGCCATTCATTCCTTGATTGATACTTATTTTTTACATCATTTTGTAATAACATGACTTTTGATCTTCCCATTATGTTCCTGAGTTCGATTCCTTAAATATGCACTTGACTATATTTTCTCCATATTGTTTAGCTTACTTAAAATTATATAAAGTTGTCCTATTTACATGCAGAAACTCAATCAAAGCCTGCCAGCGGATTAATATTTTGACAGTGTTCTTTTACATAGACTGTGTATATATCCCACTGTTTCAGCAAGTGGAATCTTCTTTGAATGGAAGGGGAAGGAAGTGTTTTTTCCACTTATTTCCCCTTCACCTGCTCTAGAATGGTTGAGGGATGTCTCTGAGAAGCTGGGGCATTTGTGTGAGGCAGGAGAAAAGTGAGAATTTGTGAAAATCGCCTCCTACCTCCTTCTGTTGACAGACAGAAGTCTCCGCTGCCCTTGAGGGAAGGGGACAGCAATGGATGAAACCCTTTATACTTAGCAGCAAAATAACCTGACATAGTAGGACAGGAATAGAACTATGGAGCAAAGCAGCGGTTTTTGGAAACCAGAAGCCAGATGTGAGCAAACAGTTGCACTTGACAGAAGAAAAATGTGTGTGAATCACGTGGCAAGAAGCAGATTTTATCAATTCAAAGTTTCATTGAGGCTTTCAAATTCCATAGCGGAACACACAAGGAAAAAATAATAACCACCTGCAAAATAAGCCAAAAGACAAGAGCGTAAGAGTGTATATCTATTATACATATGTATCACGAAAGACAACAATCTCTGTTACAGCAAACCTCAAGTTAAAACTGCTGATGTCTCAGTAAAAAGTCGATCCAAAATAATTTTGGGGAGTTTGGTCGCACTAAAGACCCACTTTGTTGGACTGTAAAGGACAGTATTTTAAGGCCTTTGACATAAAATTCACACATAATCAGTGTTTTTTTCCTGGGGGTGCGCAGGGGTACGCATACCCCTAAACATTTTGTGAATCTAAGTTTGGCCTTGTTGAGGGGCAGTATTTCAATATGAGTAGGAAAATGAGAGTACTCCTAAACATTTTTTAAGAAAAAAAGCACCGCACATAATAGATGTGTGTTTCTATGTGTACATATACCTATATGGAATTTTATTAAATATATTTTACCCTGCCTTTGTATTAAAATGCTTAAGGCAGCTTACAATCATTTACAAGACAGCTTAAAAAAACAAGAAACAAAAGACGTAGCTCATAACCAGTGGCAAGAGACAGGAGACAAATCTATTTGAAATTAGCATGCTAAGGAGGTTAAAGGTAACACTTGAGAGGCCAAATGTTTTGTCAAAAGACCAAGATCTTCACACAGTAATAACTTTGGCCCTTTATGGCTATCTGTTTGTATGTGCCAAACTGCATTTAATTTACTAATTTGTGATGTGTGTGTGTGTCAGGGACTGGCCCGAGCCAGGAGGGGAGGCGGAGGGGCCAGTGGGAGCAATGGGCCACCCATGCACGGCGGAGGAGGTGTTGCGGGCATGGGAAGAGGAGGAGAGAATGCCGAGGTTGTCACCAGAAACAGGGAAGGAGGTTTGGAGAGGTGGCAGTGAAGGGGGGTCGCCGCCTGTGCTGACGGCGGAGAAGCAGGTGGCGAGGGAACCAATAGGAGGGGAGGAGAGGATGGAGTCAGAGGTGGAACAAGGGTTTGAGGAGCTGGTGAGAGCCTCGACGGCAACATCTAGGGAAGATGAAAGTGAAAGGGAAGGGGCCAGCGCTGGGACCAGTAGGGTCAAGAAGCGGAAAAGGAGGAGTGAAAGGAGGCGCTGGAATTTCGCTAAGCTTTTATGCTGGGGGGAAAAGCGGAAGCCCTTACTCGAGGGATCTGGTTCATCGGAGGAGGATGAGGAACTGTGAAGCTTGTCAGTGAAATAAACGCTTAGTTTAGTCAAACGGACTGTGGAGTGGTTTACTCTTGAGGAGGACACACTATCCTATCCTTACTCTGTGTTTGTTTGTTTTTTGCCACATGGGGGAAATTCTCCAGTCTTTTACTTCTTGCTGCATTGGTTCTGCCGGTCAAAGGACAACTACTCCACCGCCATCCCAGATCCCAGATCCGCCTTTTTCATCCCCTGCTCTGCCCCATCGGACGTCGCTCGGTGGTATTCTTAGCCCAGGCAGCTGGAGTGGGCTGCTGGGCAAGCCAGAACACATCACTAAGCTGATCTCAGCAGGAACGCAGGACAGCGAATGGGGATGCCCTACCTCTCTCGAAGGCCAGCTTGGATCAGTTATTATATTTCATGAAGCATTGCAGCCTACTCATGTGAAAGCATTGTATTTGGCAGGTGAGCACTCCGAAGTACTGTTTGGTTTTTCAAATTAAAATTTTGCAGAGATATATCAAACATAAATAATCAAAAACAAGATTCTAAGGAATCAGCTGGACTTCCATCCTCCCCTTTGTGGGTCCTGTTATTAATCATTTCCTTCTGCATCTGGTAAAGGTAAAGGTAAAGGGACCCCTGACCATTAGGTCCAGTCGTGTCCGACTCTGGGGTTGCGGCGCTCATCTCGCTTTATTGGCCGAGAGCCGGCGTACAGCTTCCAGGTCATGTGGCCAGCATGACAAAGCCGCTTCTGACGAACCAGAGCAGCGCACGGAAACGCCGTTTACCTTCCCGCCAGAGCGGTTCCTATTTATCTACTTGCACTTTGACGTGCTTTCGAACTGCTAGGTGGGCAGGAGCTGGGACCGAGCAGCGGGAGCTCACCCTTTCGCAGGGATTCGAACCGCCGACCTTCTGATCAGCAAGCCCTAGGCTCTGTGGTTTAACCCACAGCGCCACCTGGGTCCCTTCTGCATCTGTTATGATAGTCCAAATCTTTTACATCTCCATTGTATCCATAATTCACCCTTAAACTACAAGTGATATTCCAATTCTACTAACAATGTTAACTGTTTACAATGGTCTTTAAGATAAGTTATAAATTTCCCCCATTCCTTATTAAAATTTTGGTCTTCCTGATTTTTTATTCTTCCGGTCATTTTAGCCATTTCAGCATAGTCCATTAACTTCATCCGCCATTCTTCTCTGGTAGGGACTTGACTTTGTCTTCTTTCCATCTCTGGAAAGTGCAGTTTACTTTGGGTATTTCGATCCTTCTTCTGTTGCTCTTCAGTTTTAGTCTGCCACAGGGCGGTTTGCATGGCTCTGAACTTCCCCTGTCTAGTCCCTGCTTTTATAAAGGTTAATTTGCCCCAATTTAGTCTCATTTGTTTTCTCTACCCTCTTCTTTTTTGCTAACTTTATCTCTCACGGAAATATGTGTTCATAAACACACGCACACCCTTCTGCGATTCGCCCTTGCTTTTCTCCCGTGCTTCATAACTCGCTTCACACTCATATTACAAATGGAACTCTGTTTACGCTTTAGCCGTGATTGTCATTGTGCCAATAGAAGACTAACTGAGTACAGTAAAGTCGGCAATTGGAATAGGCATCTGTATTACTAGCCCATTAAGTAACCTCTGAGCCTCTTGGGCTTGCCGATCAAAAGGTCGGTGGTTCGAATCCCCGCGGCGGAGTGATCTCCTGTGGCTCTGTCCCAGCTCCTGCCAACCTAGCAGCTCGAAAGCACGTCAAAGTGCAAGTAGATAAATAGGTACCTCTGCGGTGGGAAGGTAAATGGCGTTTCCATGCGCTCTGGTTTCTGTCACGGTGTCCTGTTGCGCCAGAAGCGATTTAATCATGCTGGCCACATGGCCGGGAAAGCTGTCTGCAGACAAACGCCAGCTCCCTCGGCCTGAAAGCGAGATGAGCGCCGCAACCCCATAGTCGCCTTTGGACGTAACTGTCCAGGGGTCTTTTACCTTTATCTTTTTACTTAGGTGTGAACCATACTGGTGACAAATATCATGAATGAAATACCTTCCATTTAGAGAACTAGTTCCATGTTTCGCCAAAAGGAAACTGAAAGGGGAATGGTTATTTATTTATTTCAAAACCACACGTGTCGTTCCCCCCCCCCTCGCCGCCCTTTTCTTCTGTTTTCATCTGTATCCAGGCTGTTATATATTTTGTCTGTCTAGCTTCATGCTGCTTCTTGCATACATGAGATGAGCTTCCACATTTGCTTCAGAAGAAACATCCAGCCAGACTGGAGGAACAGGGAGGGTGGGTGGGTGGAAATGATCATGAAATGTGAGACACATTGAGATGCGCCTTCAGCTCTCTCGATAGGCAGTGTGCATGGCTGCCTATTAGCTTTGCTTCTTTTGCTAGATTGGGGAGTAGGTGTTGAGTCAGGCTGTCACCACATATGTTAAACCTATTGTGGCTTTTTGTGTCCCCCCCCCCCAATATTTTGAAGGTCCGAATTGCTTAACTCCATGGAAATCTCAAGACTCTGAAGCAGCCGATTTGCCCAGTAAAATGCTTCTTCATTATACTCCCAAGGTAGGAACTCTGTAGTTTTGCTTTGATGGCTTTAGAAGAGGATTATGCAAATATGGTGAGGATACCACCCAGGGTAGATTTGATTTAAATCAAATTGATTTAATTCACGATTTAAATCACTAGTCAGTAAGACTTGATTTAAATCACTAGTCAGTAAGACTTGATTTAATAATAATAATAATAATAATAAACTTTTATTTATATCCCGCCCTTCCCCGCCAAAACCGGGCTCAGGGCGGATTTAAATCACTAGTCAGTAAGACTTGATTTAAATCATTTTTTTTCAGAAAGACTCATTGTTGCTGGTATAATCTTAATATTTACAACCATATGAAGGTTTCATTTTTGGAATAATAAATTTTCAGAGTAGTTTTTACAGTTATATCAACAATTACTGATTTGGTTATACTATAAGAAATACATAGACCGATAATTATGGAATTATTGTGAGGTTTAATAAGTTAACTGTTTATATTTGGACAACTTTTCTGCTGTACTTTATTGGAAGGAGAAAAATAATCATTTCCTTAATAACAATTTAAGCAATTTATTTAAAACAATAGCATTATAGCATATGTATCCATGTTTGTTAACTGATGTGGTTAAACATTAAAAAAAACACCTTAGACTGAGTTTTAGCACACATGAAAAATTTAAAACAAATCCTTATTTCCTGATGAGTAGCCTTTGGACTATAATGTAACTTAAAAAGAAAACTATCTGTAGAAAGATTTTTCCTTCAAAAGCATTTTATTTTAAAAATCCAATTAAAAAAAAATGATAATAAAAAAATCGATTTAAATTTTAAAAATCTGATTTTTAATCGTTGATTTTTATCCACCCTGATACCACCAGCTTTAGCCATGATAACTAAGCAGAATTTATGTACTGGGGGAATTATAAGCCGCTGCACCTGAGCTTATTTGTTAAAGAGCGCTTGGCTCATTTTCTCCTGTTTTCCGGACAGGCTTGCAGAAGTCCAATATGCCTTGACCTTTCTCCCAATCTTCTGCATGGAAGGCTAACAGGGAACAAAGTGGTGAACTGGGACATCAAGGTAAACATCTCCAATGGCTTGTAATGACTGTGGGATTCCATAAGGGTCTGGATTATATTATGTGTATGAGAAATGACCACCCAACTTAACAACGTTTTGGGGGAGCCAATGGTCTCAATCCTCTCTCTCTCTCTCTCTCTCTCTCTCTCTCTCTCTCTCTCTCTCTGTGTGTGTGTGTGTGTGTGTGTGTGTGTTTCTAAGACCAAAGAAGGGATGGGGAGAGTAGATGGAAAGTGAAAAACTTGGCAGAGGAGATCAGTAGAGATTCCTTGGAGGTGCTTTATAAAAGGGTACATAAAGTCTTGACACTTTCATAGCAATGCAATCCTATGCAGGTCTATTTCGAAATAAGTCTTGACTTGTGTGTGTAAAGAATTGTGAGTTTCTAAAGGCAAGTCTGCAGCGCAGCTTTCTGCAGTCACAGTGAGCAGGAAGAGCGTGCGTTGACTCTTGACATCTGGGTTGTAGATTCTCCCAATTGGTGGCACTGTGGTCTAAACCATTGAGTCTATTGGGCTTGGCAATCAGAAGGTTGGCGGTTCGAATCCCTGCGACGGGGTGAGCTCCCATGGCCTTATCCCAGCTTTCTGTCAACCTAGCAGTTCGAAAGCACGCCATTGCGAGTAGATAAATAGGTGCCACTGCGGCGGGAAGGCAAACAGTGTTTCCGTGCGCTCTGGTTTCCATCACGGTGTCCCATTGCGCCAGAAGCGGTTTAGTCATGCTGGCCACATGACCCGGAAAAGCTGTCTGTGGACAAACGGCGGCTCCCTTGGCCTGAAAGCGAGATGAGCGCTTTTGACTGGACTTAACTGTCCAGGGTTCCTTTACCTTTTTACCTTTACCTAGATTCTCCCAAACGTGCAGAGGATAGGTGTAGCATCAGTCCTGCCATATAGCCCATTGGAGGGTTAAGAAGTTAATTCATTAACTTGTAAAATGCATGGTAGTTCCAGGATCTTCTGGAAGTAGGTTATTATATGAGAGAAACCGAAGGGGACACAGTTGTGGTGGAGACAAAACCTGCTTCTTGCTCTAGATTACGGGGACCAAAGTGGCATGAGATGGGGAATTTTTTTTGCCTCTGCTTCCATGGCATCCCCACTTGCAGCCCCATACATTTCCCACAAATACAGTGGTCCCTCGACTTACGAATTTAATCCGTTCCGAATGGACATTCGTAGGTCGAAAAAAATCGTAAGTCGATTTCCCATAGGAATGCATTGGGAGAAAAATATTTGGAAAAATTCGTAAGTCGAAAAAACCCGCATCTAAAATTCGTAAGTCGAGGAAACCGCATCTAAACCGGCAACGATTTCCATTTGGATGTCGAAAAATTCGTAGGCGTGCGGCCACTTTTTTTCATTCGTAAGTCGAAAAATACGGATGTCTAGTACTTCGTAAGTTGAGGGACCACTGTAAATCCAATGTCTTTAGGAAAGCAGGGTGCAGTGTGATTTGCTATTAACCTTCGCATCTATATAGTACAGTCATACCTCAGGTTGCGTTCGCTGCGGGATACGAATGCGCCGAACCTGGAAGTACCGGAACGGGTTACTTCCGGGTTTGGCGCTTCGCTCATGCACAGAAGCAGCAAATCGCAACCCGCGCATGCGCAGATGCGGCGCTGCAGGTTACGGGCGCTGCGGGTTGCAAACGCACCTCTCGTACGGATTGCGTACGCAACCCGAGCGTCCACTGTAGTTGCAACTTGTTTCAGAAACTCACTGCCAAGAATCCCAATTCACTTACACTCACAGATCTTTACCGAAGCTCTTTTGTTGTCGATTTCAAAACATTGACTACATATTCCTCTTCCCACCACTTCTCTCTCCCCTCTCTTCCTTAAGGATATGATCAACTGTGTTGGTGGACTGAATGTGCTGTTTCCACTGCTGGAGCAGATCAGCTACCTGGATGGGCAGCTACCTGAGAGGCTTGATGTGGAATCTGTCGCTCCTGAATTGCAGACACCCGTAGAAGGAGATTGGGTGGTGTTAACCTCCACCAAGGCTTCGGGTAAGGCAAGAACTGTATGCATTGAGGCTTTTAAATGTGCCTTTATGTGATGTGGGTGGTGCTGTGGGTTAAACCACAGAGCCTAGGGCTTGCCGATCAGAAGGTCAGCGGTTCGAATCCCCGTGACGGGGTGAGCTCCTGTTGCTCGGTCCCAGCTCGGTCTTCTTTATATGCCTTTATGGGATGTGGGTGGTGCTGTGGGTTAAACCACAGAGCCTAGGGCTTGCCGATCAGAAGGTCAGCGGTTCGAATCCCCGTGACGGGGTGAGCTCCTGTTGCTCGGTCCCAGCTTCTGTCCACCTAGCAGTTCGAAAGCACGTCAAAGTGCAAGTAGATCAATAGGTACCGCTGCAGCGGGAAGGTAAACGGCGTTTCCATGCGCTGCTCTGGTTCGCCAGAAGTGGCTTAGTCATGCTGGCCACATGACCCGGAAGCTGTATGCCAGCTCTCGGCCAATAAAGCGAGATGAGCGCCGCAACCCCAGAGTCGTCTGCGACTGAACCTAATGGTCAGGGGTCCCTTTACCTTCACCTTTATGTGCCCAGGGGAAAGCAGAGCACCCAAACAACAACAAAACCTCTCTTGATTATTTTCTTCTTCTACTTCCACAATTGCGTAGCAGAGCTAATGTTTTTCGCTAAAGGCCTATATTCCTTCTTCCAGAGGCTCGTTTAGAGAAGAACATTGTTGCAACTTTCGTCCTGATGATAAAGCACTTTATTCAAAGGCACCCAATCAACCAGGATAATCTTGTTCACTCGCATGGAGTTGCAACCTTAGGAGCCCTGTTGCATAAGGTATGCAGCAACTACCAACATTTAATACTAGCAATTGTACTGAGTAGGATAGTTAAACCATAGTTTGTGTATGTTTTCATTTTTGGTAGACAAGTGTTGCCTTGTTTAGATTCTCTGTTCACAAATATGTGCATTGTGAAGTACTATTAATCTATTGTTGTATATCCAAACCAGATATATTTTCCCATTGATCCATACCAAAAAACCCCAGCGTAGATCAGTGAAGTGCAATGGAAATGCTACATAATTGTATATACTTTTTTGTATATAATTTTCTGTTTACAATTTAAAGTTCTCATTTTCACATCCTTAAGATATCAGTGACTTCTTCTCTTTCCATGGTTCATTTTACATATCATAAATCCCTGCTTATTTTACAGAAACTATGCCATTCAGTATTCCATTATTACATCTGTCATAGTTTATTTACACTGTTGAATTTATCTTAATGCTGCCAACATTTTTAGCTGTACACAGTTATTTCCCATATATTCAATAAACGTTTTCCAATCTTCTTTAAACATACGTTCTTCTTGTTCTCTTATTCTATATGTTAAGTCCACAAGCTGTGCATATTCTATCAACTTAAGTTGCCAATCTTCTTTGGTTGGGACTTCGCTCGTTTTCCATTTTTGGACTAACAAAACACAGGCCACAGTAGTGGCATACATAAATAACCTTTTTTGACACCTGAGAATTTCAGTCTGAATTACCCCTTAAATGCTACAGAATTGTAGCTCCCTACCATTCATTAACATTAAGGGTGCATATAGTAGCATTAGAGACTTGAATTTATTAAACTAAGGCTGTTATATAGTCTATTGTAATAAAATTGCAAGCCTGTGGGAAAACGTGCAAATTGGGCTTGCGCACACCTCTTCTCTCAATTCTCAAGTTCACTTGTTCCATGCAAACAAAACTGGTTGGTTTTTCTTACTAAGAACGTATTTGTCATGAAGCCTACTTGCTTAAATATGCAGTCGCAATTTTTGTTTTGTTTTATAGTTTGTAGAACATAAAGGGATAGACGTAAATTTATCCGGCTGTTTCTTAGGTGCCAAGCAGCTTCATGGATGTGAATGTCTTGATGGCCGTCCAGTTGTTGATAGAGCAGGTCTCTGTGGCGAAAAACACACCGCTTCTGCAGCAGATGTATCAACACTTGCTTTTTGACTTCAGCATCTGGAATCGGGGAGACTTTCCGTTCCGAATCGGTGAGGCTAGGCGCTATTAAAATTAACACTGAAACATAACTTGGTTTGCTGCACGTATCATAATGCACTCACCATGTATATGAAAGGCTAGACTGATCTGCCCTGATGGGAAATGTTGTGTTTGTAGGTCACATCCAGTACCTTTCTACAATTATCAAAGACAGTCGGAGGCTCTTCCGAAAAAAGTATGGTGTGCAGTTTTTACTGGATACACTGAGGATCTATTATGGGTATGCAATCCTGCATGTTTCCTTAGCTTGTTGTGCATTTTAACTTTTGTATGATTTGTGAAGTCTGGCTGTGAATTTTTCTCAATTTTATTGTTTTGTCTTAACCGCTCTGATGAGGTGATACTCTGATGTGTGTTCAATTATGATTTAAAATACCGTTAGTTAACACATCTACATGTTCAGTGCGGGAACAATGAAATACTTGTGAAAACCTGTTTTCTTAGGGGAAACGCCTTAAAATTATTACACAGATGGTATAGGACTTCTTTGCAAATGTCAAAAATGTTTTCTTCTGCATCACGAAATTGTTTGCAATCAACTTGGTACATATTATTTATGGTGGGAACATCAGTTAGTGCAAGATTTTTGGAACATGCTTCACATATGTTACCTTGCAGCAATATCACTGTAATGTTGATGCTGTTATCTCAACTGAAGCTGAGTGTGGCTTTGTTAATAATTTCATGACAGAACTGAGGTTCGGACGAGGGACTTCCTGTTACACCGCTCAAATTTGAGCTATTGTTCTATATACTAGCTGTCTACACACTTACTAACCACCTTCAAGCCCAGATTTCTAAGCAAATGGAGTTTTGTAAGAGAAGTTCTCTCATTAAAATTAATTTGCCTAAGTAATTATGCTTGATCATAGTTAAGAAGGTACTCCCCTGAATGAGACATTAAGTGGACAATGTTGGTTTTTTAATTTTCTCTTTCTTGCATGTGCTTGTTCCATTGGTGCTATCTTCCTACGCTGGGTAAAGTTTCTGAAGCTCTTCAGAGTGATGTCTAACAAATACAGCGTAACATTTTAATATCCATTACCAAGGATAGGGGTAGCTGCTTATTATTATTATTATTATTATTATTATTATTATTATTATTATTTATTTATACCCTTCCCATCCACTCTGGGCAGCTTCCAACAAAATATTAAAATACAGTAGTCCATCAAACATTAAAAGCTTCCCTAAACAGGGCTGCCTTCAGATGTCTTCTAAAAATCTGGTAGTTGTTGTTCCCTTTGACATCTGGTGGGAGGGCAATGAATGGAATGAATGAATCTTTATTTGTGTCAGCCATTGGCCATAGCAATAAAACAACAATACGGTATACAAAGAATAAAAATTTTAAAAAGTCAATTATATAAAATACATTTTAGGGTTTTGAATCAATAGTCAAATAGTGGATCTTATTCTGATTGCCCCAGCTAAAAACCTTGCAACCTTTGCTGTCACCTGCTTATCTTGATCTGCCAAGAGAAAGGACACTGTGGCCATGGTTGGGCGACCTGGAATGGACAATAAAAGAGGGGTGATAAACTCATTCCTCAAGTCTTTATAAAGAGTGCAGGCCAAAAGGGCTTGCGCCACTGATTCGGTACTGCCATCTCCTCAGGGACATAAGCGTTTTTCGTGTGAAATCTGTTGGAATCGTCCCTCAAGTACAGCCGAGGGGAATACATTCAATCTTGCAAGAGTAAAAGCGTGTCTGTATTTTAGAATTGCTATGCAGATAGGGTGCCAAAGAGTCGAAATGGGTAGGGGTAGCTGTTATATACAAAGAAGTAAATTATATACAAAGGGAGAAATTATATACAAAGAAATTATATACAAAGGGAGAACTAAGGTTCTCCTGGGTCTGGCTCACCTCTTTTGTATTCATAGTACGCAGTCGTTTTGAGGAAGTCTTCTTTCCTTGTTTTTGTTAGAAACAGCTCTAAAGACAGTGACTTGGCGCCAGATGATCTTAAAACAATAAGAACATCTCTGTATGGATTGATCAAATACTTCCTGAGCAAAGGTGGGGCGCATGAGGAAGTGCAGAGCATCATGGGCTATATAGCAGCCATCAACGATGAGGAGCAGGTATTTAGCATGCCTGTGTTAAACTACGGTTTCTGTTTTCTTGTCATTCTCTGTTGCATCTTCAAAACAATGGGGGGGGGGAGAGATGTAATGCATGTAAATAAACTCTTCTTTCTTAAGGGGGTGGTATTTGTTTTTATCCTGCTATATGTAGCAGATGCAGTGCTGCTGCCCACGGTTTGTAAATCCAGAGCACACTGCTGTCTCGTGTCGGAGAGCCAGCGTGGTGTAGTGGTTAAGAGCGGTAGACTCGTAATCTGGTGAACTGGGTTCGCTTCCCCCCTCCTCCACATGCAGCTGCTGGGTGACCTTGGGCTAGTCACACTTCTCTGAAGTCTCTCAGCCCCACTCACCTCACAGAGTGTTTGTTGTGGGGGAGGAAGGGAAAGGAGAATGTGAGCCGCTTTGAGACTCCTTCGGGTAATGATAAAGCGGGATATCAAATCCAAACTCTTCTTCTTCTTTTTCACTTGTTTTGCCCTTCCTGGCAAGTCTCTGATCTCCAGCAACAAATGTTTATGGAGAAAGCATGCAAATCCCAGTTAGGGCTGTCCCTGACTCAAATTGGGTCCATTCTAATTCCATTAGGGGCGCTGGCATTTTTGAGAACCCCCTCGCTTCAAATAATCACAGACACACACACTCCTATCTCTGGAGATGAAAAGCCAAAGGCTGCTTACAGTGAATGAGATTGAATAGTGAGAACTGTGTGGCTTTTGCACTTTTGATTCAGTTTTGTTCTCCCCCAAGCTCTGTGGCATCCTAGATGTACTTTTCAGCCTGCTCCACACCAGCCCAACTCGAGACCAGCTCTTCTTGTTGCTTTTCGAGCCAGGAAATGCAGACATCCTCTATGCTTTGCTGCTGAACCAGAGGTACTCGGACGGACTACGGGAGCTTGTGTTCAAGGTAACTTGCTGCGTTTCCTCTAAAACGATAGATCAGGCATCCCCAAACTGCGGCCCTCCAGATGTTTTGGCCTACAACTCCCATGATCCCTAGCTAGCAGGAACAGTGGTCAGGGATGATGGGAACTGTAGTCAAAAACATCTGGAGGTGCTGGGTCTCTCTGCATCATCCTGGAGACCTCTTCCCACCTGGCTCCTTCCTGGTAACTCCTCCCCCGGGGAGGAGCTGGCAGACTCGCTGGGAGACGTGTCCGTCAACAACAGAGGCTGAGACTTCCGGTACCCACTCAGTGCCGGACTGGCAGAGGAGGCCACGTCCCTGACAACTGGGATGGAGAAGACCAGGGCAAATGTCTCACCTCTATAATCCTGCACTGTTTGGGGGATGAAGCCATCATGAACTGGAGGGTGAGTGTGTGCAGGGCCAGGCAAAGAAATTTTACTGCCCAAGGCAAAGGATGATGTGGCAGCACTTCCACCTCCCCGTTCCACCTCCAGAACCCAGCCAGACTTGCGCTGCTGGTTTCTTGCTTCTGAAGGGTGTGCATCAGTGCTACTGGGGAGGTTTGGATCTGGGCTGCCCACATAGGGAAGACCTTCATGCACCCTTTCTTCGCAGATCATGGGGCAGATGCTGAAGTGCACCAAAGTCTATGAGCGGAGCAAGCAGCGTATGAAACTCAGAGAAGTCGGGTATTCCGGACTGGGACTGCTCCTGAACGAATCTCCAGTGACCACATCTCTTATTAAGAACCTTCTCAACCAAGTTCTTCATGCAGGTACTTGGGTGGTTCAATACTAATACTAATACTAATAATATTTATACCCCACCCATCTGGCTGGGTTTCCCCAGCCACTCTGAGTGGCTTACAGCGTGCGCGCGCGCACACACACACACACACACACACAGCATTACAAACTTCCCAATACAGGGCTGCATATCTTTCTCTCCATCCTCTAAACCAGGGGTTGACAACCTGGTCCCTACCACCCAATAGTGGGCGTTTCAGGATTCTAGGTGGGTGGTAGGGGGTTCTACGGCACCCGCTGAATCCTCCTTCCATCGAGCACTGGTGGGCGGTGAGGAAATTTTGCCATCAAGAAAGATGCATTAGCGGGCGGTAGGTATAAAAAGGTTGGCTACCCCTGCTCTAAACAATCCACTCAAGCCATCCATGCAACCTTGGCAACCATTGCAATTACAGGCAGACACAAGACTGGATTAAGGGATAGCTCAGCTGGTAGAGCATGAGACTATTATTGTCAGGGTTGCCCCACATTGGGCAAAAGATTGGATGAGACGACCCTTGTTGCCCCCTTCCAACTCTACAAAGTCTATGATTCTAAGGTGGTTGGGGGCTGCCAACCTAGCAGTTCGAAAGCACACAGTGCAAGTAGATAAATAGGTACCACTCCGGTGGGAAGGTAAATGGCGTTTCCGTGCGCTGCTCTGGTTTCACCAAAAGCGGCTTAGTCATGCTGGCCACATGACCCGGAAAAACTGTTTGCGGACAAACGCCGGCTCCCTCGGCCTGTAAAGCGAGTTGAGCGCCGCAACCCCAGAGTCGTTCACAACTGGACTTAACTATCAGGGGTCCCTTTACCTTTAAGTTTTCACAGACTGCAAAAATAAAGACTCTTTTATAAATGAATGTTAAATATACAGAGCTGCCTGTATTTGATATCTGAGTATTTCATTTTATTTTTTGCATTGATACTGACCCCACCTCACCTGGAACCTTCTGCTCCTTCCTCACAGGAAAGCCACGGATACAATCCTGCCCCCACTTACTTAGGAATAAACCCCATTTTAACACAAAGATTTACTTCTGAGTAGACATGTAGACCATTGCATCGTTAGTTGCTATACATTGAATTCTTAATGACTGCCTGGATATAGCCATACGGTGGCATACAGACGGGAGGAATCCCACTCTGTACAACTCAACTCTCTACAGTGAACAACAGTTTTTTCTTTTTTTCCCTTTTTCATACCCTGACATCTTTTTCGAAAGCTCAAAAAGTACATAATTATATGTGCACTAAACATGATGAGATATAAATAAAAGAGAGAAAGAAAAAGAGAAACAGTAGAAGGGAAAATAAAGGGGGGAGGGAAGAAACCCCAAAACCGTATACTTTACAAAGTTGTTATTGTACTTCACCAGATCTTAACCTATTACAGTATTTGTAAGAATGGATTCCGAATATCATTGAATTTCTCCATGGCAAATCTGCGTTTATATGCAAGTTGTTCATATGTTGCGAGTTTGTGTAAGTCTTCAATCCAATCGTCGAAGGGAGCCGCATTTTTATTTCCCCCAATTCATCAGTATCAGTCTTTTTGCACAGAGAGTCCATTCATATTGTCCTTTTGTAAGGTTCCATGTGCTGGGTATATAATTCAAAAGGATATTTTGCTCTGTAAACGTAAGGTTGTTCTGTACGGTTCTGTTGATAGTTTCAGTTATCTTCTGCCAAAAAACTTTCAATATAGGAGAATGAAAAAGCATGTTTTAGAGAAGCATTATCCCTATTGCATCTCCAGCAGTTAGATACCTTAGATAGCCCCTTTTTAAACATATGTGATGGGGTCCAGTATATTCTAAATATTATTTTTTGTTGTATGAGCCTCAATTTAGGGTCCAGAGACACCCTTGTTATAGCACTTTAAAAAGTTCCCCACTGTGTGATCAAACCCTAACAGTTTTTTCTTCTTGTATGAGTTCTGAAATAGGAAAACTACATTTATCACTTCAATTCATTGTAGTGTTTTCATGGCAAAGTCCAAATACACGAACCCCCCCCAAACCCACTGCAATTTGGGGGTTGGGTTTGTGGACTTGTGACATTTTCCCCTTTTCTCATCATGCATGTCTTGAATCCTTACTCTACAGATCCAGTTGTGAATTACCGGGACTTTATAGCAGTGGTGCATCTGGCTCACAGAGCAAATATCAATGTCCGAGTGGCCATCTGTCAAAAGGTGAGTTGTTGCTGTTGTCATTTTGGAGTGGGCCAGGTGGTAGACAAGGACACCATTGGTGAATTGCAAAGAATGGGTCTGTTGGACTAGGTCTGGGGAGAGACAGCGGAGTTCTTAGGATGTGCCCAGAGGTTGGTGCAGGGTGAAATCCTGTTCACATGGGGCAGAGGAGGGGGGAAAGGTACCTGGTGGCTATGTGGAACTGATCCTGTGGGACAGTGTTTATATCTGGTTTCTCTCATCTATTTTTTGTAACCTGGTGAAGATAGTATGAATTGACTGCATTATACAGTGAGGGGGGAATGTATTTGATCCCCTGCTAAATTTGCCCCCTGACAAAGAAATGACCAGTCCATAATTTTAATGGTAGGTTTATTGTAGCTGTGAGAGACAGAATAACAACAGGAAAAACCCCAGAAACCCAGAAGACAAAAGTAAAATCAATTAAAAATCCATAGAATGAGATTACTATGAATCTCAAAATTTCCCCCCATCCCCTCCATGGGACCTAAAAACAATGTTTACAACTGGATATTGGTTCATATCCAAATTTTCCATCAGTCTAAATTGTCCATAAGTTTTGTTACTTTACAAGTGTTGTTAAAATCCTGCTGATGTTTTCGTCTGTCCACAATTATCTTGTAAATAAATTAGAATTTTTTCCCATTCTTTTTTTAAAGTTCTTGTCCTCTTGGTTTCCGAGCTTCCGAGTTAATTTTGCCATTTCAGCATAGTCCATCAACTTGGTTTGCCATTCTTACCTGGTCAGAATTGTTTCTTCCTTCCATCTCTGGGCTAGTAATATCCATGCGGTTGTTGTCACATACAAAAAATGTCTTTTCTGGTCCTTTGGAATCTCGGTACCTATAATTCCTAATAGAAAAGCTTCTGTTTTTTGGGGGGTTTTTTGTTTGTTTGTTTGTTTGTTTGTTTGTTTGTTTTTGGACAAAAGCTATTTTAAACAGTTCATTATAGATCACCTCCCAGAAAGTTTTTGTTTTCTTACATATCCACCACATATGATTAAAAGTACCTTATTTTTCTTTACATTTCCAGCGGATATTTGTACTTGTTCTATTTTTGCTAACTTAGTTGGGGTCAAATACCACCGGTACATCATTTTCATATAATTTTCTTTCCTTGTACAACATGCCGTAAATTGCAAATTTGTTTACGCAGTACATTTAAAGTTTGATCTGTTGTATTATAATCCCTGTTTTGGTTTTTAAAAATGCACATTGTTTAAGGCTGAAATAATTATAAAGATGGCATGTGGCATGACTAGAGATGGGAAGGCTTGGAAGAAAACTGGAAAAATTGGGGGGAAACCCCAGTTTTCCCCAAAGCCATTTTCCCCCAGAAAAATTGAAAAAAGTGTGTAGAATATTCAGACTATATCAAGAAGAAGAAGAAGAAGAGTTTGGATTTGATATCCCGCTTTCTCACTACCCGAAGGAGTCTCAAAGCGGCTAACATTCTCCTTTCCCTTCCTCCCCCACAACAAACACTCTGTGAAGTGAGTGGGGCTGAGAGACTTCAGAGAAGTGTGACTAGCCCAAGGTCACCCAGCAGCTGCATGTGGAGGAGCGGAGACGCGAACCCGGTTCCCCAGATTATGAGTCTACCGCTCTTAACCACTACACCACACTGGCTATCAAACTGCCCCCCCCATTTTTTCCAGAAAAAAAAACGGTCTGAGAATCTAAAGGTGTCGTGCGGCCTAGATATGGGAAGGCCTGGAAAAAACCCCAGAAAAATTGGGGTGAAAACAAGTTTTCCCCTGGTTTCCCCCCAAGCCTTCCCATCTATAGGCCGCACGACACCTTTAGATTCTCAGACCCATTACTTACATCTTAAGTTACATGCTGGTTTAGCACCTTGGTGGCTCTTTCCGAGGCAACGTGATTTAAAAGCACACAGAAAGCTCTGAAACGGTTCCTCTTGCAGATTGATGTTGAGTCTTCCGCTTGCCCGCTTATTGCTTTCTGCAGCTTTTGCAAATCCTCCATAGCCAGCCGGATTCAGCGCAGCAGGTTTCTCAGCAGCGCGGCTGGCAGGAGACGTTGGCGAGACTCTTCCTGAAAGAGAACGCCGAGGTCCGGAGCGGCGCGAGGGAGAACAGAAACGACTCTGCCAAAGAGGGTGAAAAGCACGCTCCGGGTAAAGAGTTTCAGAAACACTCTTCTTCAAAGGCCGACGGGGGAGACGCTACCAGTTTTGCCTCTGTCAATGGTTCGTGCGACCGGTGGAGCCTAGAGGACAGCAAGCCTGGGGGGATGCTTGAAGATCCCTCCGGGGCAGAGATCTCGTTCATGGCTGAGGACCAAGACGAGCTATGGCAGAAGAACCCTTCTCACTTGAGCCTGGACCTGTCGAGCGTTGACTCTTATGAACTGGGCGACGGTGGGAGTCAGATGGTGGACAGCCTGCCCAGCACCCCTTCGCCTGTCGAGAACACCAAGACGTTTTCTGGGCATCTTGAGAAAGAGCCAAACGCTTCAGTGGAGGTGGCGTTCCCTGCAGATCTCTCATTATTTGAAATTCGCGAGGTAATATATCTGTCCTGCTTCTGGGCAAACTTTTGTGGTTGGTCCCATCGCCCACCCAGTTTAATTTTAAAAATTACCTTACTTTTCCGTGTATAAGACTAGATTTTTTCCTTTAAAAATTATGCTAAAAAGTGGGGGTTGTCTTATACATGGATAGTGCATAGGTGGACGTTTGATTGGTTGCTGCCGCGGCTGTCAGTGCTATTGGGAGTGTTATTGGTTGCTGCGTCAATGGCTGATGCTGATTGGCTGGCGCTGCGACAATTGGGCGGGCGATTGGCAGCTTCTGCCGGTGAGGGGACAGACGAGAGGTGCATTTTGCGACACATGCGGCTGAGCGATTTTTGGCAATGCAATCCCTCCTTAAAAAAGCTCAATAACCCTGGGTAATCCCCCCCCCACTAAAGCTCAACAACTCTGTGCCATCTCCCCTCATTTTCTTCAATTTGAATCCCCTTATACATGGGAGCGTCTTATACACGGAAAAGTACGGTAATCAAAACTCTTTTACAGTTAAACTTTCTGTTAAAAGAGAGAGAGATAATGCATCTTTATTCAGTTTTGCTCAAAAAATTTCAAGATTTGTGCTTTTCACATGGCTCTGCTGCTGCATAGTAGGCAAATCCAGATGGAGGTCAGCACAAGTTGATTTTCTGCTCTCCCTGAATAGTTCACACTTTTGTGGTTTTCACTGTTCAGTTAATTACCTTTTCCTTTTGTAGTGTATCTTTTAATACGATTGGATGCTACTTTGGAGGCTGGTCAGCTTAAAAAAAAGAGAGAGACCATAATTTCTAAAATAAGTACATAAGCCAGCAGTCCCGGTTCAAAAGGATAAGACTTCTTAGGTACCTATAGTAATAATAATATTATCATTCCTTAAAATACATGATTCTTTCCATAGGCATGTGAAGAAGATCTCATACAATTACTCACCGATGCAATGCTTTGCGTGATGTGGAGAGGCATAGAAAGATCTGACGATGCTGCTTGGGTTGAGAGGGGGCAGGTTTTTTCTGCCCTCACCAAATTGGGGATAGCCAATGAGCTGTTACGGCCAACGGATGAAATAAAACTCAAGTGAGTTTATTTTAAGAATTTTTAAATATATATATTGAGAGGGGGCAGTTTTGTTGTTGTTGTTGTTTAATCGTGTCCGACTCTTCATGACCCCATGGACCAGAGCACACCAGGCACTCCTGTCTTCCACTGCCTCCCGCAGTTTCGTCAGACTTACGTTGGTAGCTTTGAGAACACTGTCCAGCCATCTCATCCTCTGCCGTCCCCTTCTCCTTGTGCCCTCCATCTTTCCCAACATCAGGGTCTTTTCCAGGGAGTCTTCTCTTCTCATGAGGTGGCCAAAGTATTGGAGCCTCAGCTTCAGGATCTGTCCTTCCAGTGAGCACTCAGGGCTGATTTCCTTTAGAATGGATCGGTGTGATGTTCTTGCAGTCCATGGGACTCTCAAGAGTCTCCTCCAGCACCATAATTAAAAAAGCATCCATTCTTCGGCGATCAGCATTCTTGATGGTCCAGCTCTCACTTCCATACATCACTACTGGGAAAACCATAGCTTTAACTATACGGACCTTTGTCGGCAAGGTGATGTCTCTGCTTTTTAAGATGCTGTCTACAGCATAGTAAATAACACAACGTATGCACAACATGTGTCCATAAAAAGCTAAAAGACCAGCTATATCAGCTGATTCTTCCGTGCTAAGCAAAGAGTTGGGAGAGTCTTTGCAACCTGAGAAACAAGGTGTGATTCGTTTTCTTATTCTGTCGCCCATATTGTAATTGGAATACTGTTTCGTGTGTCTGGAATTAACTTCACAGAACCTCTAACTCCTGTTATTATGGTTGCTGTTTTTGGCATCTGCCTGTCTCAGGAGACAATGGAAGAGTCAGACCATTGGAGAGTTAGCATGCCTGCTGTGATATGTTTTATTGCAGTCGGGGCAGATGAAGACGTTATTACTGATATATTATTTACCCACCCTTTGCCCTGAAGCCCCAGGCTGGGTTACAATATTGAAACAAAATGCTAAAAGCAGTTTAAAACGTCCCCCCATAGCAAAAGAAAAAATGGTGGCAGAGCTAGATGCATAACCAGGTCCTTGTTCTCTGAAATTCATAACGTTCGCTTCCTTTGAATAACACGTTTCCTCTTTTAACTTAGCTTGCTAGAGAAGATGCTGGAATGGGCAGTCATGGACAACAGAGACGCTAAATCTCTCCCCGTGTATGCAGAAAATGCCTTCCGGCTCCTGCTTATCGTGCAAGATTTCCTGCAAGCGGAAGGGCTTGTTAATTCAACTCTGTGGACGGAAAAGGTATGAATGAATCTGTAAAAACAAGAGACAAGTTGTCGGGTGGCTGCTGATGCCCTCGCGTCCTGCCTGCAGGCTTCCATAGCCATGCGTCTGGCCACCTTGGAGAACAAAACACTATGAGTATGAAACCTTTGGTCTGATCCGGCACTGCACTTGCTTGTGACATCGGCTGCCATCTTTTAAGTCCAACTTGAAAGTTGAAGCAGTCATTTTAGAAAGGAATGAGCCTCAGTCTGGGTGGATACAGAAAACCATTCATCTACAGTAATCTTCTTTCTGCCACCTGCATATCTGAAAATACAACCTTAGAAAGCATTGTGTAAAATATCTACTGGAAATTACTTTTTCAAAAAGGGTTTCCTGACACTAATATTGTGGTGTTGCAGTTAATTAATCTTCATTAAATTTTAAAACACATGCGTTTTACTCTCAAAACAATATTATACACTTCAAATAAACAAACCAGTACAGCAAAATAAGATTGACAGCCAGTAAAGTACTACATAAAGAAAAAATAAATACATAAATGCAGTTTATACCATATCCAAAACATATCCATCAGGCAGGTAAGTTTGTTATTCATTCTTCTCATTGTTCTTAAAAATATTCATTTGGGAGTATATCCCAAACTCTATATTTTAACTGGAAAAGTTGGGGGTCGTCTTATACGCCCAGTCGTCTTATATGCCGGAAAATACGGTATTTACCGTGGCGTACATAGAACTGCCCAGCGAGCTCATTGTCTGGGACATCTCATACGGTGCCTGCGTTCTTCTTTCCACACACCGCATATTCTTCATTAAGATTTTGCCTCTACGTTTCATAGTTGGTCTAATTTGGGGGGTGGGTGTATTTCTACTGCTCTAGGGAGCGAGTTCATTTTTTTTTTAAAAAAGACACATCTTTGGACTCACACCAACGATATCAATTAGTAAATATATATATTTCAATGCTACTTTAAAACATGATTGGATTCTAAACACATTCTCCGTGGCAGGGATCCCATTTAATACATTAAGAGACAAACCTTGAAGTTTCTACACAGTACTGTAATAAGTAAGAAAAGCAAGTATAGCTGCTGTTTCCCTAGTATATAGGTCTGTCTGTTTGGAAGCTCGATGGCAGCATGCAGGCACAGTCCTTGAACCCTTGCTGGTTTGGGGTTTCTGGGGGAGATGCAATGGTGTTGAGATTCCGGGTGTCTTCCGCTGGTGGTACTCTTGCCCTACTCTGCCTCACTTCCAAATCCACTTGTTCAAATTCATTCGTTCAAATTAGCATGTGTGTGTGTGTGTTCTAATTTTACAGTTTTAAGTTTGGGGGGTTAATTTTTAAAGCAATCCTCCACCCCCACCGATCTACCCGGACACTGAGGTCCAGCGCAGAGGGCCTTCTGGCGGTTTCCTCACTGCGAGAAGCCAAGTTACAGGGAACCAGGCAGAGGGCCTTCTCAGTAGTGGCACCCACCCTGTGGAACGCCCTCCCACCAGATGTCAAAGAGAACAACAACTACCAGACTTTTAGAGGACATCTGAAGGCAGCCCTGTTTAGGGAAGATTTTAATGTTTAATTGTATTTTAATATTTTGTTGGAAGCCGCTCAGAGTGGCTGAGGAAGCCCAGCCAGATGGGTGGGGTATAAATAATAAATTATTATTATTATTATTATTTATTATTATTATTATTTATTATTATTATTATTATTATTATTATCATCATCATCATCATCATCATCATCATCATCATCATCCTGGGTTGCACATTGCTTGGTCTTGCTGTGAATCGAGATATGTATTTGACTGTTCCTCTGCTTTAATGCTTTTTAAAAAACCCATAACGTATCTTCTCCTTCCCCATGATTTCCGATTGGTGTTCCGTATAGCTCTTGGAGGAGCTGGTGACTCTCATGGATACTTTGTCCGTCTGGTACTCTTCTGGCCCAGAGCATGTGAAGTTCTACCAAGTACAAGTCCAGATGCTCCTTGGATTCATTGGACAGGATAATTTGCAGGTTTGTTGCAGTGTGTATTGTATAGCATGCAGCTACTGATGGCGCTGTGGTCTAAACCACTGAGCCTAGGGCTTGCAGATCAGAAGGTTGGCGGTTCAAATCCCCGTTACGGGGTGAGCTCCCGTTGTTCAGTCCCAGCTGCTGCCCACCTAGCAGTTCGAAAGCACGTCAAGTGCAAGTAGATAAATAGGTACCACTCCAGCGGGAAGGTAAACAGCGTTTCCGTGCGCTGCTCTGGTTCACCAGAAGCGGCTTAGTCATGCTGGCCACATGACCCGGAAGCTGTATGCTGGCTCCCTCGGCCAGTAAAGCGAGATGAGCGCCGCAACCCCAGAGTCGTCCGCGACTGGACCTAATGGTCAGGGGTCCCTTTACCTTTACCTTTTACTGCGATGCAGAATAGTCCTAGCAAGATCCAGAGTCTGTATAGTGTGTTGAGAATTAGATTTAATTTGCCATTCTTCTCTGGTAGGGACTTTATTAAACTGTTGAGTTGTGCCGAAATGGCAAAACTGTCCGGAAGGCTCCGAAACCGAAGAAGACCAAAACTTTTAACAAAGAATGCGAAAAATGTATAATTTATCTTGGAGACCACTGCAAGCAGATGAAAACATTAGCAGGATTGCACTGACACTTGTAACGTAGCAAGTATTAGGGAGATAATGGAGATTTTTAAAATATGGACTATTTAAAAATATGCAGTAGTAAAGGTTAACGATAGGACCCATGGAGGGGAAGGTGGGGAGTCCAGGTATTCAGAGGATCTTTAAATGTCGATATGTATAGTTGTGTTGTTATGATTTTATACTGGTAAAATCAAATGAAAATTATTTATATAAAAAAAGAGAATTAGATTTAAAGTGGGGAGGAGTATACAAGTGAGTTTATTGTGATGAGAATAGGCCATTGTGAGCCTCGAATTCCCCCTCCTCCTCCTCCTTCTCCTCCTTCTTCGTCTTCTTTTTTCTGCAAGAAGTTTCTCTTTGTATTTTTGGCTCAAAACTACAGTTCTCTGCGAAGGGACGAAATATTTTGGGGGGGATTTATTTACTTCCATCTGGACGTCGCTACAGGACTTTATACACAAAACCGGCCAGGCACAGGAACAGTTTTTCCCCTTGTGCCATTAAATTGTTAAATTCATAGTTGTGTAGCGCAAGGGGAGGCCAGTTATGGGTGGGGTTTCTTTGCTGTGTCATTGTATTGTGAGTGGAACAGTGTTTGTATAAGGCATGTTTACATTGCAATGTAGCCGAAGCAAAATTCCAAGTATGTTGGAAAATGTACTTGGCCAATAAATTATTCCTATTCCTATTCCTATTCCTATTTGGGAGCACATTGGCTGTCAGGGATCTGCCTCCCCCTGCCAGTCCAGCGCTGAGTGTTTATAGACAGCAGCCGCCTGTTTTGACTACTGACTCATCTGCGAGTGAAACCAGCAGTTCCTCGGGGGAGAAGCAGTTAGCGGCTGGGAGAGAAGGTGTGCCGGGGCTCCAGAGATTGAGTGAGAGGCCTGGCACCACCCAGCAGGCTCGGCCGGAGGGAGAACGGTCAGGGATTACGTAGGAGGGGGAGGAGAAGATTTTGGCTGCCAAGAATGCTGTGTTGGCGCCAAAATCGGAGGGAGGCACTTCCGGATTCTGCTAGTGAGTGAAACAGACATGATAAGATTTAGCTCTGCACTGTATATAATTGAGCACTGATTAAAACAACAAAAGACAGATGGTGTGGCTCTCTTATTGAACAACCGACGAAGGGGGAACCTGACATTGGCTGATGTGGTTCCCCCTCTCTTTCCCTTCCTTTCTCCCTCAGGTTTGTGCGATGGCCGCAGCCAAGCTCAACACCCTCCTTCAGACTAAAGTGCTTGACAACCAACTAGAGTCCTGCTACCTCCTGGGCAGGCTGGAAGGCATTCTGAGCAGATCGATCAAGGAAAAGTCAGAGACGTACTCCTTCCTGATCCCTCTCGTACGGACGCTGGTTTCCAAAATATACGAGCTTCTCTTCATGGGCTTGCACTTGCCTTCCCTGCCTTCGACGAACGGGAGCCCTTCCTTTTTCGAGGACTTCCAGGACTATTGCAACACGGAGGAATGGCAGACTTATATTGCTAAATTTGTAAGTCACAAGGCCCTACTTTCCGCCGTCATTTTTTCTTTCTCCTGCGCAGGAGAGAGGAGGCGCGTTCACTATAACCCTCTTTACCTTTTGTGCACCAGATCATTCCACATATGAAGCAGTACGAACTCAGCACTTTCAGCGACGGCCATGAGCGTATGGCAGTGTTTTGGAAGGATTGTTACGAGGAACTGATGGTCAACATCCATAAACGAGAGCGGGAGCGAGGAGAAAGCAAGCTCAAATTTCAGGTGACGTTTCATTACTTCCCAAGCTGAGCAGACACCGCAAGAGCTCTTCCTACGGGATCATTGCCTGGCCAGGAAGATCCCTGTTTGGTCCAAGGGTGGGGGCGGCAAAAAACCTCCCATGGGTAGTCAACCCTCTAGATGTTGCTGGACTTACAAGCCAATTGACCGCATCTCCCTTCCTCCCTGGCTGTTCTGACTGGGACTGAGGGGGAGGGGGTGTAGTCAAAAACATCTGAAGGGCACAAGGTTGGGGAAGGCTGCCCTAATCTTTGGCACCAAGGCTTGCTGAAGACACATCTTGTTTTCAAGGCTGCTGGCAGATCCGTGAAATCAACTGGATCTCTTTTCCAGCCTTGGGAGTCTTTATTTGGAGAATAACTCAAGGGAATGATTTGCTTCTGCTTGCCTTTTGTTGTTTTGGAGAGTATTAAAACAGCCCCTTGTATAGATGTTTCCATGTCCTTTGACAACCCCACTAGCATTTAGAGTTGTACCTTGGATCCCGAACGCCCTGGAACTCGGACTCCCAAACGCCACAAACCTGGAAGTGATTGTTCCAGTTTGCGAACGTTCTTTTGGAACTCAAACGTGTGACGGGGCTTCCGCAGCTTCCAATTGGCTGCTGGAGCTTCCTGCAGCCAATCAGAAGCCATGCCTTGTCCCATACCGAGATTTTTTTTATCAAAACCCTTTGATTTTTTTGTCCTTCTCGAACGTTGCTGTTAGCTGGTAATATTCTAGCCAATTCACCCCGCTCTGTTTTAGTTCTTCAATTTTTTTCACTTTCGAACAGTCATTTATCTCCTCCACGAGCTCCCTATATGCTAACCAATTATCTTTCATATTATTTCTATGGATAGCCGATGACTCTATGGGTGATAGCCACCAGGGAGTTTTAGTTGTTACTACTGTTTTGTTCCTTTCCCAGACTTCAAATAGGGCCTTCCTCACCAAATGGTTAGTAAAGCCTCTATGTGCTTTTATTTTGTCATGTCCCAAGTAACCATGCCACCCGAAGACTTTGTCCCAGCCCTCCGAATCCAAAACCTCAGTTTCCTTAAGTAGTATCCAGTCTTTCAACCATATCATGTATGCAGCCTCGAAATATATTCTAAAGTCAGGAACCGTGAACCCTCCCCTTTCTCTAGGCTCCGTCAACAGTTTAAATCTGACTCCGAACGTTTTGGAAGTCAAACGGACTTCTGGAACGGATTCCGTTTGACTTCCAAGGTACGACTGCATTTAAATGGTTTAACTTTCTCACCTCCAGGAGTTTTTCGTGGAGCCATTTAACCGACGGGCACGGCAGGAAAACCTGCGTTACAACAGCATGTTGAAGCAGCTGAACAATCAGCACACGGCAACTCTCCGGCAGTGGAGAGCTGCCAAACTCTACCTCACGTGCGAGCAGGGACCCTGGGCTGAAAGGTAGGTGGAGGGTTCCCTTTTCTCTTGCTCCTTCAGGTAGCATTTTGAATCTCTTTGGAACGACTCTTCCCTATCAAACTGGTTAGCTAAATATTCTTTTGATCAGGGGTAGGCAACCTAGGGGTAGGCAGTCACGAAATTAGAAGACGCCTGCTTCTTGGGAGAAAAGCAATGACAAACCTAGACAGCATCTTAAAAAGCAAAGACATCACCTTGCCGACAAAGGTCCGTATAGTTAAAGCTATGGTTTTCCCAGTAGTGATGTATGGAAGTGAGAGCTGGACCATAAAGAAGGCTGATCGGCGAAGAATTGATGCTTTTGAATTATGGTGCTGGAGGAGACTCTTGAGAGTCCCATGGACTGCAAGAAGATCAAACCTATCCATTCTTAAAGAAATCAGCCCTGAGTGCTCATTAGAAGGACAGATCCTGAAGTTGAGGCTCCAGTACTTTGGCCACCTCATGAGAAGAGAAGACTCCCTAGAAAAGACCCTGATGTTGGGAAAGATTGAGGGCACAAGGAGAAGGGGACGACAGAGGACGAGATGGTTGGACAGTGTTCTCGAAGCTACCAACATGAGTCTGACCAAACTGCGAGAGGCAGTGAAGAATAGGCGTGCCTGGCATGCTCTGGTCCATAGGGTCACGAAGAGTCGGACACGACTGAATGACTGAACAACAACAACAGGCAACCTAAGGCCCGCGGGCCGGAGGCGGCCCAATCGCCTTCTCAGTCCGGCCCACAGACGGTCCGGGAATCAGCGTGTTTTTACATGAGTAGAATGTGTCCTTTTATTTAAAATGCATCTCCGGGTTATTTGTGGGGCATAGGGATTCGTTCCCCCCCCCGCAAAAAAATATAGTCCGGCCCACCACATGGTCTGAGGGACGATGGACCGGCCCACGGCTGAAAAAGGTTGCTGACCCCCGCTTTTGATCATATGTGTCTTGTACATTAAGGTTTGGACTACCCATATAAAGTCGTGTGGCTAATTCCTGCGCACACATTCACACACCCCTGAGCTTCAGGATTTTCCTCCCTAGTTCACCCTTTTTGTAGTTCAGTTATGCAAAGAACCATGACCATTCTGGTACTTTTAACATACTGCGAAAGCTAGGGCTTTGATGGATCAATACAAGATCTTGCCGAGAAAATGGGGACAGGGGATGGCATCTAAGGAGAGGTAGATTCTCTTCTCCCTCACTCCACTGAAAATGCCTCTTCTAACATCTGGCCGTGCTTGTCAAAGTTTGGGTCTAAGGGTTTTTAAAAAAAATGTGTTTTGTCTAATTGAGGACAGACTAACCTGCGACCTTCCAAATGCAGTTGATCTCCAGCTCCCATCACCCCCAGCCTGCTTGGCCCATGGTCAAGTAGAATATGTTGTAGTTCAACAACATCTTGGGGTCCACAGATTAGCCACCCTAGAGAATCCTGTCTTCCCTGGAAGAATACAAGCCAAAAAATGATGCTTACCAAAGACTTCTGTGCCCCAAATGCTAGGGAGTTCTCCTGCACAGCTGGGGATCGGAGTAGATTACCTTTGGGGGGAATCCCTCCCTGCGAAACCCATAGAGAAGCAGGTCTTGCACCACTGTTGGCAAATCATTGCTCAGGGTCTTAAGCGGCTGCAGCTTGTTTATGAATTTTTTTTAAAAAGAATTTTTTATTAAGAAAATTTCAAATCCATACAAATTATCAACAATACAATCAATTTGATTCCCCCCCTTTCCCCCTCCCCCCCTTCTGGACTTCCCTCAGCTCTCTGAACTCTTTCGTTAAATCATATTGTTTCTGCATGTTATACAATTGTAAATATCATTTTCCTGTTATTCATATTCATGTTCTACTAATAAAATTTGTGAATGTTTATTCAAAGCCTGCCAATGATTCTAAGTCTCTTTGTTGTTTTTTCAAATAGTTTGTAAAAAAATCCCCATTCTTCCTTAAATTCCCAATTGTCCTTTCCCCGTAATTTATATGCTAATTTTGCCAGTTCCGCATAGTTCATCAATTTTTCTTGCCATTGTTCCTTTGTTGGTGTTTCTTCCTTCTTCTATCCTTATGCTAACAGAACTCTTGCCGCAGTTGTAGCATACATAAATAAATTCTTTAACTTCTTTGGTAAACTTTGTCCTATAATCCTATAATATGTGGTGGGAATGTAGAGAAGTTAAAAAATATTGGGAAATGATTTATAATGAACTGAAAAAAATGTTTAAAATGACTTTTGTGAAAAAGCCGGAAGCTTTTTTATTAGGGCTTGTTTGTGAATTTTGAAATCCGCCTGCAGCGATGTTTGTCTGTGATTTAAAGCTTTTTATTTCTTGTTTATTTTTGTTGGAAACTCTTGTAGCAGTTAAGTTCTGTGTCTGATGCATTATTTTGGGTATATTCCTTTCGCCAGGAAGCTAAATCGTATTCACTGGAAACTTTCAAATGTGGAAAATTACTCACGGATGAGGCTAAAGTTGGTACAAAATTACAATTTCAACTCTCATCAGGAGGCCAGTGCCCTAAGGGATAATCTAGGTGAGATCTAATATCTTTCTCTGAATAAATTTTATTTTTGAATTTTCTATTTTACATAAACAAATGAATCAAATACATAAACATATAATCCCTTCTGACTCCCCCTCTGTAATGATTTCCCCTCTGCATCTCTTTCATAATTCTATTCTTACAAATCCTTTGTAAATCCATAGTTCAAATTATTACTACAAGTTTTCTGTCAATCCTACCAATGTATGCAATTGTTTACAATAGCTTTTCAAATAAATTAGAAACCTTCCCCATTCTTTATTAAAGATCTCCTCTTCCTGGTTTCTGATTCTCCCTGTAAGTTTTGCTATCTCGGCATAGTTCATCAATTTTTTCTAGCGTGTTTTATAAACTCAGGTTTTTTAAATCTTAAAATAGTCTGATTCTGCACTGATCTCCCCCCTCCTCTTCGACTTCAGGAAACTATGTAGTCTAAAATACGCCTGTGCAAATCAGTTTGTTCTCCCCTCCCCATCCCTTGTAATGATTATAACAGTATACTGTAATGGGGACGCAGGTGGCGCTGTGGGTTAAGCCACAGAGCCTAGGGCTTGCCAATCAGAAGGTCGGCAGTTCGAATCCCCACAACGGGGTGAGCTCCCGTTGCTCGGTCCCTGCTCTTGCCCACCTAGCAGTTCGAAAGCACGTCAGAGTGCAAGTAGATAAATAGGTACCATTCCAGCGGGAAGGTAAACGGCATTTCCATGCGCTGCTCTGGTTCGCCAGAAGTGGCTTAGTCATGCTGGCCACATGGCCCGGAAGCTGTACGCCGGCTCCCTCGGCCAATAAAGCGAGATGAGTGCCGCAACCCCAGAGTCAGTCACAACTGGACCTAATGGTCAGGGGTCCCTTTACCTTTACCACTGTAATATGAACAGAAACCATGTGATTTAATAGAACTTTTGTGTGGTTAACTTCGTTCAGCGATATAAGTCTAGCAGAATGCAGTTGACTTTGTAAAATCTCGCTTTATCTCAAAAGGAGTTCAGCAGGCGCCGCCATCGAGCGAGGCTTTGCTTCTGGAGGCTGTGAAGCAAGTGAAAGTCAGCGATATGGAGGATGACATACTTGAATTGCCAGATGATGATCCAGCATCTAATACAAGCATGTATGTAGCAAAGCCTGGTGATCCCGGGGCCGGAATCCAAAGAACTGCTTTGTTCTTGCCCAAGGGTGCAGTAGGAATTTCAATATGGATTTGATTTGAGTTGCAGATGGCCATGCCATTGTCACAGTTACTCCCCCCCCTCCAAGTCCCCTCTGTTTTCAGAAGTTATTTTACATGAGGAAGCTGCTTTCAAGAATCACAAACCCAGAGGTTGAGCAGAACTAATTTTGCAGGTCTTTCGGATGCCAGAGCAAATGTCTCTCCGGAAAAGAATGGTTGGGTCTCTTGTGCCCAGTTGAATTGTAAATAAAAAGGTCCACTCTGTATTGTTGTTGTAATCTACATACAGTGGACCCTCGACTTACGAAGGTAATCCGTTCCGACGGGACCGTCGGATGTCGAAAAAATCGTAAGTCGAGTCCCCATAGGAATGCATTGGGGAGAAAAAATTCGTAGGTTGAAAAAAACCCATCTAAACTTCGGGAGTCGAGGAAACCCTATCTAAAACGGCCGCGACTTCCTTTCGGAAGTCGAAAAAATTGGTAGCCGCGCGGCCGCTTTGATCCCTCGTAACTCGAAAAATATGGAAGTCGGGTCACTCGTAAGTCGAGGGATCACTGTATATAAAATCGTTCAAGTTGGATGTTTGTTAACGATCGCCTTTCTCCGTAACCCCTTGATCGATTCCGTTCAAATTTGGACACAACGTTCCATGCCCATATGGGAGTGATCATATGTACTTACATTGCACAAATACCACACCTTTCCCAGGTAAAAATTTGATTTTGTGCAAAAAAAATATAGCGCCCTCCAGTGGATGTTAAACAGCATAGCACAACACATGCTTTCTCTTTCATAGTGTATCTTACTTTTGCATTTCACCAAATCAGCCACAGCAAGGCGTGGCCCAGTCAGCTAGTTAAAAATGTGACTTAAGCTGGTCAGTCCAGCGTTTTAAAGATTCTTTTATGCATAATAAAATTGCTGTGCAATTTTTTCTAAAATATTGTTAGGGGAGAGCGCAAAGAGAGCTATGGGTGGGGGGAATACGGAGTTGCATCTTCTGGAGCTCACCATCAATTCAAGCCTGTCATTTTGGTGTTCCTGTTGCAGGGATGAAAAGGAAGAACAGAGCCAGAAAGAAAAATTTGTGCTCTCTGAAGACTGCGAACTTATTACAATAATTAATGTCATCCCCGGGAGGCTGGAGGTCACTACCCAGCACATTTACTTCTACGATGGCAGCATTGAAAAAGAGGAAGGTGAGGCCTACAGTGTAACAACAGTGAACATTGTGTGGACAGTTTTGCTCTACACACTTTAATTTTGGAATTAATTCTGTTTGCAGGGGGGGGGGATAAAAGCTTGTCAACTTAGGATTCGGTACAGATGAAATCAGGCTGCAAATTTGCATTACCTAGGGGATAAATACGGGTGATTGCCAAGCCTTACGTTAGGTAATGAAGCGTCAGTTGGGAGTTATTTCTCCAACTCATGTACCATCTTACCTATCATCCCTTTCTATTGCCAGTCATCGTTTTGCCTTTATCAAAGCACGTTTTAATGTTTTCCCTTCGAATTCCCTTTTTCATAGATTTTCTAGGGGCCAAGTCTCGGTTTTATGTTCCTTTGATAATAGATCGATCGAAACACTTCACCATATAGTATTTATATGTCCTTTATATTGTGTTGTCCGGAAGAACTTACTGTTACCATTAATCCACAAGTTGCCTGGGCACCCGGCAGATTTTCGCCTGGCCTTCTTATTGCAAGATACAGATCAGCATGTAACTTTACAAATGGTTATATGCTCGCTCAACATATTTCACAACAATGACCTGAGTTCTTTTTTTTCCAGGTATAGGTTTTGATTTCAAATGGCCTCTTTCTCAGATTCGAGAGATTCATTTGCGTCGCTATAACTTGAGGAGGTCTGCTTTGGAGATCTTCTTTGTTGACCAGACCAATTACTTCCTGAACTTTAAAAAGGAGGTATGTCTTCTTAAAGGGTGAAATTCGTAACAAGGTGACCTCTGGCAGTTGCCGCATGGTAAAAATATGAACAGGGTCAACTCAGCTGTACAATGTAAACATTCCTGACTGGTTGAGGATATCCTGCACTATTTGTTGACTTGCCCTTTATATATAGTGCCCAGAGAATTTTTTTCATCACAAAAATCCAGCTCTTTGAAAAAAGTAACTATAAACCTACTGAAATCTGCATTCCGTCATAGCATAAGAGAGTAAAGATTTGTCTATTTGTGTAACTTTTTTTTTTTACTCTGAATGTTTGAGAATCACTTTTGTGATGTACATAATTCTTTGATAAAGTGCTAAAGGGGAAATCAAAGGCGTGATTTTATTGTTAAGCTGTTAAATTGGCTGCGAAATAGCAGGCTTCTAAAGCAAATTCATTGCTCTTGAGAAAGGCAATTGTGTAACCAGACATAAAAGATTAATGGGCAATATTCAACATTAGACAAATTCAGACTGAACCCATTGAAATCGATGGACTTGGGTAACTAGTCCACTGATTTCAATGGATTTGCTCTGAGTATGACTTAGTTGGATTGAGTAGACGTAAAAGGTTATTTTTCTAGAAAGCAGGAGGGATAATATTGGATTCAACAGTCATTAAATTCATGTGTGGGGTGGGAGGAAACAGTAAGGGAAAAATTATATTCTTTCCAGAATGCTTATTTGGAATTTTATTGGATTAATTATTCTAGTGTACTTTCTTATAGGCAAGAAATAAAGTGTACAGCCGAATTCTGTCTCTGTGTTCTCCAAATATTAGTGGGACAAGATCTCCACAAGAATTATTTAAAGCATCTGGACTGACCCAGGTAGGAAGATGTTGCCAGGAATGGCTTGGAAATTTTTTGTTTTTAATTATTGTTCTGTAGTAGGGTAGAACCTGGGTAGCTTCCTCCTGCCCTTTTAAAAAGCCCGGAACCTAACTGTTCTCTCTCTCAGTAATTTCCTAGCTTCAGAACTCAGGAAAAATCCCATATTTTTTTTATATCGGGGATGGGGAACCTGTGGCCTTCCGTTGGCCGCTGGACTACAGCTCCCATAAGCCCTGAACACTGGCTGTGCTTTGGGGGCTGATGGGAATTTTAGTCCAACAAATCGCTGGCAGGTCACGGGTTCCTCATCCCTGCTTTATATAACACCCCCAATAGTCTGCTCTGCTGACATAATAATACTTTTTGCAAACCACTTTTGAGTTGTAATGTGCTATAAAAATATGTAAAATAAATATACAAAAGGCAAACACCACCTCTTTGTGTTCTGATCCCTCTGTTAAGAAAAGCCTGTTGGTGAAGTATAATAATAATATAATAATAATTTATTATTTGTACCCCGCCCACTCTGGGCGGCTTCCAGCAAACATTAAAATACATTAACACATCACAGATTAAAAACTTCCCTGAACAGGGCTGCCTTCAGGTGTTTTCTAAATGTCATGTAGTTGTTTATCGCTTTGACCTCTGATGGGAGGGCGTTCCACAGGGCGGGCGCCACTACCGAGAAGGCCCTCTGCCTGGTTCCCTATAGCTTTGCTTCTCGTAGTGAGGGAACCGCCAGAAGGCCCTCGGCGCTGGATCTCAGTATCCAGGCTGAACAGTGGGGGTGGAGACGTTCCTTCAGGTATACAGGACCGAGGCCGTTTAGGGCTTTAAAGGTCAGCACCAACACTTTGAATTGTGCTCGGAAACGTACTGGGAGCCAATGTAGATCTCTCAGGACCGGTGTTATGTGGTCCCGGCTTGTATAATACAATAAGCCCTAATTTGTGGTGTGCATTTCCAGATATGGCTGGGTTTTTCCATTCTGCTGATGTTTGGTTAGCCACATCAGACACAAATGTCTGGTTTGTGCATGCCCATAGCCCATTGCCCATAAACATGACAGAGAAGCTTCCACATGAACGTTATCGGTTAATCACTTGTAGGAGGACCAGTGTCTCTTTCTTAGAAATTTCTAATGCACTTCCTAGAACCAGGAATGCCCAGGGTTCCCTCGAGGAAAGCCATCACTGTCAAACGCTAACACAGGCTTCCTCAACCTCGGCCCACCAGATGTTTTTGGCCTACAACTCCCATGATCCCTAGCTAGCAGGACCAGTGGTCAGGGATGATGGAAATTGTAGTCTCAAAACATCTGGAGGGCCAAGGTTGAGGAAGCCTACTCCAGATAGGCTTGAACACACGCCTACTCCAGATGTCCGGTAGCGGTGCAGAACCGGAAGGAATGCCAACTAAAGCCTTGTGGTTTTGTTTACAACTTTAAGAGACTTTGAGCCATTGGGTTAGGGTGGAATAAAAGTCTAAAATAAACATGAAAACTTGAATTTCCCCCTTTCTCCCTTAATTTTGTCACCTGAAGATATGTTGTGATGCTCGTTAATAGCTTTGATTTTTCGTTTTCTTTTATTTGTAGAAATGGGTGAACAGAGAGATATCAAACTTTGACTACCTCATTCAATTAAACACAATGGCAGGACGAACCTATAATGACCTTGCACAGTATCCTGTAGTAAGTTTCCTCCCCATCCAGCTCCCAGTGTATTCTTTTCAGACTAGAATTCAGTATTTACATTTGGGGGGAAGAGATGTGAGATCTGACACCTGTTTGTCTTCCCCATTCAAGTTTCCATGGATCCTACAGGATTATACGTCAGAAGAATTGGATCTCAATAACCCGGCTGTGTTCAGGGATCTGTCCAAGCCCATTGGCGTGGCAAATGAAAAGAACGCCAAGGCCGTACTGGAAAGGTACTGTATTTCATTTAAAACGACCAAAGTATTTAGTTAAATTTGCATTCTTATTGGGGTGGGTTTTTTTGGGGGGGGAGCTCTTAGTATGTTTACCTTCCTATTCTGTGTTCCATTTGATAATAATCCTGTTGATTCAAATGGTGGTACAGAAATTCATGGGAGCTAAACGTACGTGGGAATCGATAGATGCGAGTTGAGTTGTTAACAGCATTTTGAGACACATGTGGCCCAAACCAGCAAGGAAGGAAGCAATACTTGAAGCTATGGGCAGGGCGGTGGGGGTGGGGAGAGCAAGAATAGCTATACAGTGGAACCTCGGAACAATTTGGAACCCAAACGCCAAAAACCTGGGAGTGAATGCTTCCAGCCCAATCAGACTGCTGCATTCTGTATCCTATTGTTCTAGGCCCAATCAGACTGCTGCATTCTGTATCCTATTGTTCTAGGACCAATCAGACTGCTGCATTCTGAATCCTATTGTTCTAGGCCCAATCAGACTGCTGCATTCTGAATCCTATTGTTCTAGGACCAATCAGACTGCTGCATTCTGGATCCTATTGTTCTAGGACCAATCAGACTGCTGCATTCTGGATCCTATTCAGCTCAGTACATAACATGCTCTGTATTCCCCCCCCCCCATGTTCTAAAGTGAGCATAGTTGCAACACCTTGTGATAATGCTGTTTCCCAAACATTTTTGGAGGAATAGTGTTTTTAATATCACAGGTGCTAACCGGTAACAGAATAACACCTTGGGGGTGGGGGATATCCTGAAGTGTTCATATACCAGCAATCAGCATTTGATTCAATTGGTGAGCGAATTCAGCTATGGAACCCCTATTCTCTCTCTCTCTCTCTCTCTCTCTCTCTCTCTCTCCCTCTCTCTCTCTTTTTCTCAAAGATATGAGAACTTTGAAGATCCACTTGGAATTGTCGACAAGTTCCACTACGGCACTCACTATTCCAACGCAGCTGGAGTCATGCATTACCTCATCCGGGTAGAGCCTTTTACCACATTGCATATCCAGCTTCAGAGTGGCAGGTATGAGTCTGACATGAATCAGTCGGAAACATCTCCATCCTTGCTGTTAAGGATGAACCCTCCTCTCTCTGGAAAGCACATGTCTCTGGCAGATTTTCTCATGGAATTCTACTCAGTATTGATCCAGAGTAGATTCCAATGTGTAGTTAGCGGAGTAACGACTTTAACACGTTGCAGGATTCCCCCAAAATAGTCCAGAGGCAATTAATATTTCATCCAGCAGAGCTTTACTGCTACTGAAGGCAAGTGAGCATAATGGTCATGAATTCAATACATTCAGGATTGGCACTGTCCATAGGAAATCCAGTTGCAGCAGACTTAACTGTCAGGGGTACCTTTACCTTTACCTATAGGTTTAAGTCCAGTTGCGGACGACTCTGGGGTTGTGGCGCTCATCTCGCTCTATAGGCTGAGGGAGCTGGCACTTGTCCGCAGACAGCTTCCGGGTCATGTGGCCAGCATGACTAAGCCGCTTCTGGCAAACCAGAGCAGTGCACGGAAACGTCGTTTACCTTCCCGCCGGAGCGGTACCTATTTATCTACTTGCACTTTGACGTGCTTTCGAACTGCTAGGTGGGCAGGAGCTGGGACTGAACAACGGGAGCTCACCCCATCGCGGGGATTCGAACCGCCAACCTTCCGATCGGCAAGCTCTAGGCTCTGTGGTTTAGACCACAGCGCCACCCGCGTCTTGAGCTACAGGGTGGCAATTTCAAAAGTCTGTATAAGGGCTTGGACACCATTGTTCTGGGTTCCTCTCCTCCCTCCCTGCGTGGGGTGAGTGGGGGCCCCTGTTGCAACAGTTCAATAAAGATCAGGCTTACTAGCTGCTTTGCTTCCCAGTATTCTCTGGTTGGCCTCTGTTATTTCCTCCTACCGATAGAGAACCCACATAAAGACTCTATACGGGCTCTTGGGTACCCCATAAGGGAAAAGGAGCAGTTCATTCTTATAACAATTTCATAGCACAGTTGCGGACCACGTGATGGTAGGATTGGGCCATTTAAGCTGTCAAAGGAATGCAGACATCTGTGCTGTTTAAGCGGAATCTCGGCGTTTGCATTGATAGTATCCCTCCTTATGCCTTGGATTGCGTTCAGAGATTTCTCAGGACGCATGTCCCATGCACTCTCTAACCCACAGATTTGACTGTGCGGATCGGCAGTTCCATTCCATTCCTGCTACCTGGCAAGCTCTCATGGAGAACCCCAACGATGTGAAAGAGCTAATCCCAGAATTCTTCTACTTTCCAGAGTTCTTGGAGAATCAAAATAGTAAGTAGTGGAATGTTTTTCTTGCTGTGCGTTTTCCCTGAGGAGAAGCTGCCTGGTTATAGTTAAGTATTCTAAGTAAATAATGATCATCATAATAATAATTTATTATTTATACCCCGCCCATCTGGCTGGGTTTCCCCAGCCACTCTGGGCGGCTTCCAGCAAACATTAAAATACAACAATCTATTAAACATTAAAAGCTTCCCTAAACAGGGCTGCCTTCAGATGTCTTCTAAAGGTCTGGTAGTTGTTGTTCTCTTTGACATCTGGTGGGAGGGCGTTCCACAGGGCGGGCGCCACTACCGAGAAGGCCCTCTGCCTGGTTCCCTGTAACTTGGCTTCTCGTAGTGAGGGAACCACCAGAAGGCCCTCGGCACTGGACCTCAGTGTCCGGGCTGAATGATGGGGGTGGAGACGCTCCTTCAGGTATACTGGACCGAAGCCATTTAGGGCTTTAAAGGTCAGCACCAACACTTTGAATTGTGCTCGGAAACGTACTGGCTGAAAGTGCTTGGTTGAAATTATGATCCCCTAGAAATAGAAATTCAGATATAGCTAATAAACATGGGAGTTGTTTTTAGCCAGATTATTAGTTTTTTAATGTCTCCCAGAGGTGGGGAAACTGATGCCTAGCAGGTGGTGTTGGAATTCCAGCTCCCAGCTCCCTCATCCCTGATATATTCTGTTGTATAACTGTTTCTGAAATCCATTTCTGAGGCAAAGTAATCATTTACCTAAGCAGCGTTTTTTGTTTTTTGTTTGTCCTCTCACCTCCCTTCCATATTAAACTCCTGATAAATGCTTCGTTTGTTTTGCACGGTTAATAGCAACCTAATTGTCTTAATTGCTGCTCTACAGATTTCAGCTTGGGTCAGCTGCAGATCTCGAAAGAAGTCGTGAATGATGTTCTCCTCCCGAAATGGGCCCAGTCACCAGAGGACTTCATTTTTAAACACAGGAAAGCTTTGGTGAGTTATTTATTGCCCTCTGGGTTCAGCGGAGTGTCAAAAATGCATATAGCACACGCTGCCCGCAAGACTTAAGCTGTACGTTTTGTTGCTACCGTTTGATTTGCATGTACAATACTTCACAGCGGCCTTCGCCGCCACTTTTCCTGCGAGTGCTGAAACCCGTTCTCTGTCTGTCCTAGGAGTCGGAGTACGTCTCTGCTCATCTCCATGAGTGGATCGATCTGATTTTTGGCTACAAACAGAGAGGACCAGCTGCGGTGGAGGCCCTGAATGTGTTTTATTACTGTACTTATGAAGGTACCAAGCTATATGTTACTCTTATATCATCATATAACGTGGGAAGGAGTTAAATGTGATTTACATGGCAAAGTTATTGCACCTTGCTGATTTCTGCCTCATAGCATTCTATGGCTAATTCCCATTGAGCTGGCAACATCGAGGTACCGCCGGGGGGGGGGGCAAAGTGTTAGGAAAACATTCTTTAAGAAACAGATAAAAGTTCCTGGAAGCTTTAAAGAGGGTTCCAGAATTTCCTTTAGTGTGTAGGAGTGACACTCTGGGCTTTACTGGTGTCAGCTGGAGGGGCAAATAAAGGGAGGAAGTTGCAGGCTGCAATTTCCGCACGAGGAAAGCACACAAGTGCGTGCGCGCGCGCACACACACACACACACACACTGTCAGCACGCACGCTGACAACAAGGTTGGAAGTAAGACAATGTGTGCTGCTGATGTTGGAGATACATTCCCCGTGTCTGCAGTCGTGGGATTGTTGTCTATCACATGACGGTATGTGTTTTCATTCCACATAGTGGGAAGTGACGGAGACAGGGTGTTTGTGTTACTGTGTTCCGTGAAGTGGGACTATTGTCCTTTGTTCTTTCTCTTTGCTGTTTGATGCTAGAGAGAGAGGGAGCCATGTTGCAGTGCTCCATGTGTGTTTATATGTAAATACAGTGGACGCTCGGGTTGCGAACGCGATCTGTGCGGGAGGCGCGTTCGCAACCCGCAGCGTTCGCAACCCGTGCCGCTGCGCCTGCACACGCGCGTGATGCAATTCGGCGCTTCTGCGCATGCATGAGCGCCAAATCCCGGAAGTAACCCGTTCCGTTACTTTTGGGTTCGGCGCGGTGCACAGCACGAAATCGCGCAACCTGAAGCGGCCGTAACCCGAGGTATGACTGTAAAGTAGAGTAGCCAAAATGCTGAGTTGCTGAGGTCTGTTTACACATGCTGTGAAGACTCTGTGGATCCCTAAATGTGCCGATGCTTCTTGGTATCAGTCGCTGTGATGTTCGGGCAGAAGAAAGCTTTTGAAGCTCCTGAACGAACTTCCAGGAGGGAGAGAACATGCCAGCTGGGCATGTGTCTCTGCCAGGGTCCTACACGAGAGTAGGACGCTCCTGCTAACAGCTGATACTGTGGGTTTTGCTGTGTCAGGATTGTTAATTACTGGACTGAGATTATACCATGTTGGAGAGATAAAGAAGGAACGTAAATAGCTTGTGTATAATAGTAACAGAAATGCTTGTGCAACCAGTCAAGCAATAAAGAAGCTCTTGACTGAAGAATTGGAGTATGACTCCTGCTCTTATCTTCTGCCTCCGTGGAAAACTCTGCTACAAACGGTAAGAAGGGGTTTTACTGAGGTGCCACCACATAAGCAGAAAAGCGTGGCAGAAGTGTGTGGGGCGGTAGGTAACCTCTAATACAAAGGTCTCCATCATGGAAACAGCTGCAAAGGAGGCAGCAACTACATGCCTCCCAGGAACAGATAAATTAGGTGAAAGACCTTGTGCCTAAATTGTGTAATTAAATGAATGGGGTGTCCTGTGCTGATTTGTTTACTGTCCTCCCAGGAGCTGTAGATCTTGATGCCTTGACCGACGAGAAAGAAAGGAAAGCTTTAGAGGGGATGATTAATAATTTTGGACAAACACCTTGTCAGCTACTCAAGGTAAGTCCTTTGGCAGCAATAGAGAACACAAGTTTGCTATCCAGTGCTATCCTGCACTGAAACACTACTTTTGGATATGCTGCGAGTGGAGGGGAAGAGAGGGGAAGAATATATTGGTTCTGGTGTGTGTGTGTGTGTGTGTGTGTGTGTGTGGTCCAAAGGCACACAAGGCCGCTGTCTTGTCGAAATTAAGTTGGTATGGGTCAGTGCCTGGGACCCACACGCACACCAACTTGAATTCCACGGTGGGAGAAGTGTGGGCTGTAAATGTAGAAAAACAAATAAATATGCAGAGTTGCCTGACAGCCCAGTTCTGATTTTAACTGTGGTATCTGTATGTAACTCTCTTAAGTATTTTAAAAAGTCGTCTGTCAATATCTGTTTCGTGTAGTTTTTGCCAAAATTTATCTCTACAAATTGAGTTGAACTCAGATGTAAGATCTACGAAAGCCACAAAAAGCTTACTCTTATGTGCCTTTGCATACTTGTCGATCATTGTCTGTAGCACCATACAATGCCCTATTGTGCTATGACCCTTTCTAAACCCTAATATGCAGAGTTGAAAACTTAAATTTGGCTAGAGAGCCCCGTGTGAATATATGTGTTTCGCCCTGCCATCCTGTACTGGATTTACTAAGTTGTTCGCCTAGTTATTCCTTGCGAAATGCGCTTGCCCGATAATTGTGCATGGTTAGGCATGCCTAAATTCCTAGTAACTTCGTTGCCAGGTTTGAAGAAGGCTCCTACAATTGAGACTTTCCTTGTTATTTATGTTTTACCCAGGAGCCACATCCTGCGAGGCTGTCTGCGGTGGAAGTGGTGCAGAAGCAGACCAGAAATGAAAACGCCGCGTTTCACCTGTTCCAACATCTCCCTGAACTGAAGTCATTCTTCATTGAGGTAACATCTTGACAACATTGCACACACATGAATTTGATACCAGCAACCTAGGAGAGAGTCTCTCTTTGGAGCATGTTTTTCTCGTTGCAAGGCTTATGTTACCGATTTGTGATGCGTGCAATGTATTCAAAAGGCTAGGACTGGTCTCTTATAAGATTGGCTTGGGGCCGGTGGAGGCAACGTTCCCTGCCACTGTTCCACAATATCTATGAGCGCGAGTCCTGACCGTGCTTCACCCACCGTGCCTTATTGCAAGGCGATTAACAGTGCAATGATTCTTCAACATCAATTTTGTTGGACTGGTCATCTTGTGTGGATGCCTGATTATCGTCTTCCAAAGCAACTACTCTATTCCGAACTTTAAAATGTAAAGCGTAATGCTGGTGGTCAACAAAAGAGGTTTAAAGACACTCTCAAGGCAAATCTAAAAAAAAATATGTAGTATAAACACAGAGAACTGGGAAACACTGGCCTGCGAGCGCTCCAGTTGGAGAACAGCCTTTACCAAAGGTGTCATGGGCTTTGAAGACACTCAGACTCCAGATGAAAGTTAGAAACGTGCTAAGAAGAGGGCACGCTTGGCAAACCCTCACCATGATCAACTCCCGCCTGGAAACCAATGTCCCCACTGTGGAAGGGCATGTGGATCCGGAATTGGCCTCCACAGTCACTTACGGACTCACTGTTAAAACTAGGCATAGGCAAACTCGGCCCTCCAGATGTTTTGGGACTACATCTCCCATCATCCCTAGCTAACAGGACCAATGGTCAGGGATGATGGGAATTGTAGTCTCAAAACATCTGGAGGGCCGAGTTTGCCTATGCCTGGTTAAAACCATGTTCATGGAAGACAATCTTATTCGGCTACAAGTGGTCACCAAAGAAGAAGATACCCAGTCATTATCTCATATGCACATATCTGGGATGGAGTGGCAAGGAGAATTAACATTGCTGAGGAGTGTACCTTTCCTACACTTCCTTGCCCTGTGCCTTTAGGGTACATGAGCCCAAGACACTGGTTTTTGACTGGTGGGTCAGAAACCTGCAGCCGGACTCCCAACTCCCATCATCCCCAGCCAGCATGACCCCATTGGCGATGATGGGAGTTGTAGTCCAGCAGTATCTGCAGGGCAGCCGATTTCCCATCCCAGCCATTACTGGGATGCAGCCTGACCCAAAGTAGATCTCAACGGCAACCCTACAAGCGGAAGGGGCGGGGGGAAATGAGGGCGTGGATCCCCAAATGCATGGTTGGGCTAAAGGTTGACCCTTGCTCTAAAAATGTTGGACACTGCTGTACCAAGAGGATTTGCGTGACTTGTTGATATCATGGGGAGCTTTGCCAAATGCTGTCTGCCCAATCTCATCCAACTTGGCCAACTGGAATTATTTTTTCACCCACCCACTCCTCTCTCTTAGGGGATCAGCGATGGGATACCTGTTGTTAAGTCCATTGTCCCCAGGAATCAGTCACGTTCTTTCATGTCACAAGGGAGTCCAGAGATTTTGGTGAGTAGGATGTGCTGAAGAGTGTGTTGTTGTTGTTTGGAATTATCAACTGAGCTCAATAGCGATCTGTATGCTATTGAGCCTTAAACGGCTCAGGACCGCAATACCTCAAGAACAGCCTCTTTCCATACGAACCTACCCAGACCCTGATATCATCTTCTGAGGCCCTCCTTCGTGTGCCGCCTCCTCAAGAGGTTCGGAAGGGGCAACACAAGAACGGGGCCTTCTCTGCAGTGGCTCCCCGTCTGTGGAATGCTGTCCCCAGGGAAGTTCACCTTCATTATACACCGTTAGGCACCAGGCAAAAACGTTCCTTTTTAACCAGGCCTTTGGTTGATCTGATTTACATCCTATGTCCTTTTAAAATGTGTTTTTTTGGGGGGGCGCTATTCGGTTGTTGTTTTTATTTTTATTATGTATTTTGTGCTTTTATATCTTGATTTTATTCTGTGAACTGCCCTAAGACCCCCGGGTATAGGGCGGTATATAAATTCAATAAATAATAATAATGATGATGATGATGCTGTTGCCCTGTATAACTGTGAAAAACCACAGGCTGTAACTTGGAGTGTTATCATTTCTACTGAGCTTATTTTGCCCTGGTCTGAAGCACTTCCACTCTCTTCAAGTAGATGAGATTATTATTGCAGTGCCTAGTAAATGGGAATAAAGATGCATCTCTACCCTCGTATCATCATCATCATCATTATTACTGCTACTACTACTACAATCTAAACAAAGGGGGAGTAGGGGGGAAAGAAGAGAAGGAAAATCAGCTGTGCTCCTCCTTGATATTGATTGTTGTATAAATGTAGCTAATTAGACGCACTGCTTTAATCATTGATAGTTTCTCTGCTTTCTCTCAATGCACGTTCTTCTGAAGGTAACCGTAAGTCAGAACTGCATCATTGGAACTCATGGGTGGCTGCCTTATGACAGAAATATCTCCAACTATTTCACTTTCCTGAGAGATCAAACTGTGACAAATCCCAAGTGAGTAAAATAAGAATAAAGATCAATTTCTGGTCTTTATCGTGCCATGATTCAGGAGGACTTTCGTCAGATGTCTGAAGTGTTATCCTTGGTTGTAAACAACACAGATGTACTTATGGAGGGCAAAAAATGTGCATTAAAAGCTGGTGTTGTGCAGTAGTTAGAACATGGGCCATAATCTCTCAAAGCCTTGACTCAGATCTATGCTCAGCTGTGAAACTCGCCAGCTTTGAATATATTTGAGTGGTTCAGACATAATGCCAAGCCATGTGGATAAGCAACGTGAAGCCTTGGGACCACACCTTCTGTTATTCTTCCCACTCCCAATAATGGTTTGAGGCAAACCAGAGTTTCCATTTTGTCTGAGCCAGCAAACTATGGCCAGCTCTTCGTGGTCACCTTTATCTTAGTCACTTTGATAAGAGAGTCACATCTTGCTACCTGCCATACTAATAGGCCTTTAGCTAGTATGAGAATAATAATGCTCATTGCTGAGATTAAATATACGCAGTGAGCTTTGGGAAATTCGATAAATTACGAATTGCTTCTCTGTCTTTTGCATAACTTTATTTTGTTTTCTGTATTTGTGCGGGTGAGTTTAATGAACTTATATTTATCTTGAAATTAGGTTGCTTGGGCTGAGCATTGCAGGGTAAAGGTAAAGGGACCCCTGACCATTAGGTCCAGTCGTGTCCGACTCTGGGGTTGCAGCGCTCATCTCGCATTACTGGCCAAGGGAGCCGGCGTACAGCTTCCAGGTCATGTGGCCAGCATGACAAAGCCGCTTCTGGCGAACCAGAGCAGCGCACGGAAACGCCGTTTACCTTCCTGCTGCAGCGGTTCCTATTTATCTGCTTGCACTTTGAGGTGCTTTCGAACTGCTAGGTTGGCAGGAGCTAGGACCGAGCAACGGGAGCTCACCCTGTCGCAGGGATTCGAACCGCCGACCTTCTGATCAGCAAGCCCTGGGCTCTGCGGTTTAACCCACAGCGCCACCTGGGTCCCTTTGCATTGCAGGTAGCGGAAATTAATGCCTTTGAGCAGGAAACAAAGACCTTAACGTAACCAATTGTTTGCAGAACACAACGAAGTGTGAGTGGTCCTTTTGCGCCAGGACTGGAGATCACACCCAAGTTGTTTGTAGCATCTCACGACGCAAAGCTGCTATTTAGTGGAGGCCATTGGGACAACAGCATCAGAGTGACATCACTCACGAAGGGAAAATTGATGGCACAGCATATTAGGCACATGGGTAAGTCATTTCTGATATCGGGGGGTAGGGGTGGGAGAGGGAGAGATGGGTACTTCAGTATGTTGCTTTGATCAATTAGCAAGAGTCATGCACAAACTAGAAATGCAAAAGGAAGTCCCTTAAGGAATGGATTCCCCCTCACACACACACCCCCGGCGCAGAGAATTAGAGCTATCTCTGCTGCTTTGGTGCAATGGTAGTTCTGCCAAACTTTGGTCCTTAGCTGTTTTTGGACTACAATTTCCATCATCCCTGACCATTGGTCCTGCTAGCTAGGGATCATGGGAGTTGTAGTCCAAAAGCAGCTGGAGACCCAAGTTTGGGAAACCCTGCTGTAAAGGATAAGTCAGTGTTTACTGCATTGTCTGAAACCTTTTCCATGTGTTGGTGGGAGAATACACCTCATTCCCACATAATAGTCAAGAAGCATAACGCTCTTTCTAATAATAATAATAATAATAATAATAATAATAATAATAATAATAATATAAAACAATGATTAAAAATGACTTTAAAAAGCTTAAAAACAGCATAAAATACAACATAAATGTAGCATCACCAGGGCTAACTGGCCAAGTTAGTCCTACTAGGGCCAGCAGGAGACCAGGGAAGAATTTAAATGTGAGGTCTCAGAAGGGTTCCTTCATAGAAAAAGGGAAGGGGAAAAGGAATGAAGGATCAGGTTCAGGCTAAATTGAAGGCCAGGCGGAATAGCTCTGTATTGCAGGCCCTGCGGAAGGAGATCAAGTCCTGCAGGGCCCTAGTTTCATGGGACAGAGCATTCCACCAGTTCGGAGCCATCACTGAAAAGGCCCTGGCCCTGGTGGAGGATAATCTTCCCAAAGTGATCCTGCTAATCTCATTGGATGATTCAGAGCCCAGATAACCCACCAAGGCATTGGTCTCCCTGTCTTCTCCCCCCCCCCCCATTTAGTTTTATTAATTTTCCAAATTATTACAAATCAAATCAAACCAAATTAAATTAATTTAATACAATTTAATACAATACAATAATATTAATACAATAATACAATCAGGTTCCCCACTCCTGTTCCATCATCATTTCCACTCCTGATCATCATCAGTTCCTCGGATAGCGACATCATTTCTTATTTCGAGTCCGGCTGACACCCTTCACTTGCCGTTAAACCATTCTTCCAGCTGGCTGCTTTGCAGCGTAGAACCATGCACCTGTTTTTGCAGAAGCTGGCACGCCGCAGTCTCTTTTAAATTGCATTTTTAAAAATTGGGTAACGTATCTTGCCGTCCTCAGCTAATCGCTTTCCTTCTCTGTTCAGATATAGTGACATGCTTGGCTATGGATTTCTGCGGGATCCATTTAATTTCGGGCTCGAGGGACACCACTTGTATGATATGGCAAGTTGTTCAGCAGGTAAGTTAGCTTTCGCAGGTCCATGAAGGCAACCTGGCGTTGGTTTTGGAAGCAGCAAGGGGGGGGGGGGAGAAGTGTTGTGACCTTGAGGTGTGATCGTCTTAAGAGCCAACTCATGCTTTCTGTGGTTGCGGAATTATGGGAAAATGTGCAAAATGTACAGCAGCAACTTGGGGATCTGCGATGGACGTCTGCCAGCAAGCCGTAGGCTCTGGTGCCTGAAAGCTCATGTTAAGATGCCAAAAAAAACCTCTCTCTTAAGATTGGCTGTTAACTCCTCGGAGCATTCTGCTGCACATTGAAGGTGCACATCTCTTGTTCACACTGTTGATGTTCCCTGCAAGGAACAAGCAATTGTAAATGTGACAAAATGTTGCCCGCTGCCCTATATTTCAAATTGGGTCTGAAGGATCCCTTAAGGAGCGTGAGTCACAGTTCCTTCGTTTATTTTTATTCAAGATTCCGATATTCCCTTCTCTCTCCAGCCTCAAGGAAGTCAACAGAGAAACAGTCACAGAAAGCAACGTATCATTTATACCACAGAGTCGTAGCAGCAGGAATCCACACATTTTTCGCTCCATAAGACGCACTTTTTTCCTCCTAAAAAGTAAGGGGACATGTCTGTGCGTCTTATGGAGCGAATGTGTGGTCCCTGGAGCTGAACTGCCCAGCGGCAAAAGCAGGTCGTGCTTTTTTTAAAAAGAGAGAGAGAGAAGGGGGTGTTGAAAGGAAGCCAGCTGAGCAGCTGCTCAGCAAAGGATGGGGAGAGAGATAAGGGAGAGAGATTCCAGCCCCGCCCCCTTGCAGAGGGAGGCTGTTTCCGCAGCGACATGTGACTGGCTGATTAGATTATCCGTCTGGAAACTGTAGAAATGGCTTCCTGAAGCTGCAGAACTGTGAGTTAAACCCCATAAAACAGGGTTTTTTTCCCTTTGCAAAGTAAGCTCAACAACTTTGAGCTGATCCTCAAAAAATGGGGCTTTTCTCCTTTGCAAAAGAAGCTGCAGAAATTTGAGCTGATCCTCAAAAAATGGGGCTTTTCTCCTTTGCAAAAGAAGCTACAGAAATTTGAGCTGATCCTCAAAAAAATGGGGCTTTCCCCCTCTAAAAACTAGGTGCGTCCTATGGTCAGGTGCGCCTTATAGAGCGAAAAATACGGCAATATCAGTAAAATAGTTTACCCCATTCTGAGTACTCCAGCTTTTTCAGGAGTGTGGTAGCTGCTTCACAAGGCTGTGTTGACTCTTCTTACAGTCGTTCCAAGTTGTGACCGTGGCAAACCTGGAAGTAACCGGTGGGTGGGCCGCCGCTCGTGCATGCGCAGGAGTGGCGATTGCCGTTTGAGCAGGAGCGGTGATTGCCGTTCGCACATGCGCAGAAGCAGGTCATCGCCGTTCGCACATGCGCACAACGGCGCCTCTCCCAGTGACCTGTTTCAACCTCTGGACGGACCTCCAGAACGGATTATGGTCTCAAATTGAGGTTCCACTGTACAGTCCGTTCCAGAGCCCCGTTCACAACATGAGTAGAACGCAACCTGAAGCGCCGCGTCTGCACATGTGCGTGGTGCGATTTGGCGCTTCTGCGCATGTGCAAACCGCCGAACCCAGAAGTAACCTGTTCCGGTACTTCCGGGTTCGGCGCGTTCGTATCCCGTGATGAACGCAACCCGCAGCGATCGCAACTAGAGGTATGACTTGTATATACCAGCAGTAGTCTGATTCAAAACACGACTCTACCAGGATTGTATGTTGCAATAATTTTCTGTACATTGATTTTGTGAGAAATTGCTTCGTTATGCCACGAGAAAAGCAAAAGGAAGCACTGATTTAGAAATAACTATTTGACTAAGAGTTGCATCTAAGCGCATTGATGCTTTGAAAGGGCCTTCTGTATGGTTAATATATATATTATTATTATTATTCTTTATACCAGGGAGGCGTGCCTGTAGGCCTGGCACCTAAACCTTTGCAGATTCTGTATGGACATACCAATGAAGTGTCTTGTGTTGGCATCAGTACAGAACTGGACATGGCTGTGTCCGGGGGCAGGGTGAGTGTGCTTGCTATTTTCCCAACTACACTGAAAGCAAATAACCGTCCCGTGATTTAATTCTCAAGCCTTGGGTGACCTCGTTCATGCGCTTCGTTGTTACCCCTTCCATTTATGCTCGTGAGTTTGTGTTTTTAGGCTGCACTGCTGCTAGGCAGACTTAATCTGGGAATAAGTCCCAATGAACACAGCGAGACTTAATTCTGAGTACATATGTACAGGATTGTACAGTTGCACGTTCAAAATGTGATGTGTTTTAAAGGGAAGGAACATTTAAAGAAGATTGGGGAACGTTTATTGAATATATAGGGGGAAACTGTGTACATTTGAAAACGTTGGTAGCATTAAGATAAATTCAAACAGTGTAAATAAGTTTTGATGGATGTAATAATGGAATACTGAATGGTTTAGTTTATATAAAATATGCAGGGATTTGTTATGCAAAATGAACCATGGAAAGAGAAGAAGGGAAGTCATTGATATTTTAAGGTTTTTTAAGTGAATTTTTAAAATAGCAATATGTTTGTATGTGTTTGTGTGTATGTATGTATGTATATAGGGACGCGGGTGGCGCTGTGGGTTAAACCACAGAGCCTAGGGCTTGCCGATCAGAAGGTCGGCGGTTCGAATCCCCGCAATGGGGTGAGCTCCCGTTGCTCGGTCCCTGCTCCTGCCAACCTAGCAGTTCGAAAGCACGTCAAAGTGCAAGTAGATAAATAGATACTGCTCCAGCGGGAAGGTAAACGGCGTTTCCGTGCGCTGCTCTGGTTCGCCAGAAGCGGCTTAGTCATGCTGGCTATTATTTATTGTCTTAGAACACTTTTTGAATGCGTGGCTTTTTCTTTCTCCCTTCTGAACAGGACGGCACTGTGATTGTGCATACGATCCGGAAAGGTCAGTATGTGAAGACTCTGAGGCCGCCGTGCGAGAGAGCTCTCTCGCTCACTGTCCCAAATCTGGCCGTCTCCTGGGAAGGACATATAGTCGTGCACACCAGTGTAGAAGGAAAGACAACTCTCAAGGTATGGGGACAGCCAGACTCACAAAGGCCTAGAAGCATGCGTCCTTGTTTTGCTTCCGGGGGGGGGGGGGAGGAATCGGTGGTACTTCTTATGTCAACTGGGCACTCTTAGGCCAATTCTTACATTTTTGTCCCGTCCCCCCCTCAGCTTGCCCCCTCCTATCCCATTTTTATCTTGTGAACCGCCCTGATATCTTTGGATTTAATCATCATCATACAGTGGTACCTCGGGTTACATACGCTTCAGGTTACAGACTCCGCCAACCTAGAAATATTACCTCGGGTTAAGAACTTTACCTCAGGATGAGAACAGAAATCGTGCAGCGGCAGCGGGAGGCCCCATTACTGTGTTTCTCCTAAAATAAGACACTGTCTTAATTATTTTTTTCCTCAAAAAAACACAGTATGGCTTATTTTCGGGGGATGTCTTATTTTAACCGCTCCACGTTGGTACGCTGCATAGCCACACCTATCCAGGCCATCTTAAGGGAGAGGCGTCGCGTCACTATGTCTTATTTTCGGGGTATGGCTTATTTTCGGGGTATGGATTATATTTCACAAATGCGTAGAAATCCTGCCACGGCTTATTTTATGGCTACGTCTTATTTTAGGAGAAACAGGGTAGCTAAAGTGGTGCCTCAGGTTAAGAACAGTTTCAGGTTAAGAACAGACCTCCATAATGAATTAAATTCTTAACCCGAGGTACCACTGTAATCTTTTTTAAGCTCATGGGCTCAGATTCTCTCACCAGTGTGTAGTATTAATAATGAATTGGGGGGGGGGGGAAATGCTTAAAATTACTTTCCCAAAAAACAGGGTCCTTTCTGTTGGGGATAACTCAGACTGAAATTCCCAGGTGTCAGAAAGGGTTATTTATGCTTGCAACAACTGCAGCCCATGTTTTGTTAGCCCCAAAATGGGAAATGAGCAAAGTCCCAATCAAAGAAGGTTGGCAACTTAAGTTGACAGAATATGCACAACTTGCAGACTTAACATACAGAATAAGAAAACAAGAAGAACATATGTTTAAAGAAGATGGGAAAATGTTTATTGAACATGTGGAAAATAATTGTGTACAGCTGAAAACACTGGCAGCATTAAGATAAATTCAACAGTGTAAATAACTTTTGACGGATGTAATAATGGAAAACCGATTGGTACAGTTTTTGTAAAATATGCAGGGATATAAGATATGCAGAATGAACCATGGAAAGAGAAGAAGGAAAGTCATTGATATCTTAAGGATGTAAAACGTTTATCTGAAATTGTAAAACAGAAAATTTAATCAAAATTATGTTTTAAAAAAGCACAATTTAAAATTGCTGCAGGCTGGTGTGAGCAAAAGGTTTGCTGTTCTCTCTGCCTCTTTCTTTCTCACAGTATTGTATCTGCCTCAGTTCTGAAGAAATGCCTTCATTATGCAGTCCCCTGGAATCAGTTCTGTTTTCTTTTTCTCAGGATAAAAATGCACTACATCTCTATTCTGTGAATGGAAGGTATTTGGGCTCCGAGAGCCTGAAAGAGGACGTGTCGGATCTGTGCGTGGCTGGGGAATATATTGTCATGGGGAGCCTACAGGGATTTCTATCCATACGAGATCTTCACAGGTAATGAGAAAGGTTGGGGGGACAGGAAGTACTTCAACTGAAGCTGCTGCCGACTGCCCGGCGTTCCTTCGTTCTCGACTTAAAAGTTTAACCATGAACCAACAGATGACGTTTACTTAGCCACAATCCCAGCACTCAGGGCCACTGAAATGCACTGTGATGCAGCAGCTAAAAAAGCCAATGCAATTCTGGGCTGCATCAATAGGAGTATAGCATCTAGATCAAGGGAAGTAATAGTACCACTGTATTCCGCTCTGGTCAGACCCCACCTGGAATACTGTGTCCAATTCTGGGCACCACAGTTCAAGAAGGATACTGACAAGCTGGAACGTGTCCAGAGGAGGGCAACCAAAATGGTCAAAGGCCTGGAAACGATGCCTTATGAGGAACAGCTTAGGGAGCTGGGTATGTTTAGCCTGGAGAAGAGAAGGCTAAGGGGTGATATGATAGCCATGTTCAAATATATAAAAGGATGTCATATAGAGGAGGGAGAAAGGTTGTTTTCTGCTGCTCCAGAGAAGCGGACACGGAGCAATGGATTCAAACTATAAGAAAGAAGATTCCACCTAAACATTAGGAAGAATTTCTTGACAGTAAGAGCTGTTCGACAGTGGAATTTGCTGCCAGGGAGTGTGGTGGAGTCTCCTTCTTTGGAGGTCTTTAAGCAGAGGCTTGACCTGTCAGGAATGCTTTGATGGTGTTTCCTGCTTGGCAGGGGGTTGGACTGGATGGCCCTTGTGGTCTCTTCCAACTCTATGATTCTATGATTCTATGAAATAAATTAAGGGGCAGGATTCGATTTTACCAACGCCAAGGAAAGGGACCAAGCGATCGACCAAAACCTCACGGGTATCTACCAGTAGATCGCGATCGGCCTCTTGGACACCCCTGCTCTAAAATATACCTTGCGTGCATTTTTAGGGGTTGCTAACCAGGCTGTTCTGTTTCCATCTATTTCAGCCTCAGCCCCAGCACCTCCCCGTTGGCCATGCGTCTGCCGATCCGCTGCGTCTCCGTCACCAAAGAGTCCAGTCATATTCTGGTGGGCCTCGAGGACGGCAAGTTGATCATCATCGGCGTCGGGAAGCCGGCAGAGGTAAAACCTACCATCAGGAACTTTATCTACCGAACGGTGGGCAGCTCGCTTATTTCTGCTTTCCAGCTGGGCAAGCGATCGGCTCGGTGGCAGGGCAAACGTCAGAGCAAGCTTGAGCATTCCGAGGGGAAGAAATAGTTTCTGAGATGTTCTTGCGGTTCCTTTCCCAAAGGTCTTCTGCTGGAAAACGAGAGCATAGAAGGGAACGCCACATTGGGGAGCGGGGGCGGAATCACGACTAATATAGAGGTTTTACCGTAGCTGAGATTACAACTTTCTGCCGCTTGCTAGATCGGGAAACCGGCTGAATGGAACTTGCGCATTGCTGCCCGCCGTATAACATTTCATTCTAAACACTAACGCACCACTCCTGTTTGCAAGTTACGAAATTTGATTTCGGAAGAACGCTGAACAGACAAGGATGAACTCCTGCGGAATTTTGTTTGTCTTTGCTTGACTGCATTTGGGTTTCACCTTAAAAGCGATAGTTAAGCACCACCTTATCGTTGCCCGTTAAGTTAAGAAAAGGGCAAATGCTGCTATTTTGTTCTGTGATGGTTCTTAAGCTGCTGTATGCAAGTATCACTTGAATAGCATTCATCGGGCACTGCACAAAAACGGGGTCTTACCAAACTTTTTTAAAAAACAAAACACAACTGCACCAAAGTATTTTGGTGCCATTGAGGAAAGATGCTGACGTAAGCTTTGTGGACCGGTGGAGGATGCCGCATTGCATCGAGTTTGAGAGAATTCTTTCTAATTTCGCAGTGATGCCTAATAGGGCATTCCAAAGTCAAGCAAACCTCTGGACTAACATCTTCAGAAGTGGACTAACATCTTCAGAAGATGCTAGGAAGTAACTGATAACTATCTCCGATTGATTCCTGAAAATCATGTAGAAAAAGCTCTGCAGTTTTTTCCCCTATCTCAAGCGTCACACGGTTTGAGCACTCCACAGATTTCTGAAATGTTTTGCACCGCTTGCTTGCCTCTGGTCCAAACTTAAACCTGTGCCTGAGCCATTGGTTTGCTGAAGTCAAAGGCAACCAAACATTGCACTAGCAGTATTCCGTTTTTGTATATTATATTGTATTGATTAGATAATTGCTGGGCCCCACCAAAAGCTTCTCTGGAAGGCAGAACAGTGGAGGGGGCTGGGAGGGATTAGCAAAAGTTGCTTCCATGACTGGAAATCTCTGCAGGATCTTACCCTGTTCTGCAAACTGCAAAGGGATAAATCTGTTTGCAGAAGAGCATATCTGATTCCAGTGCTGTTGAGACCACAGATATTGATCTGCCTTTAACCGCACCAGCATGATTGGGCCATACATATGTCAGCATAGGCTTTAACTTTTATGTATTTATGTCAATATACCTTACATGTTTTTTTAAGTGATTCTTGCACTAATTATTTCACTTGAGCAATTTAAATGTGTACTGATTTGGTTCCATGATGATCTTCTCCTTGCTGCTGCTGTGCAGAATCGCATTCCTTCTGATTCATTGTCAAGCGTTTTAGTTTTCCTGCTAAAGCGTAGCATTTTTCTAGGTGCATTTCTGTCCTCTGCTTGTTTGGAATGAAAGTGAGTGCCTTTGTGTTCCATGAGAACACATGAGTCCCTAGCAAAACCTTGAAACTGATTTTGTTCTCTTACACTGGACTTTTAAAAACTGTGTTTATTAAAAACACCAAACCAAAAACCGCCACCACAAAGCCAGAGATCTAAATTCCATTCCCCCCCCCCCCTGATTTTAAAGGAAGGCCAGACAGAGTTCTTATAAAACTACTTGACATTAAGGCCCCATAACGGTCAGAAAGCACAAGACAGACATCCATGTTGCTTTGCTTATTTGTGTGCCCTAAAATTGTCCAAGCGCTGAATTATTTTAGGAATAAATTACCCATTATGTTGTGTGTGTGTGCGTGCTACATCTTGTGTTGTCTGTGCTTTTCCAGAATCTCCTGAAGTTTTTATTTAATTTATTCCCCTTATCCGCTCCCACCCTTCTTTTTGTTTCTCTCAATTACCCGAAACAGATGCGTGTGGGACAGCTCTCTCGAAAGTTGTGGGGTTCAAGCAAACGCATCAGCCAGATTTCATCAGGAGAGACTGAATATAACACTCAAGATTCCATGTGATTTCTGCTCCCGCCTCCTCTTGGGGAATTCCACACATTTATTTAATCTTCTGATTATTTTCCAATCGTATCTTTCAACTTGCTCAGTTACGTTTGAAGCGACAGCACAGTTTCCACAGGCAGATATGGGGAATAAGCCTATAGCACCTGTCATTTTTGTAACTCTGTTAATATGTTAGAATTGGACGAAATGAGCTGATTCAATATTATTTAAGCAAATGAATTGTTTGTGAGAGATATGTATGCATTCATTATGTTTATATGTGTATATTTGTCTGTGTTTGTAACACGTACGTCTGTACATATATGTGTTTGTTTGATACTTAACTGACATTTGCAGGTTAATGATGGCAATCATGGGTAAGTTTGCTGAATATCTGAAAAACTGATTTCTATAAGCCTTTTGCATACATGCCAGTGAATACTGACAAATATATATTTATATAGGTTGTGATCCAGTAAATTCATTTACTCGTGCAAATGGGTTACGTGCATAGCTAGTTTATCGCTCTCCCACCCCAGCATTCTGTGACCCAGCTTGTCGTTTAAAAATTGGCCTGGGGAGAGCAGGGAGTGTTGCCCAAAAAAGAAAGACAAGATCCAATTTAATACCTGAGCAGGACACGGGCAGTCTTCTGGATCTTGACCAATGCCTCTAAATTCCCTGTCCGTTATAGACAAACAACTTCCTTCTTTCACCTCCAACGGTTCCATAGTTCCAGAAATCTAAAAATGAAAATTATTCAGACTCAGTTTGTGGGGAGAGTTTTCCTTGTGCCCTTCAGTTGAATTCTGTAATTGACGTTAGAATCGTATTGAGCAGCTTGGGAACTGTTCTTCAGGCAGTGTCAAGTTTGGATGCCGTGTGTTGGATTGTCAGTACGTTAAGAATGTATGTGAACCTGGGAGAAGCAGGGAGCAGGCCTGCTGCTCTGAACCATTACGTGCTGCTGGAAATTAAACTTGAGAGGTAGGGTCATTCTGAAAAGAAAACGTGTAATATCTAGGCCAGGGGTTGGCAAACTTACCAGGCCTCGAGCCGGTTCCTCCAGCGCCATACGCATGCGCACACGCTATTTCCAGTGCACTTCCGGGTCGGCGGAGCACCGGAAATAGCTTGTGCGCGTGTGCACGGGCCTCCTCAGACCAGGAAGTGCGCCGGAAATGACGCTTGCGCATGCGCACAAGCTATTTCTGGCGTTCCGCCGACCCGGAATTGGGCAGCCATGCCGGTAAGAGCGGGTGGCAGCGGGGGTCGTCGGGGGCCAGATAAATGAGCCCCTCGGGCCGTATCCGGCCCCCGGGCTGTAATTTGGGGGCGTCTGATCTAGGCACCTGATCCAGCAATGCCAGTCCTTTTTGCATGATAGCAGATTTCCCCCCATAGGGATGGCAATTTTGGGTCCAGCGCATGCAAGCAGTGCTTAGTGTGGTGTGCAGAGATGCTGTCTCCGGCAGCAGGGAGTTGTGCATGGCTGAAACCCACCTGCACACTCCAAAAAGCGATCAGCGATGTGCTAATGTTGCCAATCCTTTGGTAATGGGGAAGAGATGGTCGTGCACAGGGCTGCGGTATGCTAAGGTGTCTTTTTCGAAGAACATTTTGGATACAGCAAAAGTAAACGGGAGAATCTAAGCGTTTACCTGCGTTTTCGTTATTTCTTTTGACTAAGTGGGAGCCACAGTTTCCTGCACGTGGAGCGCCATAGTTTTGGGTGAGAGCTGAAGGATCTATTTGCTTGGGATTCCAGAACATTCTTCGATGCTTAAAGCCAGAGGCCTTGGTTTTAGACCTGAATTTGCATGGGGAAATCTTGACCTCCAGGGCAAAGTCTTACGTTGTTGGGTTGTTGTTGTTGTTGTTGTTGTTGTTGTTGTTGTTGTCGCCATACGTTGTTAGGGCTTTGCTCGCTTGCTTGTTGGAAGAGTATCGTTTAAAACACGGTCTTTTATGGAAGCGGTCCATCAGCTGTTATTTTATTATCATGCTCCAATGGACTATTTTTCAAAACTGGTTGAAGTGAGTGGATCACTTTGTTCAGATTTCTTTCCAGGCTGGAAAGATGTTGAACTACATGAGAAATATAAGCAATTTTCAGTTTATTCCTTGACTTTTGTGCAGATGTCTTTGGAAATTTGGTAATTTATTTCAGGGATGAAGAACCTTTGGCCTGCCAGATTTTGTTCAACTCCCAACCCCAGTCAGCATGGCCAAAGATCCAGGATGATAGTTTTTAGTCCAGCAACATCTCTGCAGGCCACAGGTTTCCCATTTCTTCTGATTAATTTATTTAAAGGATCAATGCTCATGTATTGTGCTCTTTAACAAAGGTTATTTAAAAAAAAGTATTTAGTGGGTTTGTTTTAATAAATCTGGCTTGGGTGTGTATAAATTCTGATTGGAAATAACTTTGCTGCTTATTATAGGGATCAACTGGGATTTCAGGGATTAAAGCAATTTTTACACAGGGCTGAAATTGAGAATGTGCTTATACATGTGGGAGCAAGTTAAAATGAAAGCAGTCGTTCTTGTAGCAATACCAAAGATAATCTGGAAGTGTTGAAACATTTATGAATGTGAAACTGGTTCATTAAGATTTAAAAGTGAAGGAGTATTGATGAATATTCTGGAATGAGTCACCTTTTTTTTTTAATTAAAAAAATTAGGTGATGTAATTATGCGGTTAAGGGTGGGTTTCTTTAGTGTATTGTTTGGGGGCATTATGTTGATGGTTATTTTGGATTTGAAAAAAACTATAAAGAAATGTCAGGCTGGTAAACAAAGATTAATTCAGGGGAGCAAACGAGAGAAATTGTGGGAACTGTTCATATGCTTTCTCCAATGATATTTGGAAGGCCTCCCAGAAAAACTCTGAGTAACTTATGAGTCTTCTGACCATGGCTTAGCTCAGGCATAGGCAGACTCGGCCCTCCAGATGTTTTGGGACTACAACTCCCATGATCCCTAGCTAACAGGACCAGTGGTCCGGGATGATGGGAACTGTAGTCCCAAAACATCTGGAGGGCCAAGTTTGTCTATGCCTGGCTTAGTTTAAGGGTAGGGCAGTACGTCTGCGGGAGGAGAGAAGCAGCTGCCGTTCTTACGGAGAATACTGCCATTTCAACATCTTGTAGTCTTGGTTTGGCTTATAGCGTTACATGATGGGTGTGCGATTTCAGGTTCCCCACCTGCGCTGTAACTGCTAGGTCTGTGTCATGTGCTACCCCAGTGGCCTGGGTCATGCCAGGAAACCAAACGCTTTGCTGGCCTCTCTGTATACTCCTGTACAGAAGCATTAAGGCAGGGGTCCCCAGACTCACTGCGCAGCGGGGCGGTTCCTCCGACGCCGATCGCGCGGAGGGCGGGGGAGCGCGCGCCCATACGCGTGTGCACTCGCTTTTTCCAGCACGGCGCAGCACCGGAAATAGCTTGTGCGCATGCGCACGGCCTCTGCGGACCTGGAAATGACGTTTTGCACATGCGGTTTTGCGCTCCGGTAAGAGCGGGTTGCGGCAGCAGGGGTTGCTGGCGACCGGATAAACGAGCCCCTTGGGCCGTATCCAGCCCTCGGACCGTAGTCTGGGGAACCCTGCATTAAGGCATGCCGTTTTCTAGCACGTCAACGAAAAGTCTTCACTTTGAGAACACTAAACAGAGCTTTTAAAGCAGCAAAAAAATAGCATTTTCCCGAAATCTGGCAGCACTGTGCAAGAGTATTTAGGGAAAGTGATGATCACTGTTGACATGAGAGGGGCAGGGCCTTTTTGTTGTAGACTTTCCCCAATCCCCTCTTGCTTGGCCACAGACATGCATGTTCTTCCCCACTGCAACGCTACAAGGAAAAAGAATACGGAGGATGTTCTTCTGCTAATTAGCAACCTGCCCTGGAAATTGTGCTGCTATTTAAAACCAATTTTTCTAAATAGAAAACAAAAATTCATTTACCACGTGCCTCTGCATTTGCTTAAAGCACCACAATTAAAATAGAAACGGGACACTAAGCCTTATGTATATACACAGGCAAATGATAATCGCATACTGATTATTCTGATAGTGCAATTGTGATTACAAATGGGTTTTTAATGCCAAAAATGCCTTCAGATTTTGGGTGGAAGTGTTTTTGATATATTTAGGTTCAACTAGTCCTCGTGTAACAACAGCAAATATTTCTGTTAGTCTGTGCAATACCTTTCCTCTTTTTTTGGGGGGTGCTTCTAAGGTTAAATAATACACTGTGTTTTTGATGGTAAGGTTTAATAATTTTAAGTCTGTATGTATGTATATTGGCTAACACGGAACTGATGTACAGCATGGTGGAAAATGTTCTAAAATTTGCACTTTGTAAGATTTACAGATTTGTAATTTAACCCTTTTTAAAAGGCTTGCTCACGTTGTACATAAAATGATTGTCGAATTAGGTTTGTATATAATGGGTCTGCAGCCAATTAAATAAAATTGGACGTGTGTTTAGCCTCTCTCCTTTTTCGTTGTCCCAAAGCACCGTGCCTGCATTCAAGCATCTGCATGGGCACCCCGGCTGGATTGCAAGGTGGGGCGCTCCATGTGCAAACGGGGCTGCGCAAACAATTCTCTTTAGCCAATCAGTTGTTCAGCAGGGATGGCAGAAGACAACTTGCAAACATGGCTGGAAGTGTCCTGTCCAACCTTCACATCTGATAGGAATCTATGCATGGCTTGCATACACCCACCCTTTTGCACACTTTTAGCCCTTGTGCGTTCAGACACATGCCTGGAAAAAAAAGTTTTTTGGCCCTGGCTGAGCTGTAGCCTACGCAGAAACTATAACTTCTGCTCTGGGAACATTTCCTCGAGCAAAAATAGCTGCTAGTGGGTGAGGGGGAAGCATGTGAGAATAAAAGAGTTGCTGTGAAAGAATGCACAACTAATAATAATAATAATAATTTTTATTTATACCCCACCCTTCCTGGTTTAAAAACCGGGCTCAGGGCAGCTAACAGCAAATATAAAACATTGATTAGAATGTGACTTAAAAACAGCATAAAATACAACATAAATGCAGCATCAATGTCAATAAAATTCAAAAATTCAGGGGTAACCCAGTCAGTAAACATCAAATGATCACCAGGGCTAGCTGGGCAAGTTGGTCCTACTAGGGCCAGCAAGGAGACCAGGGAAGAGTTTAAATGTGGGATCCCCGAAGGGTTTCTTCATAAAAAAGGAAAGGGAAAAGGGAATGGAGGATCAGGCTAAATTGAAGGCCAGGCGGAATAACTCTGTCTTACAGGCCCTGCAGAAGGAGATCAAGTCCTGCAGGGCCCTAGTCTTGTGGGACAGAGCATTCCACCAGGTCGGAGCCATCACTAAAAAAGCCCTGGCCCTGGTGGAGGATAGTCTGGTTTCTTTAGCCTATATACTATCTAAGATAGTATAGAGTTGCATTCTACGACGTGCGCTTGTGACATCACACACACAACGTGCGCTTGTGATGTCACACGTGTGGTCGGGAGGGGCCCTAAAAGAGCTTAGCCCCCATGAGCTAGCACCCCTTGTCTCAGCGATGAATCGCCAAGATTGTGCAATTGTGCCAGCATATTAATTTGCTCTACAAGGCTAGGCCAATAATATGTGACATAATAATTTGTATGTGCCATCCTGACTCCATCCCGAGAGTGCAGCTCCATGAGACAGAGCTGAGGGCTCAGTTCCACCCAAGGAATGTTGGGTAACAGCAACAACCGGGGGAAAGAAAGACATATAACATCTTACAAGGACAGGAAGAAACACCGCGGACAGAATAACTGCCACACACAGGAAGAACACGGATATAGTTTGAGTTCCTCACTTGTAGTTTTATAAATCATTTAATGTTTCAACACGAATAGAAGATATTAATACTGCAGTTGTTGTATAAGGGATTATTATTATTATGACTGGAATGTAATGGATATTAATAAGATTTTGGAATGCAGAAATAAAGCAAATAATCAAATCTAGCACGCGGGGGAGCCACTGTATCTAAATTATATAATTCGGTATTTGAACAATTGGTACTAGTAACTGCATTATAAATTGGTATTGTTATACAGTGGTACCTTGGTTGTCGAACAGCTTGGCTCTTTAACAAATTGGCTTCCTAACGCCGCAAACCTGGAAGTAAGTGTTCCGGTTTGCGAATGTTTTTTGGAAGCCGAACATCCGATGCAGCTACCATGGCTTTTGAGTGAGTGCAGGAAGCTCCTGCAGCCAATCGGAAGCCCCGCCTTGGTTTTCAAACGGTTCTGGGAGTTGAACAGACTCCTGGAACGGATTAAGTTCAACAACCAAAGTATCACCGTAATGAGGCTATTATTGGATTATAATTGAAAACTAATAATAATAGTAATTTTATTATTTATACCCCATCCATCGAGCTGGGTTTCCCCAGCCACTCTGGGCAGCTAACGGCACATTATTAGATTATTACTGAAAATTAATAAAATTATGATCAAGAGACACAGCTGTGGGCAGCCTGAGGAAATCCCATCCACTTTGGGCCTACCCATAAAAAGCAAATCTAGAGAGAGAGACTAGAGCAGGGGTCAGCAACCTTTTTCAGCCGTGGGCCAGTCCACCGTCCCTCAGACCATGTGGTGGGCCGGACTATATTTTTTTTGGGGGGGGGGAATGAATGAATTCCTATGCCCCACAAATAACCCAGAGGTGCATTTTAAATAAAAGCACACATTCTACTCATGTAAAAACACGCTGATTCCCAGACCGTCCGAGGGCCGGATTGAGAAGGCGATTGGGCCACATCCGGCCCCCAAGCCTTGGGTTGCCTACCCCTAGACTAGAGCGATGTCCACTGTTTAGAAGAACTCTTTCTTGTTGCAAGACGTTTTGTGGGTGAGCTCAGAGTTTGTTTGGACGCTGGGGGAGAACCCGGAGGCCGAGAGGGAGGGTATGTCAGAAGGAAAATGGATTGATATTGATTAGCAACTTTGTATTATTTTGCAAGTTGCTTGTTGCTGTTTCAGTTTTCAGTGCACTGCTTAAACCTATTTTTTAACACATTAAGTAGTAATGTACAGAAACAATGGTATTCTAATCTCATCTAAGAAAGCAGACCCAAAGTGCTGAGCACAAGAAGAACATACGTTTGAATGGAAGACAGGAAAACGTTTACTGAATATATGGGAAATTACTGTGTACAGCTGAAAACGCAGGCAGCATTAAGATAAATTCAACAGTGTAAATAATTTTTGATGGACGGAATAATGGAAAACCGATTGGTATAGTTTTTGTAAAACATGCAGGGATACAAGATTTGCAAAACAAACCATGGAAAGAGAAGAAGGGAAGTCACTGATACCTTACGTATGCAAAATGTCTACTGTATCTGAAATTGTAAAACAGAAAATTTAATAAAAATCATATTAAACAAAGTTCTGGTTCATCAAGAGGGCAGCGGAGCAACGTGCGTAGAAAAAAAAAAACCGTCGGCGAGGCAATTAATATGGACCAATATTTACCAATAGGGACCCAGGTGGCGCTGTGGGTTAAACCACAGAGCCTAGGGCTTGCTGATCAGAAGGTCGGCGGTTCGAATCCCTGCGACGGGGTGAGCTCCCGTTGCTCGGTCCTTGCTCCTGCCAACCTAGCAGTTCGAAAGCACGTCAAAGTGCAAGTAGATAAATAGGTACCGCTCTGGCGGGAAGGTAAACGGCGTTTCCGTGCGCTGCTCTGGTTCGCCAGAAGCGGCTTTGTCATGCTGGCCACATGACCTGGAAGCTGTACGCCAGCTCCCTCGGCCAATAAAGCGAGATGAGCTCTGCAACCCCAGAGTCGGACACGACTGAACCAAATGGTCAGGGGTCCCTTTACCTTTATTTACCAATGGATTTTGCTTCAGCTGTCCTTGCAGCTTCGACGGGATCAAGGGGTTCAGGAATGCTTTCTTCTAACCCAAAGCCTAAGGGAGGGAAAAATGCAACAAGGACAGCTCAGTGCAGATGCACCGCTCTTTTCCCCGGAAGGCGTAAGGACGCCAGCTTTGCGCTGAGAGGCGCTGCAAGCGCACCCTTGGGCGCAGCTGGGACTGGACCTCCATCAGCCGGGTGGGGTGTGTGCACCGTGCACGTGCACGCGCGTTTCAAGGAAAAGTCCCGCCCCCACCCCGCCTTCCTCGCATAGCCGATAGCTCGATTGCTCTAGCCTCTCCCGTTGCTCGGGTCTCCGCCCTGCTGCCACCCAAACTCGGGCCGGGCGAGGAAAGGGCTGCTCCTCTCCCCGCGCTGCTGCCATGCTGGACTTTGCTATCTTCGCCGTCACTTTCCTGCTGGTCCTAGTGGGGGCCGTGCTTTACCTCTACCCGGTAAAGGCTGCACGCCTCCTTCCCCCCCCCCGCCCCCCCGCGCGCGTGTTAGGAGATCAAAGGGGAGAAGCGGGTTCTAGAATCTTGGGGCACCGGGAGAAAGTGCCAGCGCGGAAGCGGGCAGCGCATCCCCCGCAGCGCTAATGCTAGGGCTTTCCTGGGGAGGGAGTCCCGTCGCTGGGTTTAGTTTGTGGCACTTAGTTCCAGGTGAGCCTGGACCGGAGGTAAGTTTGCTCTAGCGGAGACTCCTGCATTGCAGGGAGATGGGCTACTCGGAAGTAAGTCCGAAGTTCTTCCCCTCCCAACGATTTCTGGCCGCCGCGCTTGACCCTCTCGCAGAGAAATTCCAGTTCCCCGGCAACTCTGAACAGACTACGGGACCCAGAATCCTTTGAGGGAGGGGACGCGCCTCCAAGACGCTTTAAAGGCGTTTTGCAAAGTTGGGACTACAGTTCCCATCGTCCCTGACCGCTGTTGCTGCTTGCTAAGGATGATGGGAGTTGTTGTTTAGTGGTTCAGTCATGTCCGACTCTTCGTGACCCCATGGACCAGAGCAAGCCAGGCACTCCTGTCTTCCACTGCCTCCCGCAGTTTGGTCAGACTCATGTTGGTAGCTTCGAGAACACTGTCCAGCCATCTCGTCCTCTGTCGTCCCCTTCTCCTTGTGCCCTCCATCTTTCCCAACATCAGGGTCTTTTCCAGGGAGTCTTCTCTTCTCATGAGGTGGCCAAAGTATTAGAGCCTCAGCTTCAGGATCTGTCCTTCCAGTGAGCACTCCGGGCTGATTTCCTTCAGAATTGATAGGTTTGATCTTCTTGCAGTCCATGGGATGAGAGATCCGAAATTCTGGCGTAGTGTGTACACATGCAGCTGTGACTCCTCTGGGGCTAGACTTGCTTTCCAGGAGAGCGGGGCAAAAACCACAGGGGATGAAAGAAAGTTGGTCCTTTCGAGGAGGAGGGGGCTAAACTTCAGGAGCAACTTTCCAGTAGGTAGTCTATCCTTGGCTATGAGCCATGGCTGCAGATGTGCGACCTTATGTTCTGCATGTTTAGTGGGAGTAAGGCCCTTGCTGAAGTCTTTCCACTTAGTACAGGTATGCAAGTTTGCTGGCTGACAACGCGGTCTTAATAGTTGTTTATTCAAAGGTTGGATGCAAGGCTCCCTAGCGAGTGTGTTAAGGATCACAGCCCTTCGTGGCGGAGCCCACCATCTGCCAGGGGTTGTCCTGATCCGAACTCGGATCACGTTTCACATACAAAGGGTCCTGCTTTCCATCCCTGGTATTTTCAGGGTCGGGTCAGGAAAGACTGCTGCCTCAAACCCCTGGGGATGTGCTGCCATTTGATATCTTGAGTTGATCTATCTTTCTGCCCTTTGAGCATTTCAAGCTTGGGGGTGGGCAAATACTTTTAGATATCCACTGTTGCTTTATAATGGTCTCGCTTAGTACATCTGTACTAATGTGCAGCACGTAATCTTGATGTTCTATTCAAGCCTCCGTTTACGTGGCTTAATTCCGCCAACCGTGGATTGTGGTTCTGATTATTGCTGCTTTTCTTCCTTAGTCTTCCAGACAGGCTTCAGGTATCCCAGGGATGACTCCAACGGATGAAAAGTAAGTAGCTTCTTACATGTCCGATTGGGGCAGCGACGGGAAATCGTGTCTCCAGATGTTGCTGTGCTACAACTCACATCATCCCTGACCATTGGGCAAGCTGATCAAGGCTGATGGGAGTTGGAGTCCAGCAACATTTGGCAAGCCGGAGATTCTCCACTCTTGATCAAGGTCGTGAATCCTTTCCACTCTGTGCACAGAGGAGTAATATTTATGTGCACAAACGGGGTACGTTCTGGTCTTTCTTGGGAACTGCTGATGGGGAAAGTTCCTTTTTTTTATTATTTATTTATTTATTAAATTTTTATTTACACAACATTTACCTATATACAAATCTTCAATTCTCAATCCCTACTATTACTCCCCCCTCCCTCCCTCCCTCCCAACCCCCCAAAAAACTCCCAACAAACTTAAAACACAAATACATAACATTAAAAACATTGACTTCCTGTCTAACACAAAAGCATAATCAATCGTTATAAGATGAATGATTTCTTAATTATTATTTCTCTCGTACCTTTTTCCTAATACATTCCCTTATCTTTCTACTCCTTTCCAATCGTATCCCTCTTATATCTCTTCCTAGGTCATTCAAAAGCTGTCATGGTTATCATATTTTTGCAATAATTTTGAACATATATTTTATATCTACTCCATTTGTCTTCGAATTTTTGTTTACTATTCCCCCTTATGCTGTTAGTAAGATAGGCCATCTCCGCAAATTCTTGTAATTTCTGCTGCCACTCCTTCACATTTGGGGCTTCCTGATCTTTCCATTTTTTTGCTATCAAAATACGCGCAGCTGCCGTTGCGTACAAAAAGACCTCCTTTAATTTATTTGGTATATCATTATCAACAATGCTCAGCAGGAAAGCCTCTGGTTTTTTAATTATCGTAATTCCCAACATCTTTTTGAGTTCTTCCAGTATCATTCCCCAGAACGTTTTTATTTTTTGACAAGTCCACCACATATGGTATAGGTTACCGTCATTGCTTCCACATCTCCAACACTTATTCGATAAATCTTTATACATTCTAGACAGCCGTGAAGGTGTCAAGTACCATCTGCGTAGCATTTTTTGCATATTTTCTTGAATACTGGAACTCGCTGTAAATTTCATATTTATTTTCCAGAGGCTTTCCCACTCTGTCATCATAATTGGTCTACCAATGTCCTGTGCCCACTTAATCATTGTATCCTTCACTTCTTCTTCCATAACCTCCCAGTCAAGTAGAAGGCGATACATCTTAGATATTATCCCATATTTGTTCTTTACTAGCACAGATTCCAACTTTGAGGGCTCTTTGTTGAATCCTATTTTTTTATCTTTTTTAAATTTTTCATTTAATTGATGGTACTCAAACCATCCTTCCAAACGGTCTTTTACCTCTTCATACTTTCTCATCTTAAACTCCCCTTCCTCTTCTAACAGTAGTGTTTCATATGTTAGCCAGCTTCTTTTCATGTTCTTTTTTCTTACTGCGTTTGCTTCTTGAGGTGAGAGCCATCTGGGGGTTTTTGGTTCTAGCAGCTTTTTGTATTTTAGCCAAGTTGTTAATAAGGCGTTTCTTATTATGTGTGTCGTAAAATTTTTATGGGCCCCAAGTTTCTCATAGTTAAGGTACGCATGCCATCCAAATCGGATCTCATGCCCTTCTATGTCCAAAATCTCTGTATTATTTAGGGTAATCCATTCCCTTAGCCACAGGAAGCAGGCAGCCTCATAGTATAATTTTATATCCGGAAGGCCAAAGCCCCCTCTTTCTTTTATATCAATTAAGACCTTCTTTTTAATTCTGGGTCTCCTTCCCACCCAGATAAATTTCGATAATTCCTTCTGCCATGCCTCTAAACATTTTGCTTTCCCCAGTATCGGAATTGTTTGAAACAAAAAGAGTATTTTTGGTAATATATTTTGTTTAATTGCGGCAATTCTTCCCAGAAAAGACAATTTAAGCTTACTCCAAATTTCTAATTTTTTCTTAATTCCCTCCCAGCATTTCACATAATTATCTGCGTACAAATTTATATTCTTTGGTGTCACCCATATCCCGAGGTACTTAATTTTTGGACTTATTTTCAATTTTGTGAGGTTTTCTAATTCTTCCTTATCTTTTAAATCCATATTTTTTACTAATAATTTGGTTTTTCTATAGTTCACCTTGAATCCCGCGACCTTTCCATATTCTTGCATAATTTCTAAAACTCGTTTTAAGCTATTCTTAGGGTCTTCTGTTGTTACTATAAGGTCGTCAGCAAAGGCTTTTAATTTGTATCTTCTACTCCCCAATGTAATTCCTTTAATTTCTGCATCTTCTCTGATTTGAGTATTCAAAATTTCCATTATTAATATATAGATTAGCGGGGAGAGCGGACACCCCTGTCTTGTACCTTTGCTTATCTCACATTCTTGTGTGATATTTCCGTTTATTATAATTCTGGCTTTCTGTTTAGTATATATTGCTTTAATGCTTTTACTGTATTGTTCTCCAAATTCCATTTTATGCAGCACCCCTTTCATGAATTTCCAAGACACATTGTCGAATGCTTTCTCAGCATTGACCGCCATTAATACTGCTGGTTTGTCAATTCTCCAATCTAAATATTCCAATATGTTTATAATGTTCCTGATATTTTCTTGTAGGTGTCTTCCTGGGAGGAAGCCGGACTGATCTGTATGAATAATTTCCTGAAAAACCTTTTTTGTTCTTTCTGCTATTATATAAGCGTAAAGCTTATAGTCATTATTTAACAATGAGATGGGTCTGTAGTTAGTGATGTCTTGTTTATCAGTTCCCGGCTTTGGAATTAATGTAATATAGCTATCTTTCCATGAGGGTGGCATCTCTCCTTCTTTAAAGATGTTATTAATAACTTCTTTGAGTTGTTTTCCTAATATCTCTTCAAATTTCTTATAATATATAGCGGAGAGGCCATCAGGGCCCGGTGTTTTTCCTATCTTAGAGTCTTTAATTGCTTTTTGGATTTCGAAGATTGTGACGGGAGCGTTAAGTAATTCCTTTTGTTCCCTGGATAATTTTTTTAAGCCTTTATGTTCCAAATAGTCATTAACTTCCTCATTCGTCTCTCCTTCCTCTTTATATAATTTTTTATAGAACTCTACAAATCTTTTTTCAATTTCTCTAGGGTCTGTTATTATTTGTTCTCCTATTTTGATTTTATTAATTATCCTATCACACTCCTTTTTCTTCAGCTGCCAAGCCAACAGCTTACTCGGCTTGTTGGCGTATTCAAAACTTCTCTGCCTCAGCATCTTTAGTTTCCATTCTATTTCTTCACTTATTAACATGGAGTATTGTGATTGAAGTATTTTTATATTATCTTTTATTTCCTCTTTGTTGGGTTTGCTATATAGCTCTTTTTCTTTTTTCCTAATCTCATCTACCAGACTCTGCTTCTTCTTTTCTTTCAGCTTTCTTTGTATTGAGTTTTGTTGTATAAAGTGTCCTCGGATTACGGCCTTGCTTGCATCCCATACCGTTTTTATATCCACTCCTTTATTCAAATTATTTTCAAAATATTCTTTTAGGGTTTTCCTAGCTTTTTCTATTATTTTTTCATCTTTTAGGAGGGCCTCATTCAATCTCCATCTTCTTGTTTTTATCCCCTTATCTTTTATCCAGACCATCACTGCACTGTGGTCTAATATTGTTCTCGGCTGTATTTCAGATTTATGTATTTTTAAAATAAGATTTTTTGATACCCAGATAGCATCTATCCTTCCAGCCGTATTATTCGGGTATGAGAAATAAGTATACTCTTTTTCCAGCGGATTCTTGCATCTCCATGCATCCTCTATATTTAACATTTCTATTAGTGAGAAGAAGGTATTTGGCAGTTTTATTTGCTTTTTCTTAGAGATCTTATTAGTTCTGTCCCACTCTGGGGCTACCACCCCATTCATATCACCCATTAGTATGATCTTCTCTCCCACATACTCCATTAATGTTCCTTCCAGTGATTGATAAAATTCTTTTTTTCTTTCGTTAGGAGCGTATATTCCTATCACAACTATTCTTTCTCCCTGCACTTTTATTTCTATTACCACTACTCTTCCTGCTGCATCTTTAAACAATATTTTTGGTTCCAAATATGGTTTAGCATATAAGACTACTCCTCTTTTTTTGGTTCTATCCGAAGACACAAATTCTTTTCCTAATTTCTTATTTGATAATACTCTTATGTGATGTTTCGAAACGTGTGTTTCCTGTAAGCAAATTAGAAAAGCTTTTTGTTTTATCAATATATGTTCAACCTTATTTCTCTTGTTTTTGTCATTTAGTCCATTTACGTTCCAAGATATTATTTTGACTTCCATTCTATAAATGTAATCAGATTTTAAACTTTTATTTCTTTGTTTTTATTGAGATAACCAGGAAAGAAATAACTTTAATGATTTTACAATTACAATTATGCTTTAATTCTGTACTATTTTACACTTTAAAAATTCCTTCGCTCCTCTATCCCTCCCTCTCCTCTAGGTTGTTTCCTGTGTCATCCGTTCCTCCTCCCTGCTGTCCCTTTCCTCCTAACTCTTCTTTATATGGTCTCCAAAATTTATCTGCCTCTTCCCATGAGAAGAACCTTCTTCTCTTCCCTTTGAAGAAAAAGGAGATCCCCTCAGGAAATTCCCATTTATGAGTAATCGATTTCTTTTTTAGAGCATCAACCAACGGCTTATATTTATCTCTTTTCCTTAATAACCTTGGTGGAATAATTTTGTGAATAATAATTTCTGTCCCTTGTATTTGAAGTTTTCTCTTACTACAGGTTTGCAAAATCATATCCTTCATTTCAATATTTACAAATGTTACCAGGCAGTCCCCTGGCAACTTATTCATTTTTGCAAAGTTCGATCTTACCCTAAATATTTTTTCTATATTTCGAGACACTTCCTGTTCTCCCAAATCTAGCCATTTAGCTAGTTCAGAAATTATTTTCTTATCTATTTGTTCATCCACCTCTTCAGGAATTGATCTGAATCTTAATGTCTTCTCTCTCCTGTGCATTTCTATCATTGCTACGGCGTCCAAGACAGCCTCATGTGTTTCCTTCATCTCCGTAATTTCTTTCTTAATCTTATCAATTTCTGACTTTCGTTCTCTATTTTCCTTTTGTATTTTTCTCCCTCCCTCCTCCAAACCAATTATTTTGCCCTTTAAATCTTGCATCACTACAGATAGTTCCATACTTTTAGTCCCAAGACCATTCGTTTTTTCTGTCAGTTCTGTAATCATTTTTGTATTGTCCTCTATTTTCAGTCCCATTCTATCTAGTTTCTGATCTATCGCTCTAGCGTTTTCATTCATATCTTCTTTCATTTCTCTTTTGAATTCTGAAATGTCTTTTTTCAGTCCCAGAATTAGTTCTTTCATATCCATGTTTGTCGGTGTTCCTGTTGTCGCTGGCGCTCCTGGTTTCTTGTTGGGGTTGGTCATACCTCACCGTTGCAGATCCTCTTTTTCTTTACCTCCACAGGGGGATGTGGGAGGTGATGGGGAAAAAAGAAAGGGAGGGGGGAAAGAAAAAAGGGGGGGAAGAAAAAGAAAAAAAAGGGGGGAAGGGGGAAAAAAGGAAAAGAAAAAAGAATGAAAGAAAAATAAAAAGAGAGAGAGAGAGAGAGGGGGGGAGAAAAACAAAAGGAGAGGGGAGGGATAACGGGGAAAAGGGAAGGGGGGAGATTTAGGGAAACAAGGGAAACAAGGGGAAAGAGCAGAAAAGGAATACTAGAAGGAAAGGAAAAAAAGGGGGGAGTGGGGTTTCAGAAGTAAAGATATGAAAAACCCAACCTACACAGTCTTATACACACATATACACTTTCAACCTCTCAAATTTCTGTCCATTTAACAAGTCTAATAATAAATCTAGTAGTAAATGCAATCTCAGGTCCAAGTTTTCCTGTCAAATCAGGTAACTCTAATTTCTTCTGTCTGGTATCTGTCTGAAGTAATCCAAAGTAATCCAAAGTCAAATGTCATAAAAGTCATTATGGGGAAAGTTCCTACGGGGTAACTGTACCTCTGAAGGACCAGGTGCGCAGCCTGGGAGTCATTTTGGACTCACAGCTGAACACGGAGGCGCAGGTCAATTCTGTCCACCCGGCGGTCATCTTTGTCCTTTCTTCGTTCCAGAGATGGAAACCTCCCAGATATCATCACTAGCGGTAGCTTGCATGAGTTCCAGGTGAATCTCCACGAGAAGTATGGCTCCGTAGTCTCCTTCTGGTTTGGGCGGCGTCTTGTGATTAGTCTCGGCTCTATGGATCTCTTGAAGCAGCACATCAACCCCAACAAGACGTGTGAGTGTTCTCTTCCTTCCTGGTGTTTACAAAAATACGAGTTGGGTTTGAACCGTAGAAATGACCGCATTTATTGTGGGATCAGCTTTTGAGAGCGGCAGCTCGCTTCATAGTGCAAGAGCTCAAATAAAAATCGCCTCCAAACTTTCTCTTTGGCTAGCAGGCTTGCCCAAGGAATCCTGTAACCTTCATTTGCACCTGAAAGGAAAAGATGCCAGCAGAGACTTGGTTAAATACCATGCTCCTCTAAGGCAAGGAGCTTTCGAAAAAGCATCAGGAGAAATTTAAATAGTTGTCGGAGTCAAGTAAACTGAAGCCTAGGGGTCAAACATGTCTTCTGCTCGGCTGCAAATTTCAGGAGGGAAGACTGGAGCAAGTTTTGAGCGTCTCCCTCTCTCTCACACACACAGTTCGAAAGCAGGCCAGTGCAAGTAGATAAGTAGGTACCGCTCCGGCGGGAAGGTAAACGGCGTTTCCGTGCATTGCTCTGGTTCGCCAGAAGCGGCTTAGTCATGCTGGCCACATGACCCGGAAGCTGTATGCCGGCTCCCTCGGCCAATAATGCGAGATGAGCGCCGCAACCCCAGAGTCGTCCGCGACTGGACCTAATGTTCAGGGGTCCCTTTACCTTTATGCAAGGGAGACTGGATATTTGAAGACACAAGAATTACAATAAATTTGTGACATAAAACGTAACATTCCTCTTGGGACTCTCGGTCTACTTTGTTTTGCTTTTGCTTTCATGCTTTTTCAGTCAAAAGTAATACAAGTGGTTCAATTAGAAATGGTTTAAAGCTCCGTAAGAACAGCTTACGGATTCCCGCATATTGCACTGTGCATTTCTGACAAGCACCCCCAGGATTACGGTGGTGGTTGTTACGTATTCAATTTGCATACCGGCCTTCATCCGAAGACTGCAGGAAGGTTTGTGACATAAAAACACAAGGTGAAAACACAGAAACACCTGACGACGACAGGGGGCCCCTTTCAAATTTGGAGAGAGTACTGTGGGCGCCATTAACAAAATGGCTCCCATGGCCTCTGTGTGGCGTAACGCCAAATGGCTGCCACATCTAAAAGGACGGAAAAAGATACCGGACCACAAAATGGGTGCGGGCGTGTCAGCTCCCGCATGAATGTGCAGAAAAGGCACCTACATCAGCCGCTATGCTTGCTTGCAAACAGAAGCTTTTGGCACTTTTCCTCTTCAGAACGTGGCAGAGGGTGGGTGCCCAGTCTGGGCACCAGTAAAATGTTCAGGAGGGAGGGTTCAGGGTCAGAAAGGGTGAGCCGGCATGGACAGAACCTGAAAGGGAATAACAAACGGCCTCTTGTGCATTTAGGATTTGATTTTTGAAGGGATATTTATGGAGACCTTTTCGGGGGGGGGGCACACTGTTATCCACGGCAGACCCATGCGTATGAGCATTTTGAAATGCTTCTGCGCACGTTCCTTGGTGCGTTCTCTCTGGTGTTTCCCGCCACGGTCGTTAATAATGCCTTTTACGTGCGGTAAAAACCCAGGAATGTGGCAAGGAGGGGTCTCTGCAGAGAGTGCCAGCTGCGTTTTTGCTAATTGAATCGAACGGCAGATGGCTTGGAGTTTTTGGCAGTGCTTGGCAGGGGATATTGTCGGCCAGCAAGGTGGCTTGCATAATAAGTGGTTTCTGCCGCAGCACTCCTAACTGCTCTGCTGGCTTCTAATTTATCTACCATGATTGAAAAAAAAACTCCTTCAAAGAGGACCACCTTGGTAGTCTTGTCAAAGTGTGCCTCGGAAACTAAAATGGAGGGCAGGGCTAGAATTGTATGGAAGGCAATTTGTTGCAGAAAAGGTTAATGGTAAAGGTAAAGGGACCCCTGACCAATAGGTCCAGTCGTGACCGACTCTGGGGTTGCGGCGCTCATCTCGCTTTATTGGCCTAGGGAGCCGGCGTACAGCTTCCGAGTCATGTGGCCAGCATGACTAAGCCGCTTCTGGCGAACCAGAGCAGCGCACGGAAACGCCGTTTACCTTCCCGCCGGAGCGGTACCTATTTATCTACTTGCACTGCGTGCTTTCGAACTGCTAGGTTGGCAGGAGCAGGGACCGAGCAATGGGAGCTCACCCCGTTGCTGGGATTCGAACCGCCGACCTTCTGATCGGCAAGCCCTAGGCCAGTGATGGCTAACCTTGACACTCCAGATGTTTTGGAACTACAACTCCCATCATCCCTAGCTAACAGGATCAGTGGTCAGGGATGATGGGAGTTGTAGTCCCAAAACATCTGGAGTGTCAAGGTTAGCCATCACTGCCCTAGGCTCTGTGGTTTAACCCACAGCGCCACCTGTGTCCCTATCCCAGGAAAGGTTAGTCATCCATAAATCTATTTCAGGGGTAGCTAATGTGGGGTCTTCCCATCAGCCCAAAACAGCAAGGCCATTGCCATGGGTGTAGCTAGGATTTTTTTTAGGGGGTGGGGAGAACCTCAGTTAGCTATGTATTTTTATTGATTTGGGGGGATGGCAGCTGCCCCTCCCTGCCCTTCCCTTGGCTACGCCCACGGCCATTGGAGAGGGATGATGGGAGTTGTAGTTTAGCAACATATTAAAGGCACCGCGTCGGATACCATGATCTGTCGTACGAGGAGCGTTGGTAGGTACAAACTCTGCCCTGCTATTTTTTTGGCAAGGAAGTGAGAGAAGTAGAAACCGCTCCCCGTTAAATGCTTTGACAGACCCACGCGTCACTGAATACTGCTCTTTTTGGGGACGTCGTAGGGATTTCTGTTGGATTTCGGATTTTCTCTCCCTCTGCCTAGCGGATCCCTTTGAGACGATGCTGAAGTCCTTGTTGCGGTACCAGTCCGGCCTGGGCGGAGATGCCGGCGAGAGCTGCTTGAGGAAAAAGCTCTATGAAAACGGGGTGACGAAGTCTCTGCAGAGCAACTTCCCAGCCATTCAGAAGGTGAATCGCCTAGTCCTGAGGGCTCACTGCGTTGCTTGGTAGCAATGTGGGTGGGTGGGTGTCTGTCTGAGCAAACCAAGTCCCTTTCGAGAAACCGGCAGGGTGGTTGACGTAATGAGATGCAAAGTTGTTAGGGTGCTTTCCTAATACTGTTGTTAAATCTTTCATCATTAGCATGCAGAAATCTGCTTGCTTCCTCCCAGTGTGGTGTAGTGGTTAAGAGCGGTAGACTCGTAATCTGGTGAACCGGGTTCGATTCCCCGCTCCTCCACATGCAGCTGCTGGGTGACGTTGGGCTAGTCACACTTCTCTGAAGTCTCTCAGCCCCACTCACCTCACAGAGTGTTTGTTGTGGGGGAGGAAGGGAAAGGAGAATGTTAGCCGCTATGAGACTCCTTCGGGTAGTGATAAAGCGGGATATCAAATCCAATCCAAACTCTTCTCCCCGGTTAAATCTTGCCCGTTTACTTCCATCTTATATTCTTTAAACTTTGCAAAGCATTGTCTTGGCCCGGAGTCCCATCCGTGCTCCGAGATGTGGAAGCCCCCAGGTGAGTTGGCATCCACACTGACTTCTTTCTTGGAGGGAGCAGCTCCATACTCTTGTCTTTGGGGACGTGCAGGCCTTTTTTAATGTGCTGTAAGCTGCCCAGAGTGGCTGGGCAAACCTTACGCAGAGATGGCAAAATTGACCGGGAAAATCAGAAATGGGGAAGATCGGAACTTCAATAGAGATTGGGATAAATATAGATTGTACTTACGAGAACGCTGTAAACACTTGAACTCTTTGGCAGGCTTCGAATAACTCCTGCAATGTTGCAAAGACTTTAAAAACAATGGAGAACTGAAATTTGGATGAACTGGGTGGCGCTGTGGTCCAAACCACAGAGCCTAGGGCTTGCCGATCAGAAGGTCGGCAGTTCGAATCCCTGCGATGGGGAGAGCTCCCGTTGCTCGGTCCCTGCTCCTTCCAACCTAGTAGTTTGAAAGCACGTCAGTGCAAGTAGATAAATAGCTACCGCTCCAGCGGCAAGGTAAACGACGTTTCCATGTGCTGCTCTGGTTTCACCAGAAGTGGCTTAGTCATGCTGGCCACATGACCCGGAAGCTGTACGCCGGCTCCCTCGGCCAATAAAGCGAGATGAGCGCCGCAACCCCAGAGTCGTCTGCGACTAGACCTAACGGTCAGGGGCCCCTTTACCTATAATATGTAGTTGACATAGGTATTTAAGAGGAGAGGAGAGGAAGGAAGTCCTAAGATTTGAAAGAATCTTGTTTTATTTGCAGTGTTTTTAAGAATGTTAACTGTGTGATTGATTTTGTAAAACCAAATAAAAACTATTAAAGAACAAAAACAGAGTGGCTGAGGAAACCCAGCCAGATGGACAGGGTATAAATACTAAAAATATTATTATTATTCCCTTTCCAGTTAACTGATTGGAGAGGCCTCTCCACTCAGGAGCCCTCTGTGCCCCACATCCTAGGTTGGGAACATTGCATTATCAATTGAAGAATGTTACTCTGATGTACCATCTCATCATAGTTTGGGTTCCAGGGTCTTTCAGATGCATTGACCTTTCCCATTTATAGGCGGAGAGAGACTTTGTGCTGGCCATCAGGCAATAGCTTTTTCCACTTGCGTTGCTCCACCCTCCAGCCCTAGGACCCTTTCCCAGATCGTGACTTTAGGAACAGCAGATCAGCTGGAAGAGAGGAGTTCAGGGAGATATATAATTTTACAAGCTTATTTATTGAATTTATATACCGCCCTATACCCAGAGGTCTCAAGGCAGTTCACAGAACAAAATAAAAATAAAAAACCTGTCTATCTATCTATCTATCTATCTATCTATCTATCTATCTATCTATCTATCTATCTATCATCAAAACAAAAACAACAACCCAATAACCCCCCCAAAGAACCACTTTTTAAAAGGGATGTCATAGGATGACATAGGAATGTCAATCAAATCAACCAAAGGCCTGGTTAAAAAGGAATGTTTTTGCCTGGTGCCTAAAGGTGTATAATGAAGGCACCAGGCGAACTTCCCTGGGGAGAGCATTCCACAGATGGGGAGCCACTGCAGAGAAGGCCCCGTTCTCGTGTTGCTACCCTCCAGACCTCTTGAGTTGTGTGTCTTTGCTTCTCAATTGGTATTGTGTCGTTTTATGCACTGCTGAGTTGCTATGATTTTTATTGACTACAGTTTAGAAATTGTTTACTGTAATTGTTAAAGGCGAATTTCTCCTTAATTATTATTTGCTGGTATTTAAATTTTCTGGTGTGTTGTTATGTTCTAATGGATGATTGAATATTGCTTTATTTGATAGACGTAAGTTGTTTATTCTTAAGTTCTGCTTATATTATGGCGTTTTTTGTATCGGATCAGATTGTTAGAGGGGGTGCGATCTTCGTTGTTTCTTCAGCTTGAAAACTGCCTCGCATATCGTTATTACAGAAAGGCGGTCTACAAATTAAAAGCGAAATGAAATATCGATAGCCATCAGGACAAGACAAGTAACAAATGCTTCCTTTACCTTAGTTCGTTCTCGAAGTAACTTGGAGGGCAAAGCAATGGGTTTGACGCAGAATCTCTCTTCTTTTCTTCAAGCTGTCGGAAGAGCTTCTTGCAAAATGGCTGTCCTCCCCTGAATCTCAACATGTGCCACTCAGTCAGCACATGCTTGGCTTTTCGATGAAGGCCGTCACACAAGCCGCAATGGGCGGCCGGTTCGAGGATGACCAGGAAGTGATCCGGTTCCGTAAGAACCACGATGCGGTAAGCGTCTGGAAGGGGAGAGAAAGAAATGTTATTTCTCACGTTCTTGCATCTGCTTGTCTTGCAATCCCTGCAATTTTTTATTCCCGGGCAGATTTAGCCTAAAACAGTTTAGGCCAGAGTGGATAAAAATCACTGATTAAATTTTAAAAAAAGAATCGGATTTTTAAAAATTTAAATCAGATTTTTAAAATAAAATGCTTTTGGAGGAAAAATCTTTCTAAATATAGCTTTCTATTTAAGTTACATTATAGTCCAAAGGCTATTCATCAGGAAATAAGGATTTAAGTTTTTCATGTGTGCTAAAACTCAGTCTAAGTTTTGTGTGGGGTTTTTTAATTGTTTAACCACATCAGTTAACAAACATGGATACATATGCCATAATGTTATTGTTTTAGTTAAATAAATGGTTTAACTTGTTATTAAGGAAATGATTGTTTTTCTCCTTCCAATAAAGTACAGCAGAAAAGTTGTCCAGATATAAACAGTTAACTTATTAAACCTCACAATAATTTCATAACTATCTGTCTATGTATTTCTGATAGTATAACCAAATCAGTAATTGTTGATATAACTGTAAAAACTACTCTGAAAATTTATTATTCCAAAAATGAAACCTTCATCTGATTGTAAATATTAAGATTATACCAGCAAGAATGAGTCTTTCTGTAAAAAAAATGATTTAATTCAAGTCTTACTGACTAGTGATTTAAATCGTGATTTAAATCAAATCCACCCTGGTTTAGGCACAATCTCTCTCACAGAGAGACCGTCTCTGGGAATTATTGGAGCAGGCTTAGGCAAACTCGGCCCTCCAGATGTTTTGAGACTACAATTCCCATCATCCCTGACCACTGGTCCTGTTAGCTAGGGATGATGGGAGTTGTAGTCCCAAAACATCCGGAGGGCTGAGTTTGCCTATGCCTGTATTGGAGTGTTTGCTCGGGTTTCCCTTGACGGGACTGCTGCGGGTCTGGCTGGGAGAATCCCACAGCAATCAGCTTCGTAAATTCGTTCCTCTATTAGCAGACAGCTCAGAGAATGCCATGTCGCTATCCACAGTGGGTCTAACCATTGCTCCTTTCCGGGGAAGTCACTGGGGTGGAGTATTACCTTCACTACAACAAACCTGTGAGAGAGGCTAGGATTCTGGGGAGTCTGCATTGGGAGGGTTTAACTGATAGGAACCCCAGTCTTCCCCTCTCTAGTCTGGGGCTGGGATGGGAGTGAATATTGTCCCTGCAGTTGTGCCAGCCTTTAAGGGACTTAGCAGAGGTGTTGAAGACCTGTGGCCCTCCAAGATGTTGTGGGACTCCTACTCTCGTGATCCATAGCCAGTGCGGCCAGCGGCCAGGGACAGGGTGGATTTGATTTAAATCAAATTGATTTAAATCACGATTTAAATCACTAGTCAGTAAGGCCTAGGCTCTGTGGTTTAAACCACAGCGCCACCTGGGTCCCTAGACTTTTAAAAGCAACCCCTAAAACAGCAATTTAACATGAATTTTACTATCTAAGAAGACCATTGATCCATAAAATGAAAGCAGTGAACAATGTACTGCAGTCACACAATCAATCAATCAATCACTCAATCAGTAGCTGAATTGGGTTCCACACAGTCACAAAAAAAAAAAGAGAGAGACACAAAAACGCAAAATAAATAGCAAAAACAGACATACCTCAGCGTAACACTCTAAATGGAAGTGTGGCACTCAAATCGGAGCACGTTCGGCTTCCGAATAAAGTTCGCAAACTGGAACACTTACTTCCAGGTTTGCAGTGTTTGGGTTCCAAGTTGTTTTGAGTCCCAAGGCGTTTGAGAACCAAGACACCACCATAGTTGTAATTTCTGTTGCCATGATCCCAAGTCCTGTATTGCTTAGTTCTGTAGCCGTTCATTTGTTGGAAGGAGCATCCTGGCTCTGTTTCAGCAGCACTCTTTTGGACCATTTGGTGTGATTTATCCCGAGGGATTGATCTGCCCACTTTCTATTAATGGAGCCTTACCTTCAGCTGTGCCCGTAGCTGCTGCGTAAGCCTCCCTCCTTGGAAATACAGCGCTAATTACAGCCACAGCAAAGGTGGCATTTTTCCATCTTTGACGTATCAAGCCGTTGGTCCCTTACCTTTCTCGCCCTGATCTGGCCACAGTGATCCATGCGACGGTCACCTCCAGGCTTGATTATTGTAACTTGCTCTACGCGGGGCTGCCCTTGAAGCTGACCCAGAAACTCCAGCGGGTGCAGAATGCCGCGGCGAGGCTCCTTACGGGGTCCTTGCTGCGGGACCACATTCATCCAGTGCTCTACCAGCTTCACTGGCTCCCGGTGGAGTACAGGATCAGATTTAAGGTGCTGGTTTTGACCTTTAAAGCCCTATGCGGCCTAGGACCCTCGTATCTATGGGACCGCCTCTCCCGCTATGCCACGCAAAGGACCTTAAGGTCCACAAATAACAACTTTTTGGTGGTCCCGAGCCACAAGGCTGTTAAATTGGTGTCAACTAGGGCCAGGGCCTTTTCAGTGTTGGCCCCAACCTGGTGGAACACTGACACAAGAGACCAGGGCCCTGCGGGATTTAACATCTTTCCGTAGTGCCTGCAAGACAGAGCTGTTCCGCCTGGCCTTCGGGTTGGACTCCCCTTGATTTTGAGTTCGGCCAGTAAATGTAGCGGCATTATAAATTTTAAACTGCCTTTTAACCTGTATTTTAATCAACGGTTTCTTTTATACTTTTGCAATTTTACGGATGTAAGCCGCCCTGAGCCCGGCTTCGGCTGGGAAGGGCGGGGTATAAATAAAATTTATTATTAATATTATTAATGGAGTAGTCGTCAATCTACACCTAAGGCATGTTGGCTTGGATCCTAAGGTCAGTTGACTTAAGGAAGTTCATGGAAGAAAAGTTTCCCACCCAAACCCTGCAGTCGGGGAGAAGATGGAAACCTTTTATTCAGTGAAATTCCTTACATTTTATTTTAGGATTCGGGCCAATGAGAGCCAGTCTCTTATTACAATTATAGAACTAAAGCCCTAATTTTTATGTTTCTGGGGAGACTGATTTAAGACAAGATGCTTAATAAGGCTTGGAAAGATAATGCGATTCATCTCCACTTGTTCCAGATCTGGTCGGAAATTGGAAAGGGCTTCTTGGATGGGTCACTTGACAAAAGCATGACTAGAAAAAAGCTGTATGAAGATGGTGAGTTTAACCTCGGGGTCCGTGCATTAGCCCCATAGCTGTCAACCCTCCCTTTTTTTGGCAGGAAACTCCCTTATTCCAATGCCGTTTCCCGCTGCTATCCCGGATTGTTGATATCCCTTAAATTTCCCGGATTTCAAAGGAAGCAGCTCTTCTCCCTCCCTGCCGGCCAGCTATGGTTTGTTATCTATTAAATACTCTTATCTATTTCAACTTTGCTGGATCAAGACCTGCTAAGCTATGTATTTGCCTATACTGGTTCTTAAAATATTCATTAACATTGCCCATTCCTTCTTATATTCCTTATCTTCGTTTTCTCTTACCCTGTTCGTCAGACCAGCCAGTTCAGCATATTCGAACATTTTACGCTGCCATTCTTCCTTATTGGGTACTAGACTTGTTCTCCACCCTTGTGCCAATAAGGTTCTAGCTGCGGCCGTGGCGTATAGTAATAAACTCTTGGTTTTTGGGGACCTCCGTTGTTACCATCCCCAAGAGGAAAATCTCAGGTGTTTTGGGGAAAGTTTTTTTTTAAGTATCTTTTTTTAATTAATCATATATAGTTTCCCAATATTCCTTGATGATTTTACAGGACCACCACATGTGGGGGGGGGGGAATCCTTCATTTTCATTACACTTCCAGCATACACCCTTTTTTCTTTTTTTAGACATTTTTGCCAATCTGGTGGGTGTTGAATACCATCCGTGGGCCATTTTCCTCGTGTTTTCTTTCATCGCATAACATACCATAAAATTAATAATAATAATAATAATAATAATAATAATAATAATTTATTATTTATACCCCGCCCATCTGGCCGGGTCTCCCCAGCCACTCTAGGCAGCTTCCAGCAAATGTTAAAATACATACACATGTCACAGAATAAAAACTTCCCTGAACAGGACTGTCTTCAGGCATTTTCTAAATGTCAGATAGTTGTTAGCACCTTTGACTTCTGATGGGAGGGCGTTCCACAGGGCGGGCGCCACTACCGAGAAGGCCCTCTGCCTGGTTCCCTGTAGCTTTGCTTCTCGCAATGAGGGAACCGCCAGAAGGCCCTCGGCGCTGGATCTCAGTGTCCGGGCTGAACGGTGGGGGTGGAGACGCTCCTTCAGGTATACTTCATATTTATTTTCCACGGCTTTCACCATAATTCATAATCGATATTGTGACCCACGTCTCGTGCCTGCTTAATCATGCTCGACTTCACAGATTCCTCTTTAGTTTCCCACTCCAACAACAGTTTGTACATTTTTGAGAATACTTTTATATTTGTATCTAATAAGTCAGCGGGTGGCGCTGTGGGTTAAACCACAGAGCCTAGGGCTTGCCGATCAGAAGGTCGGCGGTTCGAATCCCTGCGACGGGGTGAGCTCCCGTTGCTCGGTCCCTGCTCCTGCCCACCTAGCAGTTCGAAAGCACGTCAAAGTGCAAGTAGATAAATAGGTACCGCTCTGGCGGGAAGGTAAATGGCGTTTCCGTGTGCTGCTCTGGTTCGCCAGAAGTGGCTTAGTCATGCTGGCTACATGACCTGGAAGCTGTACGCCGGCTCCCTTGGCCAAAAATGCTAGATGAGCGCCGCAACCCCAGAGTCAGTCACGACTGGACCTAATGGTCAGGGGTCCCTTTACCTTTACTAAGTCTTTGGTAAGCTGAAACTTTTGTTCTGCAAAGCTATTTCCCCACACTATTGACTCATTTCCCCCCTCCATATACATGGATATGGCTCTGTAGGCTCCCCTTTGAGAAGATGCACCCACTTAATGATGTTTTGGGTTGGAGACAGTAGGTGCTGTCCACAGCGAAGAGGGCTTTGGAAAAATAAATCTGCAGAGCTGTTTTCAAGCCGCTCATTTAATCTACAGCAGATGCGGGGAACCGTTGGTCCTTCGGATGCCGCTGAGCTCCAACTCCCATCAGCACCAGGAATGGCCAGGAATGATGGGAGTTGTCGTTCTTCAACATCTGGAGGTCCAAAGGTCCACTAGGTCTGATCCGTAATGCGTGAAGCAGCCTTCACCAGGGAGAGGACTGCAAGCTGCCTGGCACGTTATGCCAAGGGGATCTCCGAGACAATGTCCTCTGCCGGCTAATGAAGGAACCGTTTTGTTTTCCTGTGCCCGAAGCTCTGATGGAGATGGAGTTGGTCCTGAAGAAAGTCATAAAAGAGCGACAGGGGAAGAACCTCAGCCGAGACATCTTCATAGACGCTTTACTGCAGGCGAACCTGAGCGACAAGCAGGTATCTACAACTGTGCTGTAATTAACCACTAACAGAAGTCCCGCTAGACCCGCTGGTAATTGCATTCTGCTGGGTTTGATTAATTTAATTGCCGGCATTGTTTCTCCCGATTTTAATCTTCATCCGAGAGAGGGGCGGGGGAGGGTTTTCTCCTTTCGCAACCTTGAGGCTTTAAACATATATTTCTATTTTTTAGACATTTTGCTTTCGTCCCGAGAAAAGCGTTTGAAGCAGCTACTTCTGTTTAACATGGCTCCATGCAGCGTTGACCTATGTGGGGGAGCGGCTAGCTTGTGGCTTGCAAGGCATGCTGGTCTTCCAGGTTCCATGTTTGAACCTCTTGAGTAGCCGGCATTTAATAATAATAATAAATAATAATAATTTTTTATTTATACCCTGCCCTTCCCGATTTAAAAACCGGGCTCAGGGCGCCTAACAACAAATATAAAACACTGTTTCAAAATGACTTTTAAAAAATAGCTTAAAAACAGTACAACGTAAATGTAGCATCGTCAGGGCTAACTGGCCAAGTTGGTCCTGCTAGGGCCAGCAAGGAGACCAGGGAAGAGTTTAAATGTGGGGTCTCAGAAGGGTTTCTTCATAGAAAAAGGGAGGGTTCAGCGTTTGAGAACCAAGGTACCACTGTACACCCTATTGAACACAGTGGTGCACAAATATGAAGGCTCTTTGTGTGTCTGTATAGATTTTTGAATGTTTGCGAGATGTTGCACATTTTTTCTACTCTGAACATCTGTAAAGGGGCTATGGAAGATAAGATTCCTTCTGTTCCCAAGTTTTTCCTGCTATATCTGTAATTAACAAGTATAGAATTAATTCCAGGTCCTAATATTGTTATTTTTTTTCATATTCTAAACTTGTTATTTAGACTATTACCGTAATAACTAGAGCAATTACTCAGATCCTGCTATTTTATTATTTGTCCCCTCAGCCAAGATTTTTGATGGGACGGTGACAATTTTTACCATGTACTGATTCGGTCTCCCTGAACCAGACTTTGTTTCCTAGATTTTGGAAGACACAATGATATTCTCGCTGGCGGGGTCCATAATCACAGCTAAGTGTAAGTACACAAAACGGAACAGAAAGCATTGTGGAACTCAAGACACAATAGATTTTAGTCTTCAAGGTCCTTGGCCAATGGAAAGATGGAAACTTGCTTATTGGACCAAGCCTACGGTAGTTATAGGTAAGCAACAGCAAAGAGTGTATTATGTTGGGACTCTGAAGTGAGACCCACGTAGTAGAAGTTGCGCCTAGTTCCATTCTCCGCACAGAGGCAGCTTGAAGTCCAAAATAGTTTACTGGGGCAGAAGATAAGGCTTCAGTAATACAGTTCCAGACATTGATATAGGCATACAGCTTGTCGGCTTTGCAGATACAGATATATACAAATATTTCTGTTGATCCAGCAATTCAAGACACAACACAGACTCCGACTCCCAACACAGACTCACAACACAGACTCCGACTAACTGATTGACCAATGAACTGACATGCCTTAATCACTTACATAAACGGCACAGAGCCATTGCCATAGCAATTGGCTTGGCTGACGCTGCGCCTGTTGGCTTATCTTATACATGGGGTGATTTGTGCCCAAGAAGGAAATTAAATCTTTCCTCCATGTCCAGTTCTTGCAACATACTATGGTTGGTGAATTGGGACTAGGAAGTCTTGGGTTCAAAACACTGCTCAGCCATGAAGATCATAGCTGTCAACTTTCGGATTTGAAAATAAGGGATGCCGCGAGGGCGGTGCAATGGCACCAAGTAGCCTCGCCACCCTGCGCTCCAGAGGCTGCGCACGAACGGGTGAGCGAAAGAGGGAGTGTGTAGACGGCAGGCAGGCTGTCTGTCTGGTTAGGTGTGAGGGTCTGGCTGCACAAGGCATGCAAGCTCCGCCCCCAGTCGGTCTCAGACTCCTTATTGGCAGCCGAGCAACGCAGCTGAGGAGCCTCCCTGGCCGGCAGGGAGGGAGAGGAGCTGCTTCCTTTGAAATCCGGGAAATTTAAGGGATATCAACAATCCGGGATAGCAGCGGGAAACGGCATTGGAATAAGGGAGTTTCCCGCAAAAAAAGGGAGGGTTGACAGCTATGATGAAGCTTAATATTGCCAACTGCCCTGTGATCCTTGCAGATGGTACAGAAATTTAATTAATTAAAATGGATGGCCTTGGCTAACCTACCTTGTAGAGATAACCTTTCCAGGCTAACCTACCTTGTAGACTTGTCCCAAAGATAAAATGGGAAATCCCCACATACTGAGCCCTGACGAAGGACAGAATATGATTTTGATCATTTTATCAGAATCAGGTTTCAAATGATTGGGGTGGCTTGAGTAGGGGTGAGATTGGTCCCCATTCATCACGTGAAGCCATTTTCTCCAAACCACAGCCAACTGCCCCATACCTGATGCCGTACATGCCACTGGGTATGGCGCAGGTAGAGACCTGACCCTTAAAAATACGCTCTTCGTTGTATGCCGGCGAGGGAGCCTTGCTGTCACAGACTGCCAGCGGATCGGTGGTAAGAGCAAGCCAGCTGGAATAATGGGAGCTCTCAGTAGTGCAGCTGACCCCTGCCCTAAATGGGGCGTGGGGAAACTTCTACAGCAGGGGTCAGCAAACCTTTTCAGCAGGAGGCCGGTCCACTGTCCTTCAGACCTTGTGGGGGGCCGGACTATATTTTTTTCCAGGGGGGGGGGGAATGAACGAATTCTTGTGCCCCACAAATAACCCAGAGATGCATTTTAAATAAAAGGACACATTCTACTCATGTAAAAACACCAGGCAGGCCCCACAAATAACCCAGAGATGCATTTTAAATTAAAGGACACATTCTACTCATGTAAAAACACCAGGCAGGCCCCACAAATAACCCAGAGATGCATTTTAAATAAAAGGACACATTCTACTCATGTAAAAACACGCTGATTCTCGGACCGTCCACGGGACGGATTTAGAAGGCAATTGGGCCGCATCCGGCCCCTGGGCCTTAGTTTGCCTACCCATGTTCTACAGGCTTGAAATTGCTGCCTATTGGCAGATAGGTGGAAACGTTAAGCCTCACTTGGCTTGGTTTTCCCCCACCCCCCAGTACAGTTTGCCATGCTGCAAAGGCAAAATTGGTCGCCTGACACCATAGTGATGTCAGTTGATTGACGGGTAGGCAGTTTCCCACCTGCCTGTCAAAATGGCCAGCCCGTGGGATGGATCCATATCCCTGCTCTAAAGGTAAAGGCACCCCTAACCATTAGGTCCAGTCGCGGATGACTCTGGGGTTGCGGCGCTCATCTTTATTGGCCGAGGGAGCCGACGTACAACTTCCGGGTCACGTGGCCAGCATGACAAAGCCGCTTCTGGCGAACCAGAGCAGCGCACGGAAACCCTGTTTACCTTCCCGCCAGAGTGGTACCTATTTATCTACTTGCACTTTGACGTGCTTTCAAACTGCTAGGTTGGCAGGAGCAGGGACCGAGCAATGGGAGCTCATCCCGTCGCAGGATTCGAACCGCCGACCTTCTGATCGGCAAGCCCTAGGCTCTGTGGTTTAACCCACAGCGTCCCTGCTCTAGAGATTTCTAACTCCTCCAAAAGCTATTCTAGCATAGGGGTTATGAGCTAGAAGTCTATCATCTAAATCTGGGCTCTGCTTTGAACTCACTGGATAGCTTTCCGCAAGCTACTATCTCCCTAGCCTCCACCTGCAATGTGGGAATAATAATAATAATTGTCTACTTTACAGGGTGGTTATAGCGCTGGCTGAATCTTACATGTGGCGCACTTAGGAGAAAGCACTCCATAATTGCTAAGCAGCAGCCTTACTTCAAAAGAACGCTTTAGCCTTTTGAAATGTCCTTCTGGTTTTTGCAAGCATATATTTTCATTTCCTCAGAACAGCTGTTTCCTCTTTGTGGGTAGCACCGCTTCGTGTGATCTGATCTTTACATTCTGCGTTTTCTCTTTCTTTTTTTAGCTACCGTATTGTAAATTGAAAGGAAGAAATTGCTGACTTCACATATCCTCTCGTCTTCTGATGTATACTCTTTTTTTTTTCCTTTTAACAGTGTGCACCTGGGCAGTTTATTTCTTGTCTACCTCAAAAGAAATCCAGGAGAAGCTTTACAAGGAGATGGACCAAGTTCTTGGAAGAGGTCCGGTTACACCTGTGAAAATTGAGCAGCTCAGGTATTCACTTGGTTGTGTGTGTGTGTGTGTGTGTGTGTGTTTTATGGCTGTGCTTGGGACTCAACAGCTACAACTTTCCTGATAACCTAACCAGTTTTGAGAGCAGGATTGTACCACACACCCCTGGACCTCTTCCACGCCGTTGCGATTTGGCATGTAGGAATCTCACGCAGACAAATTCAGCTTGTGCAGTTAAAGCCGATTTGGCGCTTGTTTGCAGCAGACCTACTTCCAAGTAGACGTCTGACTTCTTGCAGTGAGGAAAGTGACAGGGAAAGTCCCGGGCGAATTTGGATTGCAGTTGGCTTGATGCAATGTCATCATATAGCCTCTATGCCAGGGGTGGCCAACTCCCAAGAGACTGTGATCTACTCACAGAGTTAAAAACTGGCAGTGATCAATGGATTGTGAAACTAACGGAGTATGCAGAATTGGACAAGATGACGGGGAGAATCCGCGAACAGCGGGACCAGAAGTTCATCAAAGACTGGGCTAAATTTACAGACTATTTAAAGGGAAATTGTATTCAATGGAATACGTTGGTAGGATTGCAAGAGGCTTTGTAGAGTAAGGAAGAAATATTGTTGTTAGTACGAAGATATAGTGATTAATTTTAGAAAATAATAATATAAAACAATTGACTTTGGAAATATAGATATAAGGAATAGATATTAGAATATCATAAGGAAGGTTTGACGGAAGTCACGGCCATAAAAAGCCAAAACGGTATAAGATGTGAAGATAAATGTGCGAATTTATTATTGTATCTATATAAAACCAATAAAAATGATTATTAAAAAAAAACTGGCAGTGATCTACCCCCTTTTTTGGGGTTCGGGTCAAAGTGGTTGAGTTTTATTCAGGGAGGAGGTAAAATGTTGAGCTTTATTTAGGGGAGCCTCAGTTGTTCAGCTTCTTTGGGGGAAGCCACTGATCTACCAGTGATCTACCGCAGACGTCCAGTGATCTACCGGTAGATCACGATCTACCTGTTGGACATGCCTGCTCTATGCAAACAAATCTGAATGAAGGCCTTACAACCTCCCCACGAGTTTTATGCAAACGTTAGGCCCTGATTTTTAAGCAAATCCATGGGCCAGAGATGGAACTGAATGAACTGGGGTGGTGGTGGTGGAGAACGTGAGCCCCACATCAGAATCTGCGCTTCTTTTCTCCAAAGCATGGTTAGCAATTTGGGAACGTTTTGCGCCTGCGTTCTGGCCAGTTGAAATGCAATTTGTACGCTAATGGATTGATCCTGCTACAGGTTGCGCCGTAACTTAACGTGAAGCCCTTGGTTTTGATTCTGGCCCTTGCAGAATCTAAGAAGCCTGCCTCAGGAGTTGGAAGAAGTGTGTCGGTTGGGGTTATAGAATCATAGAATCATAAAGTTGGAAGAGACCACAAGGGCTATCCAATCCAACCCCCTGCCAAGCAGGGGTTTTCATTATTGTGGATGCCTTTTTCTTGCTTCGAACCAAAGGCTTGCAATGGGTTTCTCTGTTTGCAGATATTGCCGGCAGGTTCTGTGTGAGACTGTGAGGACATCAAAACTGACACCAATTGCGGCTCGGCTGCAAGAGCTGGAGGGCAGAGTTGACCAGCATATTATTCCCAAAGAGGTAGGACTGGAAGCCAGTGCTCAAAGTCTCCCTTTGAGGACTGAAAATAATGTTTGCTCATAGAAAGTGGATTTGTTGGGTGTTATATTGGATTGGATGAAGCGAATATTGTCTTTATATAGCAGACATAGGAAGAATAGAAGTTCTTTACTTTCCGAATCTTATTTTTTTATCTTTCTCTTTTAACACCTTCCTTCCTTCCTTCCTTCCTTCCTTCCTTCCTTCCTTCCTTCCTTCCTTCCTTCCTTCCTTCCTTCCTTCCTTCATCTTTCTCTATTTCTCTCCCTCACCCAACCTCTTTTAATGTTTCTATTGTATCTAGATCAAAGTCTTACTTTGGTTCAAAAAAGGGGAAAGATACTAAGTTTTGTATTTTTCCTCTATAAGCCTTAATAATATTATGTTTCTATTATAGGATAATATTTTGCTTTTATTATAGGAATGCTTAGGTAGAGGTTTATGCATAAGAAACCAGGGCGTTCTTTTTCCAGTAAGCCACGCTATCAGATCACCAAGACTTTTGCCCACGTCTGAAGACCCTTTGTGTAAACCACGATTAAAAAGGAAATCTCCCAAGTAACCTTGGTTTCCTGTATCACCCAAGCTATGGTTACTAGCTTCATTTACCTAAATGGTCCATTCCCACCATCCCTCATCCTGACCAAGCCCAAGCCGTGCTTGTTTGGAGCCAAACCCCACTTTTCTCTAGGCAAGCATGCTCAGGATTGCATCCTGATGTCCTCTTTAGTAAGGTAAAGGGACCCCTGACCATTAGGTCCAGTTGTGTCCGACTCTGGGGTTGCGGCGCTCATCTCGCTTTACTGGCCGAGGGAGCCGGCGTACAGCTTCCGGGTCATGTGGCCAGCATGACTAAGCCACTTCTGGCGAACCAGAGCAGCGCACGGAAACGCCGTTTACCTTCCTGCCAGAGCGGTTCCTATTTATCTACTTGCACTTTGACGTGCTTTCGAACTGCTAGGTTGGCAGGAGCAGGGACCGAGCAACAGGAGCTCACCCCGTTGCAGGGATTCAAACCGCCGACCTTCTGATCAGCAAGCCCTAGGCTCTGTGGTTTAGACCACAGCGCCACCTGGGCCCCCCTCCGCTTTAGCAGAGAGCTTCAAACCATTCCTAGCATCTGAAGGGAAGGCTCAAATGAGCCAATTTGAAAGACTGAATAAGGCGTCTTCTATCAGTCTTGTTTTAATCAGCTTGCCTAGAAGTTTCTATCTTATTTCCATTCATAAAACAAAATGAAGCCTGCAGGGTTTTTTGGTGTTTTTTTTGCATTCCTTCATTGAAATACATCCCACCCACCCCCAATAACAGCAGTGTCTTATTGCAGGCTCCCTAGCGGATGTCTGCTTTCGCTAGCAAAAACACACACCTCAAAGCACTCCTTTCAAATTTAACAAGTGGAAATTAGATTGGTTCGCTTCAAATTCATTCTGCAAGGTGCTTGGATTTTGCATGAATAAAGCTTATTCAGTTTACATCCTGTACCAGTTTGCTTGGGGGAAAGGCCTATTGAGAGGTACAGGATCCTTCTGCAAAGCCCGCAGTGGTCTGCTAGGGTGTGCAGTTTGTGTGCGGCAAATGTGGTGTGTCATCTGACCTGGCTAAAGTGATGCATTTTTCATTTCGTTTCAGACTCTTGTGCTGTATGCGCTCGGTGTGGTGTTACATGACAGCTCGGCCTGGCCGTTGCCCTATAAGTATGGAAACACACGTAACTTTTTCCGTTTCTGTCTTTCCCCTTCCAGCTGATTTTGCCAATAATAATAATAATAATAATTTATTATTTGTACCCCGCCCATCTGGCCAGGTCTCCCCAGCCACTCTGGGCGGCTTCCAACAAATATCAAAATACATTAAAATATCACAGATTAAAAACGTCCCTAAACAGGGCTGCCTTCAGGTATTTTCTAAATGTCAGGTAGTTGTTTATCGCTTTGACCTCTGATGGGAGGGTGTTCCACAGGGAGGGCGCCACTACCGAGAAGGCCCTCTGCCTGGTTCCCTGTAGCTTTGCTTCTCGCAGTAAGGGAACCGCCAGAAGGCCCTCGGCGCTGGACCTCAGTGTCCGGGCTGAACGGTGGGGGTGGAGACGCTCCTTCAGGTATACAGGACCGAGGCTGTTTAGGGCTTTAAAGGTCAGCACCAACACTTTGAATTGTGCTTGGAAACGTACAAGTGTTTCTAAATGGATGGTTGGGCTGTAATAATAATAATAATAATAATAATAATTATTATTATTTATTTATTTATTTATTTATTTATACATACCCCACCCATCTGGCTGGGTTTCCCCAGCCATTCTGGGTGGCCTCCAGCAAAATATTAAAATACAATAATTCATCAAACATTAAAAGCTTCCCTAAACAGGGCTGCCTTCAGATGTCTTCTAAAAGTCAGAGAGTTGTTTATTTCCTTGACATCTGAAGGGAGGGCGTTCCACAGGGCAGGCGCCACCACCGAGAACGCCCTCTGCCTGGTTCCCTGTAACTTTGCTTCTCGCAGTGAGGGAACCGCCAGAAGGCCCTCGGAGCTGGACCTCAATGTCCGGGCTGAACGATGGGGGTGGAGACGCTCCTTCAGGTATACTGTACCATTTTAGAGGCAAGGGGGAGGACTGCATGTTGGAATTCTCCCCAGTGGTTTTTTCTTTTTCTTTTTAAGCCCTGAGTGCGCATGGAAAAATAGCATGTGGAAAAAGAAGTCTTCTCTTGGCCTCGCTTCCCAGGATAGCTCAGTTGGTAGAGAATGAGACTCTCAATCTCAGGGTTGTAGGTTTGAGACGCATACTGGGCAAATGTTTCCTGCATTGCAGGGGGTTGGACTAGATATCCCTCGTGGTCCCTTCCAACTCTACGATTCTATGATTCTATCATGGAATCGTAGAGTTTTAAGGGACCCTGTGGATCATCTAGTCCAGGGGTGGCCAACTCCCAAGAGACTGTGATCTACTCACAGAGTTAAAAATTGGCAGTGATCTACCCCTTTTTGGGGGGTTCAGGTCAAAGTTGAGCTTTTTTTAGGAAGGAAAGCCCTGTTTTGGGGGGGTTCAGGTCAAAGCTGTTGAGCTTTTTTAGGGAGGAAAGCTCTGTTTTTAGGGGTTCGGGTCAATAATAATAATAATAATAAATTTTATTACGGTCGAGGACCAGCTCTTACAAGTAACATAAAAAGTAAGAATAAAAACAATAAGTCCCTTTAATGAAACTGTTTCCGGGAATGGGACTTGTATAAAACGCATTAAGCTAGATTTTAAAAGAGTTGTTAATTACATAACAATGTTAAAAGTTTAACTCTTAAAATAGTGGCTGCGGAGAACTGAGCCTAGCTCGCTCGAGGTTCCATTGGGGAAAAAGTTTAAACGGGCTGGGAAGAAAGTCTATGTCTGCAAATTTGGGCGCAGAATCTGGCGACCGTCCTGGTTATCGTCTGGTCTTTACCTAGCAAGAGCAGGTTGTATATTTGCTTTTCCGGGAGGTTTGCTAACCTCACCAGTATGGGATCCAGGAACTCGCTTCGAGCTTCCTCATATAGTGGGCATCTGAAGAACAAGTGCTCAGGGCTTCCTATTTCCCCTAGTGGGCATGCGCAAAGCCTTTGGGAGTATGGGATTTTTTTGTAGAGCCCCTCCAGCACTGGCGTGGGCAATGCCGCGCTTCTGGCTAGTGTAAACGCCCTTCTTGTGTTTTTTGACAGGAGAAAGGAGAGGTAAAGGGCCGGGGCGGCTTTATATCTCTCAATTTCTCCAGTTCTGTATTCAGGGCATCTTGAGCAGTCTTGTTGTCTTTCGATGTCAATGAGTCGTTGTCTGACCGTTGCTTTGGCTTGCTTTAGATCCATCCTTAGAAGGGCTTGGGGGGCTATGCCCATATTCTGGAGAGAGTTCAGGACCGCTAGTTGCCAGCTGGACTGGAACTGGTCGCATAGGATCAGTGGTACAATCCCTTGGGGTTTCAAATTTAGAGCCAGCCATTTGTAGATTGATGATAGGCAGATTGAAGCCTCCACTCTCGTCGTTCCCGTTTCGAGTCTAACCCATGCATTGGATACGCATTTGGGGACATGTAGGAGGGCTCTGAGGAATTTGGATTGTACGCACTCCAAGGGAGAGAAGGAGGAGGAGGACGGGCCCAGAAAGGCTCCATAGAGGAGCTGAGCCAACACTTTGGCCTTAAATAGCTTGAGGGCCGCCGGAACGAAGAAGCCCCCTTGTGTTCTGTAAAATTTGAGAATACAGTTTGCGGTTTTTTCCGCTGAGCTTCCATTAGAATTTATGTGCATTTTATTTGATCCTGTGGCTTGTACTGCCATTCCGAGGTATTTGTAGTTGGAAACTTGCTCTAATCTATGTCCTTGCAGTTCCCAGCTTCTGGGCTTTGATTTTTTCCCAAACGCTATTACCTTCGTTTTTTGGTAGTTAATTTTGAGGCCTTCTGTTTCACAATATATAGCAAGCCTCCTTAGTGCCCTTTTGAGACCGATTGGTGTTCTGGATAGGATGACCGCGTCATCGGCGTATAGGAGGACGGGGATGTGCCGATTTGCGAGCTTTGGTGGATGAAAGTCCAAATCAGTTAGTGCAGCTACTAGGTTGTTAAGGTAAAAGTTAAAAAGTAGTGGAGCCAGAAGGCACCCTTGTCTGACGCCCTTGTAAGTTTTAATGGGATCTGTTAGGTGTCCTTGATGGCTGCACCTAACTTTGAGGGCCGTGTTTGCGTGGAGAGCCTGAATTAGTAATAGGAGCCGTTTGTCGATTGATGTGTCCTGCAGTCTGTCCCAGAGTCTGGTTCTGGGCACGTTGTCAAAAGCTGCTTTTAAGTCCACGAAGGCGGCATATAGGGAGGCCTGCTCTCTTGATTTGTATTTGTCTATAAGATGTTGTAACGTAAGACAATGGTCCAACGTGGACCGGCCAGGTCTGAATCCCGCTTGTTCGATTGCAAGAATGTCTTCCTTCTCTAACCAGTCTGAAAACTTGGTGAGAAGGTGCTTTGCATATAGCTTACTGGTCACGCTTAGTAGGCTAATCGGCCTGTAGTTTGCTGGGTCCCGTCTGTTGCCCTTTTTGTAGAATGGCACTATTATGGCTGTTCCCCAATCTCTGGGGATGCGGCCAGAGTCGTCTATATGCGTGAAAAGGGCGGCTAGAAATGGTGCCCACCAGTCCACTTGTGCTTTTAACATTTCTGGCGAAATTCCATCTAGGCCAGGGGCTTTAGCCAATTTAAGTTGGTTAATGTAGGTTTTCATTTCAATTACTGTTACTGGGGGCCATTTTGCCAGCTGTTCTATTTTGCAGGTCTGAAGTGATGGTACAGTATCGTCATATAGAGATTGGAAGTACGAGACCCAGAGGTTTGGAGGAATTTGTGAGATTAGGGAAGAGTTGGTTTTGCGGATGCCAGGGGCCGCCAGTTTCCAGAAAAGGGTTTGATCTTTGGATTTCGCCGCACTGATCTTTGGATTTCGCCGCACTGGGTTCGGGTCAAAGTTGTTGATTTTTTTTAGGGGACCCAAAGTTGTTGAGTTGTTGAGGGCAGCCAGTGATCTACCTGTAATCTAACACAGACGTCCAGTGATCTACCAGTAGCTCATGATCTACCTGTTGGACGTGCCTGATCTAGTCCAACCCCCTGCAATGTAGGAATATGCAGTTGTCCCATACGGGGATTGAACCTGCAACCTTGGCATTATTGGCACCACGTTCTAGCCAACTGAGCCATAGCAGCCAAGGGAATACAGTGGACCCTCGACTTACGAATGTAATCCGTTCCGACAGGAGCGTCGGAACTCGAAAAAATCGTAAGTCGAGTCCCCATAGGAATGCGTTGGAGAACGCATTCGTACCTTGAAAAAATCTTTGCAAGTCGAAAAAACCCTATCTAAAGCGGCCGTGGCTTCCGATTGGAAGTCGAAAAAATTCAGAAGCGGCGGCCGCTTTGATCCCTTGTAACTCGAAAAATTCTTAAGTCGGGGCATTCGTATGTATGTAATCACTGTATGTAATAATAATAATAATAATAATAATAATAATAATTTTATTATTTATACCCTGCCCACCTGCCTGGGTTTTTCCCAGCCACTCTGGGCAGCTTACATAAAAAATGGTAAAACATTAAAAAGGTAAAGGGACCCCTGACCATTAGGTCCAGTGGCCGACTCTGGGGTTGCGGCGCTCATCTCGCTTTATTGGCCGAGAGCCGGCGTACAGCTTCCGGGTCATGTGGCCAGCATGACTAAGCCGCTTCTGGCGAACCAGAGCAGCACACGGAAACGCCGTTTACCTTCCCGCCAGAATGGTGCCTATTTATCTACTTGCACTTTGACGTGCTTTCGGACTGCTAGGTTGGCAGGAGCTGGGACCGAGCAACGGGAGCTCTCCCCATCGCAGGGATTCGAACCACCGACCTTCTGATTGGCAAGCCCTAGGCTCTGCGGTTTAACCCACAGCGCCACCTGGGTCCCTGGTAAAACATTAGGACATTAAAAAGTTCCTGATACAGGTTTCCTGTCGTCTGTAGGGACGGAGGCAGTCTTTCAGGTATTCGGAGCCTAAGTCATTTAGGACTTTAAGCAGTAACGTGAACACCTTGAATTGGGCCTGGAAATGAACTGACAACCGGTCTGTTGTGCTGCTTGTATGGGATGGCAAGAGGTGAAACAGCCTCTTGTCATATTCTTGATGCTCTGGAAATAGCTTACAGCTCTATTGCGGAAGACCTCTCCTCGATGCCTTCCTTTTTAACAGACGGCAGGTTTTAGAAGTGCGGGAGACTCAAACATTTATTTTTCCCTGATACTGTACAGTCCCAGGAGATGGTTCTGAATGTGCGGTTCAGTTCTATATTTTTTTGAACCTAATTAAACATCATGGGTGAGGCGAAAAGCCCTTAAGACGGGTTTGCACTCTTGCTTTCAAACTCAGGGCTTTCTATAACTGCAAATGTGTTCTTGCAAAATGCTTTTGGTGGCATTTTTTTTTTAAATCAATAACTTCCTTTTCTGAACGTTCATGACCTTCTGTGGCAAATGCTGTGTGCAGGATTTTCTTTTAAAAAACAGGTCGCTGTGAGAAGGAGATGTTGCAATCGCAATTCATAATGAAATCTGTGGTTCGGAGGAGGAAACATCAATCATGGGTTTCTGCTTTTAAGGAAATGGAGGTTCTACCTCATTATTTCCAGACTCTTTTTTTATGGATTCTTGGCTTCAGGTTTTGACTTCTGCAGCATGACAGGAACTGCTCTAGCTCTCTTTGGCCTCCAGATGGCAACTTTTAATAGTTCGGGCACCGTGGCTCTGGGGTTGCTTACTGATTTCAGTTAGAATCATAGAATCATAGAGTTGGAAGAGACCCCAAGGGCCATCCAGTCCAACCCCCTGCCAAGCAGGAAACACCATCAAAGCATTCCTGACAGGTGGCTGTCAAGCCTCTGCTTAAAGACCTCCAAAGAAGGAGACTCCACCACACTCCTTGGCAGCAAATTCCACTGTCGAACAGCTCTTACTGTCAGGAAGTTCTTCCTAATGTTTAGGTGGAATCTTCTTTCTTGTAGTTTGAATCCATTGCTCCGTGTCCTCTTCTCAGGAGCAGCAGAAAACAACCCTTCTCCCTCCTCTATATGACATCCTTTTATATATTTGAACATGGCTATCATATCACCCCTTAACCTTCTCTTCTCCAGGCTAAACATACCCAGCTCCCTAAGCCGTTCCTCATAAGGCATCGTTTCCAAGCCTTTGACCATTTTGGTCAAAGGGAGATTTTGGTCACAGATTTCATTATGAATTGGTTCAGGGAGGAAACACAGTAGAGCTTAATTTGAAGAAATAATTTCAGTCTAAGGGCCCCTGTTCTCTCTCCAGCAGCCATAGCTTTCCTCTTGGAAAAAGGAAGCAGATGAGCAACACAGCCAATAAGAATCGTAGGTGCTGATATAGTCTCCAGGAGTTCCATAGGAAGAACTGGAAGTGTTGTTGTCCCTTTAAAAAAATGGCCAGGTGTTGGATATTGGAGTACAGTCGTACCTTGGTTTTCAAACACCTTGTGACTCGAACATTTTGGCTCCCGAATGCCGCAAACCCGGAAGTGAATGTTCTGGTTTCCAAACTATTTTTGGAAGCCGAACGTCCGACGCGGCTTCCAGTTGAGTGCGGGAAGCTCCTGCAGCCAATCAGAAGCTGTGCCTTGGTTTTCGAACGTTATCGGAAGTCGAACAGACTTCCGGAACGTATTCCGTTCGACAACCAAGGTACGACTGAATTTAAAAAGTCCGCAGAATTTAAAAGTCCGCAGAATTAAAGTCCGCAGAATTTAAAAAGTCCGCAGATCTGCGACGAAACAAAATTGTCAGCCACGGAAATGCTGTCTGGATTTTCTGCCTTAGGCTCTTCAGTGTTCTGTAACTGATGTTGAAACAGACACGTTCCTCATAAAACACTTGTTTTTAGGGCAATGTGAGCAGTGGCGGGGGAATGGGTTGTGTGTTTGTGCGTGTGCATGCATAGGTGTGACCTGTGCAAAGTTATTCTCCGCTTGCTTCCTAAAGCCAGTGTGGTGTAGTAGTTAAGAGCGGTGGACTCGTAATCTGGTGAACCGGGTTCGCTTCCCCGCTCCTCCACATCCAGCTGCTGGGTAACCTTGGGCTAGTCACACTTCTCTGAAGTCTCTCAGCCCCACTCACCTCACAGAGTGTTTGTTGTGGGGGAGGAAGGGAAAGGAGAATGTGAGCCGCTTTGAGACTCCTTAGGGTAGTGATAAAGCAGGATATCAAATCCAAACTCCTCTTCTTCTTCTTCTTCTTCTTCTTCTTCTTCTTCTTCTTCTTCCCTTTATGGCAGCTGTGGGGAACCTGTGGCCCTCCAAATGTTCATAGACTCACAGAGTTGGAAGGGATCACGAGAGTCCTCCAGCCCAACCCCCTGCCCTGCGTGACTTTTTTGCCCAGTGTGGTATTCGAACCTGCGACCCTGAGATAAACAATCTCACGCTCTACCCACTGAGCTATCGCCATTGCATGTTGCTGAACTACAACTCCCATCTTCCCTCACCATGGGCCATTCTTTCTGGGGCTGGTGGGAACTGTAACTCATCTGAAGGGCCAGAGGTTCCCCACACCTGCCATAAAGGGGATTTAGAAAGCAAGGGGAGAATACATTTGCCCACCTATAGGCTGGAAGGTGAACAGGTGATCACAACCCGGCGATGGCATCTTATTCAGAACAGGTCTCCCATCTATGGGCGGTCCATCCCCAGTCCTGTCCTGAAGCCAACAGAAAGTGTTGCCCATTGCAGGCAGGTGGAGATGGAGGCTGGCAGGAACTGGGGAAGCCTCTGCTGCCGATAGTGCCTAGCAGCCATGCCATCTGTGCATTCGCCGGGGCTGTGACTGCTTTTAGTGGTGCCACGTTGTCCCGCAGGCCCCAGTACGTTTCCGAGCACAATTCAAAGTGTTGGTGCTGACCTTTAAAGCCCTAAATAGCTTCGGTCCAGTATACCTGAAGGAGCGTCTCCACCCCCATCATTCTGCCCGGACACTGAGGTCCAGCGCCGAGGGCCTTCTGGCGGTTCCCTCACTACGAGAAGCCAAGTTACAGGGAACCAGGCAGAGGGCCTTCTCGGTAGTGGCACCCGCCCTGTGGAACGCCCTCCCTTCAGATGTCAAAGAGAACAACAACTACCAGACCTTTAGAAGACATCTGAAGGCAGCCCTGTTTAGGGAGGCTTTTAATGTTTAATAGATTATTGTATTTTAATGTTCTGTTGAAAGCCGCCCAGAGTGGCTGGGGAAACCCAGCCAGATGGGCGGGGTATAAATAATAAATTATTATTATTATTATTATTCGGTGTTCTTCAAAATGTGAACGGGGGTTGTGTTGAACCGCCCCCTCCCCAATTGTTTCATGACATGAACATTTGTTGTTTAGTCGTTTAGTTGTGTCCGACTCTTCGTGACCCCATGGACCAGAGCACGCCAGGCACTCCTGTCTTCCACTGCCTCCCGCAGTTTGGTCAGACTCATGTTGGTCGCTTTGAGAACACTGTCCAACCATCTCGTCCTCTGTCGTCCCCTTCTCCTTGTGCCCTCCATCTTTCCCAACATCAGGGTCTTTTCTAGGAAATCTTCTCTTCTCATGAGGTGGCCAAAGTATTGGAGCCTCAGCTTCAGGATCTATCCTTCTAGTGAGCACAATGAACATACGACACCTCATTTTTTTAAAGTTTACGTCCCTTGCCTTTTTATGCCCTCCCTGGCAGTCCTTGGCCTGTTACTACCGTGTTTTCCCGAAAATATGACACCGTCTTATAGTTTTTTCCCTCAAGAAAACACACTATGGCTTATTTTTTGGGGGTGTCTTATTTTAACCGCTCCGCGTCGGTACGCTGCATAGCCACGCCTATCCAGGCCGTCTTAAGGGAGGCGTCGCGTCACTATGTCTTATTTTCGGGGTATGGCTTATAGTCCGCAAATGCGTAGAAATCCTGCTACGGCTTATTTTATGGGTATGTCTTATTTTGGGGGAAACACGGTATTTGACAGGCAGCAGATCAAAATGAATCTCCATTATGTATTATCATCGACCCATTTTATGGTTTTGACCTTTAAAGCCCTATGCGGCCTAGGACCCTAGTACCTAAGGGACCGCCTCTCCTGGTATGCCCTGTGTAGGACCTTAAGGTCCTCAAATAATAACATTTTGGAGGTCCCGAGCCACAAGGATGCTAGACTGGCCACAACTAGGGCCAGGGCCTTCTCAGTACTGGCCCCGACTTGGTGAAACGGTCTGTCACAAGAGACCAGGGCCCTACGAGATTTGGCATCTTTCCACAGGGCCTGCAAGATGGAGCTGTTCCGCCTGGCCTTTGGGTTGGTTTCAGTTTAACCCTGATGTTTCATTCCTTTATGGCAGTGTTTTTCAACCACTGTTCCGCGGCACACAAGTGTGCCGCGAGATGTTGCCTGGTGTGCCGTGGGAAAAATTGAGAAATTCGAAAGGTTGTGCTTTTCGCTTTTTCCCTAGGGATTTGGGGTGGGTGTGTGGAAATGACCCTCCAGGCGCTGAAACTACAACTCCGCGCCGTTGGCCGTGCCATGTGGGGCCGATGGGAATTGCAGTCCGACGGGAATGCCTGGAAGCCCCCGACGTCTGGAGGACTGCACTTCCCGTCATGCCGCGCGGCAGCCGTTCCCTTTCCCACGTCCTCCTCCCTGTTGCTGCTACTGCCGCCGCCGCCCCCTCCCATCTCGCTTCCGATACGGAAGCCGAGAGGCGTCGAAGCAGCCGCTGCTGCTGCTGCTGCTGCTGCTTTTCAGCCCAGGGCTAGAGCTGGGCCGGGAGGGCCACCCAGCCGGGCTGGCGGCGGCAGCAGCGGCAGGAGGGGGAAAATGGTGGCGCCGCTGCTGTCCCTCTCCGAGGGGGAAGGAGCCCGGGCGCGGCGGCGGCAGCAGCTGCTTCTCTGTGCCCGGCCCCGCCTCCTCCGGGGCTGCCGGTGGCGGCCGAGAGCGAGGCTTTGCCCGCGGCGGGGATGGGCTCTGGGTCCGGCGGCGGCGGCAGAGGGGTTCGGCCCCGCGCTGTCCGCTTCGAGGCGGCCGCCGAGTTCCTGGCCTGCTGCGCTGGGGCTGAGCTGGAAGCGGTGCGGGAGATGCTCAGCACTGACCCGGGCGCCGTGAACGGGACCAACGCGGACGGCATCAGCGCCCTCCACCAGGTACGCGGCGCCCCGATGGCAGCTCCCTCTCCCTGCTTTTGCCTTCTTCCTATTAAGCTTTTTCCATTAAGTCGCACCAGTGACCATTCTCTCTGTCACGATAGTGCCTGTCTTGGCTGGCAGCCATTCTCCCAGGGTTCTTGGGTCCAGTTTATTAAGCTCTATTTCCACAGCAGATGTCAAAAATTCTGTGCCAAATTCCATGTATCAGTAGGATTGTGCTGATGATACAGGTTCTGTAATGCTTTCCTTGAAAAACGTCCCTGGTTCAAACTCCAGCAGTTCCAGGTGGAATTGGGAATGGCTGCTGTTTGAAACCTTGAAGAGCAGCTTCCAGTTTAGACATTACTTAGCAGGATGGACCAATTGTCTGAACAGATATTAGGCAGCTTTCTATGTTTTTTAACATTTTCTAATGGTGGTGTGCCTCGTGATTTTTTTCATGAAACAAGTGTGCCTTTGCCCAAAAAAGGTTGAAAAACACTGCTTTATTGTTTGATTGGTGGGCTACTTAAAAATGAGGCTGCATTTTAAACTTTAAATCGTATTTTAACTTGCATTTTAATTGATTGTTTTGTATGTTTTGTTGTGATTTTATGGGTGTTAGCCGCTCTGAGCCCGGGGTATAAATAAATTATTATTATTATTATTATTATTATTATTATTCCCAGTGTTCCAAACTGTTTTCAGGTGCAAGTGCCTTTATTTTTTTAATCAAAAGAGTTCCTCTTCCTGCTAACTTTTAAAATTGCAAATGTTCTATCCGAAGCCTGGTCCCAGAGATACTTTTCAACGGTGCATACCAGAGACTGAGCATGGGACTTTGTGTGTGTTCTCCGCTGGCACCTTCCAAATTGGACAAAACTGGTTTTCAGCCGGAGCGTGCTGTCAATTCCTGCAGCGTGCAAGCCGTGGAGGGAAATGAGGGCACTTGGCTGAGATGATGATGTCAGGGGGGTGAAAGAAATTATGGGGGGGGGGCAGGAGTATGGGAAGTGGAAGCAACTCTGACAGGGAGACTCTGTCGTCCCCCACAAATCCTTCTGCATAGGCCTGGTCCTGGAAGCAGCCTATGCCAGACCCAAAAAGCAAAAAAAAAGAATTTTCCCCCCTATATGGCAGCTACTAATAGCTGCCTGTTCTGATTGTCTCAGAACAGTTGGCAGTAGGGAATGAACTGAATTTGCTGTTTTACTGCCAGTCCCAGCTGGCTTTTAAGAAACGGGTGCGACACTCTAACAGCTGTAGGTTTGAAGAATAAAAAATAAATAAATCTTTTCACACCCAGAGAAACACCATGCACACAAAATAGCACATGTGCTGCAACACAGCCTCTATTCAATATTATTTTCTGCAGTGAATGCTCCCCCCCTTTTCCCTTTTTGCTTTGGAAATAAACAGCCTGGCATCATCTTAATTTTCAATTACCATCCAATAACTGCCCACCTAGCAGTTTGAAAGCACGTCAAAGTGCAAGTAGATAAATAGGTACTGCTCCGGCGGGAAGGTAAACGGCGTTTCGGTGCGCTGCTCTGGTTCGCCAGAAGCGGCTTAGTCATGCTGGCCACATGACCCGGAAGCTGTACGCCGGCTCTCGGCCAATAAAGCGAGATGAGCACCGCAACCCCAGAGTCGGACACGACTGGACCTAATGGTCAGGGGTCCCTTTACCTTTTTAACAGCCTCATTATAACAATACCAAATTATAATACAGTCACTAATACCAATCATTCAAATACCAAGTTATATTACCGCCTTGTCAATCCCTCGATGATGGCAATCTTAACGTTAATTTAGACTAGGCTGTATAATTGCTTTTAAAAACAAACAAACCAAAAACCCATCGACCTGACGAGTGAAACAAGCTTTTCATTCTAATGAATCATCAGCTTCTGCACATTTACTTGTTCATAGGCCGTCTGGGTTGGGAAAAATTGGGAGGAAGCACCATGCAGGCCAGCAGGCAGGCAGGCAGGCTGCAAGGAAAGAAGAAAGGGAGAGCAAAGAAATTAGATTGCAGGGCTTTTGAGCAAGCAGTACAGAATCGAGGGAGAAAAGGGTTCAGGCACACAGACACTGGGAACCTGTGTATTTTATACTGATGTACTTTCTGGCTGCCTTATAATGGCATTGTTGCAGACCTAGTTTTGTGGAGTCGGGGAGGTTTCTGATCCTTATTTTGGTTCCTTCTTTCTCTTGTAGATTTGATCCAGATAGATTCAGCGATGACTCTGCCATGAAAAACTTCTCCCTTCTGGGTTTCTCAGGGAGCCAGGAATGCCCTGAACTGAGGTGAGCATATTTTTTGGGGGGGGAGCAATAACAGAGCATCTCTGTTTCTATAAGGAGTGAGGCAGCAACCGAGAGAGAGAGGGCCTTTTGGGTAGCATTTTCTCCAGGTCACTCTGCGTAATGGATTTGTGTGATCTCCTCCGCTGCTTGTTCTTGCTCTGATCCTAGAGATAATGTTTCTGTCCACTCCTCTTTCTTACTCTCCCCCTCGCCTCTGGAGTGACTGGGCCCTGCAAAAGAAGACTCTCTTCGGAGGGTTTGGGGGGGTACTGTCATGAAATTCTGCCCAATATTGATCCAGAGCAGATTCCAACATATAGAGGAGTTTGGATTTGATATCCCGCTTTATCACTACCCGAAGGAGTCTCAAAGCGGCTAACATTCTCCTTTCCCTTCCTCCCCCACAACAAACACTCTGTGAGGTGAGTGGGGCTGAGAGGCTTCAAATAAGTGTGACTAGCCCAAGGTCACCCAGCAGCTGCATGGGGAGGAGCGGAGACGCGAACCCGGTTCACCAGATACAAGTCTACCGCTCTTAACCACTAAACCACACTGGCTCTATAGTTAGCAGAGTAAAATCTTAAACACATTCCAGGATTCCCCCAAAAATAGAGGCAATTAATATTTCATCCAGCAGAGCTTTACTGCTACTGAAGGCAAATGATAATGGTCACAACTCCAATACGTTCAGGATTGGCACTATCCATAAGAAGTCCAGTTGCAGCTGACTTGACTTAAACTTAAAAGGTACCCCTGACTGTTAGGTCCAGTCACGGACGACTCGGGGGTTGCTGCGCTCATCTCGCTCTATAGGCCAAGGGAGCCGGTGTTTGTCCGCAGATGGTTTTTTCGGGTCATGTGACCAGCATGACTAAGCCGCTTCTGGCGAACCAGAGCAGCGCATGGAAACGCCGTTTACCTTCCCGCCGGAGCGGTACCTATTTATCTCCTTGCACTTTGATATGCTTTCGGACTGCTTGGTGGGCAGGAGCTGGGACTGAACAACGGGAGCTCACCCCGTCGCGCGGATTCGAACTGCCGAGCATCCCTGTAACTTAAACTTACAATAACTTATAATGAGTGTAAAACTCAATGCTAAGCATACTATGTACAGAACACCACACCAGAAGGAAAAGAGATTGAAAGAGAAAAGTGAAACCCAGGCTCCTTCTCGCCTATTTTTATAGTCAGCATGACTTTGACAGAAGAGATAACAGAACCAGTTTAAGCCAGCTGTACTCAGCTTCTCTGAAGGAATAACCCAAACATCAGGAACCTTCTGCTTGCTTCTTTCACACAGAGAAGCTTCCAGAACCCTCTTGAATTAATTAGAATAGGAAAGCTCTCTACACATCAGATCAATACTTTCTGTATTAAGAAATGCAAACTGACAGGTACCTCCTCAGCAGTGTGGGATGGGGCGCAAGGAGAATTGCCCCAAATCAGAAGCCCCAAATCCATTAGGGGGCATTCCCTGCCCTCTCTCAGGCTCCCACACTCCAGAGAGGTGTTTTGGAGGATCCAGGCCTCTGCCTTTTTCTTATTTGCCTTCTCCTCCCCCTCTGGTTACGCAGGTTTGCCTACACGGTAGCTACAATCCTGCTGACCGTGATCGTGAGGAAACTCCACTTGCATGCTGCAGAAGGTCAAGTTGTGGATACCAGATATGAGCTGGTCACCTCACCGAAGGAGGAAGCCTGGATAACCATATCCAAGAGAAACTGAGGCGAGCCGTGGCGTTTTATTTCAAGAGAAGAATCCTATTGGTGCCATCCGCCATCTTCCGTTATCTCACTGTAATAATTTTTAGGCATTCTTGGCCTAAAATACTTCCCCTCTTCTTTAATGAAAATGGCCTAAGCTAGGGCTGCCGTATGTCCAGAATTTCCCAGACATAACCGGAATATGGCAGTCGGAAACAGTGTCCAGTTGAAAATCGCTGAAAATCCGGGATGTCCAGGAAAATCCGGACGTACGGCAATCCATGTCGGAAGTCTAGATTTTGGCGAATTTCCTTAAAAAAGGTTCAAAAACTTCTTTTTAGTTCGCAATAAAAGCTCAACAACTCTTGGCAAAACTAAAAAAAACAGCTCAACAACTTTGCCCAACAACCACTTTTGTGTCCGGATTTTCACTTTTTGAAATATGGCAACTCTACCGAAACATTGAAGAGAATCAGGTTGCCTCTAACAAAACTGTAATATAATCTGAAGGAGGATAATTTTATAGAATAAACGTATTGCAGACTAAGCTCCCACCACCAAAAGCTGGAAATAATTAGAGTTGCAAAATAGCCGCACAGTCTGTTGTAGATGCTCTTATGCATAACCTAATCTGTGTACAGGCAGGTTATGGTAAGGCACTCTGTATATGCACAAAGAAGTTTTTGCAAACTTGTTTTTATATATGAAGGAACACTTTTTATTCTTACGGGGCGGGAATCACTTTTTCAGGACTGTGTCGTTGCATGGGAAAACACAATTTTTGGTGTAACGTTTGATGAGTTCTAGCCTTAAATTAAGTCTTAGCTACAAAAGACCAAATGGTTGCAGACTGGCTGTGAAGAAGGTCAGCTTGAAGGCCAGAAGCCCGTTTTTAATAAGTAAAAGGTAAAGGTAAAGGTATCCCTGACTGTTAGGTCCAGTCACGGACGACTCTGGGGTTGCGGCGCTCATCTCGCTCTATAGGCCAAGGAAGCCGGCGTTTGTCCGCAGACAGCTTCCAGGTCATGTGATCAGCATGTCTAAGCCGCTTCTGGCGAACCAGAGCAACACACAGAAACTCCGTTTACCTTCCCACCAGAGTGGTACCTATTTATCTACTTGCACTTTGACGTGCTTTCGAACTGCTAAGTGGGCAGGAGCTGGGACTGAACAACGGGAGCTCACCCCTTTGTGGGGATTCGAACCGCCGACCTTCCGATCGGCAAGCCCTAGGCTCAGTGGTTTAGACCACAGCACCACCCAGGTATAATAGGTATAATATCGTAAAACCCTACCATTGTCCTTACTTCTCCCTGAGCTGTATTGGAGAAACAAGTTTCGAAACAGAATTGGATAAATCTGTGGGTGAATATTCAAGATCACATGCAGAAGCAGATTAGTTAGTTACAGCTTATCATTTGTATGCCTAGTCCAGGCTCCAATTCAGTTTAAGTCAGTTGCGCCTAATCCCCATTGAAAGCAATGGAACACATTCATTGTAAGTTGGAGACACACTATTGCATTCAGTGGGACTTGGCCGCAACTGACTTAAACTGGATTGGGACTGATCAGGTTCAGGAATGATGCACAGCGACTGTATTGATGAATTCTCTCTGTGTGCAGGAGTAGTTCTGAACATTGCATTTTTACTTTTTCAGCGGAGACCTCTGGGAAGAGCTGCTTTTCTGCCATACAGGTTTGAGGGATCAAACCAGCTGTGCTACCAATGCAGTGTTTTGTTTTCAAAAGTAGCTCTGATCAAAATAAATTATCATCAACCCATTTTATATACAATGCTCCAAATTGTTTTCAGGCCCAGGTGCCTTTTTTATATATATCAGAGTTCCTCTTCCTGCTAACTTTTTAAATTGCAATTCTTCTATCCATGCAATGAAAAATAGGCAATTAAAAATAGTCAGTAAAATTAGTACACTAAGTTTAAAGGCTTGTGACCGGTTAGCAGCCCTGGATGTTAATTTTTATTTTTTCCCTTGCCGAACTTTTTACTTAATGCTTGAAAGAGTCCTCTGGATTGTGCTACAAGCCATTGTTTAGACCTTATTTGAATTCCCCATCTCCCTGTGCTCTGCCTAGGGGTAAAAAGGGGAGGTAAAGGGACCCCTGGCCATTAGGTCCAGTCGCGAACGACTCTGGGGTTGCGGCGCTCATCTCGCTTTATTGGCCGAGGGAGCCGGCATACAGCTTCCGGGTCATGTAGCCAGCATGACAAAGCCGCTTCTGGTGAACCAGAACAGCGCACGGAAACACCGTTTACCTTCCCACCAGAGCGGTTCCTATTTATCTACTTGCACTTTGATGTGCTTTCGAACTGCTAGGTGGGCAGGAGCAGGGACCGAGCAACGGGAGCTCACCCCGTCGCGGGGATTCGAACTTCTGATCGGCAAGCCCTAGGCTCTGTGATTTAACCCACAGCGTGACATCTTCAGGCAACAACCATTTTAGGCATGTCCCCAATTGAAGCACGATTGCCAGCGTGTGGGTCCTTTTGGCCCCGGAACGGGGGACGGGACGGGGCTGGGAACATGCAAAATTGTTGCCATCGTACTGGGGTGACTCAAGCCCTTTCCAGAAGCCAGATTCTCTAAGATTTTAAGGTGAGCGTTTGACTTGATCACTGACCAACACGATAAATCTGTTTCTCAACATCAATGCTATGCAACTTTGGAAGAACCAGCCGATGGACGATGGAAATGCCTTCTGACATTGGCCAGGTACTTTAAACCACAAGATGGTTAAACCATTTTGAATGCCACAAGATGCCTGTTTATCCTCCCCACCCCCACCCCAATATTATGGCTGCAGGCTGATGGACCGAGAAGCAGGGAGCAGATGACCTACTTATACAAAACGGCCAAAACACAGCCGCCAAGGGTGCAAAAGACTTTCCAGGGCTTGTAAGAGAATGCCAGGAATCTTGAGCACCAGTAGGCATGTTCTCAGCTTCCTATCTGCATTTGCAACGCCTGAAGAAGGGTAGGGCCTGCTGTCTCCCATGCATGCAGCAGAAAGTGCGAGAGCATCTTGTAGACATGGAGGCTCTGCATCCGTGATTGGATAATGCAGGGAGCACATGCGGAAGAGTTTATATGACTTCAATTTTAGGCATGCAGAGCTCTGTGTGTCTCCCGCTTTTTGCATGCAAGTTGCAGAATGGGTTGTGCTTTGCCCAGCATTTCAGCGAGTGCGGTTTATAAGGTGAGACTAGATGGGAGCGTGCATTCTTTGACTTCCACCGCAGAGAGGAATTAAGAACTTATTTCTCATTACGCATTGGACTTGTTTGGGTGTGTTCTCCTGCTTCCTTTCCAACTTCATTCTTTCCTTAAATAAAGTATGCTTTGACATCGTTTGATTGCTGGGGAAGCCTGTGGTGGTTTTAAACATGGTTTTCTTTACAGGTTGAGCATAGGGTGGAGAATCGCAGGATTAACCGGAACTGCTCCTTCATCAGGTTGTGGCCGGTGTTCGAAACCCCCATTGCTCTAGATCAGGGGTCTTCAGACTCACCGCACGGCGGGCCGGTTCCTCCGGCGACGATCGTGCGGCGGGCCGGAGGGCGGGGGAGCGCGCGCCCATATGCGCACGCACTCGCTTTTTCCAGCACGGCGTGGCACCGGAAATAGCTTGTGTACGTGCGCACAGTCCTCCACGGACCCGGAAACGACGTTTTGCGCATGCGCAAATGCTATTTCCGGTGCCGCATCGACCCAGAGATGGACAGCCATGCCACACCAGTAAGAGCAGGTGGCGGCAGCGGGTGGCGGGGGTTGCCGGGGGTCTCTGGGGGCCAGATAAATGACCCACTCGGGCCGCATCCGGCCCCCAGGCCTTAGTCTGGGGACGCCTGCTCTAGATGCATTTTGCGACAGGGAATTTCATGAGCGTGAGCAGTTTCTGAGCTCTGGGCGCAGTACTGCACCTAAGATTTCAGATTAAACTGCAGAGTGATAAGATGATAAGATAATTTATTGTCATTGCACAAGTACAAGCACAACGCTATACAAGTGCAACGAAATTGCATGCCACCCCGTAAAAAACAGAAAGAAAGAAAAAACAAAACAAAAAACAGCACAAAACACACACACACCAAAAAAAGCCACACATACACCCATCACAGCTCTCCGAGGTCATATTATCTGGTTACAGCATTTAAGATGGTTATAGCTCTTGGGTAGAAACTGTTCTTCAATCTATTTGTTCTTGATCTAATTGTTCTATACCTTCTACCCGAAGGCAGTGGTGCAAAGAGACTACAGTGGAACCTCGACTTACGAAGTTAATGCATTCCGAATGCACATTCGGAAGTCGAAAAACTCGTAAGTCGAAACGCGATTTCCCATAGGAATGCATTAAAAACGGATTAATGCACTCCTATGGGAAGAGAAATCGAGGGTCACCTACCTTGTCGATGTGGACGGCCAGGCTCCCGCAGCTCTCCTTTTGTTGCAGGTGGCTCTGAGGGGTGCTCGCCGCCGCCGCCATGACGCGCAAAAAAACCGCGCCGCCACGGCCAGAAAAAAAAAAGCATGGGGAAGAGGGGAGCGAGAGGGAGCGTGCTCCCGGCTCCGCTCGAAGCGGCTGCGGCAAGCAGCGGAGCCGCCCGCCTCCAGCCATGGCGAGCGGGGGAAAAAGCGCCGCCATGGCCGGGGGGAAAAAATCACGGGGAAGAGGGGAGCGAGAGGGAGCGCGCTCCCGGCTATGCTCGAAGCGGCTGTGGCGAGGAAAAAAAAAAGCCGCGCTTGCAGCCGCGCGAAAAAAGCCTTGCCGCCATGGCGAGGGGGGGGGGAAAGCCGCGCTTGCAGCCGCGTGAAAAAAGCCTCGCCGCCATGGCGAGGAAAAAAAGGAAGGGGAAGAAGTGGCTGCGGCGCTGCTGCAAGCAGAGCCGCCCGCCTCCAGCCGCTCCGGGCTCCGCTCAAAACACTTCATGATAATAGGAGTCAGTGCAACTGGTCTGTAGTCATTCAAGCTACTAATTGTGGATTTTTTAGGCAGGGGAAAAATAGTTGACGACTTCAGGCAGGGTGGGACAATAGACTGGTGTAGGGACTTGTTGAAGAGTGGAAGGAATGAGGACACTTTTCTGCCTCCCCACTTCCAGCTACTCTCTGAAGACTGGAGAAGAGAACCTCTTAAGAATAATAAGGGGGTTGGCAGGGGAAGGACTAGACCAGGCATAGGCAAACACGGCCCTTCAGATGTTTTGGGACTACAACTCCCATCATCCCTGACCACTGTTAGCTAGACCATGTGAAAAATGGACATAACATTTTAGCTGTAGTTCATTCATTTTCAGCTTTGTATTGTTATAAAACAAAGCGCGACTACACATTCCCATAACCTAGGCTTAAGGTGCCGTTTAGCTCCTAGCTTTCCTATCTCAGTTTCTAACACTGGTTGTGGCAGGGGTGGGCGGGCAGGAGGGGGGACACACCATTGGCATTGGATTCTTGCAGAAAGCAACCGACCTCTCAGTATGACGCTTCCAGGTCCAGTCTCTAAAGGCGCACCTTTTGCCCATGCTAAGGCAATTGTTCTGTCAGCACACACTTCTCCCTTCTCCTCCCACCCTATGTCATTCTGGAGGTTCACATAACCCCATAGCTGTCAACTTTCGGATTTGAAAATAAGGGATGCCGCGAGGGCGGTGCAATGGCACCAAGTAGCCTCTCCACCCTGCGCTCCAGAGGCTGTGCGTGAACGGGTGAGCGAAAGCGAGCGCCTAGATGGCAGCCAGGCTGTCTGTCTGGTTGGGCGTGAGGGTCTGGCTGCACAAGGCATGCAAGCTCCGCCCCCAGTCGGTCTCAGACTCCTTATTGGCAGCCGAGCAACGCAGCTGAGGAGCCTCCCTGGCCGGCAGGGAGGGAGAAGAGCTGCTTCCTTTGAAATCCGGGAAATTTAAGGGATATCAACAATCCGGGATAGCAGCGGGAAATGGCATTGGAATAAGGGAGTTTCCCGCCAAAAAAAGGGAGGGTTGACAGCTATGCATAACCCCCCTGAGCATATTGAGGGAGCAGTCCTATTATGTTAGTCCAATTCATTGGACTGGCTTCTGCGGGTGCCACAACTTAGTTGAGTAGCACTGTCTTCAATCCAGATTTTAGCTTAGAAAACTTCCATTTTTCTTAACCCCATTTTTCTTCCCCCTTCCATCATGCCATTCTTTTCCAAATCCAAAGTGAGTTCTTCTACCCATTCCCATGGTTCCAGATTGGGTTGTTGCAGGGAAGCCGGCCTGCCCTGGCGGAAGAAGAAGATAAAATTCTTCTTCTGCGGGTGCCACAACTTAGTTGAGTAGCACTGTCTTCAATCCAGATTTTAGCTTAGAAAACTTCCATTTTTCTTAACCCCATTTTTCTTCCCCCTTCCATCATGCCATTCTTTTCCAAATCCAAAGTGAGTTCTTCTACCCATTCCCATGGTTCCAGATTCGGTTGTTGCAGGGAAGCCGGCCTGCCCTGGCGGAAGAAGAAGATAAAATTCTGGAATGGGATTGGGAACGGCCCAGTTCATAATTTCCTTTACCTGAAGTCCAGTATACCTGAAGGAGCGTCTCCACCCCCATCATGCTGCCCGGACACTGAGATCCAGCGCCGAGGGCCTTCTGGCGGTTCCCTCACTACGAGAAGCCAAGTTACAGGGGACCAAGCAGAGGGCCTTCTCGGTAGTGGCACCTGCCCTGTGGAACGCCCTCCCACCAGATGTCAAAGAGAACAACAACTACCAGACCTTTAGAAGACATCTGAAGGCAGCCCTGTTTAGGGAGGCTTTTAATGTTTAATAGATTGTTGTATTTTAATGTTCTGTTGGAAGCCGCTCAGAGTGGCTGGGGAAACCCAGCCAGATGGGCGGGGTATAAATAATAAATTATTATTATTAATTATTATTATTATTATTATTATTATTATTATTAGGCTTCTGAGCAGTCTCCAAGTTACCCCATCCGCTTCATGCAAAAAGAAGACCGTGAGTTGCATCAAAGTTGTATAAGCTGTTTCCTATGTATAGTTGAAATTAGCTTATCATTTAAATTGAAATACATACAAATCCCACCATATTGAGGAAAACACTGGCCAAGCATACATGATCTATCTGATGAGGGCTACCGAAGTGCCAATTTTCAAACGGATGGAATAAAAAGGTCCAGACCCAGCAAGTTAAAAAGTGCCGACAAAGACACTTTGATCCCTTTCCTCCCGGTTTTCTTTTAGGAAAGCACAATGTGGTAAAAAACCACTGATGTGGTTTTTTCCAAGCACTCTTTAATTGTCTTTAATGAAGTCGTGATCCGGCAGTTCAAAAGTTATTAAGGTTTTCCTACCCTATAAAAAGTCTGCGGAAAAGAAGTTCTGTACTGGCAAAATTGTGCCCTGCATGACTGAAAGCAAAAGCAAAGCTTAAAACGTTGACAGGTTCTTTTATCCTTAAACCAGATGTGGACCAGATAGCTCTTCAAAGAGATGTTGCCCTCAAATAGAAGACTGTCTATTAGCTGAGCGGAAGACACAGGAGTGGAGACCTGCAAAACATTGGCAACTTATAGTGTTGTTGTTGTTCAGTCGTGTCCGACTCTTCGTGACCCCATGGACCAGAGCACGCCAGGCACCCCTATCCTTCACTGCCTCTCGCAGTTTGGTCAGACTCATGTTAGTAGCTTCGAGAACACTGTCCAACCATCTCATCCTCTGTCTTCCCCTTCTCCTTGTGCCCTCCATCTTTCCCAACATCAGGGTCTTTTCTAGGGAGTCTTCTCTTCTCATGAGGTGGCCAAAGTACTGGAGCCTCAACTTCAGGATCTGTCCTTCCAGTGAGCATTCAGGGCTGATTTCTTTAAGAATGGATAGGTTTGATCTTCTTGCAGTCCATGGGACTCTCAAGAGTCTCCTCCAGCACCATAATTCAAAAGCATCAGTTCTTTGACGATCAGCCTTCTTTATGGTCCAGCTCTCACTTCCGCACATTACTACTGGGAAAACCATAGCTTTAACTATACGGACCTTTGTCGGCAAGGACTTATAGTATAGTCATACTTTAAAAGGGAAATTAGTATTGCAGGTGCACAGGTAAAACATACATGTTCAACATTCTTGCAGGTGTTTAAGGTACCATTGCAGAACAATCAGCCGACTCTGCAAGCCACTGGCAATATGCCAGGTTGCTGATAGAAATTGAAGGTGTGAATGCAAAGTGTCTCTCCAGAGCTGCAGCATTTAATTTATTATGGCACCGTGTGGAGTGTTTCTAAAATTTATGACTAATAGTTTGCTTAGCAAGGTAAGCATCCATTTTCTCCCCCCATTGAATACCAACCACAACTGCAGCATGCTCATTATTTTAAACATTGATCTGGCTGTACGGGCTAGCCTAACAGTCAATAACACTGGAAATTTCTGTCCAAAAAAAACATAGCTCTTGCAGTCAATTGGAAGCTGCGTCGGATGTTCAGGTTCCAAAGAATGTTTGCAAACCGGAACACTCACTTCCGGGTTTGCAGCATTCGGGAGCCAAAACGTTTTGCGTTGCAAGGCGTTTGTCAACCAAGGTGCGACTGTACTCTGCCTATATTATTCTTTAGCTATGTGTTCTGCAAGTCAAAGCTTCTTGAATATTTTAACAAGGAATAATGATGATGATGATGCTATTATTTATACCCCGCCCATCTTGCTGGACATAGCTTCAATATCAAGGAAAGAGTCAGTATTGCACATGTTGTCGACTTCCTAGCTGCAATTTAACTACTCTGCTCACACAGCAGACACTTCCAGCACACAACTTGCTTGCTTCAGATCGCACCCTCCTAACACCAGTTTGCAACAACGAAAAATGTGTGGGCTAAGACTGATGATGAGCCTGGTTATATAGCGTTCTATTCTATGTAAATTCCTTTTTTTAGGGGAAGAGGCACTGGCCTACAAATGCACTGAACTATAAATAATTAGGCAATCCGTTCCTACTCAAAATCTGTACACTCGCCTCCTCCGCGCTGCCAAAACGCACCGTTCCTTGTCGCGTTTTTTTAAATCGGTAAGACGGGAGGGTTCTTTGCAAAACTCGCTTGTGGATTTTTAATTGCTGGCGCCATCGCGGACTGTAATGGTGCTAGGAAACAGAGCTACACACGATGCTGCAAGCACGAACTACGGTGGCTTTCCCACTCCACCTGCTTCCTAAATCCAGAGGTTTCCTATGCTTGGAAAATCCAGATAGGAGAGCTGCATTGATTGCATAGGGCAGGGATGTCAAACCGGTCGACTGTGATTGACAGGTCGATCCCCGGGTGATAGCGGTCAATCGTGGGCTCAATTTCCTCCACGGGGGAAAAAGAGTATCTGGACCCACCCCCTCTGTCATTCGCGCACGATTGAAAAACAGAAGATGAAGTTATCGCTGGCGGGGTTAATATCTGGGCAGTGTTATATGGCGTGTTCCCCAGTAAAAAGCAGCTCAACAACTTAGGGTTGCCCCCCCCCTAAAATGGGTAGATCACCGCTAGTTCTTTCTTCTGGGAGTAGATTGCAGATTCTTGGGAGTTAGGTGTCTCAGGCATAGGGGAACTCCAGATTTAGGACAGAGAAATTGTGAAATAGCAGTAGAAGAGAAGAAGAAGAAGAAGAGTTTGGATTTGATATCCCGCTTTATCACTACCCGAAGGAGTCTCAAAGTGGCTCACATTCTCCTTTCCCTTCCTCCCCCACAACAAACACTCTGTGAGGTGAGTGAGGCTGAGAGACTTCAGAGAAGGGTGACTAGCCCAAGGTGCATGTGGAGGAGCGGAGACACGAACCCGGTTCACCAGATTACGAGTCTACCGCTCTTAACCACTACACTACACTGGCTCAGTAGTTGGAGTAGAACGCAGAATGGAGGAGGGGGGGTTAAAGGACGCACAAGAGTTTCATAATCTACATTAAGCTGCGGTGGGTGGACAGGCCTTGAGGCTCAGGAGCATTGTAAGGCAATAATACAGAATCAGGAAAACATTGTGGTTCTTTGCTGGTGCCGGCTACTCCATCAGCTCAATCTGGATTTGGGCCTAGAAGACCAAGGAAAAGCATTGGTGAAAGGAGGGTGTTTTGTATGTGTGAGAAATGAGGATGTTGCTTTTTCACATAAACCACAAATGCAACAAGTTAGACAAACGCCAGCAGTTCAGATCAATCCGCACCTGAAAACGAGAGATGTTTAGAGCTTGTGGGCTGGGATGTGGTTTTTTGCCTGGCTCAGTAAGCAACTGCATAGGAACATGGATCAAATAAGGGAAATAATAAATAAGGGTAAGGGGTGCTGAAATAAGGGTAGTGGGTAGGATAAGATCGGGAAGAATTACGGGAATCATCAGAAAGGACTATGGGAAGCAATAGAAATTTGATGTTGATCAGACCCCTCCAAGTTTGAAGAATGGGAAGTACAACAAATTTATAATTTGGCAGAATATTTGGACTATTTGATATGTTTATGCATAATTTGGAATATTTAATATGATTTGATTGGTTTGTTAAAGTGGAAATTTAGTAAAAATGATATTTTTTTTAAAAAAAGAAATAAGGGTAGTGGGAGATGTAAACAGAGGCGGGACAAATTAGGCAGTTGTGATAGGCTGTAAACCTTGTAGTACCCAGCCAATGGGGAATCAAGGGACAGTACTGCGTAAAATGTCTTAAGACCCACTTCTTACAGCAGGCATAGGCAAACTCGGCCCTCCAGATGCTTTGGGACTACAACTCCCATCATCCCTGACCACTGGTCCTGTTAGCTAGGGATGATGGGAGTGGTAGTCCCAAAACATCTGGAGGGCCAAGTTTGCCTATGCCTGTCTTACAGTATGGAAACACAATTTGCGGCATTGCCCAACCTCATTGCTGATCATCAGCGTTCACTTCCAATTCCCTGAGTTTGTAGAGCTTGAGCCCGCATGCAACAAATCCCACTCTGATCTCAAAGTGGCAGTTTTAAAAATAGTTGCATAACAAGACTTTGCCCACTGGAAAGTGCTGAAGAAGACGCAGCGAGAACAGCAGATATGATAACTTAGCTTTAAATCGCCCCTGACCTGACATAAAGGAGACAGGAGGAATCGCCAGCTGACCCATGTGGCAGCTCCAAAATTCAATTTTTACATTGAAACCACAAGGCGTCAGATGTTGAGGTGTCAGATGGGAGAAAGGCTGGATTAGGAACCACCACAAAGAGAAAGACAAAACGCTTCTTACTCATACGGAGAAAGGGAGAAAGTGTGGGAAAGGGATAAAAGATAAGTGTTACCATGGCAATAGTTGCTTGAAGACACATATTTTTAAATCTATCTCAGTGTAAGCATTCCAAACACATTTATCTCTTCCTTTGAATCGCTGCCGTTGAAATTTCTCCTGCATTTCACAGCTCTCGAAAGAGCACCCCCCTCCATCTGAAATGAAGGGATGCAATGTTGCACTCTTATTAAAACAAAGCTTCAAGGACCTCAGAGGCTGTCATTTCTCCGTTTATCCTGTCCCAGAGTTTTTGACGGAGCTTCCTTCCTGTCTGGGAATTAATTGTATGCCACTTAATAAGACAGAACGCTGTTTAAATGCTACTTGTAAGCAGTCATTCTCTTGGCGTACCTGTCAGGGTTAGTATTAAAATGGGTGGGGAGCCTGTGACCCTCCAAATGGTGATGGACAGCCGGGTGCTGTTGAACTACAACTCCCATCAGCCCCAGCAAGCATGACCAATGACCAGGGATGATGGGAGTTGTAGTCCAGCCACATCTGAGGGCCACGTGTTTCCCACCCCTATATCAACATTTATTTGGTTCCAGGCGGTTTCCTCCTTGTTTAAATCTGTACCCTGGCATGACTCCAATGGGACCCTCAAGGCAACTCAACAGAGCACGCTAAGCCCATGCTATTATCATGAAGCCATAGAAGGAGCCCTGCTGGATCCGACCAAAGGCCTGTCTTCCACAGCAGAGATCCAAACGCTTTTGAGAAGCCCAGAAGCATGTCATCACAGCCTTCTCTTGTTGTTCTCCCACAAAATACTGCCTCTGTTCCTGTAAGTAGCACAGCAGTCACTGATAGCCTTATTATTGGTTGGTTGGTTGATTGATTAAATTTATATATCGCCCTATACCTGGAGGTCTCAGAAACCAATGTTGCACACATCATAATTCAGATGCAATAAGGGGAGCCGGTGGTGCTGTGGACTAAACCACTGAGCCTCTTAGGCTTGCTGATCGGGAGGGAGTTATGCCACCCCCAAGCCAAGGAGATAAGTCACTAGACAACCTTTAGAAGACATTTGAAGGCAGCCCTGGATAGGGAAGTATGGACGCAGGTGGCACTGTGGTCTAAACCACTGAGCCTCTTGGGCTTGCTGATTGGAAGGTCGGCGGCTTGAATCCGTGTGACGGGGTGAGCTCCCATTGCTTTGTCCCAGATCCTGCCAACCTAGCAGTTCGAAAGCACACCAGTGCAAGTAGATAAATAGATACTGCTGTGGTGGGAAGTTATTATTATTATCATCATACCCTGTCCATCTGACTGGGTTGCCCCAGCCACTCTGAGTGGCTTCCAACATATGTAAAAGCATTAAAAAAATTAAACATGAAGAAACTTTCCTACACAGGGCTGCCTTCAGATGTCTTCTAAAGGTTGTATAGTTACTTATCTCCTTGGCTCGGGGGTCACATAACTCCATACCCTCCAACATTTCTCCAATGAAAAAGGGACGTCCTAGCGAAAAGCGGAACCTTCTGGGATAAAATCAGAAACTGGGACAGCTTCTGTAAATCCGGGACTGTCCCTGGAAAATAGGGACACATGGAGGGTCTGCCTACTCCTTGCAGCAACCAGCCTACTGTAGCTTCAGCAGAGCTTATCACAAAGGCCAGAGAGCAGAAAAAGGCAGTCTTTAAGATTGAAGAAAAGTATGCAGATTACCTTGCATGACATGGTGCAGGTGTATTTGGCTGCAGACAAGCCATGTCTGGAGGAGTTCTTAGAGAAGGTTCAAGTGCCCCTGTTAAAAACACACACACACAGATAGACATTTGGTCAGAAGTCATGGCCTTAAAATGTCTTTGCTGTGCAACTGTACTAATAATTTATTGGAGGCAAACAGCTTCATTGCCAAATTTGGGTTCCATCTTAAGGGCATTAGAACTGCTTTTGAATTAGAAGTACTCTAACTCATGTCTCGGCAAAGATCAGATTCCTAATAACAGTAACAGCTGGCGTTCCCTTCCTTATGTCTTGTTTCCCCTCTCCTACAGAATCCAAGCTGGTCCCTTCTGTTAAAAACCTAGAGATGCAAGACCCTGTTCCAGTCCTGCTCTGCTGCCTGATTTCTAATTAACCAAGAAAGAGAATTTAAACGGACACCTCTCAAGTCAACGATGAAGCACAAATTGCAGCAAGGGTAATATTGATCCATTTCTTTATGTGAGCTACTGCAAAGGGAGGGGTGATCAACAGCCATAGAAGCCAGGTTATGTGGGCTGAAATGCTAATGCATCCTAGAAACCCAAGTTCATATTCATATTTTTTCCTAGATTGGAAAGTGTCAGGACTAGAAGTTCATTGTTATTATTTACCCTGTGTGAAAAGGTTCCTGCCAAACCATTTTCCATACTCGGGGCTTTGTGTATTTGATATACAGTGGTTGTTGTTGTTCAGTCGTTCAGTCCTGTCCAACTCTTCGTGACCCCATGGACCAGAGCACGCCAGCCTCGCCTATCCTTCACTGCCTCTCGCAGTTTGGCCAAACTCATGTTAGTAGCTTCGAGAACACTGTCCGACCATCTCATCCTCTGTCGTCCCCTTCTCCTTGTGCCCTCAATCTTTCCCAACATCAGGGTCTTTTCTAGGGAGTCTTCTCTTCTCATGAGGTGGCCAAAGTACTGGAGCCTCAACTTCAGGATCTGTCCTTCCAGTGAGCACTCAGGGCTGATTTCTTTAAGAATGGATAGGTTTGATCTTCTTGCAGTCCACGGGACTCTCAAGAGTCTCCTCCAGCACCATAATTCAAAAGCATCAATTCTTCGGCGATCAGCCTTCTTTATGGTCCAGCTCTCACTTCTGTACATTACTACTGGGAAAAACCATAGCTTTAACTATACGGACCTTTGTCGGCAAGGTGATGTCTTTGCTTTTTAAGATGCTGTCTAGGTTTGTCATTGCTTTTCTCCCAAGAAGCAGACGTCTTTTAATTTCGTGACTGCTGTCACCATCTGAAGTGATCATGGAACCCAAGAAAGTGAAATCTCTCACTGACTCCATTTCTTCTCCTTCTATTTGCCAGGAGGTGATGGGACCAGTGGCCATGATCTTAGTTTTTTTGATGTTGAGCTTCAGACCATATTTTGCGCTCTCCTCTTTCACCCTCAGTAAAAGGTTCTTTAATTCCTCCTCACTTTCTGCCATCAAGGTTGTATCATCAGCATGTGGTACCTCGGGTTAAGAACTTAATTCGTTCTGGAGGTCCGTTTTTAACCTGAAACTGTTCTTAACCTGAGGTACCACTTTAGCTAATGGGACCTCCCGCTGCCGCCGTGCCGCCACCACACGATTTCTGTTCTCATCCTGAAGCAAAGTTCTTAACCCGAGGTACTATTTCTGGGTTAGCAGAGTCTGTAACCTGAAGCGTCTGTAACTTGAAGCGTCTGTAACCCAAGGTACCACTGTATTCTGTTTTAGATATTTACTCTGTTTCTTCGTCATCTGATAACAGCGGTTCTCTGGATGGCATGCAGCAATAATAACATTCATTAGATCTGTACATTCCAGAATAAAGAAAGTTCTAAATGGTGGCACTTAAAACACAACAGAATAAAAGCAGCCATTAAAAAGGAAAAGAATAAAAGACAAAGGCTGCAATCCTAACCATGTCTACTCAGAACGAAGTTCTCTTTAATTTAGTGGGGGTTACTCCAGGATAGGTAAAAAATGGTAAAGGACCCCTGGATGGTTAAGTCCAGGCAAAGGTGACTATGGGGTTGCGGCGCTCATCTCGCTTCAGGCTGAGGGAGCTGGCGTTTGTCCACAAACCGCTTCTGGCGCAACAGGACACCGTGATGGAAACCAGAGCGCACGGAAACACCGTGTACCTTCCTGCCACAGCGGTACCTATTTATCTACTTGCACTGGTGTACTTTCGAACTGCTAGGTTGGCAGGAGCTGGGACAGATTCGAACCGCCAACCTTCTGATCGGCAAGCCCAAGACGGGGCTCGATGGTTTAGACCAGTGTTCCCCAACCTTGGGTCTCCAGCTGTTTTTGGACTACAATTCCCATCATCCTTGACCACTGGTCTTGCTAGCGAGGGATGATGGGAGTTGTAGTCCAAAAACAGCTGGAGACCCAAGGTTGGGGAACACTGGTTTAGACCACAGCGCCACCCGCGTCCAGGATAGAATACTAGCAAACACCAGTTAATACATAAACAAGAAAAAGAAAGCTACAGGATTAAGCAGCCATACTAAAATGCACCGGTCATGTTGCATTGGGACAATGCAAACACAAAGTTACAAAACTGTTATTGGTTGTTACTGGGATTTAATTTTGAACTTGAGTATATACCTGGCAAAAAAAACAACGCAGGGACTGCTGACACTTTTTGTCAATGCAGGATTTCTTAAAGCCTTGCATGTTACATTCCCTTTGGAATGACTGCGTTCCTCTTGTTTAAAAAGGGAGCAGGAGATGTATGCCCGACCTGAGGGATGTCTTATGAACTGAAGGGATCCTAGCAGAGGGTCCCTTCTAAAAGGAATCTAGGAGAGGATTTCCTTCTAAAACGTGCGGAAGTTCCAAGAGTGACCTACAATGTAGCATGAGGAATTAGACCAGGAAATAAAATGAGGAAATATGAATAAACCTGGTGGCATGTGAAGCTATTTGATCCATCCTAGTGAAATACCGTCTTTCCCCCTTTTTAAGACACCGTCTTATAATTTTTTTCCCTCAAAAAAACACAGGGTGGCTTATTTTCGGGGGCATGTCTTATTTTTATTACGTCAGTATGGTACGGTACAGCCTCCCCCTGTGGCGGCACCACGGCTTACTTTTGGGGTACGTCTTACTTCTCACAAAGGTAAAAAAAACCTGCCATGGCTTACTTTATGACTACGTATTAAAAAAGGGGAAACAGGGTAACAATGGGATATTCAAAAGCTCTGTACCGTATTAGATGAGAGGGAAACTGCAACAAAATGTTGCCATGTACTATTGCCTACCATTGCCAAGCAGACTTTTGCCCAGTTTTCCATTTTTATTTTCCAAATGACTGTCAACATTCTGTGGCTCCTGAGTAAGCCCAGTCCTCTTTGGGGTGTTTTTGGGGCAGACTGCCCTCTTAGATGCTATATTTTAAACATTTCTCTGTTCTTTGGCAAAGCTCAGGGTTCCTTGAGCAAGCAGATAACTTGTTTCTGCTCAGTGGCTCCATTTTGGCTACCACCCTGTTGACACCCATCACACATTTCTGTTAGAAGGCGCGAGGAAAAGCTACCCAAATTACAGAAAATAATAACATTAATATACTGGAAACTGGTGAAATATCCTATAGAGGACTGCATTCATTTGTGTTAACACTACACAAACACACAACAGCCTCTCTCTCCACACGTCCTATACGCTTCCAAGCTTATCTGCTGGTCCGACTTGGTTTTTAACTATCAGTTGACCTTGCACATGAAAGTTGCACCCATCTATTGGGGCTGCTCAAGGACAGCATATCTACATGCTGATGGCACCAAGGTTGCAGGTTCGATCCCCGTATTCCTGCATTACAGGGGGTTTGGATTACATGATCCTTGGGGTCCCTTTGTTGTAAGAATTTTAAGGTTTTATATCTATAATAATTGTTATTAATGTACCAAGCAAACAAGGCCACATGTCTGAAAACAGCACAGAATGACAGGCCTCACACCATTTTGACTCCTAGCTGGCCAGGTACCAGATGGCCCATTTCCCTCACAAAGGACAGTCATTAGCCCTGCATTTGCCCTGCCCTGCCAGGGCAGGAAATCAGGAAACCTTTTGTTTTCCAGAAATGTGTGTCTGGGAGGGGTCGAGGAGGGATGACCAGGTGTGGGAAATTCTCAAGTTACCTCCTCTGACCCTCCCAAGTTGTGATGTAGTTCTGATGTATCTGTGATGTAGGATGATGTATCTGGGGGTGGGCTGGACTCCAAGGGGGGGAATTTCAAAAGTCTATATAGGGGCTGGCACACCATTGTTCTAGGTCTTTTTCCCTGCTCGTGTGTCTGTGTCTGTGTGTGTGTGAGAGAGAGGAAAGCACCCTGTTGCAACAGTGAAAATAAAGATTTTGCTTCTCAATTTTTCTCTGGTTGGTCTCTGTAAATTTACTCCTACCGATGGAGAACCTGGGAAGGCTCTTGTGTACCCCATAAGGGAATAAGAGCAGATTTCTGTTTATTTCACCTTCGAACTCTACAATTCTCTCTGATTATCCAGCTGCCACGATCTCTAATGCATTAAGAGGACAGAAGCAAAAAGGTCCTGCCCTTCTAGGGAATTGCTGCTTCATTTAATTTAGGAAATACAGCTTGCCGTCGTAACTATGATAGAACCAGACATTCGCATCATATTTCTCCTTCTCCCAATTTGCCAGAGCTACGGCAATGGGTTCATAACTAACGCCTCTAACTGAGACGAAGCCACGAAGCCCTCCAACGGAAACGTACTGTCAACGGCAGATTTGTACTTCCTTGATCTGAACAGTGGATCATTTTTTTCTCGTGCAGGAGTTTAGTCAGATGTAAGGGACTGATTACATTTATCTTGTTTGTTCCAGATAATCCTTTAAGGCAATTTAAGCTTTTCAGCTGCTGCACAGTGGCTCCTTCCCTGCTGTGATCCGAATTACAGCTGAATAGCCATCCAAGAATTCTAGCATATCCAAGCAACAAGAGAGGCGTCGGCGTCGGTTTGTACTCTATAGGCTTCAGCCCCCAACGATGTCAAAGAGAGACATATTTTTGGAAATATATATATCCTTGGGTCTCTTGCACTGTCGCCTCATGTGACGATAATGGCTGCAAGAGGGTAGAGGCATCAAACAAGGGATAAATGGATTGCCTCTGCACAGAAACTCTGGGAAAGCTGCCGGCTCACTTCAGCATTTATTAGCATTCTTTCCCCATTCCAAGCTCTGCACAAATATGAATCTATTTCTGCAACACTAGATTCTGCTCCATGCCTTGCCACACCTTGCATTCAGAAAAAGGAAGGCTGTATAGAATGTGGCCCATTTACACCTAATTGAAAAAATGTGCTGCACTGGGTGATGCTTTGCTTTCACACAGTTTTTACCTCCGTTAGCATAATTTACAAGGGTTCCATTAAGTAAAGCTCCCTTTACATTTGTATGTTTTCGAGGCTCCCAAGATGTCCATATCATTCCTCTTTTGAATGTTACCGGTAGCTTACCCTTGCTGCAGAGCCATATTCACAAGAAGACTGTACTGTACAATAATGATACTTCACATTAGTTCAATGGTCCTAAGTAATGGGATCACCTGGCAAAATGGCACACTATGGTGATAATTAGAATCTGAAAGGTGGTCATATTACCCCATTGGATTAAAGAGCTGAAACAACCTTATCAGGTGTACTGTACCAGTTGCCAATCATTTTTGCTAATGGGATAGTTCGGTTGACTGTCGTAAATTGACATATATTACATTTTCAGTGAAATGTTCTCAACATGATGGAACCCCAATTGCCCCCCCTTTGTATGAGAACCACCTGTCCTTTCCAATCTCAGATCCAGAAATGAACCCCCATATATACAGCCCTGTTTAGGGAAGCTTTTAATGTTTAATAGACTATTGTATTTTAATATTCTATTGGAAGCCGCACGGAGTGGCTGGGGAAACCCAGCCAGATGGGCGGGGTATAAATGATAAATAATAATAATAATAATAATAATAATAATAATAATTATTATTATTATTATTATTATTATTATTATTATATACTGCATTGATCCCCAGGAAGCATTGCTGGCGATCCGGCAGCCTGCCTCCAAAATTCACATCATCAAGCATTTGGGAATAAACAAGTCTCTCATGGATGTATATTTCTAAAGTTGTTTTTCTTGCTATGGAGAAACCAGTAGCGTGCAATAACTCAACAAGACAATAACTGAACTGCTTCCTTTTATGTGTCCTTCCAACATTCACCTTGGCTTGCTTTTCCAATTAATGATGAAAAATGAAGGACTTTAACAGTGGATCAATACCCCTCCTCAGTTTAAGTTTGATCACAGCAGGATCCAGCCACCAGCCAGTTCTCAATGCAGGTGTTCAGACGCAAACCATTGAATATTTGGAGAGAGGTGGGGCTGGTTCACTCTGGGAAGAAGACAACAGAGTTACCAGGAGCTCTTTGCCCATGTTTTGCCATGCACGGGAGAAAGTGGCAGAGATGTTATAATGAACGTGAAGCTCCTTGGAAATGGGGACAAGTCAATGGGGGGGTTTCACACTTACGTCAAATCTCTCCTCAAATCCTACCTTCATACAGTCCTTCCATCCCCATGTCCTATTACAGGGGTCACCAGTACGGCTTCCAAGAATGCCACACCAATGTGCCCGCCAGTTCTTCTTACGGCACCTGCCCTGGCTCCTGCCCCCAGAACATGCAAGCTGAAGATCTGACTTATAAGTAAGAAAAAGGCAGCAGACCCAGCACTCAAGAGTCACAAGCAATGAAGGAAGAAACACTCTCCTATTTATCCTACCTCCCTTTCCTCCCTACTTCCTGTCTCCCGCCATGGTTTATAGCAAAATAAATAAATAAAATATATTTTATTGTCATTGTCCCCTTCGGAGACAACGAAATTACTTGGCTGCTCCATCCACCTAGATAGGGCACTCCACGCAAAAACAAAACAACTACAAAAACACTGATTAAAACCATACAGTATGATACAACATAACAGGTAAGATTAGATGACTTTCAAAGTCCAGGCTTCCCATTCAAGGCCGAGATCGCTCTGGAGAAGAAGCTGTTCCTAAGACGGCTTGTTCTTGACCTCATCGTCCTGTATCTCCGTCCCGATGGCAAGAGCTCAAAGAGACGGTGACCAGGATGCGATGGATCTTTCACTATGTCCGGTGCCTTTCTGTGGCACCTCATGGCATAAATCTGCTCTAAGGTGGAGAGCGAGCAGCCAACAATGCTCTCTGCTGCCTTAACAACTCTGCACAACCCCATCCTGTCCTGGGTAGTACAGCTTCCGTACCACACACATAAGCCATAAGTGAGCACGCTCTCAATGGCACAGTGATAGAAGGCAAGCAGCAGCTTTTGTGGAAGATGGTTTTTCCTTAGAACTCTCAGGAAGTACAGTCTCTGCTGCGCCTTCTTCACAAGCCCCCTTATGTTGACACTCCAGGACAGATCCTCCTGTAATTCAATGCCCAGAAATCTGAACGTTGTTACCCTCTCCACACAGATTCCATCAATCAAAAGTGGTTGGACATCGTTCTTCTTTCTCCTGAAGTCCACCACAAGCTCCTTTGTTGTGGTGGACTTCAGGAGAAAGAAGAACGATGTCCAACCACTTTTGATTGATGGAATCTGTGTGGAGAGGGTAACAACGTTCAGCTGCTCCAAAAGCAGAATAGCTGCTCCAAAGCAGAGAAACACAAAAGGCAAGGCTCATTTAAGGCTTATGCTTAGTTTACAGTACCACATGCAGGTCCATCTGTTTGGATATCTGAATCTGTGGCGTGTAAAGCGAGGGTTGGGTATTAATTCATTGTGTTTGGATAAATGAATTTCTGTACAACAAGCATTTGTATAGTGTGACCTGCATGCATTCCTAGTTAAGAGGCTGCTGTTAGTGCAGATTAGTGCTGGTTGATTAACGCAGGGAGCAAAATAATCCCTTTGCTAGAGTATATGCTGGCCTCCTGTACGCTTCTGGATACAAGTTTTTAAATCTATTGTTAGGCCGCCTGTACCTCTGCAAGCAGCCTCTTCCTTCGCTTCATGTGTCAGCTTCCTAAATCAGCCAAGGCCAACCTCTCTGGACAGCACATCTAATGCAGTTAATTTGAACGGAGTGCATCAGCAATGTGTGGGGCTGCTCCTCAGTAACAAACTCTTGCTTCCAGTGCAGAGATCTTCCAGCGCCTGAGTTTGGATTATGCTTGAAGTACAATATAATAAGCCCTTATTATCTGAACAGTCACTAACGTCGCTAAGGTTATATTGATGTGATACTTTAGAATATTCTACAGCCGTGATGGTACTTTAAAAGCAGCACTGAAGAGCTGATACTCTGACCCGTTTTTTCTTTTCTTTTTTCCCTAACAAAAGCTCCCGAAACTTGAGCTGCTATATGGCGATAGGCAGAAATGCACCTACGGTAGTAGAGCAAGGAGGGAGGCAGCGATGGGGAGAATGTCCCCCGATGTTGAGCATCTGTTTAAAAGACTTATTAGGAATCCTGCCAGAGAAGAAGAGTAGAAACGACTCCTGCAAATGTAAGGCAGATGGACCAGAGCTTTTTGTAGATCTTTGTGCCATTTATAAATGGAGTGTTTTAATTACACTAAATGATATAGGGACAGGAAGAAAAGGATCTAGGAGTCTTGGTAGACCATAGACTTGACATGAGTCAACAGTGTGATGCAGCAGCTAAAAAAGCCAATGCAATTCTGGGCTGCATCAATAGGAGTACAGCATCTAGATCAAGGGAAGTAATAGTACCACTGTATTCCGCTCTGGTCAGACCTCACCTGGAATACTGTGTCCAATTCTGGGCACCACAGTTCAAGAAGGATACTGACAAGCTGGAACGTGTCCAGAAGAGGGCAACCAAAATGGTCAAAGGCTTGGAAACGATGCCTTTTGAGGAACAGCTTAGGGAGCTGGGTATGTTTAGCCTGGAGAAGAGAAGGTTAAGGGGTGACATGATAGCCATGTTCAAATATATAAAAGGATGTCATATAGAGGAGGGAGAAAGGTTGTTTTCTGCTGCTCCAGAGAAGCGGACACGGAGCAATGGATTCAAACTACAAGAAAGAAGATTCCACCTAAACATTAGGAAGAACTTCCTGACAGTAAGAGCTGTTCGACAGTGGAATTTGCTGCCAAGGAGTGTGGTGGAGTCTCCTTCTTTGGAGGTCTTTAAGCAGAGGCTTGACAGCCACCTGTCAGGAATTCTTTGATGGTGTTTCCTACTTGGCAGGGGGTTGGACTGGATGGCCCTTGTGGTCTTTTCCAACTCTATGATTCTAGGATGATTTTCTAAACAAACTCTGTGTTGAGGGGGAACTACCACCCAGCTGCTGCCTTCTCCGTTCCATGTTTCCCCTCGAGCTGAGAAGTATCGCATTCTGAAATAGGAATATGACTTTTGCTATTGCAAAAACCGGTTGGACCAAGTCCTTCATGGATGTGACTCACTCCAGTTTGCTCATGTGGGCAGAGAATTTAGATCATACAAGCGGCTAATGGAAATTGGTGAGAAATAGCGGCTGCTTTCTGTAGAGGAGGAGGAGGAGGAGAAGGAGGAGGAGGAGGAAAGTTCCCGTTGCTAGCATCTTGTAAAAAGGAATGCTGCTAAATTCAAGGAGCTCTGTTAACATTTTAGAATAGAAGAGGTTTTGTTGTAAGAACAGTATGTGAGGAAGATTGGCAACTGCAGAATTTAGAAACTGCATGCATATTCCTAATGCATCTCTTCAAGCTGGTACACTGGGGGTGTGCAAGGTTTTGTTTTGCTTCGTTGTGATACTGTTCCCCTAAATAAGCTCTTTGTTTGCTAAGTGTCTACCTGGGTTGCGGTTCCAAATTAGCGTCTGTTCTCCTGTACTGAGAACAGCTAGCAAGTGCCTCAATTAATCTTTTGTTTAAAAACGCTGTTAAGTACTGACAAGAAACAGACTGGTATAAAATAAATAAATAGCCCTTTGAGATTGTGCACACTCTGCAGGTCAGCTAATATAATTAGAGTTCAAATTCCAAGGGAGCTATTCTAAGTTACTCCCCATTCAACAAAGCTGTACACTTTGCGACTCCTTACAAAAGCAATTATTATATGCAAACGTTTAGAAATCTCTCTGGTGTGAGCTGCAGAATTTGAATCTCTGATGTAGGATCTGGGCGGGATTCAGGCTCTGTGGAGCTTAAAGAGAGAAAAGTTTCTAGCCCTCATGATTATAAAGGGGAAGTGTGTTTGTTTGTTTGTTTATCCAACCAACCAACCAACCCTGGAAACTGTAGGTTGTTTGTTTGTTTATGATTTTCAATTTTATACATTTCAATAATTTTACAATCATTTTAACATTCCGAAACTCGACTTCCTTCCCCCTCTTTCTGCGGTTCCTTAATTTTTTTTTTGTATTTTCTGCATATTCCAAATTAACTTAATTTACTCATTTATTCATCTACTTTAAATATACACTCTTATCAAACTGTAGGTTGTTAGTGGTTCTTCTAAGCAGGCAGGAACTGTCTGTGCTTATGACAAACCATCACCCTACTTCCCCAAGATCTTGGCAAGACCCCTCAAAAAAATTACTCTGAAGAAGAAAGACCTAATCACATTTGCAGCCAGAGCAAAACATGCAATTTAAGTCAAATTCACACAGATTCACCTTTGGTTTGGAAACAGACAATAGTTTATAATAGAAGCATTGTCATCTGTGGAGTATGCGGTGGTTTTATTTGTGCTGCACTTTGTCCCTGGTAAAATTGCCTTCCCACATTTCCCTCAGGGACAATAAATAGAAGGCAAGGCAAAGTAGGGAACCTGTAGCTCTCTAGAAGCTGGACTTCCAACTCCTGCCAGGGACAGTGAGGGATTACGTGCACAATCTGAGCAACAGATACGGTACAACCTTGAGTGCTCATCCCCCCCCCTTTAAGGTAAAGGTAAAGGGACCCCTGACCATTAGGTCCAGTCGTGTACGACTCTGGGGTTGCAGCGCTCATCTCGCTTTATTGGCCGAGAGCCGGCATACAGCTTCTAGGTCATGTGGCCAGCATGACCAAGCCGCTTCTGGCGAACCAGAGCAGCACACGGAAATGCCGTTTACCTTCCCGCCGGAGTGGTACCTATTTATCTACTTGCACTTTGACGTGCTTACGAACTGCTAGGTTGGCAGGAGCTGGGACCGAGCAACGGGAGCTCACCCCGTCGCAGGGATTCGAACCGCCAACCTTCTGATCAGCAAGCCCTAGGCTCTAAAAGTTTAACCCACAGCGCCATCCCCCCTTTATTACTCTGCAAAACATTTATCCGGCATGCACTTTATGTGGCACAATGTTTTCTCTGGGTTGCAGAACTGACATGCCTCCGTGTTAGCATGTCGTTCCAGTATGCCCACGTTCTTGTGTTAGTAAGAGACTAGAAATGAGAAGAAGCAGGAACTAAAGACTTCAAAGGGGATTTAAATTAAACCAAGAACCGAGTTAAAGGAGGCTGAAGCTGATTAGGAATGAGTCACAGGTACCTGGAAAGTAATGCAAATAATTAAGGTCTCAATTATAGGATTCTCCTGGGTGAAGGCAATTGCAGAAGGGGAAGGGAGAGAGTAGACTTCAGCGAGGGTTCCTGGAGTGATTTTCCGAAACTCTCCAGATGTGGGAGTTTAGGAAAAAACAAATGTTATTTGGCGGTAAAGGTTCTTGGGACTTGAACCCGCACAGTGTGTTCTGCAGAACAGTTCCCTAACCATTCAGCCACAACAAACAGGCTGATCATTGCCATTTGCCACCCTCCCTAAGCTGTAGACTTTAGTCCGAGAAACCAGGAAGAGCCCTCATTGAAGGAGTATAACATAGAGAGTTGATGTTTTGTGCTCCTCCCCTGCACAGCCCACAACTTCTAGTTTTAATCATTCCCCTTTTCATTAGTGGGATGGCTTGGCCAGGCCCAGCAGAGGGTTTTGCCAGTCTATCTGTAGTATATCTGGAGTTCCACCAGTATTGCGGGGCATCACTGAGTCCTATTGCCTCAGCCAGCAGATCTTGAGTATAGGATTGCACACCCAACTGCATTTTTTAAAAATAGCTAGCATGTAGACCCAAACCAGTACATTGTCTAGATTGGGCATGGGGGGTGAGGACCTACAATGGGAGCTGAACTTCAGGAATGTCTGAAGAACCACAGGTTCCCCACCCTTGATCCAGAGGTACTGATGATTATGATAAATAATCACATGTCGCTTGAAACACCCAGCGGAGAGGAAATGCCACACTGATGTTCAGCTGAGACCCCAATGCAGTGAATGATCATTTCACATACTGATCAGAAAAGAACCACAGACAGCTGTATGGAACATTGCGTTTGTCTAGCAGCCAAGACCGATGTTAGGTTTTGTCATGTGAGCATGTCCTAAGGGTCTAGCTTTTGCAAGACACCATCTGCTAAAGTGACTTCCGATCTCTGTTCTCCGTCCCGACCTCTCCGAGCTGCCGTTTTTGCCAGACCTTAGCAGACCCCTCTGCTCTTGCTAAATAACTGCGTGGCAGCAACGTCGACAGATCTAAAGTTGGGCTGCCTTATGGAAAAAGAGTGAAACGTATCACATGGGAGGAGGAGGGCAGCGGCTTTCTCTCTGATGACTCATCATCCAAATGTTTTCATGCTCCCAATGTCAAAGTCAGACGACAATAACAGGAGACTGAGTTCGCGTGCTGTCACCATGCTTTTTGATTTGCATGCAGGAGAAGAAAGAGGATCTGCAAGTACAGCTCGCAGAACGCAAAGGAATCTGAGCAGTCACTGTTATGACTGAGGCACTGTATATATGCACAGCCTAATACAAGAGGCGTCACTAAAAAATTCATGGACGTACTGTTGCCAAAGAGATCGCTTTCCTAAACAGGGTATTTTTAAAAAGACCAAGAGATGGCAAGAGATACGGTTAAGGTTGCAAGGGCATTGGGCAGACTTTGTAATTCTGTATGCTGATTATCAAATAATGGCTTTTGTCATCTTATAGATCAGGGATACTGTGATACTGGACCGCAAATCCCATCTCCCCTGATCACTGGTTTATGGGCGTTGGGAGTCCAGAGGGCCACAGGCTCTCCATCCCTTCTCTGAAACGGAAACAGGTAGCCTGGATGACTTCAGTCTTAATTCCTTCCCACTCTGATTAGATCTCCTTCGCAAGTACTCTCATTTCCAGGTCAGCACCTTCTGCCTTTACCACCGGGAGACATCCACTGCTTTCGCCCAACCCTGCCTGGTTGTTAAGCTCCAGGTTCTACCTAGCTATTTTTTCTAGGCAGGTTGCAAAGGCTGAATTGCAATAGGCAGCTGCCTAAAAAGTGGTTATGTCATTGCTGGCAACCACAGACAGCTTTATCGTTTCACAGAGAGCTGGCCAAAAGCCACGTAAGGTTGAACCGCCACACTTTGTGGCAAGGAGGTGAAGATGCTCAGCTGATTTCGCTTGAAATGCACTGCTACAATCACAAGGGCATACTATTCACTTACATCAGGTTGAATGTGCCTTTCAATTATTTTAACACGGAAACACTCCTGAATTGATGCCCTCATAGCTAATACAGTACCGCAAAAGCAATCTCATCAGAACCTTCCCTGGGGTGCAGTTCTGGGGTGAAGTCTCCTTCTCTGGCTGCACTCAAACAATGCCAGTGTATTTATGCAACCATACCATCAGGGTTTGGAAGTCAGGAATGAGTGAAGCAGAATCTGCCTAAGGAGAGGCTCCGTTATCTCCTATGGCAGTGATGGGCAACCTTTTGAGCTTGGTGTGTCAAAATTCGCCAAAAAAACGAGCATAACTCGGGTGGTGTGTCACTTCAAGAAAAAAACCATAATTTTGCGATATTTATAGTTTAAATAACAAAAATGTATAATTGTAATATATATCTATAGTTATCTCCTTATGATGACAGGAGCATCTTCAGGGGTGGGATTTCAGAAATACAAAGGGCTGTTTTCCCAGTGGTTTAAGAATGATTTTTAACACAATTTAAAAACTAATCCCTGTGTCAGATCCTCATTAGCTGCTGCTGTGATATCACTAAGGCTTTTGCTCTTCAAGCCTTTGAGATTGTCTGGCTCTCCCATATCTCATGTGTTATGAGGTCATGCTATTGGAAGAAAAAAAACACACCCTTTTGCTTGTCTTCTAGTGAGTCTTCTTGTCAGCATCCTCTTTGGCAGAGAAAAGCTTTTCATTTATCTCCATAGGAGATAAATACATTGTCTTGGGCAGAAGGAACCAGTGAGTCACGGTTGTACCCAAAGAGGCAGCCTCTAGAATCCTTTCAGTCTACAAATTCTGCTGAAAAATAGTGATGAAAAGGGGAAAAAATGGATGGAGTTCCTGTAAAAATATGCTTCGTACTTGAGAGGACATCGTCAAATTGGTTCACAGAGGGAAGCTCAAAATGAACCTTTTAAATCTATTGTGCTTTCTCTCTCTCTCTCTGCACACACACTCACAGAATACACATATGATTAATATTATCTGAATCAGCCGTTGATAAATACCTTGGTTTCTAATGGGTCTTACTAAGGCTATTTTAAAATCACGTGTTTTTTCTCCTGATCATACATCTCTGTTATGCAGAAAACAATCTAATAATGGGTAAATGCTCGCCAAAAGAAAGCGTTTATTATGATAATGAAGACTGAGAAAGATCTTCTCCACTTTTAGCATATCATTTAATTTGACAGAGGGGGACTAATTTGTTGGAATTAGTGAAATTAAATGGAATTCCAATTACAGCCTTCTGGATTCAAGTGATATATTTCATCATCACGAGTAGCCAGGACCGTTGATTATAGGGGGACCACCCTTGTCACCGTCATGGCAAGAGGGATTTTCAGATTTAAATTCAGACGAAGGCTTTGGAGCCTTGCAGTTGGAATGCACAGAGCCCTGCAAAAAGAGAGGGGCAGACTTAGGCATTGGTGCCCAAAGGTCAGGATCCTATAATAATAATAATAATAATAATAATTTATTATTTGTACCCCGCCCATCTGGCCGGGTCCCCCCAGCCACTCTGGGCGGCTTCCAACAAACACTAAAATACATTAAAATATCACACATTAAAAACTTCCCTAAACAGGGCTGCCTTCAGGTGTTTTCTAATTGTCAGGTAGTTATTTATCTCTTTGACACGGGATGGGAGGGTGTTCCACAGGGCGGGCGCCACTACCGAGAAGGCCCTCTGCCTGGTTCCCTGTAGCTTTGCTTCTCGCAGTAAGGGAACCACCAGAAGGCCCTCGGCGCTGGATCTCAGTGTCCGGGCTGAACGGTGGGGGTGGAGACACTCCTTCAGGTATACAGGACCGAGGCCGTTTAGGACTTTAAAGGTCAGCACCAACACTTTGAATTGTGCTTGGAAACGTACTGGGAGCCAATGTAGATCTCTCAGGACCAGTGTTATGTGGTCATGTGGTCCTAGGCCCATGATCCTGAAGTCTACCAGTGACTAGGACACCAAGATACTAAACCTTTAAAGCACACTGGTGCTTCCCTTGATGCCCTATGTCAGAGGTTTTCAACTTTTTTGAGTCCGCAACTTCCTTGACCAACTGCATTCTTTCTGCGGCACCCCTGTGGGTCTCAGGAGCCCAGTTAAGTCGCCCCCTTTCCTGCAGAGCTGGCAGCCTCTCACCCTTTTTCAAACACCTTTGCTTGTGGAGTGTTCCTTCAACCTCCTCTCCTCTCCCCTCTCCTCGGGAGTCCTCCGGGCAGCCGCTGTTGCCCCCCCGGTCTCTGAGCTGCCCCCCTGCCCCAAAGACAGGTGTCTCTTCACACTGCCCCACAGGGGCCTGGGAAGCACCCCCTGGCCAGCCCCAGAGGCACCATTCACCTGCAGCGCTTATAGCCAGGGCTGCTGCAACAAACAGCTGTGCAAGTCTTTGGGAGGCAGAGACGCAAGAGGGCATCAGAAGAAGGAAGGAAGGAAAGAGGGACAGAGGCCAGTGTTGCCCGTGGCACCCCCGACCATCCTTCAGGGCACCCCAGGGTGCCATAGCACGCTGGTTGAAAATCACTGCCCTATGTTATGCATTCAGTGATCTGTGGTCGGCTGAGCTCGAGTCTGGACTAAGTAGTCTAAGCTCCTGCATTCTGACTCGATACATGCAGGGGCGTAGCAACGGGGGGCGGGGGGCGGGCCGCCCCGGGTTCCACCCCAGAGGGGGGGTGACACTTTAAAAAAAAAATTTTTTTTTTTTTTAATTTTAACTTCATTGGGAAAAAAAGAGATAATAGACACACACACAACCCCCCACACCTCACAAAGTGGCACCATCAGAGGGGCGTGACACTTTTTAATTTTTTAATTTTTTATTTAATTTTTATCTTTTTTATTATTTTAACTTTATTGAAAAAAAGAGATAATAGACACACACACACACACACACACACACACAAAACCTCCACACCTCACAAAGTGGCACCATCAGAGGGGGGGTGACACTTTTTATTTTTATTTATTTACATTTTTATTATTATTTTATTTATTTTAACTTTATTGGAAAAAAAGAGATAATAGACACACACACACACAAAACCCCCACACCTCGCAAAGTGGCACCATCAGAGGGGGGTGACACTTTTTAATTTTTTAAATTTTTTTAAAAATTAAAGTGGTGGGGGGTGACAAAAAAAATTCCGCCCCCGGGTACCACCTGGGCTTGCTACGCCTCTGGATACATGATATCCAATCATGTAGCAGTATCAGGGTTTGGGCTACCGGCATTGGCTCTTCAGCTCTTTTAACCTAACCACATCCAAGAGATAATTGAGGTGAGCTCCCATTAACTATAATCCAAAGTATCACTTGGACACATTTTTAGCAGCATTGTCATACCAGAAAGATCAGTTTTGTGAGAACACCATATAATAAGCTCTCTGCAGGAGAAGTTGGCCAAAGTGTCCCAGATTGTGTTTAAATCGAGAATGAATAATGTAAGAGCTACAGCACCATTCTTTTCCTGTTCTCACACCTAGGTTTGCCAGATTTTCAAAGGTTTGTCCGCAAGCATTTATTGAGCATGAAATTTCCTTGACATCTTGGCAACTGCTTGGGAGCGGGGTTCTTGCAGAACGGTTGCTGAAATATGAATGAAGCCATTGACATTCTCAAACTTTTCTGTGCACTCATATTTCTGGGCTTGTATCCACATCTCTTGGCCAATTTGAAAGTGACACATATCCTATACGAAAAGTACTTTTGAGAGGAAACATGGTGCAGTTTGTCTTTATATAGGGAACCTCTCTATAATAAAAGGGACCATTTTTATTGTGCATTCTTGATTTATTGGGCTAAAAGCAAAGGTTTCAGGGCAGGCATACTGCTTCCAATCAATGCACGTCCCAGAACGTTCGTAGTGCAAAAAGTTACAGGATTTCAACAGAACGTTCTGGGTGTTTTTTTGATCCTACTTTCCTTGCACTATTGTTTAGGAGGGACCCACCAGATGGAAATAATGCAAGCACACTGGAGAAGCAATGCAGAACAACTGCTAAGCCGGGATGCTGTCTAGCATGAATCCACCACTTCTGCACTATTCTTGGGTCAACGACATGTTGCAGAATACACTGGCAAAAAACAAAACCCATCTGTAGGGGCCCCAAGTAAAAACTAAAAGATGTTTCCTAGAGGAAGAAAAGACAGGTTTATATCTGTCCACAAACTTGACATGAGTCAACAGTGTGATGCAGCAGCTAAAAAAGCCAATGCAATTCTGGGCTGCATCAATAGGAGTATAGCATCTAGATCAAGGGAAGTAATGCTACCACTGTATTCCGCTCTGGTCAGACCTCACCTGGAATACTGTGTCCAGTTCTGGGCACCACAGTTCAAGAAGGATACTGACAAGCTGGAACGTGTCCAGAGGAGGGCAACCAAAATGGCCAAAGGCCTGGAAACGATGCCTTATGAGGAACGGCTTAGGGAGCTGGGTATGTTTAGCCTGGAGAAGAGAAGGTTAAGGGGTGATATGATAGCCATGTTCAAATATATAAAAGGATGTCATATAGAGGAGGGAGAAAGGTTGTTTTCTGCTGCTCCAGAAAAGTGGACACGGGGCAATGGATTCAAACTACAAGAAAGAAGATTTCACCTGAACATTAGAAAGAACTTCCTGACAGTAAGAGCTGTTCGACAGTGGAATTTGCTGCCAAGGAGTGTGGTGGAGTCTCCTTCTTTGGAGGTCTTTAAGCAGAGGCTTGACAGCCACCCGTCAGGAATGCTTGGATGGTGTTTCCTGCTTGGCAGGGGGTTGGACTGGATGGCCCTTGTGGTCTCTTCCAACTCTATGATTCTATGATATCTCCTTGTGCTTTTTCCTTTCAAGCTTATCTTCTACGGCAGTTCTAGAAATGGAAGAATTATTTATAAGAATCTCAGTTTGCTGAGTGAAGGATTAGTTGGAAGGCTTCAACATGTGGTTTGACATGGCAATCCTGCCCAGCAAATCTGAGGCAGCCTCTTCATGTGACATTATGTTCTTCATGTCTGTTCAGATCACGTGACGGTAAGTTTCTCTTTCATGGAAACTCTTTTTATGTCTTGCAAGCAGATCAATAAAGGATGCACTAATTGATGACAAACACATGGGGGAATGGTGCAAAATGCACCCATTTCCCCCATACAGCTCCCAGGGGTTAAAACACTGTAAAGTGACCCAAAGGTTAGAAATCTAAAGCACACTTACTATGGGGTAAGCTCCATTGAACTCAGTAGTACTTACTCATTTCTGAGTAATCATGCTTAGGCTTGCACAAGTAGGCACACGGCTGGAAGGAACGAGATGAACGCCTTTTATATTGATTCTTAAATCTAAGAAAATCAAGTATAACAATCTAGATGACAGTTGTCCATCATTCTAACACATCATTCTAAGAATGATGTGTTAGAATGTGGTATGTAGACAGTAAAATGTGGTAGGATGAATGTGTAAATGACGTATTTGTAGGATGAATGCATGTAGGTTCGTGTAGATGTGTGTAGAGATAGGAAGTGTTTGTATGAGGTTTTTGTATGAGTGAAAATGTTATTGCATTGTAATACTGTGAAACGTTAAATAAAAGTTTATAAAAAAAAGACAGTTGTCCATACTAAATGTAAATCTGTGTATCCCTAGTAGAGTATGAATTATTTAATTATCCCTGCATAGCTATGTAGAACAAAGTGACTTATAAAATATAAATAAGGTTTATGGAGTCTTAACTCAGTAAAAAAGAAAAGATAAAATAAACAGGATAAGCAAACAGCTTAGATTGCAGATGTCTTCTCTATTATCCTAAGAGTTTGGATAATGAAACTTTTTACAAGCACGGAGAATCTCAGGTGGAAAAACTTACGGAGCAGGGACAAAGAGAAAGACTCTTCTTTATAAACATTTGTTTCAAATTTGTTTCCTTGGCTCTGAAATACATCAAGGATTGTCCCGTGTCTGGAGGTACGTGACATACAAATGGTTCATTCTTTAAGAATGAGATAATTCAAGGGTATTCAGAGGAAGCCAAACACATCGATGCAGCAGTCCATGTATTTTGTGCTGTCCCCATGGTTACTTTCCAAACATCTTGAAATTGCCCTGGGATTGTTTTGAAACAAGGGATGCTCGTGACGTGAAAACACACAAGGGAAGATAGTGATTGAGGTGCTGGAGTTTTTAAGAGTTTAAGTCTTGCTGGATCAAACTACGGTCCAACTAACCCAGCATTCTGTTTCAAACCAGATGAATTTGCAAGTCAGGCTAATGTGCCTTGGCAAGAGGGAGGGAGGAAGAGCGAAAGGAACCCAGACTTTCTAAGATGTTTTCAAAATGCACTACTATGTTTGGCTTTGGAGAAATCTTACTGTTCTATATTGCATCACATTGCAATTCCCCCATTTCATGATTTGTTAAGACATTCATATGGTATTTGGTTATTTTGTAAGCCGCTTACGTACTATCTTGGTTTTGAGTGGTATCTATGAAGGAAAATAAAAGGGAGAATGTTCACAAGCAAAGAATGAAGATGTAGCCGTCATGGTTAAACACCTTTTATATAAGCCTCTCCTTTATGGCACGGAGAGGGAACGTTTGGCTGTTTGGATGATGTGTGAAATTTACCTGTCCCTGAACCCTGGCCAGGTTGGCTGGGGCTGATGGGCTTTGAAATCCACCAACATCTGGTGGATCATGAGTTAATTTAACCTACATTAATCCTTATGATTTAATCTAAGGCTAGTATTTAGAAACATGTTCTACTTAAATCAATAGAAGCATTTGGAAACCACAAGTCTATGGACTGAGCTGCCTGCCACTGCCACCAGTACTGTGGCCGCTTGTTTCATGTTGTGATGAAGCTGCTTGCACCGTTGGAACTGGGGTCAACGGAACTTTTACACTCTGTAGTGTTCCAGAAATATTTTTAGTTTATAACCATTTCCCCCTTCAGCCTCCCTACACAGCCAAATACATTAATCCCCCTACAAATGCTCTGGTTGCATCTCAATGAAAGATTATAACGAACAACGACGATATAAATGCTCAATTTTTAAAGAGAGTTTTTAAAGAGTTCAGCTGCTATAGAAATAATTCACATGTGTGAAATGATGCACATATGGCAGAGGGATAAATGGGAAAGAATTCTTCCGACATTCTGGCTAATCAAAGAACGTGGGACGCGGGTGGTGCTGTGGGTTAAACCACAGAGCCTAGGGCTTGCCGATCAGAAGGTTGGTGGTTCGCTCCTGTTGCTTGGTCCCAGCTCCTGCCAACCTAGCAATTCGAAAGCATGTCAAAGTGCAAGTAGATAAATAGGTACTGCTGCAGCGGGAAGGTAAACGGCATTTCCGTGCGCTGCTCTGGTTCACCAGAAGCGGCTTAGTCATGCTGGCCACATGACCTGGAAGCTGTATGCTGGCTCCCTCGGCCAATAATGCGAGATGAGCGCTGCAACCCCAGAGTCGGTCACCTTTTTAATCAAAGAAAAGTTGTAGAGGTGATGAGTGATTTACCTGAGATTACTGAGGAAACTTGAGTTCTCAGCGAGGTGGTTAATCTGCTCTGGGTTATAGAGCTTCGGATGACAGATGGGCACATAACTGAATATTCCTTCTTGCAAAAATAAACCCCCGCTCACAGAAAACTAGCATGTCAGGGAGAAAGCTAAGCTAGAACCATTATTCCTGACATCTAGGTTTCTTTGAGGGGGACCTTTTTGAAAGAAGCAGCATGCAATCATTCAGAGTCACACCTACTGTCTCAGACACAGGTTTGCCACCTCAGTGATAGCCAAAGTAGACACAATTGGGTAATTACTTTTGTTGTTTGCATATTTCACCAACGCAGTACAGATCTGTTAGGGAGGTGCTACACATCAGCTGGACCTCTCCCTGCACTGTGACGGGAAACAGCACTGCATGCTTTTATCCAGCAGCAATGACCAGCAATCAATCCAAGGAGCAGGGCTTGCAGGTAACCTTAGCAATAATCAAGCCGTTGAACCCAAAGTCCTAATTAAACTGCTCACAGGGGTCGGCAGATCCAATATTTTGTGGAAACTCCCCTAGCAAGACTAGTGTACGAGGGACACACTAGGCCTGGCAGGTTGGAGCACCAACTGGGATGTTTTCAGACATGGAGCAAAGTGGTTTACCTGTTGTAATTCATTCTTCCCTACGAGTCATCTGAGGATGGTTTAGTAACCTGCGACAGAGCATTCTCCTTACTTTAGCAACTTGCAGTTCTTTAGCTCTTTAGTTCTCTGGCGGTGAAAATGGTACAAGTCCCAATGAGTAATATTAGTGAATTTGTAATAATTGCCTGACCATCCCGTAATGCGCAGATGCAATATAACTGAAGCATCGTTTCTCCCAAACGTTCTGCTCTGTGATTCTGTGCAGACTAGACCCCATACTTTGTAGGTGAACGTGTCAATATTATTTGGCCTCTTAACGCTCAATGAAATCCTTCTTGTTTCCTGTGAACCATATGATCGGATCACCTGCCTAGGCAGCTTTTTGTTTTCAAAAGAGCATCTCTTTTCGACCCAGTTCTTCCAAATGTTTTATGCGATTAGTGTTTCTCCATTCACACGTAAAACATTTATTGGCTCCTGGGTGCATTTTTGGTAGGGGGAGCCTTCTTCCAAGTAGGGTATTCGTGTGGTGGGGGCACTCTTGGAAAACAGATGAGATTTTTCTGAAAGACTACAGACAAAGCTTGTAAATAATGAAGTGATTATGAATCAAACTGAGGGCAACTTGTTCATCACCCATCACTAAATGATGTATGTTTGTACTGCAGATAAGGGGTTTTTCTTTTCAATTGTTAGGTGTGCTGTTCACTGTGCCAACCAATGTTTGATACCTGGTAGTCCAAACGGCAGACTAAGGAGTGGCGAACTACCAAGGGTTCCTCAGTCCAAAAGAATAAGTGCAAAGAGTTTGACAAAAGAATGCAAAATGCTTGTGTTAGTTGGCACCTCTTTCTTGAAATGCCTCCCCCCTTTTTTCTGGTTTAGTGCTACAGTGCTAAACCAGCCACAGAGGAAGCCACTGTCTGGATGCTGCCTTATCTCTGAGCAGTTTAATTTAGAACAAGACGGTTCCACAAAGAGGCACTTGAAAACTGCACCTTTTCCTGTGTAATTGATTCTTGACTTAACACACCGAAATGAAATTTTCACAAGGGTGTTGCTCTGCTGCAATACAGCTTTGACGGCTATAAATTCACAGCTGAATGCTGAAAAATGGCATCCAATTTTGCCCTTCCTAGTTCTTTATTCTCTTATAAATACTTGGTGGAATTGGATATAGCTTTCATGATAACCAGTAATTAATCTTTTCTAAGACAGGTATAAACAGAACGGTAAAATCTCATTTATTCCAAGAATGGTGGAAATACCTTGCACTTAGTGGACTATGCATGTATAATTTATGCAACATTGATAAATCCTAATAATCATTTAGGGATCCAGTGGATACACAATTTGAACTCAGGTGTATCAGCTGAATTTAATGTTACTATTTTACCCCCAAGGATGTTCATTTTCAGGAATTGGATATCTCATGTTTTGACAGCCTACAATTTAGGAGAGTGGGGAATATTATTTATCCACTATTTCAAGTGACAAATAACAACAAAATACAAAAGCATTCTGGAAATATATGCAACATTTAGGAACTCTGCTTGTGAACGTCTCTCCAGAGGAAAAAGATGCACCCCCCTAAACTCTAAACAGGGAGTTTGGGCTTGTTGTGGCTTTCAATAGGTTTAATGATTGAGATCATATTCCAGGAAGCCTAATGTGTAATATGAGAGGAGTTATTCAGCGGGATGCTATTTCTCTGCATACGTGTTTTTACAAAGAGATCATCAGTATCCCAAATGTCATTTATCTTTGTGACAGTAATAGGTATTTCACAATTCTTGTTTTAACTACTCTCAACAGTAGCTATATCGATTTATATTCTAGTCAATTTTATGATTATTTTTTAAGCCTCCTCTGTGCAAAGGTTTTCAAACCCTGGGCATGATCTAGCCAAAGTTAAGCATGGTGAAGTCCTGTTGATTTTAACGAGCGGGTTACAACTCTGTTAGCTACCCATGGAACATAACACATTATAAAAATAAAAATAAATTAAAAGCTTTGATTCCCACTCTCCCCAGCGGGTCTTGCTTCTAAGTAAGTATGCATAAGATTACCTTTTGTATAGGAGGAATGGGCTGACTTCAGTCTTGTGTGGTCTACTTTATTAACAGAGCCCTTGTGATCCACTGACATGTTTTAAATTAACAAAGCAAGATTGTGTGCTCAGTTAAGGCAAAATCTATGTTATGTATTCCCAAGAGTACTCTCTTGTTTAAGAACAAGAAAAGTGCTGTTCTGGATCAGACAAAGGCCGACCAAGTCTAGAAGTCTTTTGCAAGAATCCTAGTCTCCCTTCAGAAATTGGTAAGAAGCTCAGAGGCAGCACCTAGCACATTGTGGCTGGTGAATATATGTTTATTAGAAATAATATCTGAAACAATCTTTCCAGTCAAGATTCCAGAGGGGGTAGCCGCATTAGTCTGTTGCAAGAACCAATAAGTACTGTGAATTTTAACAGATTTATTACGGCACAAGCTTTTTGTGGATTAGAGCCCAGTTCCAGGCAAGACTTGCAACACATTTAGTCCCTAAACGCTTATCCTGCAATAAATATTTTACTCTTTTACCCAGCCATAAATTTTGTGGGTTTGTGGGTTTCCCCTCTTTTTTAAAAATAAAAAAGCTCAGTCGGTAGAGCACGAGACTCTTAATCTCAGGGTTGTCGGTTCGAGCCCCATGTTGGGAAAAATATTCCTGCACTGCCGGGGGTTGGACTAGATGACCCTCGTGGTCCCTCTACAATTCTATGGTACTATGTACAATTCTCACATTAGGATGGCTTATAGATAATAATGCATTTTTGAAAAACAACAGCAAGTAAGCAAATGACCCATTAAACAATAGATTGGGTTCCAGAAGGCTGTGTCCTGGTTCATGGCTGTGTGCCAAGGGTGAAAAAGAAAAATAGCCTCATTTGCAACACATATGCCCTTTTAAAATGTGGTTCAAATAGAAATGTGGGGATGTTATTGGGTTGTCATTCTTATTTTGATTACGTATATCACAGCTCTTAATTTTGATTTTGTTCTGTGAACTGCCCCGAGACATCCGGCTATAGGACGGTATAAAAATTCAATAAATAAAATAAAGTAATGAAAGTGATATACAAAAAGAAGGGTGGTTGGCTTTTGCTGCCCAACTCCCCAAGGTACCGAGTCCCCTAAATCCATGATCGGTCAGAGATGAATGGATGGAGGCAGGATACAGTGAAAGCAAGGCAGATCTTTATTTTTCTGTTGCAACAGAGTTCCCTCCCTTCCTAGCAAGGAGGCAAGAGAGACTCCAAACCAAGAAGAAACATCTCTTTTCAAGGTTTGCATTTTGGCATCAAGAAGAAGGACATCCTCTCTACAAACAGTCGGAAATTATATCACACATAAAGTGGGATTACTGTGGCTCAGGCAGACCAAGGTGTGATATTCCTGAGGATTTAGCAAGTTTTAAATATTTCCAGACACAGTTTACACAAAACATTAGCATTCCATAAGACAGTCAGGATGACCATCGGACATCCTTCAATGCAGAGCATCAGGACAAACAATGACAATATAAAGGAGGGTTATAGATATAGGAGACGAATCACTTCAGGAACTTCCCCTGATTGCTATCTGCCTACCTGATGTCAGGCAAGGGGGATTAAGGAGGTAGAGAAAATATTGAGTCTTTAGGAGAGCTAAGATGGCTTTGTTGTTGTTGTTGTTGTTAATATACTGCCCTATACCCAGAGGTCTCAGGGTGGTTCACAGAACAAAATCAAAATATAAAACCACAAAATATATAATCAAAATAAAAACAGCAACCCAATAATCCCCCACCCCTAAAAAACACAATTTTAAAAGGGCATAGGACGTCAATCAAATCAACCAAAAACCTGGTTAAAAAGGAACGTTTTTGCCAGGCGCCTAAAGGTTTGTAATGAAGGCACCAGGCGAACTTCCCTGGGGAGAGCATTCCAGACGGGGAGCCACTGCAGAGAAGGCCCTGTTCTCGTGTTGCCACCCTCTGGACCTCTTGCGGAGGCACACAAAGAAGGGCCTCAGAAGATGATCTTAGGATCCAGGTAGGTTCATATGGAAAGAGGTATTGCGGTCCTGAGTCGTTTAAGGCTTCATTAGTCAAAACTTTTGGATCGCTCTCCTGTGCTATGTTAGGCATGTGGTTTATATACTTACATATGTTTGCCCTGTGCAATGATCAACATTTATTCTCTATTTGAGACCTCAGTGTTTCTATAACAAAAGAAAATGGAATGTTGTGAAAAAGAGATATGGAGTCTGAATTATTTTTTCTTTTTTTGGGGGGGGGGTAGGCAGGATGAGCTCCCTCAAACCCCTACCCCACCAGCAGATGGTGGAGTGGTGGCATCCAGTTCACCTCCTCTCCAGCCACCACTATTCCTTTCTCCCCACACAAAGGGATGTGTGGGTCTCTCTCCCATAGGAGAGCCTTTCTCCTCACAGGCCGCCATGACGCGTAGAGGGGGGTTGAAAGGGGGGCGGGGCACACGGGGACACCGGAAGCGGTCCGAACGGCGCGCGGCGGCAGCGGGAGACCGCGGAAGGCGGGGTTTGTGTGTGAGGGAAGCGGGGAGCATGCGCGCGCGCGCGGTGAGAGGCGGGCGCGTGAGCGCGCGAGAGAGAGGGAGGGGGGAGGAGGAGCCGTTGTGGAAGCCCCCGGCGCCTGCGCAGTGGCGTCCGCCGCTGTTGGCCGGTTGCGCCGCGCCTCCGCCGACGCCTGGCCGGTGGGTGTTTCTCTCACGGAGAGAGAGGGAAAAGAGCGTGAGGCGCCGCGGCCGGGTGCCGTCGGAGGGCGTCCGTCGCAAGGGGGTGAGGTGTGGGGTGAGGTGGAGAAGAGAGGGGAGGGGGCGGCTGTGCGTCCCCGCGACTGAGGCGCGGGGTTGGGGAGGAGGAGGAGGAGGAGGAGAGGGAAGAGGGGCGGGACGGAGCGCGCGAGCATGTGAAGATGGCGGAGCTGCAGATGCTGCTGGAGGAGGAGATCCCCGGGGGGCGCCGGGCCCTCTTCGACAGCTACACCAACCTCGAGCGGGTCGCCGAGTACTGCGAGACCAACTACATACAGGTACGGCGGGTGTGTGTGGGGGGGCTCCCTTCCCCCAACCGGGTCTGGTCTCCTCTCCCCCCACCCCCCAAAAAACCCCGCCCCTCGCTGAGGGGAAATCTCGGGGCGTCTTACGTTTCGTGCTTCCCTCCCTGGAACCGGGAGTGGGGAGGGGGGTTGGGCGGTCGTGGGAAAGGGCGACACGCGTGTTGCGGCGGGATGTCCGCGCAAGAGGCCGCCTCGGCATATCTTGGGCGCTGGGAGAGATGCTTGGTCTCGCAGGCTCAGCCCTGCGTCGTATGTGTTTTTTAAACAATGGAGCACATTTTTTGGGGAAACTCAGCCAGATGCGAGGGGTATAAATATTTTAATTTATTAGATTTCTATCCCGCCCTTAAAAAAAAAATCGGTGCGGTTCACAAGAGAAAGAATAATAATAATAATAATAATAGGGGACGGGTTCCCTTTTTTGTCCTCTTGGTGACCCTCCCCTGCTGCTCGCGGCTCCCAGAAGCCGTGGGATCGTTCGGATCGTAGATCTGGAAGGGACCATGAGGGTCATCTACCCCCCCCCACCTCCCTGCAGCGCAGGAATCCTTTGCCCAACGTGGGGCTCGAACCCACGACCGTGGGATTAAGAGCCTCGAGGAAACACTTCTCGTTCTGCAGCGTTGCGTGGAGTGATTTGTGCTCATGCTGCGCTTGGAAAGTGTGCGTGTGTGAATGCGCACACGATTCTCGGCAGATACTGCTGTGAAATGATTTGAGAACAGACCTTTTCCCCATACAATGTGTCGCTCCTTCTAGATAGGTGGTGGCCAGATGTGCATTCATAAAGGACTGCCTTCTTCCCTCCTCCTCCGCTAAGAATATCACAGTATGCTCGGAATAAGAGGATATTAGTTGATCTTGTAATTCAGACTCCCAAGCCGCCAGATTGTCCGTTACTGCTGAAATCTTGAGCAGGCAACATTGTTTTGGAGGTGATGATGTTAAGCTGCATCTTCAGGGCTCCTCCTGTGATGTGGTAGTTGAGGTTACTTGTGTCTGGGTGGGTTGTTAGCTTTTTGGTATTTCTGCTGTGTCTTGGGGAAAAGGAAAAAAAAAACCCAACCGAGTTTCCTTCGGAATAAATATGCTATGTGCTGAAATTATACTTGAATATTCAAACAGGCAGTCGGCCTAGCTTAGGTTGCATGTATTTTAGATTGCATCCTCACCACACCAGCCTTTCATGCACACTTGCAGGAGAGAGGTGATACGGTTAATTCTCATATTATTGCATGGTATGCAGTGTCATTAAAATGTCACATTGATACAATTCAGTAGCTCTCTGCCTGCTGACTGGCATTTTGTCTTTCAAAGATTTTTCAATGAAGCTGCCATGTCAATGACTGCATAGTGAAAAGATGCTGAGGAAAGACAAGGCAAATGAGTAGTAGATCTCCAAAGGCACAGGGATGGGTGCATATGTGTAAGTTCCAAATAGAAATAATGGCATAATGATAAATAATGGCATAATGACAGCTTGTCTTCCACGCATTGCTGATTAAAAGGGAAATCGGATAGGGCTAGCAACTGAATGCAGGTGATTTTGCTTCAAGTGGGCATTGTGAAGCTGCATCTGTTGCTTCAGTACATGCCTAGGTTTTATTCACATATCTATTATCTTATTATTGAAGTCTGCGCTGCCTTCCAACTCGTTCTAATGAATCTAAGCTTTCTGGACTTTATGTAAAGGAATAGTCAAAATAAAGAAAGGCAAATTTATTTTCTCTTAGCATAGTCAGGTCACTTTACAACAAGTGAATTCTGCAACCTGTTTTTGATTTGAAAAATAACATAGCTTGGGGCATGTAAGGGTTGTGAAACCTTGGAATTTGTTTCCTTATAAGTGTATCCATGATGTAAGTATAGCAAGTTCTCAAGGAGAGACCAAGAAACAGTAAAAGACATTTATAGAACCAGTTTCTCTGTATCTTCTCACGTATTATTTGAAGAACAAGGGAAGGGTGGGGCATTTAAAATTCCAGAATGAGAATATGCATTGATCCATTTACATTATTTGAATGACCAGACCTATTAATTGGGTTATCTTTGTGTGTTCAGAGAGCTTTTGTAGTTGATCTGCATTGGTGCATGTACTGTACCATGGTTTCACCATGGTGTCCTTTATGTGTAATAGCTAATGGTCTGAACTGAGCAAAAGTTTTTCTTTTATAGCACAGGATGAATGAGATCTTTTTTGCCATGTTGCATCATGGTGGGAACGGGTAGGCTTGCAGGATTTTTTGCTTTTAGTTTTAATAATACCAATGGAAAACGTTCCGACATTTAACCTGGAGATGATTAAATTTCTGATCAGGTTTTGGTGGTGTGATGTGGTGAGAGCAATTATCATCGCCCCCTGATATCATAGCCTTGGAGAATTTTACTGAAGCTTGCAGAAGGTTAAAGAAGTATTGTTTGCGGTGGAACATAGAGTCTGATATAATGATAGAAATTTTAGCCAACTGTGCAGATTAAAGCTTTCTCTCCATATAGTTCTGGTGACAATACTTCTTGTGCTGAGATATTTTTCTGCCAGATTTTGATACTTAATTGTTATATTACATGATGTAAGGTGGGTAACTAATAAGGACCAGAGTGGAAGATAGATCTTGCTCAGTTCACATGTAATTCTAAGCCAAAACATGGATAAAAGATTGTGATACTCCTGCTACTGCAAGCTAAACCATGATTTGACTTACGTTGTCCAAACCCAGGGTCATGCTTTGCTTTCTTCAAACCAACCACAAGCTGTAAACAAAGAACAAACCTTGGCTACCGCTTGTGTGAAATAAATCTCAAGCCCAAATTCTGATAACACTCGATTAAGTCCAACCATAGTTTACCTTATAGCAGCACAGCAGCAACAGGACTGAAGAAGGAACAAAGCAGCTGCAATCTCCTCTCCACGACTCCACATGCCTGCACATTTGGGCTAACCTATAGTTTGGCTTAGTGTTAACATTTGAACTGGGTCATTGTTTTCAGAATAAAACCTCAGGATGGCATTTTCCAGTGGAAAACAAGATATGGCTGGACCACTGAAAACTAGGTTTCCTCCCAGGAATTACTGGGAAAATGAGAACTTCAAAATCACTTAAAAAACTCACTTTACAGCCATAGTTTTTGCTGTGATATGGGCCTGATTTTTTTGAAGAAAGCAAGACTAAAATAACCTGGATGTGTCTTTAGCCCATGTATATTGTTTTGAGTGCAACTTAACTAAGCAAAAAATGGAATTTACAGATGCAGACATTAGATTTCAGTTTAATTGGAACAGATTCCCTCTGTTGTGCAAACTGTTCTCAGATATGTGGCTTAATTCTCTGTGTGTTTACTCTGAAGTAAGGATCATAGTGTTTAGTGGGGATTACTTTTAGGTAAGTATGCATGGTATTTGTAGCCTGAGTGAGTACTGAAAGGATGTTCAGCACTTGCACCAATTTTTGAAGAGTTAATGTATGTGCTGAAGTGAGCCTGCTGCTTCTAAATGACATTTTATACTCCCACATAAGTATACACATGCACTGCTTTTTCATTTGCAACATATGCAAGTAGAAACATGGTCTTTTCTGCTCCACTCATGCATATTTTTAAAGGAAAATGGGGTGATTTATACATGTGTGCACCCTTCATATCTGAAGTGCAATGCATGTATTCTTACAGAATATTATAAAGAAGTAGCCTAACACAGATTGGTGAAGTAGTGAGTGGGATGTGAAGGCAGCTTGTATGAGCAAGCGATTTGCAAAATGCAGATAAAAGAAGAGGCTGTAACTACAGAGGATTCTTGCTAAGCATATATGGGGTACTAGAATTCTGAAAATGACATTGTGGATAGTACTGCACTGAAAAGTAGCAAATTGAACAATGTTTCTCACTTAATATTTTATGATTTCTTGAAAAAATATGTACAGTATACACATGCAGTTGTTGAGTGTTCAGTATTGAAGTTAGTGTATCAGAATTTATCCCAGAACCTTACTTTGTAGTTTAGAATGTACTTTTTTATACAGTCATAGGCCATATTTGGACATAATTCTAAGTCATAGTTTAGCACAAGCTTTGCTGTCTTTCTTGGGTTTGTAGGTATGTTTGCAATTTTGAAAGACTGCCGGGGACACCACCCTTTTGGTTGCTTCTTTCCCCCATGGATCAGTCAGTTTGCATGTGCAAACCCTTTCTCTGTTTTCCATAGAGTTTGGGTAAAAGTCAGATGCAGTAGAATTAAAACATTCTCTTGAATTCTTATTTTCACCATGGAAGCCATTGGAAACAAATGTGATCTGTACTGGGCGGGGGACCTGTGGGGGGAAAAAAAGCCAATTTCAAGAGGATCTGCTCTATTGGCTCTAGTGACTTTCAATGTCAATAAGTCTACTGACTGAGTAAAACTTAGTTGAATGCATTTGCATGTTTCCCTTTTCACTCATGACTATCCCTGGATTTTCAGGGAGAAACATTGTGAAGGGCTGTGTACACTCTTTCAACCAACAATATTTATTTATTTATGTATGGCTTAACTTAACTCTACTCATGTTTCCTCATGAGATCTCAAACACAGCTGTTTGTAGGGGTTGGGGAAAAGTAGGTTTCATAAAGCAGGGATCTTGTGTGTGTGTATCCGTTCTGGAAGTCCGTTTGACTTCCAAAATGTTCAGAAACCAAAGTGCGGCTTCTGATTGGCTGCAGGAAGCCGCAACAGATGGTCGGCTTCCGAAAATTGTTCGAAAACCAGAACAATCACTTCTGGGTTTTGATCGTTTGGGAGCTGATTTGTTTGGGAGCCAAGGTGTTTGAGATCCAAGGTACGATTACTTGTTTTCTCCCTCCACACACATTTCTTTGAAGGGGATAAATGCATTTGAGAATATCCTCTGCAACACAAGATACAAGCAGCTGGCTTATTATCTTCTTACCTAAATAAAGATTTTTATTTTTTAAGCCATGCTGGGAAAGAAGCGCAACTTTAATCTTCACGATTACCTTCATAGCTGAATGCAAAACAATGTAACTACACTTGCATGTTGGCAATCTGACAAGAGCATAGTGTTGTCCTGAAATAAACAGTGTGATTTTTGTACTCTCTGCCATTTGGTTATATATAAACTCTGCGTGAGGGAAGGAAAGTCTCAGCACTTTTCACAATGCCTTTTTAATTTGTTCTCTCTCCTGTATGATGGGTTGGAAGTTTTTAATTTGCCACACAAGTTAAAAAGGAATATGTTGGATAACTGATTCTTGGAATGCAACAGGGCTCCACTTGGTATTTGGGAGCTAGTCCTCCTGAAATAGTGGTTTTACTAAGTAAGATCTAATAGTTTTGAATTAATAAGTACCGTCATACCTTGTGTTGCGTTCCACTCTTGTTACGGACTTTCAGCTTACGAACGCGGCAAACCCGGAAGTGTTTACTTCCGGACACTTCCGGGTTCGCCGCCTGCACATGCGCAGAAGTGATTTGTGCACTTCACACACACACGCAGAAGTGCTCGATTGCACCACGCACATGCGCACAAGAGGCGCTCTAGTTGCGGACTTTTCGGGGTCCGAACGGCACCCTGAAACGGATTAAGTCCGCAACTAGAGGTACCACTGTACTTCTCTTTGTTCATTCCTTGAGGTCAGAGCATGTCACGTTACTACTGCACAAGGAAATTGATTAATCTTGAGAGATTCTTCCAGTTAAGGATGCTTTGGGATGAAATGTCTTCTCCTGCTGGGCAAGACTGCTTTTTTCCAGCGCTTTACTGTCTCTGGCCATCTGCAGAGATAGCTGACTCAATATTACAGAGGGGAACAGGTCTAACCTTGCCTGTGGAATAAATTCATTTCGGAAAGGAAAAGGATTGCATTCAATAGCAATGGGGGGTATATAAGTTCTAAATTTATAAAACAGAAGAAATAGCTCAAAGTAGTATTGATGAGACGACTCGGGATGTAACACAGTGATGCTACAGAAACCAAGAGACAACTGTAATATTCACCATCTTTCTTGCACTGAGACAACCAGTGCCTTTTTACTAGATAAAGAGGTGCTGGAACTTACCATGAATGTCTCCTTCTTTCTCTTAGAATGGCAATGGTACCCGCCTAGAGGTTCTGGAACTCGCCTGAGGTGCTAGAACTGAGTTCCAGTGAGTTCCCCCTGAAAAAAGCCCTGGAGATTACCAAAGTTATCACAGTGGTTAAGGCTGGGGATTTCTCAGGAATTTGGGCTCTCTTTACTGCTGGCAATATTTGTGTTATGATGTCCTTGTGATTTCTATACAGTGGAACCTCGTGTTACGTACCGCTCTCCTTACGAATGCTTTGGGTTACAAGCTCTGCTAACCTGGAAGTAGATGCTCCCAGTTGCGAACTTTGCCCTGGGATGCGAGCGGAAGTCGCTTGCCGCCACCGGCGCAGCAGCAGCGGGAGGCACCATTAGTGAAAGCGCACCTCATGTTAAGAATGGTTTTGGGTTACAAACGGACCTCCAGAACGAATTAAGTTTGTAACCAGAGGTACCACTGTACTGGAAAAGTCTAAAACAGAGATGAGGAACCTGTGGCCCTCCATATGTTGCTGGACTCTAACAATATCTGGAGGGTCACAGGTTTTTTATCCCTGGTCTAAAGTAAGGGTTAGAAGGGATGAGCAGAAAGCTTGAGGCTATGCTGCCCTAGATAGAATCTAGACAGGAACCACATAGGTAGAAATTCCTTCCATGCAGTCAATTGTGTAACTTCCTCATGTACCTTGTTATATGTGACAAACACATGTGTTTTTATTTATTCTGGGTAGAAGTTGGTGGCAAGCTGTATTTGTTAGTTGCCCTACCACATTTGCACCTTGTGAGATTACAAATGTGACTATCTCACACCGGATGAATTATTCACACAGTTCTATAGAAGAGACTTCCATCTAGGAAATGTCATCTTGTGAGAAACAGTCCTGGAAAAGGGTGGGGAAACATGATCATTAAAGAGATTTAAGGATGCAGGGGGAAAATCAGATTGAAATGGATTTAAGACATGTAAACACTTCAAGCATCTAATGCTTTAAGCACATACTGGACAGATTTAAAAGGCATTAGTGGTCTAATTGGGATACTTCAAAACTAATGTTCCTGCCTTTTAAAAACAAGCAAACAAACAAACAAACTTGCTAATGTCAAAGATTTGTGTGCAGTAAAAATCAGTGTGCGCACCTAGACTAAACATATTCCAACTGACATATGAAATTGCTGAGTGTGTGAAATACATACATAGAAAATACCCTGATGTGCAATTTTTTGAGACAGTACTTAGATTAAAATCTAAATTTAAGTACTACAGTTTATTTGTGATGTATTAAATTGATAATATTGGACATCTAGACGCTTGAATCTGTTCTTTATGAATAACCTGAGTCAGGGGACTGATTTCATTTTCTTAGGGGCTAGACTACAGTGGTATTGTCTAAAAAGGCACAAGGGATATGCAGTCTATGGCCCAAGGCTGCTTGACTTGTCAGGATGCCCTTTTCACTGAAGCACACACACACAGACAGGCTTGGTTTAGATAGTACAAATGAAATGTGATTGGCTTTATATAGATGGTAACATTGTGGAGGAGACAGTACATATTTCCTCATTGTTTCTGGCATGAGGAAAGACCAGCACTAGCTGGGAGGCTCAGGAAAGTGGACTTAGTATCATTACCCTCCGCCAGTGCTGTTGTCTGCCTCTTTTGGAGGAGTGAGTTCAGAGCCACCTATGAACCACCTAGTCTTGTGGGTGGGAAGACCCAGCTTTCTCTGAACTGTGTTTAAACCAGGCTGCTGGGCCCCTTGGAATACAAGAAGAAGAAGAGGAGGAGGAGGAGTTTGGATTTGATATCCCGCTTTATCGCTACCCTAAGGAGTCTCAAAGCGGCTTACAATCTCCTTTCCCTTCTTCCCCCACAACAAACACTCTGTGAGGTGAGTGAGGCTGAGAGACTTCAGAGAAGTGTGACTAGCCCAAGGTCACCCAGGAGCTGCATGTAGAGGAGCAGGGACGCGAACCCTGTTCACCAGATTACAAGTCCACCGCTCTTAACCACTACACCACACTGGCTGAGCATGGCTCACATTTTAGTTTAGTTTAGTTTTTGTTGTTTAACTTTGGTTTTGCTTTATGTATTATTTCTTTCTGGTAATGAACTTATCATATGTTTGTTGAATTACTTTTGTTTTATTTGAATTTATTGAAAGGTTTTGCAACTTTCCCCCCAAATATTTTGATAATAAGTTGATGTTTGGGAGATACTTTGAGCATAGGAAGAGTCTGCTGGTCCTAGCATCCTGTTCTCACAGTTGCCAGCCCAATGGCAATGGGAAGGCCAAAAGCAAACCCTGAGTGCAACAGCACTCTACCCATTTGTGATTCCCAGCAACTGGTATACTGCTTCCAACAGTGGAGGTAGAAAGAACATAGCCATCATGGGCACAAATTCCTGTGGAAAAGTGACATACAATGGTACCTCGGAGGTTGAACGGAATCCGTTCCGGAAGTCCATTCGACTTCCAAAATGTTTGGAAACCGTGGAAGTTGCATTGGACGTTTGGGTTCCAAAGAATGTTCACAAACCGGAACACTCACTTCCGAGTTTGTGGCGTTTGGGAGCCAAAACATTCGACTCGCAAAAGGTGTTCACGAACCAGAGTACGACTGTATAACTAAACTTAAACTAGTAGCCTGCTTTCAAGTACTGTACATGAATTGAATTTAAATATGAAGCTTATACTATTGAGGTTGCAGGATAGTTTATACTTATGGTTAGCAACCTATTCTTGAGCAAGACATGAATTTACCGATGAATTTACTAATTAAAGCACAGTTTAGAAGTCAAGAAACAAATATTTCTTCTACTAATTCTACTAAATTCAATGGTTTCTCAGGGAACATTCCAGTTTCTCAGCCAGTAGTCTAAATAAGACTATTGCCTGAACTGTCTCGGGCAGAATGCGCCAAATGCCAGTTTCTGGAAATCACTCTTCCTATGTTCTTACGTTATGTTAGGATAGTAGCTTTGGCAAGAACAGCTAAAATAATCTCTTGCCATGCCCCTTGTGTACATGATGTAATCTCCAATTTAGTAAATTTGATTTATTGGAAGTACCGGTAATAGATTCTGCATATTTGACAGAAATTTCCATCATCTGTTAGTCTTTCATCAAGCAAGATGAGTAGAATTCCTGACTTCTAAGTATAGAAGATCATAAACTTTTAAGATAAAATATGAATATATGACAATGGGATATAAATCCATCCTGCTACAAAAATAACTGCAACTTAACCTATGCTCTTGCTTTGCATCCTGATTTTTTTACCATTCATTTTTAAATTAACCCAGAATGCTTAACAGGCTTCTGAATATCAAATTACAGTAAATTTGCCTTTTGGCATTTGAAAATAGAATGAACAGGATAGGTGTCAATCTCTATTGGTGTTGATATTTATATTTCATAGGAATAAATGTATTTGACTGTCTATTTTGGCTGCTGTTGGAAATGTAACATGTTGGTTCTCAAATTATGCTACTATATAGTTGTTTCGTACAGTTGTTTAATACTGATTTATGACAATACTATTTTTAAAATAATTCAGATTTTAAATACTATTTTAAATACTATTTTAAAAATTCAGATACTAACTTATTATTTGGAGTATCAATACTCTGAATTCAATTCACTTGCTTATGTTGTAGGAGTTGTGCCTACAACACATGTTAATCTCTGTGGCTAATGTCTTTTGGTTTTAAGACAGGAAGTGGCTCACCACTGTGGTGAATATTTAGCTGCAGCCTGTGCCTAGACTAGAGTTAGGTGACAAACTCAAATGTTCTTCAAAAGTCAGTACAGTTCATTTGAAAATGCAGAGCCTAGCTTCCATATTGAATGTAATTATAAAATAACAGAAAAATACAGTTAAAATAACAGCACAATGCCTAATAAATAGCAATACTGTAGATGAAAATTAATTGAGCCTGATTGGCCAAAGATCTAAAACGCTTAAAAAGTAGGTAGTAAGTAGATGAATGGACTTACCGGTAATTGTCAATACAGCCTGTAAATTAGGTATTAGTGGAAGTTTTTAAGGAGCCAGTATTTATCTGTTCAGGCCAGGGCTAGTTCTCTATAGCAATCTCTTAGTGTTGACTAATTATTTGGGCCTTTGATACTGCAACAAAAGCATATTTTTATAAACTATTACGTAGAGCTTCATGTTAGGGTTGTCGTAGTCATTGGTAAGACATTGAAGGGAAATTGAGCTTCCATTTGTTCAGAGCTGCCTTAACATAAGCACTCCAAACAGGAGTGTAATAAAAATGGTTTCTGTTGTGGTTTGCACAGAAACTTGAAATAAGTGCTGGTGGTTTGCTGATTGCATACTTTGACTTCATTACAATGAGGAATCTTTTAAAACAATGTTAAAGCATATGTGTTTGATGTTTCTTAGTTGAATTCTGTCATGGTTAAAGACTTCTCTTTCCCCTAATATGCCGTAATTAAAACTTGCGGTTACATAAAAGTTTTGTCAGACAAGAGTGTTTCCATTACCTCTGCAAGTCTAGCAGTGGGAGAGGAATATTCCAGCACCATTGTAGAATATGTGTGATAGAATTTGTAGACAAGTTGATTTGTTCCTATTAAAATATAGGTGCTGAGTATGGTTTCCCCCTCACTTTAGGGCGGGGGTTATTGGGTTGTTTTTATTTTGATTATATATTTTGATTTTGTTTTGTGAACTGCCCTGAGACCTCCGGGTATAGGGCGGTATATAAATTCAATTACCGGTAATAATAATAGTAACAATTTTAAGTCACAACACCCTCATGTTTTTCAGTGCCTCTTAACATCTAATATCTCTAGACTATTAAACTGAAAGTTAATTTCTTAATTCACACATGTGTTACTTTAGATGATATAAGTTAGTTGTGCTATTAGACTTTTGAAAAGGAAAGAGTATTAATCTGGAGAGAGTCTTAATTTCTTAGAGCAGACTTGTAAGTAGCTAAGTGGTTCAATGTCTGTGGCAAGTGAAATTTGTCTGCATGATGTAGAATGAGTTTGAATTTCTTCTAGTCATAAAAAGACACTAGCTGTCCCTTCTCTCTCTTTCTGGAAGACCATCAGCTCTGAAGAAAATAAGACGCTGTTCACCGTTGGGGGAGTGGGGGCTCGGACTGTGAATGCGGTCTCCGTAGAACAATTCAAATCCCTGTTGAGTTTGCATTGTACACCTCTCTCCCACTTTCTATGACGTGCAACTAAGCTGTGGCCGCTGCCTGATTTGTCCCACTTAAGATTGTGTGTTTGTGTCCCAGCAGGGGACACCCCCATTGTTCAGCCCGGACACAGTGGTCCAGCTCTGAGGGCCTTCTGGCGGTTCCCTCACTGTGAGAGGTGAGGTTACAGGGCCTTCTCAGTAGCAGCGCCTGCCCTGTGAAACACCCTCTCATCATATGTCAAGGAAATAAACAACTATCTGACTTTTAGAAGACATGTAATGGCAACCCTGGATCGGGAAATTTTTAATGTCTAATGTTTAGCAATTTTTATGTGCTGTAAGCCACCCAGAGTGGCTGGGGAAACCCAACCAGATGGGCAGGGATTAATAATTAATTAATAATAATAATTAATAATAATTTATCCCGCCCCATTACAGTTCTCCCATTACAACCTTTGCATTCAGATTTGGACTCTTCTGCAACAATTGCAACAATCACTTAATAGTATTTTTTCAGCAGTCCTGTCCCCATCCCCCTAGACCAGATGGCTGCTTGGGATAAACCATCTACTTGGCTGAGATTACACCTGTCTGCTACCGTATCCCTGGTTTGTATTGTGAACACTGCTCACTTCATAGAGATTGTGCAGCCATTTTTTCCCAGGTCCTGCAAACGTGGATTCTGCTCTCATTTGAGTCTTATTTTCTCTGCAGAACCTTCTGGACTATTATCTCCCATCAGACCCAGCCAGCATGGTCAGTGATGATGGGATGGGAATTTATACTCTAGACAATATCTAGAGGGCATCATATTGACTTCCCCTGCTGTTCTGTCCTAAGCAAGGTTCCCGCCTGGGGGATGAGGATGTAGCTAGACTAGGATGTATGCTAAGCACAAATTCCAGGGATCCAGGGTCATGTACTGCTAGTCCCAGATCAGGGTCAAGTAAACAAAGGTCTAGCACAGGTCAGGTGCCGGCAAGACAAGGTCAGATAAAGGAGGGAAGGATCCAGGGAAGTAAAGTTAGGCAAAACAGAGGTTTAGGTTGAAATGCAAGCAAGCTGGGTAGCACCCTAGATAGCTCCAAGTGGCACCTAGGCAGGAAGCCAAACAAGGCAAACTCAAATGTTGTTTTAACACCAGCAACTGAGCCTTAAATGGGAATGCACATTCCTCTAAGTAGCTAGCTCCACTCATGATGAGTGGAGCCTCTGTCCTTAAAGGAGCATAGCCTGTTTAACAGTCACTGACTGGCAATATAGAGGAGGCCGGGGTTCTTTGTGGCCTCTGAGCTGAAGTTACTGGAATCTGAGGAAGGCTATGTGCCTTTCTATGTGCCTGCGGAGGCACGTATGTCAAAGACTAGTTCTATGGGTAAATTCTTTTCCCAGTCCATTATGTCCTCTGTATCCATGGTCTTTCCCCCTTGAGGATATGGCATTAGAGCTGTCAGCAATGCCGACTGCATTAAGAATTTTTGTTTGGAATAAAACAGCATTGTATACTGACTCTCATAGTTCATTGATGGCCTTAAAGTCATTTACCTTATTTATGCTTTTTGTTCTTTAGTAGTTTGAGGCACTTCAGTCTCCCCACTTTCAGGTTTTGTTGGATACCCAGGCGTGTTGGCATCAAGGGCAATGGACTAGTTGACCAGGCTGCCAAGATGGCAAGCTGCCTTGCTTTAAATCATAAAAGTGTACCACCAAGAGACTTTCTTTGTATTCATTCATTGCATTTGTATCCTTTATCACCACCTCCCATTTTTAAGTCCAACATGAAAGACTGGAGCTGTGGGAAGACCAGACAAACTGTAAGTTTTGAAATCTGAAATCTGTACTTCAGTTGTGGTTAGCCACCTTACTTAAGAGCTGAAGGAAGGAAGTTGTCTTGACAGTACCAGGTTTGAGAGCTGCCAGACTGCTCCTCCAAATGCTACCTGGATGGTCCTTAGGCAGCATGGTAGAGGCAAACAGCAGTGGGGGAAAGTGGAAGAGAGAGGCTGCATTAGACACCCAGAAGCACAAAGGGGGGGGGGAGAGCTCAAAATAGTACTGTAAATTGATTTTTTCAAAATAGCAAAATGTGCTTTTAGCATAGTTAAATGCCAAGCCTTTTTGGTAAGACATTCAGGTCTCTTTCTGGATCTCTCTGAGCATTCTAGCCTTTACCTGGAAAACAGAGAGAGCCAGGCAAGGCAACTGTTGCATGTAGCTTTCCATGCCTTCTCAGGCCTAAAAGGGTAAGGGCTTAGGCACTATGAAGTGCCTTGACAGCTCAGCTGCACTCACTTCATTCTTGTGAAAGATGCAAGGGGGAAGAAGAGAGGGAGCAGGGGTTGCAACTTAGGCAAGTGGGATGGCTGATGGGAGAGCATTGCCTCAAATCTTATTTGCAACGCTGCAGATACACTCTGATGCTGACATACCATGGCATTCATGGGTTTTCGGCTAGGGCACTTTTGTCGAGTGTCACAAATAGAGTGGTGGTGCTATTAGTAAAACAAATCCCTATCTACAGAAAAGGTTTCATTGTGCAGATATTTCATTGAACTGGAGTGTTAAAAGAGCTGTCTTTGTTCACACACAGAAAAACTTGTAAACACAGATTTAAAATACCTCAGTGGACAATTTAAGAATAAATTAAATTGTTTCCAAGCATGGAATAATTTATTGCCATGTAAAATCGTACTTGTCAGAATTTGACCACCACCTGCTTTTATTCTTAAATTCTATGCTAGACAGTTTCTGTTTGTAGTCCTATTGGTAAGAACATAAAATTCACTTGCTAAAGGTTTCTGTTGGATTGATCCTTGCCCCTCTTAAAGTTTAGGACAACTTTTTCACACTTGCGTGAGTTGGTGTTTGGGAAATAGTGCAGTTTCTTTAAGGGAAATAAAGGTCAGTTTGCCTGGGGAAAAGTCACATAGGTTTTTAGGAGCTTTTCAGAAAAAGGAACAGAAGCATGAATAGTTGACTTGAATGAGAATGTAGAAAGTGATCCCAGAGATCAGGCAGGAATGGAGGGGGGGGGCAGATGAGTCATGATAATAGGTAGTGATGAAGGGTCCCAAGAGAATGGCGAGTTTTGCAGTATGTGGGGGTTATGTGGAAAAAGCATTGAGGAGCTGGGAAAATTGAGGAGCTGTTGCATGCACTAAAAGGTGGGCTAACAGTGATTCTTATAAATAAATTAAAAGTGTTGAAGAAGCCTACATGTAAAGTACCGGTATATAATAAAATCAAATCCGGCATGACTCTCAAGTGCTTTTAATCTTTCCTGATGTGTGAACAGTTATCGCCTGTTACTGGTTTCTGCATAACAGGCAAAACCATTTAGAACCTTTAATTTATTTATTTTAAAAATACTGTGTAAGCTTCAGTCAATTTTGCACACAGTGAAACTGGGTATTCTATTGCGCGACATTCACATTGCCCACACTTTTCTCTAATTCATTCAGGTTTTTTTAATGAAATGCTGACTTGTTACGATTGTTCTTAATGTAATAGCCTACAGTATTTTCCTGCGTATAAGACTACTTTTTAACCCAGGAAAATCTTCTCAAAAGTCGGGGGTCGTCTTATACGCCGGGTCGTATTTCTTATATGGCGAGTATATCCCAAACTCTATATTTTAACTGGAAAAGTTGGGGGTCGTCTTATACGCCCAGTCGTCTTATATGCCGGAAAATACGGTACTTCTCTGCTCCTTTAGGACACCCATCCATGAATGCTTGCTTCATCCAATGCAGCCCCTCTCTCTCTGTTGTGCTATAGTGGAGGTGAAGCTCTGTTTTGAATTGGGATGAATTGATGTTACTTTGCCACAAAACCAGAACTATAGGGCAGTTTCCCTATAGGGTTGTAGTCTCTGATCTTCAGTGGTAGTGTAGCAGATTGAGCCCCTTATAATCACTGCTTCAGGCCTAAAGTGAAAATGACATATAACTGTGAGGTGTGGAGTCTCTGTTACACATTAAATTTGTTGCAGGTGAGTGAATTGTGGGTGAACTACTACCTTAGCCCCAACCTCTGCTAAATGTTCCAGGCCCAGTGTCTAGGCTCTGACAGACGTACAAGTTAGGAGGCTGAGCTGCATTGTGTGGCTGTTGTAGCTTGGGCTCTAGTGAGTGAGATTTTCCTGCCTTTCCTCTGATCCTCGAAGGAGGGGAAAAATTTGTTCAAACTGTCAACGTGGCTCAGAGAGCTGACAAGGCTGCAGACATGGCACTTCATTTATGAGGGCACGGCGTTTATTTTTGCTCCCTCTGGTGATCCCATGTTTAAATGTTCTATATCTTGGTACGGAGAAACTTTCGTTTTGAGAGTGGTCCCATTTTGGTTCCAAACCAGTTGGCATGGGGCACACATTCTGGTGTTGAAGGAAACAAAATGTAGCGGTGTATCACCACCACTCCTAAGCCAGGGGTCACCAGTGTTGTGCTTGCAGGCATATACCGGTATGTGCATGTAAGTCTTCTCTGGTACCCACAGGGTTTCCCAGTACCCCCCCCCCCCCCGATTGTGCTGGAACATGAATCCCTGACTCCAGTAGGCAAAATTGGAACAATACTGCTGAATGGTTATCTGAGAGTTGGCAAAGTGAACACTCTTTTTTAAATATGATTTTTTATTAAATTTTCTGTTTTACAATTTCAGATAAACATTTTACATCCTTAAGATACCAGTGATTTCCCTTCTTCTCTTTCCATGGTTCATTTTGCATATCTTATATCCCTGGATATTTTGCAAAAAAAACCCTATACCAATCAGTTTTTCATTATTACATCCATCAAAACTTATTTACACTGTTGAATTTATCTTAATGCTGCCAGCATTTTCAGGTGTACACAATTATTTTCCATATATTCAATAAACATTTTAAAATCTTCTTTAAACATATGTTCTTCTTGTTCTCTTATTCTATATGTTAAGTCTGCAAGTTGTGCATATTCTGTCAACTTAAGTTGCCAACCTTCTTTGGTTGGGACCTTGCTCATTTCCCATTTTTGGGCTAACAAAACATGGGCCGCAGTTGTTGCATGCTTAAATAACCCTTTCTGACACCTGGGAATTTCAGTCTGAGTTATCCCCAACAGAAAGTACAGTTTTTTTGGGAAAGTAATTCTAAACATTTTTTTCAATTCATTATAAATAATTTCCCCATGCTCTTTTACCCTTTTACATGTCCAAACAAAGTGAACACTACAGGTGAAACTCGAAAAATTAGAATATCGTGGAAAGGGTCATTTCTTTCAGTAATTCAACTTAAAAGGTGAAACTAATATATGAGATAGACCCATGACATGCCAAGCGAGATATGTCAAGCCTTTATTTGTTATAATTGTGATTATTATGGCGTACAGCTGATGAGAACCCCAACTTAACAATTTCAACTTTGGGGTTTTCATCAGCTGTACGCCATAATCATCACAATCATAACAAACAAAGGCTTGACATATCTCGCTTGGCATGTCATGAGTCTATCTCATATATTAAACTCCAGTAGCTAACGAAAACAGTTGCTTCCATAAATGGACTTTTCCATGATATTCTAATTTTTCGAGTTTCACCTGTATTTGTTGCTTTCATCACCTTGTTATAGGCATGACCATGTGTTTGTAAATGCTTTTGGTCATCTTTGCAATAAAACTCGTTCCATGGCGCTTTATAGCTTCCGGCTCCTCTGGGAACAAGTTGCTTTGCAGCACTGGAGAGGACACGTAGCAGGAGTGATTGCGTCAATAGCCCCCCACATTTCACTGTTCCAAAATGAGGCTAGGGCCATGACACAATCCTAAGCCGTGTCAACCATAAAATATCCTAGCGCATTAAAGGATCTATTGAGAAGCAATAGCAAAATTGTAGAGAGATGGGATTGCAATTATTTGCCTCACTTTGACAAAGTTAACGGGTTAAAGCAGGGGCATTAAGGAACATGGGCTGTAGCCCCTCCCAAAAAAAATGCCTGCTATTAAGATGGTTGCAGAATACAGTTTCAGTTGCATCTGATGAACTTGGTGCTTTAGAAACAGATAACCAGATGGTCAGCTTTTCTGTTTTCATCCAAATGGACTCTGACTGTTTTCACGCTGAATCATATTTCTGCTGTTGCCAAAACTGATTTCACTGGTTACTTTAAAAAGCAAATTACTAGCTTTGAGTTGAAAGATGACTACACGTTTGGCTTGCAGTTGACTCTAGAAATGCTGCTCTTGCTAAAAATGTTGGGAGTGCTGATTTATTGACTGCATTCACTTGGCACTGGTTGGAATAATAGATACGGGAAGGGAGGATGTAACCTTTGCTGGTTTTGAAGATTATGTCTTTCTTAGCTGGTGTTCCCTTAAGTTAAGTTATGAATAGCTCACAGCTTCTTTTCCCTCATACAGTATTTTCTTTTCTGTTACTTGAAGCAGAACAAACCATGTCTGTCACGAGGCACATGGCTAGTCATGAGATACATAGTACAAAGAGGAGGAGGTTCTCCTGCCAGCTATATAGGGGTGGGGAATATGTGACGACACTTCAGATGCTCTTGGACTTCAGCTCTTAGCAGCCTCAGCCCCGTGAACTATACACTTTGTTTGTTTTATTCAGTCTTTGAATTGTTTCTTGATTTGAATACAGGACATTGGGGAGATTTAGTTACTGGTAGATGCAGCAAACTGGCTTTCGGACATCTATTAAATATTTCACTTGGTACAGGGTGACCTGGCATAATGTTAAGCATAATGCTACATAATATGCTACATGGTACATAATGCTAAGCCAGACCGTGCCTTAGACTACAAACAAGCAAACATTGGCATTTCCAGGGGGAAGATCACGACCACTGTGCTTCTCTTGTTCCCTGGTTGCTGTGCTATCTGGCATTAAGCCATGGTTTGACTTCACATCTGATCATGGACTCCTGCTTTTATCTGATCTGGAGAAAACCAGTCACTAATCAGGTGTACAAGTGAAGCCAGTATCTTGTGAATATTGTATAGAAAATGCTGATTAGGTATTCTGGAAGAAACTGCTTTTGAGTTCACTGAGTTAAGAAGGGTAGGTAAACTGATGGATTTCCCCACCCCTTTACCTGTGTTAGACTAGAACCAGGGTTCAGTATTTCATTCATATTGGTCAATTTTGGTATAAAAGAATGTGTCCAAAAAGGGCACAAGAAATATCTCCAGACACTTGGGCACCTAAAAATCTGTTGTACCATAGTGCATGGGCAGGATATCCGCCGTAGTGCACCACAACAATTTCCTAAATATACTTCAAAGGTTGAATTGTTGAATTTGGAGAGAGTGATAGGTGGGTGCACAGATTACAGTTGCATGTGCAGCTGTCCGCATTGGCCGAGAAGTTGTGTTTATTATCTCACGAAACTAGGCAATTATTATTATTATTATTATTATTATTATTATTATTATTATTATACCGCCCTATACCTGGAGGTCTCAAGATGGTTCACAGAACAAGATCAACATAAAATGCCACAATATATACAATCAGTGCTTTTTTCTAAAAAAATGTTTAGGGGTAATCTCATTTTCCTACTCATATTAAAATACTGCCCCTCAGTGAGGCCAAACTTAGATTCACAAAATGTGTAGTGGTATGCGTACCCCTGCATACCCCCAGAAAAAAGCACTGTATATAATCAAAATAAAAACAACAACCCAATACATTTACATTTATATGTAAATACTGCCCTCTCCAAGGTCTCTGGGTGACTTTTCCATGCCATTAATCTGTACAATGGACGGGAAGGGTGTGGGGTGTGGGGTGGAAGAGGAGCTGCCAGACATGAATGTACTCTGCGCATTGGCCCAAGGTGTGGGAAGGTTCAAAGAGAGAATGTCACCTGTTACCTCAAAGTAGTTCATATGAAAATGTTGCATTTCTGATCATTTTGCTTTTCCCTTTTAGTCAACAGATAAGCAACGGGCCCTAGAAGAAACCAAAGCATATACAACACAGTCTTTAGCTAGTGTAGCCTATTTGATCAACACCTTGGCCAACAATGTTCTACAGATGCTGGATATCCAGGCATCGCAGCTTAGGCGTATGGAATCTTCAATCAACCACATTTCGCAAGTGAGAAAACTTGTTCTTTATGTTTGCATTGTTTGTATCAAGCACCTAGTGTGGTACAGTGGATAGGATGGGACCCCGATCATAGGGGGGATCCAAATTCAGTCCACTAAATGCATTTGATGACCTTGGACAAATCAGCATCTTCACAAGGTGGTTGTGAGGATGAAATAGTACAACCTTCATGTGGTAGAAGGTTTGGAGACTCGTAGAGATGTTGCCACAGATACAACTTGAGAAGAATTTGGCTTATCAGTATGATCCAGAAAAAACTACCTTACTGCAGTTTGCAGTAGCAGGTCAAACTTTCTTAAAAAGTAAGATGACTTCTTTTCTTTTTGCCTTCAAATGGTGTTTATAATGAAGGCATTTTAGGGAATAATTCTAGTAGATTGGAAAAAATCCAGGTGTCGTGCATTTCTCCCCTTTTCTCCTGTTATCTTGACTTTTGTTAGTTTAAAATCTTGATCTTTCTAAAATTTGTAATTTTGATATGCATTATTAATGCAGGCAAGGGTAGTATGGAGAAAATCAATTACTCCTTTTTAAATATGATAAATGTTTGTCCTGGAGCTTTAAAAAAATAGTAATAACAACTTCATTGTGAAATCTCAGTTCCACTTGCTTAACGCTGAATAGGAAAATTTCTTCATATCCTGCATGTAAATATCTTTGATTGGAGCAGACCTTGCTGTCTCTGCTATTCTACAGTCTCTGTTATAAAACAGTATATGCATAATGGGACATGACTCATGAAGGTTCCTAGCTGGGCTACATGAAGATTTCCAGTGTAACATGAATATACACTGATTATTATGAGCTAGTGAAGGTTAAAAGATTTGAATGTAATTTGTGATTGTGCACTGTAGATCCCAGTTTTCAGAATGAGTGTTTTGTTTTTGTTTTCTGGGTACCCCTACTCTCTGAAAAAAAGAATTAAAACAATAATTCTGGCCAGCTAAAAACTATTAACTCATTCATGCAAAATGTAGTAAATATTGAAGTGGTATGGTCTTAGTAGAGGAGAGTTATGTTTATAAAATTTGCTAGAATGTGCAATGTATTAATAGTTTAAAGCAAGCTAATAGAGCTTTGATGATATTTGAAAAGCAGATTTTGAAAATTGAAACATTAAAATATATTTTTGATAGCACTTGTGTAGAGAATAATTTCTTTTCCTTGGTGGTTCATTAATGAGCTTTTAAAAGACATGATAAGTTTATCAAAATAGAAGTCTGTATAAGACTGGATAAAGGCAGTATTGTTTTTCCTTTTTTGCTCAGTTAAAAGATGTATGGCAATTGCATAGTAGCACTTTATTTTTCTTCACTTTCTAATCTGACTTGCCAGTTTCCTAAATGTTCAATTGTGCCAATGGCTTTCCCATGCAGTATTGTTCTCCAAATTCAAGTATAATTTGACCTCCTAGTGAAAGTTGATCTATTGCAAAGGCAGCAAAAAAATTTCAAGGGACATCCTGTTGGTTAAGCCCCATTCATGTTTTTTGCATGATGCCATGTTGCAGAATGAGGTCAGGGAATGTCACCAGGTGAGACCCTTGTCTCCACCTCCCACAATGCAACCTGTTGCAAAGCAAAGTTGCAATTGTTTGCTTGCGCAGCCGAGTCTTTCCTAGTAATGTTTGGAATGGCCTTTGATGGTAGCAGCATAACTGTAACCATTTGTATAACATAAGAGGAGATAGCTTTACAGAAGGAATCTCCTGGGATCCTAGGGCCTGGTTCTGCTGGTCTACCACTTCTTCCTGTAAGAACATTGAGGCATGAGCAGTATGTGTGGTTCATGTTTCTGGAAGTGACATCTCTGCCGGGACATCTGCTCAAGTTACTTTTTCTAATAAGAAAATTAAAGCTGATATTTGGGGAAAATGTTTATAGTGAGGATGGTAATGACTACAACAAAGTTTTGCTATATTTACTTACTTACCGTATTTTTCCATGTATAAGACGCTCCCATGTATAAGACACCCCCTATTTTTGGGTACTCCAGATTAAGAAAACACCCCTCAGCACTACCCATGTATAAGACGAGCCCCAATTATAAACCTAATTTTTGGGTAAAAAACCTAGTCTTATTCTGTACACGGGAAAATATGGTATATAGCATTAATAGGATGCTTTTATGGTAACATTCCTACTTAATTCAGACATTTAGGATTCCCCCATCCCATTTAGGCAAATATGAAAATACTGTACAGTATATCTGTATAAACCAAAAATTCTGATATTAAATGAGAATAAATATAAATTCTATTGGAACTTAGGGGGAAATTTGAGATATAGTCCTGACACCGACTAGCTTGCTTAATGTGCCTTAAATAAACACATTTTACCAATCATTAATCTCTAATATTTTAATTCTTTTATGCTCGCAGACAGTTGACATACATAAAGAAAAAGTGGCCAGAAGAGAAATTGGCATCTTGACCACAAATAAAAACACTTCAAGAACTCACAAAATCATTGCACCAGCCAACCTGGAGAGACCAGTTCGCTATATTAGAAAACCTATTGATTATACAATCCTAGATGACATTGGACATGGGGTGAAGGTAAGTGGTAATGTGGAATAATTCTGATTTATGAGTCTCCCTGTATGTTTTCAGAATGCAAAGATTTGTATGCAGGACTCCTTCCTTCTCCCAAACGGCAGCATGGTCATCCTTACTGAACTCGTATTATTCCTTCTGTATCTCTGTCTTTAAAAAACCAAAAACCCCAGCCTCCCTGCTTTTCTGGCTGCTTGTGATATATGTATTTTGAGAAATCGGTAGAAGGCTTTCAACATGGGAAAGAAAGCATTTGGTGCCATTCCCTTCATTTGGATTTGGTTGCCAAACAGTACTTTTGTGACAACAGGGTATGTCCCTCTCCCTTTTCTGTTTGCATGTCCCAGATGTTGTCATGACCCAGATATAATGCCACCATGTGTGTGGCACTGGCCTCTTCCAAGATCAAATACGATTTCCAGATTTGCATGATATACAAAGTCTAGGGACTAGCTTCTTGTGTGTCTGTACTGGGAATTTTTAAATCATGAAAATAAATAAGTGATAGCCTTCAGTCTGCATGTAGCTCTAACAGCCCCTGTAGCTGAATCTAACATATTGCTAAATTGCGAATCGAGTTACATGTGCAGTTTGTCTGCTTGTTTTGTGCAGATACACATCTGATTGCATGTTCAAATTTTGTTCAGATTCCTGCATGTCTTTTCCTAAAGTACCCTGTCCCTGTGGTGTTTTCGCAATTCGTTAGGCGTATCTCAAGAGTAATGTGAATAAGAATGATTTGCAAGGCTTACAGCCATTCAGTCAGAACATTTGCAGCAAGATAATGGCATAGTGGCATGCCATTTTATTTCCTTGGGAATTATTTGAGCTTGCAGAGAAATAAATTTGTAGTGCAACCCTAACCATACCTACTCAGTAGTAAGTCCTATTGAATTCCATGGGGCTTACCTCCAGGTAAGTGGGGTTAGGAGTGCAGCCTTAGTTACTCATTTGATGGCTCCTGAACCACAGGCATTACATGCCTGTTTACATTTCAAAAAAGTGGAGATAAATCTTATCAGTGAAGCCATAATGAATGTTTAAGTACACAAATATATTCCAACATTCTTCGCTTGGAGGCAAGTGTCACTTTAATTAGTTAAGATAACTTCACTGAAAATGCACAATTTTTGAACAAGTACTAGTCTTAAATATTGATGAATTTGAAACCTATTCTAGTGACTTTTAAAATGCATGTATATAAGCTTTTCATATTCTTACAAAGCTGAAATTGCTGTACCAGTTACACTAATGTTTACCCTTGGAGTGTAGAAAATGTAGTGTCTCTTTGATTTATGGAGTTACATTCTCTTTTCAGCAGTGTAAATATCAAGGAGACAAGTAGTGCATGCACACTGTATTATCTGAAAGGGAAATTCTGAATAAAAAAACTTTCGAAGAAGAAAGAAAAATGCATAGACAATAGTTACAGTGTTATACTATCTTTAATCATTAAAGCTTTAAAAATGTGGTAATCAGTTGTAGAGCTCTTTAAGTAGCCAAATAAAACCTAATGCTGATATTTAGAGATTTTAGTTCAATTCCACTCTGAATTAGCTGCTCTGCATATATATATTTTTTAAACGTAACATTAAAAAACCCTTGGTTTTTACAATTATAATAAAAATAAATTATTTGTAATCGCTTCATGAACAATCTGGTTTTAAAGATTATTTTGAAAAAAAAGTTCTGCAGAGCAATGATATAAACCATGACTATGAAAATCTTTTACAAAAGTTACTTTTTGTTAGCTACGTCTCACAAGTAGAGTGCATAAGCTGGACCCATGACTGGTTTATCAAGCAAAATTGATGAGAAAAAAATAAGTTTTGGGTTTTAATTTAATAAATCAAAAATAGTAATGTGTATATTTGATCAAGTAATCTGCAGTGTATGCAGTTACATGAAACCTCCTTTAATGATGTTAGGTTAAACAGCGTTTGGTCACACTCATTGTCTCTGGTACTGAATGGGAGTTGTGAAATATGCCACACATATAATTAAAAAACCTGAAAATTATTATTTCTCAATTGGTTAAAATTTGTACATGCAGTACTAAGATTTGCTTCATATTACTCTAAATAATTTTTTTAACTTAGTCCATGTAGAAATAAGATGTTGGTTGCCAGAGGTTGTTTCATGGGCGGGTTAATAGTGGCTCTCTAGCTGTCTCTCATGAAATAGTGTTTGAAACATTGAGTGTTGACCTTGGAGTTAATAGTTTCTTAAGATGGTTCCAATAGTGGCTTTATAAATTTCATCTCGAAAACCATTACATATTCTGCTTTAATCACTCTTTCTATGATCTACTGATACATTATTTTGTTGATGCTAAATGCTTAACTTCTTTCTTTCCCCCCCTTCTCTCTTCATATCCTGAAGTTTCAACTAACCTTTCAATGCTTTTCTTCCTTACCTCTTTTATTTGCTTCATTTATGCATTAAGTGGTTGCTTAGATTTAAGGTAAGAAACGACAGGGCTGAATTTCATTCTTATTCTTCAGACTATTACATTCGGGGAGAGTGCCAATTTCTGGTGGGTGGGGTGGGAGGGAATACCGCCTTGAACACCATTCTTTGGTCTTAAAACATTTTTTAAAGCATAACAAAATGATGACCATAAGGATCTGAATAATGGAATGGATGATTTTCAGGATAAAAAAGATATATATTTGTGACCTCTGATCTCCCCCTATGTAATGATCTTTTTATCCTATATATGATGTGATTTGATTACCGTACTTTTATGAATAGTGCTTGAATTTTCAAGCTTGCCTGTCTTGAAAAATCAAAAGTAATGTGGGGCATGATTCTTTTTATGAAAAAGTGATGTTTACCAGTTAGCCATTTACAGCCCACTTCTGGGACTGCCAAACCTGCTAGGAAATACATATAGTACTTACGGCATCCCCAAAGTGCGGCCCTCCAGATGTTTTGGCCTACAACTCCCATGATCCCTAGCTAACAGGACCAGTGGTCAGGGATGATGGGAACTGTAGTCCAAAACGTCTGGAGGGCCAAAGTTTGGGGATGCCTACGTTTGACTGTTATTGCAAGTCAGTACATTGGCACAAATAGCTATGCTCAAATAAAAAAACGTAAACTATATTGTGAAACTGCCCTTATTTACATGGATTCCCCCACACTTTGTAGCTTTGAACAGTATTAAGAAGAGCTTAACATTTTTCTCAGTGTTGTCATGCTTGAATACATTCATTCATGTCATGGTGTTTGCAGTCAAAAGTTACAATATAGAAAAAGATGGGCATGCCTAAATTCCATTGGAAATCAATCTGATTGAAATGCTTGATGGTATTTAATCTGTGATCCAACTCTTTTAGAATTGCATCCAAAGACATTTTAAAAATTCAGTTACTTTTAAGTGTGCTCAAGGGTTTCCGGCATCCAGTGGGTTTCTTGTTTTTTATTGGAACAACATATTCTTTCCAGTCCTTGACATGTAAGGAATTAGTTGTTGTGCAACATATCTGGCTTGCCATCTTGGAAAAGCACACTGCAGATCCCCCTGAGCACATGGAGCTAATTGTGTATCTCCCATTGGAAAAGCAGCGGAAGATTTTGAAATCTGGTTGAAACTAATTAGAAATGTAAAGATCAGGTAATTGATTGTTCACTATGTTTAATTATACTAATAATTAAAATGTAATTTAACATAAGGCAACCTTCTTCAAGTTTGGAAATGTGGAGCATGCTTTCCAGTGTCATGAGAAACAACTGTGATGGGGAAGAATTAAGCCAAACTCGGGTTTAGGAAATGAAATTATTCCTAACTTGCTCTGCATACTCAAATTATTTCCAGCAGCTTCATATCTTAGCTTAGATGAGAGATTCTTTAAGGATAGGAAAAAAATAGCTTCTCATAAAAATGGATCAACATTGCATAATTCCTCCATCTTAAATATTTCTGCATATGTGTTTACTGCTTTCCAAGATCAGTTTAGGAGTTCGAGTGTAGGTTCTCAGTTGGAACTGAACTTGAAGTAGCAAGCAAGCAGCATTTCTTATCCTTTTTTCTGAGGATAGCATTTCATCATTTCAAAGAATGCTATGAAGAATAATTCTCACTTTTATTTTGTTAAGAGCTGAATTATCATAGAATTATACAGTTGGAAGGGACCACGAGGGTAATATAATCCAGCCCCCTACAGTGCAGGAATCTCTTGCCCAACATGGGGCTCAAACCCATTGAGACCAAGAGTCTGAGCTAGACTGAGTGGAATTATCCATATGAAATTGCTGTTAAAGTCCAGCTGGGAACACATGTCTTCAACACCCATGCTTATTAATTAACCAACCTATAATCTAGCCAGTTTATCTATACTTGGAATCTGCCATCTTCTGTCAGTGATTGGCAGGTATCCTCAGCTAGTTTAAAAAGCAGCCAACACTAGAATCATGAATGGATCCCCTAACTATCCCTGGCTCCTAGATGCCTACTTAATATGTTGTCTTGCATTACTTTAAGAATATAATCAGATTTCAGGAAGAGCAACCTAGCAGTCTTCAGTAGGTACAGTGGTACCTTGGTTTACAACCATAATCCGTTCTGGAGGTCCGGTTGTAAACCAAAACAGGTTGTAACCCAAGGCGCACTTTCGCCAATGGGGCCTCCCCCCCCCCCAAATTGGTTGTAATCCAAAAAAAGGGATACACACTTCCGGGTTTGACATGGTTGTAATCCAAAACAGTTGTAATCCAAAGTAGTTGCAAACCAAGGTACCACTGTGCTTAAGAAGCCGTTTAATGGTCTATGGAGGATACTTTTAAGAATGTGTTACAGCTAACTGTTGTCATTTAGGAAAGATGCCAGTCTTACTTAGGAGTAAGTACTATTGAACTCAGTGGGACTTGCCACTAAGTAACATATAGTGCTACCAATGCATATTGACATAGTTGTGTCTAGGATTGTAGTTAACTGAACATAGCTAGAGACAGCATGGTATAGAGATTTGAACTTGGATCATAGACATCCAAGTTCAAATCTTCACTCAGACACAAAGCTAATTCGCTGTCCTTGGGCCTGTCTATCTCTTTCACCTTCATCTGCTTCGCACAGGGTTCTTGTGAATATAATATAGGGTAATTTCTGTGTATGCTGCCCTGAGCTCCTTGAATGGGTGGCATACAAATGCGAGGCAATGATTGAAGGTGATAAAAATATATATCTGATGTCACTGACCATGGTAAGGAGCTCTCCGCCCCCAACACAGATAAGTCATTCCCATCTTAGTTTTGCAAGTATCTTTGAGCTGAAAATGGTGGATCCGTTTGTGTGCCCATGCCCTTAACTGGCATAAATTTTGACAAAAGGGGGTGCAATGCGGAAAGGGACTTCCTGTTGATATATTTATTTAATTCCGTCTGTGGATCAATAAAAACATTCCACTACTAGGCTGACCACAGAGGCGTACACATTCTGCATTTCCAGTGTTCGGCCTCCTCAAATCCTCAAATTCTATCATATTGACCGGGTAGCCAATATGATGCCCTGCAGATGTTGTGAACTACAACTCCCATCACCCTGTCCATGCCAGCTGGGGCTTGGAATCTAACAACCCCTGGGGAGTAGCTTCTCAGATGTAGCCATTTTTTGTGTGCACTGGAGCACATTGTATTGTTTGTCAGGTGTTGCAATTGAACCAACCCCGTGCGCAGACTCTTGGTTCCCTTTGCCAGGTTCTTGGTATTGGGAGAAGTAGGAAAGTCTCAGCAGTTGTACAGACCTTTCCCCCTACTCTTTATGCTTGGCCACTTCATTGACTCGCGTGAGAGAAGAGGGGATGCTATGGGGAAAGGGTTCCCTCTGTCCCGGACCCTGGAAGCAGCAGGGTCTGTTGGAAATGTTCCTCCCGCACCCCCAACCATTTACACTAATGCAAAACACCAACTTAAAATCGGCAGGGTATGGTTGAAGACTACTTTGATACCTATCGCTGAAGAATTTGTATTTGCTGCTGCCTACACCACACACACATTTAGTGAGGAAATGCTGCTTTCATTGTTTCAGCAGTGCTTTCCTCCTTAATAATTCTGCATGACAGGCAAGCAATATTAGATTATTGCGAGCTCTCTCCTAAAGCAGTTGGGTGAAGGAGAGATGATGTTTTGAATTTTAATCAAGGGAAATATATAAAAAAAAAAAGTATAATGGACAAAGACTGTTTTCTGTTTGCTGAAGCTTCACAGTTCATTCTGAAGATAAATTAAGAACCTCTTCTTTCACTCCCCTGCTTTCCAGTTATTGAGTTCAGTAAAATACATATATATTTGGGGTACTTAGTTCACTTAAACAATTTTGTAGCTTATTTTTCCTTTTATTGCTTGTTACACCTCTGTCGGCTCTTAATTTTCTGAACTAAGTAGTAGAGCTGAGTACAAGAAAATGGGGCTATGTATGTTTTGTAAAAGATTCCATCTTTTTGCATCCTCCTTGAGGGTGTTGATTCTTCAATCTTTTCATTTCCACACTTTTTTCCTTTTATCCCTAGCTTCTTAGATACTGTTAAATCAAAACTGTGTAATGAAAATGGCAAACATCTTAGTCATTTCTGGCTTCTAAAATAGCCATGTTAAAGCAAAGTTGCTTCTCTTTTTAATGTCAGGCATATGTGCCACAATCCTGAAACTTTTTTCAGCAATGCTAAGGGTTTGATCATCCCCACAGAAACTTTTGCTTTCTTTTCTTAGAAGTCTAAAATATCTTGTCATTTAACAAGCTGCTTTTGAAAATCCTCGTGTCAAAATCAGTTTGTGTGTTGTGGAGCTGCTATGCTGTAAAACCCAAGCTCCAAACACAACAGGGCTAATAGAAAGGGGCTTATGGTTCCCTAGATTGCGACCACGGAACAGAAATTAAATATGGTGGGTTTCCTTCCATCGCACTTGCATCCTAAAATGACACACACGTGATACTGCTTACATTTTGTAATCTATATTAGCTTTTTAAAGGCATGCTTAACTTGTTGCAGTGTTCACATTCATGCTAAAAGTGGCCGCATGAGTTTTTCCTCTTTATGTGTACATGCTGAGAATCTGTGGCCAGTCATGGCTCTCTGCTGCATGTACCTGTTGTAGCAGAGTGACTATATCTGCTTCAAAGACAATGGCATACTTTGACTGTGTGAAGTAGCTTTCAACCTATTTTAAGATAAATTCTTGTTCTAAATGCTGTGATTTTTGTGTGGAAACCCCACAAGGTCACATAAATTTTCATTGCCCCCCCAAAAATAATGTCAAAAATTAGTGGGCATCTTATATACAGATAGTGCAGAGGGTGCTGCGTCTTATAGATGGAAAAATATGGTATTTTTTTAAAAAACATTTTACTAGCTTGCCTTTTAGTGTGTATGGAACCTGGATAAATATTTCCATGCCTAGTAGTGAATATTGGATATTGTATGTAGAAAATGCAGATCTTCTCCAAAATTTATGCAGAAGAAAAAGTGAAGGCATGTTATTTAGCTGCATTTATACAACCATCCTGTAGCAATCATATTGGCCAGTTATTGGGGACGGACGGACAACTTTTGGATCCAACTTTGAAATTTGAAAACTTAGTTTTCCCAGATTCAAAGATCTTTCAAGGTTGAGGTGTCTTTTCCATAGTGCTCTACCTCATGCTCCATGATGTGGTGGAAGATCCTGTCTTGTAAAAGTGTTGCTTTTTAAAATATGAAATTTTAGATTCATAGTCCAGGGATAAGGTAGCTTTCCTAGCAGCGCGCGCGCGCGCACACACACACACACACACACACACACACACACAAGCTCTTTCCATACACAAACACAAGTATTAGTTTTCTCATATTTGTGATTTACGCGGAAACAGGCAGTGATTTTTTCTTTTTTTAAAAAATCCACCCACCGTGATGCTGATGAACACAAAACATTAAATTATTCATACCTTGCATTTGCAGCATCGTAAATGTAGTTTGTCACCAGCATCTCATGAAACAGATCAATAAAATGGCTACCAATCCTAAAAAAATGAGGTGATCTGCGACAGAAATGACTCTTGGTGATATAATCTTTCTTTTATACACAAAATGTCACTTTTTTTAAAAAGGCCATATTTTATTAGGGTGGTGTTGCAAGTGAAGCTTCATTTCATATACAGTATGAAGTTGATTTATGGAAGTGCTTAGTGCAGATAAAAAGCATCCAAATAGATACTTTGGGCAGGATACTTTGATTTTTTTTCTTTTGGGAAAGACTGCAATGTTTAGACTATAAAGCTGAAAGACCAGGCTTCCTCAACCTCGGCCCTCCAGATGTTTTTGGCCTACAACTCCCATGATCCCTAGCTAGCAGGACCAGTGGTCAGGGATGATGGGAATTGTAGTCTCAAAACATCTGGAGCCCGAGGTTGAGGAAGCCTGTGAAAGACTGTATGGCTGAATTGGAAACCCATTTGGCTTTCATTTATACCCTTTGTTGTTGTTTAGTCGTTTAGCCGTGTCCGACTCTTTGTGACCCCATGGACCAGAGCACGCCAGGCACTCCTGTCTTCCACTGCCTCCCGCAGTTTGGTCAGACTCACATTGGTAGCTTCAAGAACACTGTCCAGCCACCTCGTTCTCTGTCGTCCCCTTCACCTTGTGCCCTCAATCTTTCCCAAGATCAGGGTCTTTTCCAGGGAGTCTTCTCTTCTCATGAGGTGGCCAAAGTCTTGGAGCCTCAGCTTCAGGATCTGTCCTTCCAGTGAGCACTCAGGGCTGATTTGCTTCAGAATGGATAGGTTTGATCTTCTTGCAGTCCATGGGACTCTCAAGAGTCTCCTCCAGCACCATAATTCAAAAGCATCAATTCTTCGGCGATCAGCCTTCTTTATGGTCCAGCTCTCACTTCCATACATCACTACTGGGAAAGCCATAGCTTTAACTATACGGACCTTTGTCGGCAAGGTGATGTCTCTGCTTTTTAAGAAGCAGGCGTCTTTTAATTTCATGACTGCTGTCACCATCTGCAGTGATCATGGAACCCAAGAAAGTAAAATCCCTACATTTCAGTAAAATACCTCATTTGTATTTCTAGGCTGCGGTTCTAAACCTACTTCCTTGGGAACAAGCCACATCAAACCCCGTGGGGCTTACCTCTTAGCAGACATGGGCAGGATTTGCATAGTCAGAAATACAATGAGGGAAATGATACTGCATTGAGCCTGGTAACCAAAGTTTGCCTTGAGATCGGCATACTTTCCTTGTTGCTGGTGATTGGAAGTTAAATGTGATGGTCTAAAGGCAAATGCAGTCAGAACAACTCTTAAACACGCCATAGAACCACAAGTCCTTTGAGCACATCTTAGCTATTGTATGTAGAAATTGCACATAGGTGCATGGCCACTGGGGCTTCTACATTATTATTATTATTATTATTATTATTATTATTATTATTACTACTACTACTACTACTACTACACATTCCCCTGCTTCTTTAATGTTGCAGATCAGTCCCCAAAGGATTCTTAATTTATTCTCAGTCGTTGACCTGAAGAGTTCAGTGAGGTTTGCTTTTCTTCCCATTGCCTCTCATGCAGGTTAGTACACAGAATATGAAAATGGGTGGCCTGCCTCGTACCACGCCACCCACCCAGAAGCCACCCAGTCCGCCAATGTCAGGGAAAGGGACTATTGGGTAAGTACAACTTTATGCGCATCGGACAGGGGGCAGGGGGCAAAAAGGGAAGGTAAAAATCCGTTCTTGCTTTTACTATTGCTTCATGGCTCATTAGTGCCTCAAAATGACATTGTGGGTTTTGGAGGTGTCTTGTCTCTCTCCCCTGTAGGCAGATAGCACATCCATAGTATCGCCAGGAGGTGGAAATAATGCTTGAATAGTTTCTTTCGGCAGGAGCCTTTTGGGCTTTTGTTTGTAGAGTACACTGCTGTACCTAGAAAAAGTAACAGCCCTGATTATCCTGTACAACATGAACAGAGAAATTTCATGTGCCCAGTTAAGTCCGGCACCAGCATGTGGAGTGTTCTTATAGGCTCAGTAGAGTCCCGTTTTCTCTCTTCCTCTTCTGACCAACTAAATGTGCAGGCACATTGCAGGCACCATGAAAGACCAGCGACTGGACCAGGAACTCTCTGCATGCTTCCCCAGTCTGCCCTCTCCTCTTAATGCAAGTCACTGATGCTCCAGAGCAGAAGCCACTTACTTTGAGAGGGGAAGGGAGAGCTGGCTGGGGACATGGGCGGCATGCAAAGACCTCTCTTTTTGCCACTGCCTTCTTGTGCACCGTGAAGGGGGAGTAGGAAAATTGGACTCTGTCGTGCCCAAGGGAATCTTTCACAGGCGCTGCCCCTGCGGTGGACTGGATCCTGCCCTGTGCATTTTCAATATGAACAGTAAGCAGGAGTTCTACACTGCCTTGCCCAAAGGTGTTTGGTGTATTTCATTGTCTGAAATTGCTTCCATACATATGTTTTTCTTGTGTAGGCGTCACTCTCCCTATCGCACACTGGAGCCAGTGCGTCCTCCAGTGGTACCAAATGACTATGTACCTAGCCCTACCCGTAATATGGCTCCCTCGCAACAGAGCCCTGTTAGGACAGCTTCTGTGAATCAGAGGAATCGCACTTACAGGTATTCAGTCTGCTCCTGCACAAAATATTAACAATAATTAAGACACATAACACAGCTTTATAGTGATCTGCTTTTAACCCCCCCTCCTCCTTCCAACCCTTCACTTAGAACTTCATAAATTCATGTGATTTCTTGGGAAATCCATTGGGAGTTAGAGGGAAACCATGCTGTCTATGCTACATGTTGTATAATGCGAAGTCGTTTGTCTAGGAAGAGTTTTTTTTAAAAGATACACAATTTGCTTGCCAAATTGTGTATTGTAGCATATGAAGTCTTGAATAGAACTGTATCCTGTTTGTTTGTTTGTTTGCTTGTTTGTTATAACTTCTATTTATTTGCCTCTCCACCATATGGTCATGGTCGTACACTGTTTCTAAAATGTGGTGTCTACAAATGAGAGTGATGCTGTCATGAGGCTTTATTGTTACTTCCCAATAAGATTCCATGCGGAACAGACATTATTATTATTATTATTATTATTATTATTATTATTATTAAATTAATTAAAATTCCTATACCTGTAGATGAGACTTTGGTGCCTGTGAAAATGTTGGTAACATGAAATAGATAGGAAACATGACTGATTTAATTCCTTTATGTGGATTTGCAGAAGTAATGTAAAAGCTGGGAAAAGGCCTTGGCCTAAGATAGGTCTGCACTAAGGAAATTGATCTGCAGAACAGATTAGCCCTGGCCAGCATAAAATGTAATGGTATGTTGGTGAGATTTCATGGTGTCGTGCCAAAAACTATTTTAGGCCTAAGCGTTTTTACTTGTGGAGTATTAAGCAATGCAGATAAAACCAACCTTCTAATATTGGCCCTTTGCCCATTAAGAGTTGATATTTCTAGGGTCCTGAAAGCAATTTCCTATAATCTAGCAGGCAGCTGTTACTCGTCAGTGATGTACCCCGATTTTAGCTTGGACGCAGGGGGAAAAACGGCAGCACGCCTTTCTTTGTCCCCCAAATTGCGAAGTTTAGCAATCTGCGTGTGCCTGGCATGGAATGGAATATGGATGCCTTTGTGGTTTGTTTGTTTTTATATTCTTTCTTTAGCAGCAGCGGGAGCAGTGGAGGGAGCCACCCTAGCAGTAGGAGCAGCAGTCGAGAGAACAGCGGAAGTGGAAGTGTGGGAGTCCCTATTGCTGTCCCTACTCCGTCCCCTCCCAGTGTGTATCCAGGTAAATCTGTTGGGGGAGGGCTCCTTTTGGGTCTGGGCGATTCCTTGGTCATGGCAATTATCTGTAAGCTGCTTTGAGTCCTGTCAGGGGGAAAGGCGATGTTTCACATTGGATAAGTTGAAATCCTCCTCCCATCCCCCCCTTTGCTGTGTACCGAAGGGGTAACCCTTTCCCTACATAAACATTATTCTACCTATCCTTCCTTCCCCCCGCTGCTGCCATTTTTGGGGCTAGAATTTTAAGCGTTTGTGGAACGTTCCGCACAAAATACTCAAAAGCTTTTCTAATCCTTGCTAACCGTAACTCCTTATTAACTCCTCCTCTTCCTCCTCTTTTCACGTAGCCCCTGCCAGTTCAGCTGGCACTTCTCCCCTTCCTGCTACTTCTGCCCCTGCTCCCACTCCTCTCACTCCTGCAACTGCCCCATCCTCTGCCGCCCCAGATGCTGCTGCCGCTGCTGCAGGGGCTCAGCCCCTTGCCGATGGCTTCACATCTCCAACTCCCCCTGCTGCTTCTTCCACTCCTTCCGCAGGTGAGTTTCAGCTCTTCCTCTTGAGGCAGATCAGCCAAGGTGCAATAGCAGCCTGAGACTGGTTTTGTTGAGCACTACAGATTCATGGAGGGACGCGGGTGGCGCTGTGGTCTAAACCACTGAGCCTCTTGGGCTTGCTGATCGGAAGGTCAGCGGTTCGAATCCCCGCGACGGGGTGAGCTCCCGTTGCTCAGTCCCTGCTCCTGCCAACCTAGCAGTTCGAAAGCACGTCAAAGTGCAAGTAGATAAATAGGTACCACTCCGGCGGGAAGGTAAACGGTGTTTCCGTGCGCTGCTCTGGTTCGCCAGAAGCGGCTTAGTCATGCTGGCCACATGACCCGGAAGCTGTATGCCGGCTCCCTCGGCCAATAAAGCAAGATGAGCGCCGCAACCCCAGAGTCGTCCGCGACTGGACCTAATGGTCAGGGGTCCCTTTACCTTTACTATGTTTCCTATGCTTGTGTGGTTTTCATTGGGAAAGCGTGGCATTTCGTTTTCCATCGTTTCATCATCTTTCTCAGCTGCTGAAAGCACCTTGTTATACTGAAATTTTTGGGTTGTTGTGTTTCTTTGTGCGTTGTTTTCAAAATGCCCTTTTGTCTACCCTACCGTCTGTCTCGGTTCTTTCAATCCAGGCATTATTCTGACAACCGCACATTGTTGACTTACCATACTTTTCCGTGTATAAGACTATGTTTTTTCCTTTTCAAATCATGGTAAAAAGTGGGGGTCGTCTTATACATGGGTAGTGCATAGGGTGGACGTTTGATTGGTTGTTGCCACGGCTGTCAATGACTATTGTGCGTATGATTGGTTGCTGCCTCAATGGGTGGTGTTGATTGGCTGACGCTTTGGCAGTTGGGCGGGTGAATTGCAGCTGCTGCCGGCAATGGGACAGACGAGGCAGATTTTGCGATGCGCATGGGTGAGCTATTTTCGGCAATCCCCCCCTTAAAAAAGCTCAACAATGCTGAGCAATCCTCTGCAAAAAGCTTAATGACTCTGTGCCATCTCCTCTTATTTTCTTAAATTTGAGTCCCCCAAATAGGGGAAGTCTTATACATGGGGTCGTCTTATAGACGGAAAAGTACAGTATTTGCAGCTTGTTTCAAAAAACCAAATTCAACATTTTGTAGGTAACACTGTATCAGAAACTCATTGCTTGGAAGCATGGTTGTAAATCTTAAGTGATGGCAGCGTGCAAGGCAGTTTAATATTTAGAGGGAGCAACTGATTTACAAGTAGCAAAATAAATTTTTCAGGTTTAATTCATTAACCTTTTGGGGGAAAATATTGCTGTACTCTAGACTTTACCAAGGCACGGTTTTTGGATTTGAAAATTGAGGCGGGGGGCGAGAGACCATCTGAAATGAGCAGCATAGTTGAGTGTTCTGTGACTGGTGAAACCCACCCATTCAAACTTGGAGCAGCTCATGGCCGACTCTTACATGGGTATATGCTATTTGATTATTTTGCAGTTCTTGGCTTTGCTAAACATGTGATCCCTTTCCATTCAAAAGTATTATGGATGTAAAAGTTTCTGCTGCATTGGTTTGTTCCAACATGTTGGTCATCAAGTGGTGAACGTGCATATGGGCCATTCCATGAAAAATGAGCCTGATAAGAAAAAAAATATTTTTAAAATATACTTCTTTTACTTATAGTTTCATTACCTAAACAGATTCCAAACGTGCAGTCTAACCATTTTTTTAAAGCTAAAGACAAAAGAAGTTTAGTTTATGAACCTTCTTTTCAAAAGTCCACCCACGTAGCCTTCACAGAAGTGTTCAAGTTAAAAGTTTTCTGATGATTGTCCCACCCGTGACAGCATTTTTTCCTTAATTTTGTATCGTTAAATTTCTTAAACTTAATTTCTGATTGCATAGCTGTAACCAATAAACATTGATTTAAACAGATATGCTGAGTTTATCATTGATTCACCTCCCAACTCACATAGTTTTTCCATAAATCAAACTTATCTCAAGCTCCATGTCCTTTTTTTGTCCCACCCGTGACAATACTTTAACATTTAATAAAAATGTCAAAAATATCCATAAAAATAAAAAAATAGTAAAATGTTCAGTATCTTATTAAGAACATAGCTTAAATTTTGGTTGTTAATTTTTATGTATATTTACATTGTTACACATGTGTGAATACCAAAAAACACGGTCCAAGTGTCCCACCCGTGACAATGGAATGGCCCATATAGGAACTGAACCTTAGTTGAGTTACTCTGGAAAATCGGGCAGAACACACTGTGGTTGTTGTGTACTTGTTTCATGTTTCCGTCAGCATCTTTGAGAGCTAATGGAGAATCAGCTCAGAGACCTTCTCCTTTTTTAAAATGCTGGGTAGAATGCTACCATTCTGCTCTGCCCCATATTCATCTTAACAAGTTGTTAATAATAATAATAATAATAATAATAATAATAAATAATTTATTATTTATACCCCGCCCATCTGGCTGGGTTTCCTTTGAAGTGTAATTTAAGGTATCCCATCGTATGTGCCTGCTATGTCAGCTGAATTGCTTCATTTTCAAAAGCATAACATTGTAGGGTTTGTATTCATGCCGAACCTCTGAATCATCTGAGCAGCTTTAGCATGTGAAAAAAAACACCAATGGGTTGTTTCCAAAGCTGTCTTCCCACAAGCAGAGTAGACTTGCACTTATGCAATGGAATTTCACCTTCCTCTCTTTACCACTGCAGCCTCTTTCACACCTCAATTTGCTCTAAAGGGTTGGGGGACCTGTTGGACTTGGGTTTTTTTGGGGGGGGGGAGCAGGGCGGCAAGAAGCTGCAAGGAGGAGGAAGGAAAGATGATGACCCAGTGTGTGAGCCAAAGGTCTACTTATGCAACATTGGGTTCCACCCTTTGTGTTCAAACATCTTTGTAGATCAAGCTGAAATCTGTATATATTTTTAAAAATTTTTAATTTCTTCATTGAAATTTAAATAGTACATAACCATATATGTCCACCAAACATGGCGAGACGAAATAAAAGAGAGAAAAAGGAAAAAAGAAACAGCACACGTGTAGAAGAGAAAGTCAAGGGCTGTGTGTGTGAGACCCAAAATTGTATACTTTACAAAGTTGTCATTGTACTTCACCAGATCTTAACCTATTGCAGTATTTGTAAGAATGGATTCCAAATATCATTGAATTTGTCCATGGCAAGTCTGTTTATATGCCAGTTGTTCATATGCCGCGAGTTTGTATAAGTCTTCAATCCAATCGTAGAAGGGAGCCACGTTTTTATTTTCCCCAATTCATCAGTATCGGTCTTTTTGCTGTGGTAAGGGCATGGAGAGTCCACTCATATGAAGCGAAAATCTTTATATGAAAAGGCAGGATTCAGCTTCAGCATTTTTGTCCTTATCTTGACACTTTTCTCCCTTCCGAAACAGGTCATCCTGTTCAGTTCTACAGCATGAACAGACCTGCTACTCGGCACACCCCTCCAACAATAGGGGGCTCTTTGCCGTACAGGCGTCCTCCTTCCATCACTTCGCAGAACAGCCTTCAAAACCAGGTGAATGGAGGACCCTTTTATAGCCAGAACCCAGGTAAGATGCACCGCAGTGAAAAATCAGTACTCAGTCTAACTCACCAACAAAAATGCCAGTGTTGTGGTGCCTTTAAAGACCTAACCACATGTTGTGGTGGTGATGAATAATTTGACCTTCACCTTAAAATCCTAAATATTAATCTCTGATTGCGGGGAAGGGGTTTCCTTTCTTTTATAAAGTATTATATTTGAAATGTGGCTGTTTTGGTAATTTATCAGTTTGTACTTTCTGCATTTTATTTTCCTCTGGCCTCACTGTTTACAAGTGCCACCCCCCACCCCCCGTCCAAACCATACACCTGTAACTTGAGATAACACTTTATTCATCTGATGAAGTGGAAACTTATGCCATGAAAAGGTTAGTCTTTAAGATGCCCAAAGCCTCGGTGTTTTCTGCAACAGACTAACATGGTTATCCCTGAGACAACATTTTGTTCCCCCTCACAGTTCTTAGTTCACTAGGTGGCCAAATTGCTAAAGAGATGGCTTGTATTTGGAAGGAAACCTGGCTTGAGTCAGTTGCGCATCATAGGAACAAGCATGGGGAAGGCAGAACCCAGTCTGTCAGTTTGCTAATGTTTCATAGGAGATCAGTTGATGGGATCCCGAAGTGCACAACTGCAAATAGGCATGTGAATGGATTAGTCTGAGAGCCTGTAACTTGACAGAAGCCGCACTGGTTGAGCTTCATGACTAAGTTGTGGCATAAGTCTGGCTCTTCCACACCTAAACCAACACCCGTCTACTGAACCTAAGTGCCTAGAATATATATGCATGTTAATAATGGATCTTCACTCAGTTCACATAACCTGCATGATGTCTGAAGTTTGCACACACTTGTTGAACTTGAATATTTGTGTGTGGAATATGTGTGTGTACATGTTCAAAACATACTGAGAAGTGTCCCTAAGTATGGCAACGCATAACACTCAAAAATGTGAAAAGGTGTTAATGAGCATGACTCTTTGCATGCTGAAGGAGAGAACCTATGATTATTCACTCTTTTATGGGGTGAAGACTTCTGAAGGATTATTTTTATGCAAAAGTGTTTTCTGGATGCTCAGCATGTTTTGTGGAATCCTTTGTTGTGGTAAGAGTTGTTAAATGGGTGGCCCTTCATTAGTCGGTCATTTCGTTGTCGAGACACCACAGAAGATGCCAAATAGCCAATAAGTATTAGGTAATTCTCATTCAGTCTGTTTAGCCAAGCAGACTGTTATGATTTAAAAGGGTGGCTTGCTTGCTTGGATTCTAAATTTACAAAAAGAGTGGCTTTCCCGTGGCGCAAATAATGAGAGGTTTGTAAGTATAGAGTTTTAGCGGATAAAGATGGGATATGTCAGTGGACTTGGACCTCTTCCAGGGTAGAGGAAAAGGACTTCCAACAAAGACTCACTGTTGGGAGAGGACTGGTGAGGACAACCAGATTACTGTGGTGCCATAAAGAGGGAGGGAAATGGCAGGATAAGGGGAGCAAGGAATGTCTTTTGAAAATTGGCCTGTTACCTTTTCATTGAGGGAGCATCAGAAGAAAAATGCATTTGAGAACATGGGCTTCAGCAAGGGAGAAGGGGTGTGGTGCTTGCTGGGGGAGATCTTGGGACTGGTTCTCATTCTTTTCATTGTACATGAAGTGCAGATTGAAATGCACTCCTGCATCGACTTCCCCATGTTACTGACACACCCTGTACAAGAGAAAGCAAAGCAAAAATAGGTTCTGCACACGGCAGCTTGATTTTTAAAATGAAGCGATTGGCAGCAGCCATGATCTGAGGGGGCAAGTATATAGGTAGCTCAATTTTCAAAAAGTTGTGAGTGCGGAAATATTCTCATTTAGAAATGAGTAGCATCCACTGAACTACTCAGCAGAGAGTAAAAGAACGGGAGTCTCTGACATCATTGAGTTGTGGGGGAAACCTAAATTCTGCCCTGACTCTCAAGTTGCCAAGACTTGGGGGCTGGGATTGGGTTTTGCTTCCAGCTAAACTGTGACCCCAAGTGCAGCTACTTTAGCCACCCGCAGAAGTGAAAAACTCCCATGGACTTCTGTGGGAGGAAGTAAATTGTTTCAGCTGCTCTCTTAAAGCCATGCAGAATGGTGCTTAATCGCATAAGCACACTTCTAAAATCCTGTTTTAAACAGTCAGGTCACACTGTTCATTAAAGTGTTCTGTGTTTTGTGTGCTCAGAAACACCTCGAGCAAAGTCATTCTAAGTCCCAATCCTGAACATTTTCTCAGATCGGGTTAAGAGATTGCATTCTAATTTGCTTGTAGATGTTGATTTTTTATGAAGAAATAGGAATCTGTAAACGTTTGTCTTTGGGTTGGGGAATATTTTCCCTGACTACACCAGACTGTCTTCCTAATAGCCAAGGATGTCTGCACTTCTGCCAGACTTGTTTCAGGACTGGTTCTGTGGAGACTGCAGGAGACGAGTCCCTTAAGCACGAATTATTTCTGTTTAAGAAACAAGCCTGATGATTAATACTGCTTCAAGCAAATTTCAGTGTTGTCCTTGGCAGCTAGGTTCAAGTTGACCTGTTACAATTTCCCCTCCCCTTTTCTTGCATTTAGTAGGAAACCACAGTGCCCATGTAATCTCTCATGTTTTGGGTTCAACTTTTCTAACCGGAGGCCTGCTTTTTTATTGTTGTCGTTCCTTTTCTGCAGTGTCTCTTGCGCCACCGCCTCCCTCTATCCTACAGGTAACTCCTCAGTTACCACTCATGGGATTTGTGGCCAGAGTTCAGGAGAATAGTAAGTATGCATTTTTATTGTCCTTTGATTCAGGTAGAGATATTTTAGCAAGCTTAAGCTCACCTGCAAGCGTTAGGTTTGGATGATGACAATGTCTCTCGATCACAGACAACCTTGTAATGCCCACTTGCTTCTAATCTAGCAGACGTTCCACATTTTGCTTGGTTGTTCATAGACTGTTTTTTTGTGCCGCTGCCAGCCAGCAGCCAAGACAGTGCATTTTGCAAAGTGTGCTGCTGTGGTCTTCTGCCAGGCAGAGTAGGAACACTTGTTTTTCATGTGGGATTGGGTCGATACCTTCTGGCCCCCACTGCAGCAGCGTCCACATACAGTAGTGATTAAACTCGGAGCTTCAAAGTTCCTGCTTTACAATCTGAAGGGCATGCAGTCCGCCCCAAGGCAAAAGAAAGCGACTTAACCAGGAACTGCCATTCCGTATAACCATAGGGGATTGAGAACATAAGGACAGTCCTACTGAATTCAACCAAAGACACACCAAGTCCAACATTTTGAGGCCAGCCAGATTCCTGTGAAAAATGAGAGCTATAGCACTTTTTTGAGTTCCCTAGCAAATGATGTTCAGAGACATATTGCCTCTGAGACTGGATTTGGAAGAGCTAGCAGCAGGTAATGTGGAACATGAATCTCTCTAAAAAAGGGCTGGTCCTTCAGCACTGCTTAGTTGTCAGAGATGATGGGAGCAATGGTCTAACAACATCTGGAGGCCCACAGATGAGCTACCTCTTCTCTAAAGTGGAAAAGCTGCTGTTTTCCCCGATGTCCAGTGTTTGAGTGTCAGACTCGATGGAAGGTGAACTTTGAACCTTGATCATTGATTACAAGCACTGCCTCTCAGCCTTGGATCACCCATCGAAGCAGTCACTGGACAGAGGCGGGGGGGGGGGATAAGACTTATAAAGCGCTTAATGTATTGGACATGCTGTATAGCCTTTAAACTCTAGGAACTGCAGTGTGGATTTTTGCTCCTCTAGTTTCAGACACACCTCCACCCCCACCCCCAGTAGATGAGCCAGTCTTTGATGAATCCCCACCACCACCACCTCCTCCAGAAGATTATGAGGAGGAGGAAGCCGCTGTGGTAGAATACAGTGACCCATACGCTGAAGAGGATCCACCGTGGGCACCAAGGACCTACCTGGAGAAAGGTACATTTGCTGGAAGTTCTAACCGTAGAGTTAACTACCCGAGGCAAGAGTCTTTTCCAGCCATTTGACATGAATTCCGCTCACTGCACCTTACTGGGTGATGCCTTATCCTTGAGATCCTTCAGATGTTACATCCAAAACGTTGCCCGGTGGTGGCACAACGTGAAATTAATATTTTACCAGTTGATGGTGTGTCTCAGAGCCCGATCCACTTTCTTCAGCATGAGGGAAGACAAAACCAGCGTTAGCCAGTCCCTGTGAAGCAACTGCTGCTCTCTCGGCTGGTGCTGGATCCTGTTAGTTTCCCCAGGATTCCAATACAAGCAGGGAAGGGCTTTGATCTGTGTTTACTCTTTTTTATTTATTTAATAAGCAAGCCAGCTCTTTCAAATCTCCCGGTTTGATAGGAAAAACCTGTTTTCTGTATCCTCCTCATTAACAACGGTCATTCTTGCAAGCTTGCGCCACAGGGCTGGGAAGTACGATCTGACTGGTGGGCTGGATCCTGAACTCCCTCACTGGGAACTCCACTTGCTCCTCAGTGCCAAATGCATGCCTGCTGGGTTCAGCTTTACTTGTCTGATTGGAGCTCCCAGATGCAACCAATCCTGCCTTTAAGCAGGGCTGGTAAGCCAGAGGGATCGGCTCCACATAGGTGTTCTGGTGGGGAACTGTGCAGTGGGCTGATCCCAGCTGGCTTGCATTCAGCACTGACTGCAACAGTCTGGTTTGCACTCTAGATCCATTATTTCCTTGCAGCTTTGCCTGCTCAACCCCTGACTTCAGGGCATGGCTGTTGGAAAAATGGCCTCACAGGCCAAATTAGGACCCCTGGCAGGCTTAATTTGACTCACAGGCTGGAGGTTTCCCATGCCTGTTGAGTGACTATCCTCTAGTATCCTCTGCTCTGTCACATAACAGATAACAGCATGAAAAAGCATATTGAAGAATAAGTTAATTCATATTTCTTATTACATCTGTAAGCCAGCATTGATTCAAATTCCTTTTTTTTCTTGGAAAGGAAAGAAACAAAAGAAGTTTTTGTGCACGAGAAAGAATGCAGCCAGCCAGTGATCGCCTGATTTAGGAATCTTAGCTAATTAAAATGTCATTGCGTAAGGTCATACCGTGTGGTCTTCAGCCACCTGAAATTGTGGGCCGTAGTAAAATAGAACTATGCAGAACTAACAAAAGATATTGGCAGTTCTGCATCTGATATACTAGAAAAACAACAACAATAGGTAGACAAGGGAATCATGATTGAAAGAAGGTTGCATCGGTTGGGGAGTCCCTTTGAATTGAACTGGTTTCGCTTTCTCTCTTGCAACCCTTGCCTGGCCTGTTGTTGTTTTTTGCTCGTATCCAGAAACTGAATTTATCTCTCCATTTCATCACTGCAGAAGTTTGAGAAAGGAAACGAGCAGTTAGAATTCCTCGATGGACCTGCCTTCTGCTACTTTTAGGAAAGCAAGCAGCATTTTTTAAGGATACCGTAAACCCATCAATTTACTATGTGGGGACTGTTTTCACCAAGATCCCCTTTTTATTATATGAAACTAGAGGGGGAGTATCATGTTGTGTTGACTTCTTCCAAAATAGTTTTATACATTGGTCATCTTAGAAACCCTAAATAGGCTTCCTCTTTTTCAGTAGTAGCAATTACTTGGTTCAGTCTTTTGTATATTGGAATGAGAGGCATGGAGTAGGCCAAAATTTCTCCCATTTTTATTTTTAGAACTGCAGCATTTGAGCACAAAATATTCTGAAATAGCTAAAGTCATGTTTTGGCCTTTTGGGCGAGGAACTGACTTCTTGTGCAAATAGGGAGAAAGACAAACATTCAAATCGGCTACTGCTAAAGAGAAATTTCTGCTGTTTGGGAAATGAGGGATTACCCAAATGAAAGCTATAATACGATTTTGACATTGCCTTCAGTTCATGCAACTGCTTTCTTGGGATCTTGCTATTCTCTCCTTTTTCTGTTTGCTCCTAGTTGTGGCGATCTACGACTACTCTAAAGACAAGGAAGATGAACTCTCCTTTCAGGAAGGCGCCATCATCTACGTCATTAAGAAAAACGACGATGGTTGGTATGAGGGGGTGATGAATGGAGTAACGGGACTCTTCCCAGGGAACTATGTGGAGTCCATCATGCATTACTCGGAGTGAAGACGGCCACAACAAGAGGCAGATTTGCACCTTGCTTGCCATGAGGTTGTTGGGCTCCCCAGATCTTCTCCAGCGGCTGGGGGACCCTGTCAAATGAACTGAATGAAGGAAGGATCATTGTAAACAAAACCACTCTTATTTTTTTTGTTTTGCTTCCTCCCCCCCCCCCCAACCATTTTATAAAATAGTGATTTGAGTTGTTTTGGAGAAATGGCTCTTCCATTTGCCAGCAGCGGCTGGGCTGAGCTGAACGACGTATTTTAATAAGCTGACCGATTCGGGTGTAGATATAGGAGATGTAACGAACTTGCCAATTAACCGATCCGTTGCTCAAATTGTGACCCATTCAATCAAGACATGGGATTTTTCTCAGGAATAATGTAAGCCCTGGTATTGGGACATCCCAGATGCCAGGGCTGAAGGGTTGGCTTCGATAGGCCATCCACCCCCTTCCCTCTTTGCCTTTCCCCAAGTCCCCATTCTTCACTCTCTTACTATTGGGAGAGTGTTAATTGTACTGGCAAACATTTTGGGGTTCACACACCAACTGGATCTCAGGTTGGTTCCTTGCATCTCTGACCCAAAACACTTCTGCAGCTGTTCAGCGCATGTAGCCTGATCCGGGTGCACATGGAGCTGGTTTCGAATCACATTCCTCTTGCTTTGATAACACAGGAAGTTGTAGCTTCCTGCTTGGCCTCCTGTTATATAGATCCTTGAAAGCTGCGAGCGAGGCCTCTCTCATTTGGTGAAATGGTTGTTAAGAAGTTGGAAGGAAGATGAAGCTTCAGATTAAGATTTGGGCTGTCTCCCTATTTGGAAAAATATACAGGGAATAGTTTCCCTACTCTCTTGATAAGTGACATATTGTCCAGATTCTGCTTTCCGAATACGTATAAGCCACATCTCGTGGTTTCACATATCAGGCTTCAGCCCTGGTTATTCTTCCGAAGGCTGGCTGCAATCTTCTGAAATTACCTCATGTTTTATAGTTTGGGGAATTAGAATAGAGAAGAATTCAGTATCTCTAGAGGTGGGGGAAGTTTGAATTCATTCACAAGTTTCAGCTGAAAGTTTGAGCTGTTTGGCTCAAATATCATCATGCATACCAATCAGATGGTACAAATTGACTTCAGTGCATATCATGAAAGGCTTGTGGAGGCAAGCAGACAAATGTGGCCCAGGCCTGTTAGCTGATCTTGCTAGGAATCCAGAATTCTGTTTTGGTTTCCTTTGAGGGCAAATTAGAAATTAGAAACGGAAGAGAGCTTGGGCTCCCTTTTCTCCAGTCTTTCAGATGGTTGATTTTCTTAAATGTGAGGAGAAGCCTGCTGTAATGGCTTCTTAAGTTTTAAGGCCAAACTTGATGACACGTGAAATGTCTTTGCTTTTGGTTAAATTGCAGCTGTCCTATTCAGGATCAGGCATGGGATAGTAGGGGGCTAACCATTTCCCCCCTACATCACGGTTCCATCAAAAATAGCCTTTTCCAATCAGTTGTTAGTTGCGGAAGGAAGTTGCTGCCACCCCCAATGGCCGGTTCCCTCTCATACAGAGAGTAGCCTTGAAAGGGATCCCTGTATTTTTTGTTGGAACCGTGGTGTGGAAGAAAATGTGTCTCTCCCTGCCCCTATATGCTGCAGCCCCAATCCTGACCCCCATAACAGCAACCCAAATGAACCATGGATATGCAAAATGCAGCCACCTCTCCCTGACCTGTTGAGTCTGCACTTGAATAGTGACCGAAAAGTGATGAACCTGGAACCTCATGTTATGCTAGCCTGCCTTTCTTAACACCAACTAGCCAAAATTCCATGAGACCAGCAAAAATGTGGTTTTGCAGGCATCTAGTTCCTCTATCTGCGCAGGCTGTCTTGGCTTACCCTCTGCAACTGGGGAGCTCGGAAATCATCTTCATCATGCTTTGCTCGAGCCGGGAGCAGAATTCAAGCGGTACCAAGAATCTAGCGTAGATTTTATGTATCTCCCATCTGCACAGCTGGATGCACAGCTCAATGCTCTGAGCAGCTTTAGCTTCACTAAAATGGGATGGCTATCAGGATTGGCTTGTTTGACGGAGTCAAGGCTTCATGGGGCTAGGTGGAACAAACTTCATGCTGTAGTCCAATAGCACTTGAGCATTAGGGCAAATTTCTGCCATGATCAGTCTCACTCCCTGCACAGAATGTGCATAAGACGCCTACATATCTACATTTGTGCATGCTCTGTCTACCATGAGAGGAGGTTGTCTTCTATTATGGCCGCGATGCAACCATGCACATATGTAGGTATCGGTGTGTGTAATGTTCTATGTGTATTGTGATGCGCATGGGATCGAGACCACAGCCCGCCACACGAAGAACCTGCACGGAGATGCAGACTTCTGCAAATGTGCTCCCCGTGGCAGCTCCTCAAGGCTCTTGCTCAGCCCTTGGCGCTCTCATCTGATTCTGTACAGGAGGAGGCAAGTCTCGGATATTGTTCTGGACTTTGATGCAGAAATCTGACCGCCACGAACGTCTGCAAGAGAACTAGGTGCTGGAAAGAAGAATGGGGAAAGAAATGTTGTTTTCCCTTCTGCGCAAAGCACATTGTGTACCTGCAAGGTAGCTGCTATGTTGCAAAGAGCTTTTATAGCCGTGAAAAATCCGAAGGAAACGAGGCGGGATAATGAGGATGCTTGAATTAGAGTTTCCTTCCTCTCCAACTGCTCCTGCGGGGAGGGGAGCATCTCCCACCACCCTGTTTGGGGACCCATCTTATTTTCCCCCATTGTTGATGCACTTTAAGTCTGGTACTGGGCCCTTGAGTTCTCGAGAATACTTACCCCCCAATTAAACCTCACCCCATTGCTCCACCCTCCCCCCCCTCAAAAAAACACAAAACAGGTTGCCTTAGTGCCGGATTCGTCACATCTTAAGAGAGTTGCTGTCTTCTCAGCCCTTCTGGAAAACGCCACAATATCGTTCCTCTTAGATTATACAGCTGACCAAACAGTAGACCTGCAGTTCCGATGCTGAAATATCATGATCTGTCGCTTTTGAGGTTGCAACTACCGGAGCTTGGTTTTATTTCTAAGAGCGAGGGAAGTTGGTCTGCAGTGTAGGTCCAATCCGGACAGATTCCTCACACGCACAAGTTGTTTGGAGAAGCTTTTGAGATTGTATATGTAGTGGGTTCCCCTCTTTTAAAAGTGCTTTCACTATAGAATTGGTTTATAAGGAGCTTCGCTGCACTGGGTTTCTTTTTTTTGTTTTGTTTTTTAAATGGTTGCATTTCCTTGGTTGTGTGGAGAGGGACTCTGATGATTGTTTCCGGCTCCTGTGGGGGGCAATGCCAAGTGTTGCCCTAGAAGACTTGATTTTGTGGCCGTCCCCCACAAACCTCCCGGGCCAAGACCACTTTCCATGAAGCTGCTGCAGACGGTCTTTCCAGATTGCTCGCCTCTTGCTGGTTTTATGCTTTCTATTCTGCAGTACTAACGTTGTAAAGAAATTCCTTGGATTTTACGCTTTTTTATTTTGTACAGTTTTGAATTCTGTAGAATGTTTAGGGATATGTACACGGCCCAAAGTAATCAGACTTTGTATGTATGTAATGTTGCATAGACTGCATGCTATTTCAAGTCAGTGAGGGTGGTACTCCATCTATTGGTTGTAATTTCCTCTAAACGTTCCCCTTTTAAATTTAATGTTTACTTCTTTTTTAAAAGAAAAGGGGGTGGGTGGGGGACAGGAAAAAGAGGGTGGGGGGGATAGGCCTGGGAAATAAAATCATTTTCTCTCCATAGAGTCCTGCTTTCAAAAATCAAATTGAGGTGTTAAAAGTTACGATTTCATCATTTGCTTTCAGCCTCTTAAGAGCAAACAGTGTAAGAGTTCTATGTATAAGCCTCCTTATCATTTATTCCTTCATAAAATGGCTTTCATTCCCTTGGCCTTCCTTCTCCCACCCATGCAAGTAATGGATCCAAGATGTGTTTTTCCTGCCACTCGCATTGGCTTCCTGCTTAAAGACAAAATCTCGGTTTCCACAACACCGGGAACAAATCCTTCCAAGCCAGAAGAGTTGCCAACCTAGAGTAGGAACGATGTATCGCTGGAGTCTTTGCTTCCGGTTGGTTGTTATTTCCAAGGGCTGCCCCTGCTCTGCTTTGTGTAAACTACCACTGTCCCCCCTAGTTTTGCTCCTAAAGCCTTGCGCACATGCTATGTAAAGGGGAAGAGGGACAAACACCATACTCCATGGCTCTGCACGGCACACAAGCGTGGCACAGGTGGTGCTCTGAAGACCTGCAAGTGAGTTTCGTCTTGCTACCTTGGACTATATTAGCAATGCTTAGAAGGTGGGGGGAGAAGAGAATTTAATAAGAGGCTCACAAAACGTTGGCTGCCAGTTTGCAGATGCTATGCGCTGCTAAGGCTCAGGTTCGGTGCTGGATGGCCTGCTTTTCTTGTTGTTCAGTCGTTCAGTCGTGTCCGACTCTTCGTGACCCCATGGACCAGAGCACGCCAGGCACGCCTATCCTTCACTGCCTCTCGCAGTTTGGCCAAACTCATGTTAGTAGCTTCGAGAACACTGTCCAACCCCCCCCCCCCATTTTTGATCATGTCATGATGATATTAAAAAGTCCCTTTGTTTCGGACTCTCTTCTGTAATCTTGCATGCAAATATTGGGGAAACCCAGGCCTGTCCGTTAATGGGACATTGCCTAATGGTAGATCTCCATCATTGGAGCATCGCTGAGGACCTTGAGTAAATGGGTCCCTTTCCACAAGGATTCGGGGTGGAATGAACCTTGGGAGCTGTTGAGTTTTCGCATCAACATCTAGCTGTGCGGGGCGATTCTCTCCCCCCCGCACCCCGGCCCAAGGAGGATAACGGTTGCCAACTTACTCTCTTTAAAGTAACAACTTCTTACCTGGGCTGCTGTCATTCAATTTTTGAAGTGGCATCTTCAGTAAGTAGGGCTGACTTCTAGTGTTTTCCAATCTCTGCTGGGCGAAAGCCTTAAATATTCAAATTTTCTCAGTGTTATCCTATTGATCTCGGCTTTGAGCCAAACACAGAGCAGTAAACACTTTTCCCCTGTAGGAAAGGGGGGGGGGGCTAATGCTAAATTTTCCCCGAGCAAATTCTGCCAGGGAAAACCAACCAAGGGCATGGCTAGGTTGGGTGCTAAAATTGAATGGAGCATGATGTATGAATGGAAATAGGGTGTTTTCCTATTTGTAGTTTCTGGGCCAGCCTTTGAACATAGAGCAGTATTTGAAAGTGTCATAAGCTTAATGAGGGGAATGATGACTTTAAGACTTGATAACCGGGGGGTGATTTCTCAGTGATGCTGATTAACCTCTCGGTGTTAACTTTGTGTTTGGGAGACATAAGAGACAGGCATAGATGTTAAAAAACGGTGTGCAGCTCATGTCCTAAATGAAGATGGGGATAGTCCTCGGATCCGTTGAAATTAAGGAAATGTGACCAATTTCAGTGGGCCTACTGTGAGTAAAGCTTAGTTGGATAACACCCATGACGCTTAAACCTGCAGTATCAAGACCCTCACTTTTTCCAAATGAGGAGTGTTACAGTATTTAAATGCAAAATGAAGCTAACTGATGTTGCCTAAATCTAGGTCGCCTTGGTATTTTTATTTCAAAGGCCAGATTTTCCTAGGCAAATGAAATTTGGAGGGACTGTCATTTTTACCTGAGTATTAGATTTAACATCTTCTGCAGCTGCTATTATGTGTATGCAGCATTTGAACCATACCTTCATTTGTAGTTAACGTGCTTTCTTGAGAAGAGTGACATATGCCTGTCTTTTTTCCTAGTGCCGTTTCTAAAGGCAGCAAACCGGCATGCCTTGAGACGGGCATAAAATTTTGAGACCAGAGTCGTGCTGGACCGGAGAATGAAATTGTATGCAGTTCAGTGATTCTTTTCTTATTGATGATGCTATCTATCGTGTGTACCAAATTCTAAGAGACCGGGTAAAAAGCACAGGCTGGTTTCCATTAGGATCTTGCTGAATGGATGAGATCGCGAAGATCAGGTGCTTATTTTTCTCACGTAACTCTCATTGCTTATGCATGGATAGGTTTCTGAAACCTATCGCAACGGAAACAAACACTAATTTGGTTTACATTGAGCAACTTCTGCTACTAGTGGCAAGTGTTTTTTTCCTGAGCTCTTGTGGTGACCTCATAGATGGTGAGAATTGTGCAGGATTCTAAAGAAAGCCCTGTTGATTATGTTTTACTGTGTGTGCCATTAAACCACCTTCCAATGAGTGAGGGAGCATAAATTTTTAAGAGTTTTTAAACTGTATTTGGAATTAACTGTTGCTGTGTACTAAACCCTCTTGTTACAAGTCCTAAATAAAAAAAGAAAGCACACTCCAATCCCCTTGAGGTTGTCCCCTCCTTGCCAGATAATGGCATTAATTGAACTGCTGTGTGGACCAAGATTAAACCTGCTGGTTCTGGGAATAACTGTGTGTCTCTTTGTAATAGTTCCGGATGATACCAAGATGTAGGATATCATAAACTGCAATGGATGCAAAAATAGTGTTATTTTGAGTGGCCCCAATAATTTTAGAGGGAGCTTGGAAGGTGGAAGATCAGATCTAGGATACTGTAAAGTTACAGTCCCTGAAAGTGTGTATAAAACTTGCATTGAAATCCTTTAACTAACAGGTGCTGCATATCTCCCAATCTGAGTATTTTCAGATAAGCTAAGTGGGTATTTTTAATGCTTCACTATGTTTGGACACCACCTTAGGGAGCTAGGTCAATCTATGCTCCGCATGGAGCAGGTTTGTGGTCTTGTGATGCGCTATTTTCCTTCATCCACCTGCGCAAGGCATGGTGATGGACTGAAGCAATGAGCCCTTGAATGCAGGGATTTCTAGGCACTTGTTACATTTCATGCTTTTGCCTCAAACTCTTGTCTACGCAGACTGAAATTGTGCTTTAGACATACCGACAATCCCACACTTGTGAAATTTGGGTAAGGGGAGTACATGCACACGGGGTAGCACTGAGTATTTTCTTCCTCTGGTCTTATGTGAAACAGCAAGTTGACATCCTCTTGTTTTGAGAGAGACTATTAATGAAGATGGCATTAAACTTCCAATTCCTGCTAATGATATTTGTGTACCTGATGACCTAATTAAAAGCAAAAGTGGGTGTGTATAGAGGAATAGTAATCTCGTAATATCTACTTCATAAAGGAAAATGTACTGTTTCGGTAGAGACTTATGAAGGGATGCAAGGCACACTTGCAGAAAAAGTATTGATATACTCCAAGGGTAATCTATGTCCTTGCAAAGGCCAGTTAGTTTTGTGTGCAGGCAGTTCTGCATCCAAGCCCTGGTTTAAAAAAGTGCTGGGAAAAGCCTGGAGGCTGCTGCCGGACAATAACTGAGCTAAATGGGCAAGTAGTCTTACTTCATACTATGCAGTTGACCATACATGTTTTCAAGCACAAGGTGGAGCAAGAAGTGTATTTTATTACCTAGATGTGAGGTCACTTTTTTCACTCAAACACAAAGGAACCACATAAGAGAAAGCCACTAGGATTTCTTTGCAATAAAGACCAAGGATTCAAGACTGCAGCTAGAGGTTTCTTCTGCAGGTAGTTTACTTTTAAATAAAACTTAAAACAGAAAATGTCACATGAGAACACCGGACAAATTTAACTATATCTTTATTAACTTGTGCATATTCCATTGTAATGATTTCCGAGTACTTTGTCATGAATGCATTTTTTAATTTTTTTTCTCCCATGCTTAAAAAAAGTATATTTATACATATTTATAGAATATTTATATAGAACAAAGCTCTTATCGACCGTAAATTACCACTTTCAATGAGATTTGCTTTCTTAAAGGGAAAGGAGATGGGGAGGCAGTCCCACTCTAAAGATAAAATGTGCAATTTTTTATGTAAAGCAGTAAACATATGAATGTATTTAAGCACTTAGCACAAATCTGCACAGACAACATAATTGCTGCAATGTTGGTGTTTAACAGGTGCACAATCAGTTAGGACTGCTTACCAGTCCTTACCACTATCGACTGCTTACCAACTTCCCACAATTTACAATCGCACAGTAGGTAAAGCAGGAAAAAGCAGACAAATGACCCAATCCCATTTTCAAATGCATACTTTGTGAGAAATCTAAGATGCTGCAGCAGATCTTTAAAAGATTACACCCCCCCCCCTAAAAAACGATGCACATTCTGGTCCAGAGAGTTAAATGTTTCCCAACATTTTTGTATTGGCCCCTGTAATAAAGATGCAAATAGGCAGCAGAACCTGCTAGACGTAGATTTGGCGTTTTGAGAAAACTACCACAGACTATCCTGTTATCTCTTTGGTAGAAAGAAAACCCCAAATATTGGTTGCTGAGGGCATGCCTACAAAGATGCCCTGCCAAGCCCAAGGTGGTGAACCATATCATCACAGCAACTGGTACCAGCTTCTTGCTGGTTCAGCATTGCAGTTTGCATATATTTAAAGCCATCATGTAGAGCAGCTCTCTTGCCACAGCTGGGCAAGGAGGGGATCTACTAGAAGGGCGTTCACAATTGATAGTGTTGGGCTCATAAATTCTACACCCCACCCCACCCAAATAGGGTGTATAGCTGAATTTTGAATTTGCTTTAGTGGTGGGAAGGGGGGAAAGTAAAGTAGCATACAGATGTGTACATTACACACACTGAACAAGATTGCCACTGATCACAGTGCTTTAAATATTCACTTTATGGTTATTGGGGTGGTTTTTTTTGGGGGGGGGGGAGTGGGCATAATGGTACACGCAAGCCTAAATCGGCTCCAGTACATCTAAAAGCCAAACTACACATGAAGCATGTAATCAGCAGAAGAAAAAGTACGAAATTGCTAGGTTGCCAGTGTGGGAACAAGGACCTCTCCGTCTCCTCCCTTCTCTAACCTCCGGCCCCCCAAATGCTGCCTTGGGGCAGATGTGAGCTTAATGTTGGTTTTCCTGCACTCAACTATTTAGCAAAGAGAAACAAGCACAGTTGCCAATTCTCCAGTTAAGGTGTGATTTGGCCCTACAAACCTTTTCAGCTTTCGAGATTAAGCAATACCTTTTCAAGTAGGTAACCGTTAAAAAATAAATATAGGATGCTTTTCTTCTCTGGGCCAAAGGGTCTACAGAAGTACCTCACCATGTGTAAGAAGCAGCAGCAGCACGTACTTTTTACACTTGGGATTATAAAGTTAGGGTTATGCTAAAAATGTCCAAATGCATTTTGAACCAATCTATCCTCGTTACTCTTTAACTTGTAAGTGGTTTTTAAACATGAAACGGGATCGACATCTTTAAACACTAAAGGCGTTTTAAGGCCAACCGGTTGTTGTCAAGAGCAGTGTGGGCTAACCTCTTATCAAATTTGCAATTTGCTAATCAACAACGCAGACCAGAAAATGCAATGCAAGTAGAAATGAAAAAGAAAGCAAACATTTGCATCACTGAAGTTTAAATAGGCATGAATTCAGCTGATGTTGCTCAGAAAAGTCTTTTTGAGTTCCATCTACATGTCTGCCCATGTTGTGCTCAACGAATATTCCTGTCTTGTTTTTGAACCCTTCTCACACTTTCAAGAATGTCCACATGCCACACTCGACTTCCAAGGAGATTTGTAAAGAAAACTGCAGCCCAGACATAGAGCATTGTAGTAGACCTGCAAACTCAATTTAAGACTCTGTAGGAACGACTGAAGCAATAGTGGGGAACCTGTGGCCTTTCATGTGGGGGGTGGGCTCCCATCATAGAATTGTAATTGGAAGGGACCCCCAAAAAAGGGTCATCTAGCCCAACGCTCTGCAATGCAGGAATCTCAGCTCAAGCATCCATGACAGATGGCCAATAGTCTGGGATAAGGCAGCTTGTAGTCCTAACATCTGGAGGGCCACAGGTTCCTCACCCTATCTTAAGATAGCTTTATAAATTAAGGGAGACATTCAAGAAGAAACAAGTTACCACTGCTAAGATTAGGACACCATCCAGGGCAAAGATGCAACTTGCCCTCTTCTGTTCACAAACTGAAGAGATCATGTGAGGCCTAAGCTGTGTTGCCCTGTTCTGTTTCAGTAACTTGCCCCTCGCATCCACTGTAGGCAATTTAAAATCCTGGAGCACGGTTAACAGATAAGAGATGCTGGCAAAATGGCGAAGCATCACACAATCTGCAGGCTTAGCTAACCACAAAATGAGCATGATTTTGAAAAAAAAAGATCCATGGAGATAGTGCAATCCTACATAATGTCTAGTCGGAAGTAAGCCCCGCTGCATTCCGTGGGACTTAATTCGAGGTAAGTGTGTAGAATTGCATCATTAAATGCCTGTAAGATGCACATATACCATATTAGCATGTCTGTAAGATGCACATACCATTAAGGTATAACATCCATATGCTGCATCCATAGCAGTGACCCGAGGAGGGAGAAGAAATGCCACAGTGTGTCTGTAGGAGTACAACCAGACCCCTTCATCTGCCCTGGCTGCAACAAAACATGTCTCACCACAGGTGATATAACCGTCCAACAGTTCACCCCCAAAAGTGCACTCCTACATCGTCTCCAGAGACAGACGGATGCCCATAAATGCATCTGGAAAATATGTTCTACATTACCGTTTCTCCGAAGACACCAATGGGTAGCTAAAATGGTATCTTCTTACCCCTGCTGTTGCTTACTTGTCGGGGGCACATTCTTTAATTTACCAGGGCACAAAAATTCACGACATTCTGAAAATGTCAGTGTGGATCTTGGTCAGTGTTTGCATTTAAGACGCTGTTTCGTTAAAGCTGGGGAGAGAAATAACAGTACTTCAAAGGCATTGATTCTAAATTAACAAAAGGGGGCAGGGAAGTGAGTGAATTAACTGACTTGGCTGCCCAAAGCAATCCCACACTCTCTTCTTAGCGAGCCTATGTACCTGGCTGTGAGGTTGCTACTAGACATGGAACAAATCCGGCATATTCCTCACACCACCCAAATGAGGTGGTCCCCCCCCCCTTTTACGCCAGCAAATGGTCCAAGCAGCAGCAGAAAGAAAGAAGTTGAGCACCAAATGCATTATAAGTGAAAAAATAACCACCGTTTGTTGTAAGACAAGCCAGATATACTAGCCAAGCTAAAATGCTGCAATGTAAATGGTTAAGGACACTTTAGAAGCACAAAAATAGAAGAAATGAAACTCTGAACACTTTGAAAGTTACAAAAAAAAAAGTGCCATCCGACAGCAGTGCTTTAAAAATGCACACAATGGTATATTATTGCTCAAGTAAACTATTCTAAAATAGGAAAACTGTGTCCAGGACACATTTGGGGAAGGGAAAACAAGCAGATTCAGCATCAGATGACATAGCACCATTCCTTTCTGCATTCAAGATCCTTCTAGGCCAAAAGCAAAAATGACTCTTAACTTTCTCCAGGGCGAAATGTTAAGCCTCCTAAATTACCCTCATTTGGATACCTTTCTACAGACAGAGCTCAGGCAGATGACAGTCTTTTTTTAAATAAAAAAAACAAAGGCAAACACCACCACCTCAGCCCCAGAAGCAGCTAACGTCTGATACCTAAGACAAGCTTACGATGGGCTAATTTTTGAGGTTTAAAAGGTGGCAAGCCCTTTCAACACAAGTTCAGAGCAAATTATCACTGTCCTTCCCCTTACACACACGCACCACACTCATATGCAATTTAGCAATAGCCAATAATGAGAACGTTTTACAATCTCTGCGTTGCATTGCACAGCAGATGCAATACTTGCTGCCTGGGCCTGCGCATCACTTGAATGGTTTCAACGGAACGAGCAATGCGCTGCTGGTACACTGGCTCAAAAGTGCACAGCACTAACTCACCTTTGTTCAGCATGCTATCAACAAAACACGCCAGAGGCTGCTTGCTGCGGCACGCGAAGCAATGCTCATGGTGAGTTTCTCTCCCAACAAAAATCTAGCTGGTTAGCCAAGAAGGAGGCTGCCATCACATTTTTCGCTTCTCTCCTAACCATGAAGCTGGCTTGCGCACAACAGCAAACCAGCGCCTGGTTTGGTTCCTTGCTGGTGTGCTAGCAAACGGTCTCTCCAGCACACTGGTCCTTCATGTTAAGCCATAATTGAGACTGGTGTAAACGTAACGCATGAGCTGGGCCGCTGCTTCAGAACTTCCTCGCCTGGTAAAATTTCTGATTGAATTCCAAAATGCACTACTTGACCTTATGATTGTGCAGGTTCCTAGGATGAAGAGGTTTTTCAAGAGCAACGCAGATGATGGGAGCCAAGACTTAGCTCTCATGCCATCATCAAATCAGGCGAAAGGCAATTGCACTATGATCGCCCTTTTGCTTTGTCCATTAACAAGCCATTCTGCCCCCCCCCCCGGGGGTCACCTGTGTGTGAAGAAGCATTTCAACCACTTAAGCAATGCTTGCTTGCCCGCCCAGCTGTTGTGGAAACGGGGGGTCATATTTGCATGTGCCCCTCTTCAGCCATGCAGAATGTGTATCGGGGGTGGGGGTGGGGAAAGGGTGCCCAACTGGGTGAGCAAAACCCATTTTCTCCACACTCCCATGTCGAGCGGGAAGGTTGAAGCGGGTTTGCAAGTGCGCCTGGCTGACACGCTCGCAGCAGCCCTGCCCATAACCAAGAATCTCGTGCCATCTGAGGTGTGGCCAACCTCTCTCCACAGATACACGTTTTGAACGTCGGGAGAGGGCTTGCGTTGAGCGTTAATCTTAAGAAAGAGATGCAGGTGCGCTTGGGTCGTACGCAAGATGGCATCTTGGCAACCTGCTGAGTAGCCCCGGAGCAAGGAGCTCGCGAACCTAGCCAAATTGGTGGTCACACATGACAACTGGCACACCCAGAATGATTCTGAACTGAGCTTGCAGACGCACCATTTCTGCTTAAATGCCGAACAGATCTCTAAATAAAAATGAGTAACATGGATTAGAAGAGTGTGTATTTATTCTAATTAAAAGCACGATCCCTTGAGAGAAAATCCCACTTGATTCATTGCAAGTTACTCCCTGGTAAGTGTGAACAGGATTGCAGCCTTGGAGCCGGATCCTACACCTATTTAGTCACAAATATGTCTCTGCCGTGTTCCATGGGGCTTACACCTAAGTGCACAAAGGTGTAATAAAGGGCAGTGTCTTCTGAAGCGTTTTGATTAAATAAATCCTTTCCTTCCCCCTTAACAGTTCCAGAAGGGAATGTCTGTATTTTGAAGTCCAAATATATTTAACTCCAGGCCCACAATACAACACATCCCCTTTCCTATGTATGGATTTAATCTCAGTAGTATTACAACCAGAATGTTTTGGTAGATTGTTTCGGAGTTTTCAATCAACTGACAATGTACGAACGCCGACAGAATCTGTCAGTACCCTATACCCGTCACCGACTGGGGAAAATAGGTTTTGTTTCTGATTAAAGTGCCTCCTATTATCTTCATTTTTAAAAGGACTTTTCTTTTAAGATGCACCATCCAATTTCTGGTAATATACATATCGGTTGACTAAAACAAATAAATACAGATGTACAAAAACATTCTGGTTAGCCTCTATCATTGCAACAAAATACTTCACAATATATTATATACCTACATTTATAATACATGCACCAACATGTCTCACGTGACAGACAACAGATGTTTTCCTGAATTGCAGGAAAAAGAAGTGTTTCAAAGATTTTGGTCCAATCCGTAAGAAGGATCTCAAAAGAGTTAGCCCGCCCCTCGCCCCAATAAACCAACTGCAAACAGAGAAATCTTTTGGACTGATTGTGAACCGAAATCGGTGCCCATAGCTTCTGTTTGTGTGTGTGTGTGTGTGTGTGTGCGTGCACACACACACAAACACACACACACAGCTATTAAGACAAGGAGCTTCGCAAGTGTATCAGACATGTAATTTGTAGAGTTCACTGGCAGCCACTTACTATCACCAGTCTCGAGAGAGTTTGGTGTTTTGATCCCTCTTGGGAGGCGCCGGCGGTGGACCTCTCCGTAACGTTGCATAGCCCGATATGTGGCTGCCTCCAAAATTGCTGCTCTTCTGCTTCTCCGTGAGAAGTTCCGGCGGGGGCGGGGGCAAAGCCATGTCATCCATGGTGGCCGTCGGCTCCGCCCTGGATATCCGGGCCGAGGAGAGGGAGCCGTGCCGCGTGATGGACTTGCGCTGCAGAGTCCTGTTCAGGTCGGCCAGGAACCCGGGCTGAACGCTAAGGCCAGACTTGGGCGAGGTGGGCACTTGCGGAGCCACGGCCACTTGCGGAGCCATGGCAGCCTGCGCTTCCGCCATCTCCGCCTGCGTGAGCCGGGTGCTGTCGTTGCGCTTGGGGCGGGTGGGAGGAGGAGCTTTCTTCCCCGACTGCTTGGACCACGGGGGCTGGGGCTGAGGGTTGACGACGGCCACTTTGGGAGAGGTGTTGCCCGAAAACACGGCGGGAATCTCTATGGGTGGCAGAGGGAGATCGATTTCAGGCGGCGGAGGGGGGAAGTCTGAATCCGACGGAGGGGAAGGAAACTCTTCCACGGGAGCCTTTCCGGGCGCTCCTGCGGCAGGTGCCTTGGTGGAAATTCCCGCTTGCTGAAGTACGATAGGCAGACTGAGCTTTCCTGGCTTTGGCGGAGCTGCAGGGGGAAGCGGAGTCTCCTTCACAGGAGATCCCAAAGGCTCTGGCGGAGGTGCAAATTTGCTGACCAGGCTATCCACCGACGGTCTCTTTGATTCGTGGTACTCCGCTGAGCTGTTGGACTTTATGCTGGAGTTCCGCTGGGGAGTCGGTGGCGGCTTCTTTCCTCCCGGGCTGGACGTCTTAGTAGACTTCTTGACCGGGGAACCCCCTGCCTTGTCCGGCGTTGGAGACACCACCGCCGGAGCAGGGGAGGGCGGCGGAGGAAAGGCTAGGCTACTTTCAGGTGGCGGAGGAGGAAAGTCGGGAGACGGGACGGCGGTGGGCTGCCATTTCGGCTTGGCTTTGACTGCCGGAGGAGACTGCGGCGGCACGTTCAGAGGGGTAGGCTTTAAAGGCTGAGACTCTGAAGCCGGCATGGGAGGCGGAGGGAAGTGGCTGGCTATTTGCTTCACCACCGACGGCACAGGGGACTGCGGCGAGGGGGGGAGTTTGCCAGAGTAGCTCTGCTGCTTGGGCAAAGTGGGCGGGGGGAGAGGGCCTAGCGGGACAGGAGACAGGGGGACCTGCGGAGTCGCGAAACTCGGCTGCTTCTTCATCGCTGAAGGAACCAGGGCAGGGGCAGACGGCGTGGGTTGCGCTGCGACAGGCGAGGCGGCTTTTGAGCTGCTCTGTGTAGGCAGAGTCATGGCAGGTTTAGGAGGGGCTTGGGGAGGCGGCGGCGCAGGCATAGGTGGGGGAGGCGGTGGCGTGGCAGGGGCTGCGGCCGGCGGCGGAGGAATATTCTGATGAATCTGGTGGATTTTGAGGGGAGGGGGAGGAGGGGGCGGCGGCGTGAACTGCGGCACTGACGGGATGGAGGGCACGGGCTTCATGAGCTGTGCCATAGCTGAGCCGGGGGTAGGGGGAGGTGGCGGGGGCGGCGGTGGAGGGATCACGCCATTAGGGGGCAGTGGGTTCTGGGGTTTTGCCGGTGGCAGGATTGGTGGGGGTTGCTGCATCATCATATGGGGGGACTTGAAGAGAAGCCCTCCATGCTGAGAGGCGTTCTGCAGCCTTGTTATCGTGCTGTACTTCACAAACACGGTGGCTGAGCCGCCTCCCGATGACATGGACTGGCTGGGGAGGGGCGGGGGCGGAGGGGGTGGCGGCGGAGGAGGGGGTGGTGGAGGAGGGGGAGGGGGCGGAAGGGGAGGTGAAGGCTGTGAAGCTGAATATAGGGGGGCCGCTTTGGCCTGCGGAGACAAAGCTGGTGGGACTGAAGTAAAGGGTCGACTTATTGAGTCCATTCTAGCCTAAAAGGCAAGGGAAAACAAAAAAAACAAAACAAAATAAAATTCAAACATATATGAAAAGAGAAACGATTGTGAAATTGCCTGCTAAAAACCTAACTACTATGAATTACGAAAAGTTGAATAAAGTGTCGTTTAACTGAGAGAGAAGGTTGGGTTGGTACTATGTGCAGAGGCACAAAGTTCGCAATTGCATTAGGGAAGACAAGATCTCCCATTGCTTTTAGAGCAGAATCCCTCACAACTGCCTAAGGTGGAAATATATATACAGCCAAATTTGAGGGGAGGGGAATGCAAGTGACCAAGCACTGATAACCAATACACAGAGTGAAAACCATCATGTCTAACTATATCACAATATAGGAAGGGAAGTCAAGGCATGCAGGGATTATTGCATTGGGGGGGGGGGAAGAGGTCAAACAGAAGGCACCAAGAGTTCTGGTCAAGTTATTAAGGTGATTTCCTTTGTGACATCTGTTAATAGATAATGGACCACCAAATGAACAATCCTATATTTTATGACCATTTCTCCGTATTGGAGGGAAGCATTGTGAAACTATGGTTTCCTGCAATTTGGAGCTATGCATACCATTGCAAAGAGTACTTATCTGAAATTCAGCAAGCTATAGAACTCTTTTAAGATTCTTCATTCTGGGAAGATTTTTCCAGCAATCTATGCTAAACCAGAACCATGACAGATTATTAATAAATTGGGGTGGGGGGGTGCATGACATTGTCAAATTAGGGCACTAAAGGCTCAGGCACTTGTGGACTAATCAGTGTGTTTAAATATTAGATATCTCTTGAAAAAAAGTTAGTCTGCATGATTTTGGTTGCATCATTCACCCAGGTTAATAGTTCAAACAAGGCCCCTGACCTTAACTCTACCCCTGCTTAAGTCATCACTGCAGTGGAGCTCTGAGCTGTTCCGGGTTTTGCATTTGCCACATGAGACTGCGAGGCAACAGGAAAACAAAACAAAACATAGCATAAAACATAGGGGGCCAAGCTGCGACATGAAGCAACTGTTACCATAATGGTATATTCCCAGAATGTATGAAGCTTGGCTGTTTCACATTTAATGGAGAATTCTGGCTGCTTCCTTACGTAGGAATCACGGCTTACAAGCAAGGCCAATGTTACGCAATGGCAAAACTCATACCCTATCACGATAATATAGTATTGTCTGTTGTATTATACTTACACTAATTTTGCTGGACTCTTCCAGTTGAGTACCCCGTTTCCAGGCCTCTGAGAAGATGGAGCTAACAATACTTTGAGAACGGACATGTCCTGTTTGGGTATCTGAAACTCCGCTATCTGATTGATTAGAATGATTGGATTGAGATTCTGTGGAAAGAAATGCAGAACACACATTGGGCATCAATGTGCAAAACCCACAAAATCCCCCACAGAAACCGAAGTTTATTTGTGTGAATCACTCTCACACGTATAATGTGAGCTGGAAGACACTCAATGGAATCGAACGCTTTCTCTGTTCATTTAACATCTGAAAACAGTGCATAGGACCGAACAAAAGCCTGTTTCATCTTGATGCTCTGGCAACGTCCCACAAACACTGTCTCAATGTAATTATTCTTTAGTTCACGTTCTTTACATTTTAAAAGGTGTATGTTTCTGAATTAAATAGTAGGTCTCATTTTCATGTCACCCAAGGGGTGTTTTTACAGTGAATCAAAACTTCTTAAAAACATTTTATAGAAATAGAATGGTACTGAGGCTTACCTGGCAAACTAGATGAACTGGATCCAGACTTGATACTAGAACTGGAGAGGGATGTCCAGTCATATGCCGATTCTGTCCTTTTCAGGGCTTCTTGATAGTTTACGTACAATTGTTTCCCATACTGAACAAAACAGAACAGGGAATGTGAGCACTCTGCATGATTCAAGTCCCAAGCTTATCAACCCCATCCCTTTCATTTCAGAGTCTTGGTTTCTTATCATCAATCTGCACAGAAAGCTAAAAACAGCTGCTTGCCTGATGGAATAACAACTATCTGGAAAGTGCCACGGGGTGAAATTGGTAGTTCCAGCCAATAAATCTTCTTCTAACACACCGAGTTACAATTCTCCAGACAACTACAGAGCTTTGCATATGAGAGTATACTGAAAAATCAAGAAGGCACAGATACCATCCCAAGCACTAAGTTCCATATGACATGGAATCCTAGGAAGAGGGTTACTTGTCAAAGGAGGAATAAAAATGTTGAAGAGGCTGGAAACGCTTCAACGTGAAAATAAATGGTCACAGAATGCAGACTGAGTGATACCCAACTAGGTCATACTCAAGAGTAGACCCACTTAAGTACAGTGATTTCAAATCTAAGGGGGACTAAAGTTGGGCGTCACCTATTAATTTGGACATACTTTTGATTTAATGTGTTATACCAGCTTAGAAATGCATATTCTAATGACCAGCAGAGTAAATAAAAACTTAGAACTTAAAATTTTTACAATAATCCATTTTTATATAATCATATACTTTGTTATATACTAGTAACAATTTAAATATATATATATTTAAATCTGATTTTTATAATCTCTGCCCTTAAAAACAGTGTCTATGTTTGGACATGTTTGGACATTAGCAACATCATTCTGTGTTTATACTTTCCAACTCTTATGGTATGACAGCTATTGGGAGAAGAGTAGAGAAGTAGAACATACCTTAGCGATACGGATGCCATTTACCCACTGATGTAGGGTTCTGATATCATCACAACACAAATATTTAATATACTGCGATTTCTTCTGAATCTGAGGATGCTGCAAGAGAAACATTTGGCACGATCAGGGTGAACTGAATTTAAAAATAACAACCTTACGGCGCCAGCATTAAGACTACACCTAGGGAAGCAGAACAGTCATGTTCAAAGATTTTGCAGTTGCGATAGCAAAAAGTGAGGAATGGATCATTTGAATGCTAGGGTTCTTATTTCTTCACTGAAGCTGTTGACAGAAACTGCTGCAAAATATGATTAAGAACTTGTCGCCTTCTCTCATAGGCAAATGAAAACAGGATCTGTATATTCAAACTGATGGAGAGTGTGTCGAATCAACACTGGCTGATACAAAATATGCCTTTTTTTTGCGTTTCATGCAGAAATGGGCAACACCAGGTACAAGAAGCATGCCAACAAGTACTCAGTGGCCTTTTCCCCTTCGCCTTTTCATTTCTCATATTGACAGCTACTATTCAACACTTACTTTAAGTACTAAACAATAGTCTGTAGGGGCTTTATACTTATTCCGGTAGTCTTGGCCGTAGTAAACATTTACATGGTCCAGCTGAAGAAAGCAAACAAGGTCCCGAGAGACCTATAAAAAGAAACGCATACGGTCATGAACGTAGAAACCCTCAAATCATTTTACCGTAACTCTTTCAAAGTTACCTCCTGTGTAACTTTCAGGTTAATGTAAACACAAGGAACTAATCTCAGTAAGCAACTACTGTAGAATAAAACAAATTAACCCAAGACAGGAATAAAAACATTGTTACAATATCAAAGTGGAACAATTTCCTAGGATCGCTCAACCATGAAAAGAACTTCAAATTAGATTAAAATTCAGGGAAGTTTTTAATCTGTGATACTTTAATGTATTTTTTTATTTGTTGGAAGCCGCCCAGAGTGGCTGGGGAGACCCGGCCAGATGGGCGGGGTACAAATAATAAATTATTATTATTATTATTATTATTATTATTATTATTATTATTATTATTATAAAATGCCAGTGTTTCCAAAGTAAAAAACAATGCCTTCGTGACGTACACCAAGTCACTATTGACAATTTTAAGCACATAAAAAATAATATTTCAACTGTGATATGCTAATGGAACCCAACAAGAAATTAAGAAAAGCATGAGTGTTAAAATATTACCAGAAAGGGTACATGAAGATTTCTTTATCAGGTGGTGATTAATATTAAATAGATATTTTCATCATTATTGGGAGCGTTTTCATTCAAAAACTGAGTCCACCATGGGGATCCGTAAAAGATGGGGCTTGGTTAACCAAATATATTCTGACAGAGAGAGCTAGCTACTTATTATTCCTTCTTTGGGAAGAGTAAGAGTTGGGAATTATGGGTAGGACTCATCTAACTGACCCCATCAGTGGAAGCCCCCTATGCAAGGACTTATGGGGCTTTCCCCCTTTCCTCCGCATGAAATCGGCTTGGGAGAGTGGGGCAGCACTCTCAGAACAGGGTGGGAGAGGAAGAGAAGGGGGATCACTTTATCTGGCAGGCTGCAAACTTGAGCCGATGGGAGTGACAAACTGGGAGGTCAGGGTTTTGAAAAGATGAGTGTGGCACAAGTCTTAAAACAGTTTTAGAAACAGAAGATTCACCTTTGCCTTTCCTTTGGGAACATAGTAGATTCCAGAAGCACGCAGAAGAAAGTAACGCTTCTTCCAAGATTTTTTCCCATCATCCTTCAGCCACAATACACCCTCAATTTCTGGCACCGTTACCGAGCTTCCGCAAAAACACTCCTGGAATAAAAAAGTTAACATAGATTTGAAGAGAATATTCTGCAGTCACAGGGATATTTCTTCCAACACACATTACCTAACCTTGAATCTTCAGCCTTTTTGTCCTCTACAGTAAATTAGCCCAGTTATTTCAGCTCTATCCTGGCCCTCATTACTGACTTGACCAATGGATTTAGATTGTGAGCTCTGTAGGCGGGACTTAAGATTCCTTCACCATTCTTGCATGGCAATAAATGAACAGCAGCAGTAGCAAAACAGCCACCACATCAATAATGTGGAAAGTCTCACCTCCAGTAGTACTTCCTTGTTCCTGTCTGCCATTTCAGAGGTTTCTCTTTTCCCTAGAAGATAATTCTGTAAGAGAGGGATTGAGACTTCAGCTGAAGCACATAGAATTCAGAAATGTAACCATCACGATATCCCTTATGCTGATAAGGGTGCCGTTTCTCCAGGTTTCCACAAAAAACCCCTATAAACCAGAGAAGTGTTGTTGTTTTTTAACGTACTTACACTCTCTTCTGGATTCGATCCAGATAACTGAATCTACATGTGCTTGCCAACTAGCTGACCCAATCAGGACTCGGCTAAATATACATTTCTGTACAACCAAATTTTAACTCCCTTGGGGTCTTTGTGCAAGGTATCTATGAAGCCTTTGATTGAAGTAATTAGGATGGGATTGGGCATCAAAGTTGTTGGAATATTGGGGGGGGGGAATTATGGAATATGGAATATTTATGACAATCAATCAAGCTCAAAGGGTCATGTTTCAAATGATTTACAGATCATTCTGAAAGTTCAGGGGGGCTAGACAAATCTGGGAACGTGACTTGGGTATCCAAATAGATGAAGCATACTGGACTCGGGTCTTAGGGTATATGTGCCAACATCAGAGGGTTGTATTTAAAGATTAAATACACCTCATAAAATATCCTTGTGTGATCCTGGAATGTCCCACTTTGTTGGAGTGGATGCCATTTTATTGGATCATATATACACATGTGGTGGGAGCATGGCAAAGAGCAAAGTTTACAGGAACTAGTACCAGTATTCAGAGAAAATGGATTAATCACAAAACAATCACTGCTGCCCTCCACACAACTGGCTCTGCTAAACATTGGGTTATTAGAGCCAGACACTGGAAGAACTTCTATGATGCTACATTGGAATTTTGGTATCAAAAGGTCTAGCAAAGTAACACAATTGAAAAAAAATAAAGACTCAAGGTAAACAAGATACTTTTGTTAGAATATTGTGGGACTTTACTGACTATATACCAATAGAAGAAACACCAGAATATGGTCATTTATGGAGTACTTAGCGAAGTAGGACCCCCCCTTTTTTCATAGTTAAAAATGAATGTAACAGCCACACTACTGAGAAATGTATTTGCATAGGTTTATTCAGTGTGTGTATTTCAGTTAAACTTTATTAAAGAGAGATATTTCCTCTATTGTGTGTATAATTTGTGTTTCATATATTAAAATATAGTAAGTGTCAGAAAGGTGCTCAGATGCAGAAAAAAAGCAATATACGCACCTGGGGATTTTTGAAAAGTGCATATTTTTCTATACGTTCTACAAACATAAGTTTATTTTGACTGTCTCTTGTCCAGTTGAGGAGGTTTTCTACCAAGTTTTCATGGTCTTCAAAGATTCTCTCTGCATAATAAACAAATAAGATAATAAATATTCTAAGCTATAAACACAGGGGTGGTTTGTTTTTTGGAGGGGGGCAATGGTTTGCTGACTCATGACAAAAAGCAGTAATGACATGGTAAAATATATCTGATATACAGTGGTACCTCTGGTTACGTACTTACCCTGTTTCCCCTTTTTTAATACGTAGTTATAAAGTAAGCCACCCAACAAGATAAGAAAAAAGAATGGGATTTAAAGTTTAGTGTTATTGTGTGTCATGTTAGGTATTGTTTTGTATGTGTGTTACTTTATGTCCATGATAAGGAACGAATGAATTGATGATGTGTTTTTTTTTTTATTTTGTGGAAAATTTAATAAAAATTATTAAAAATATATATATATATATATATATATATATAAAGTAAGCCATGGCAGGGTTTTTTTACCTTTGTGAGAAGTAAGACGTACCCCCAAAGTAAGCCGTGGTGCCGCCATTGTTCCCGTCGCCTCCTCAGCCCCTCCTATGTGCGCAGGGAGCCAGCGAACCAGTGAGAGGCACGGGGGGGAAACGCGCCTCTTGCGGAGCTCTGCCCCGCCTGCCCAGCATGCAGGGGGAGGCTGTACCGTACCATACTGACGTAATAAAAATAAGACATCCCCCCAAAATAAGCCACCCTGTGTTTTTTTGAGGAAAAAAAATGATAAGACGGTGTCTTAAAAAGGGGGAAAGACGGTAATTTGTTCCGTAGGTCCGTTCTTAACCTGAAAACGTTCTTAACCTGAAGCACCAGTTTAGCTAATGGGGCCTCCCCCTGCCGCTGCCTGATTTCTGTTCTCATCCTGAAGCAAAGTTCTTAACCCGAGGTAATATTTCTGGGTTAGCAGAGTCTGTAACCTGAAGCGTATGTAACCCGAGGTACCACTGTATATGTGTCACCATTAGCCAGGAATCCTGCTTATCAGGACATGCAAATGTGGGCAATATAAACAAACAATGATTGCAATCCTATTTTATTTAAGCCAGGCACCCCCAAACTGCGGCCCTCCAGATGTTTTGGCCTACAACTCCCATGATCCCTAGCTAACAGGACCAGTGGTCAGGGATGATGGGAATTGTAGTCCAAAACATCTGGAGGGCCGAAGTTTGGGGATGCCTGATTTAAGCCAACAAGACTGCTGAAGTGGATTACAGAAATCAGTAGTAAGACAGTCCCTGCCCTCGGGCTTATAATCTAAAAATGGGGCTCACAGACTTAGAAAGAGCAATGGAACTGGCCTTGTTTACTTGACTTTTTTGTCATAGTATTTTCCACATGCAATTATGAGGAACAGCCACATTAAGCACATCCAGTAATTCCATAGGATTTTAATAAGATATCACAAAAAAGTATGTCAGGCCCTTCACTAAAAGTCTTAGATCCCTGAGATGTTGTAACACTTAGTTTGGAAACTGAAAACTCAAATACCTGAGATGATGAATACAGAGCGTGTTAGCAAAGAGTTCTAAAACAGGACCACAGATCGGTAAAATTCTGCATCCGCTCGGAGCAAGAGACAGGAAGAAGCTGTATTTCAAGCTTTACTAACCCATTTGTAATTCTGAGATGGTTTCCACCAAAGACCAGTCTAAGCTAAAACCACAGTGGGACTTGTCCATCAAGTTGTCCAGCACTTGTCTTACTGTCTGTCGTTCATCTACCATCATTGTTTTGGAGCTGTCATCTGACATGTGGACTCTAATTACAAGCTGTATGTAGACAGAAGGGAGACGGAGTTAAACCAGACAGACAGAAGTTGAAAACATAAAAGTAAATGGTAACATGTTCATGTTGACGTTTTTCTAATTAGTCCTCTGTTGTTATCAATTAGCTTTAAAAGGCTATAAAATGGCAATCTGAATTAACCTTGCAACTAGCCAACATTTTTGGCTTAATACGTTGCTATCCTGTGAATAACTCATTCCCCTGTTGGAATAATCCCAATTCCCCTGTTGATTTCAGTGGAATTCAAGAGCAAGTTAAGTAACTGCAAACTAAGAAAGGCGCCAAGTCAAAAATTCATGAAATTACATGCATTTCATTACTGTTATCTCTCAGTAAAACAAGATAGTTTGCTCCTATTTAGTTTTCATATTGTAGACATACTACCATGGTACTTGGTTGCAAAATGTGTTAAAATGTAAGAAATCTTTAGGGACTCTCCTTTTCACTATTCTATTCAGAATTTGAGAACTAATCAACTAGGATGTGATACAAATGCAAACTGCACCACCAGCTGAGAATATCACCCAGGAAAAATACACAATGTGAATACAACCACAGGGGAAAATATTTATGCCATATGTATGCATTCCTCAACAGGGAACAAATATTTCAAAACAGACCTCCACAATATATCAAGACTGACTTTGGATAATGCAAGAACTATAGTTTACCTTTTTAACTTGTGCTTCTTTAATCTTCTCTAAAGCAACCCTGATCTTTTCAGCCTTTAGCTTAGCAGCCTGTTCCTCCTGCGGGAGAAGAAAAGTTTGTTTAACCAACACTAGGCAAAGCCTTAACCACTGAAAAACTTTTGAATACTGATTACCCAGAGGCAACAATCACTCAACTAAAACAGTATGATATCTTTTAGTACAGACATAGGCAAACTCAGCCCTCCAGATGTTTTGAGACTACAATTCCCATCATCCCTGACCACTGGTCCTGTTAGCTAGGGATGATGGGAGTTGTAGTCCCAAAACATCTGGAGGGCCGAGTTTGCCTATGCCTGTTCTAGTAGAACCACTTAAAGCAAACTACTATTTGTCATTTCCTTTACTCAACTCACCATTTTTCTCACCTGGTATTTTCATTATTTTTTATGCTTATGCTATTCTTACTCTTGCAACACCCTCCAACAATACCCAGCTACAAGTTCTTTAATGGTTCTTCCATCCATATATAAAGAACATGGAATTCTAATCAAGAGTTTTCTTGCTTCAAAATTACTTTTCTCAACTGTGAAAGATACCACCAACACAAATTCATCATTCCCTTCTTGATAAAAAGACATGCGCCATTCAAGTTAGTTTCACCTGACCTAAGCAGCTGCACATTTTTCCACACAGTGGCATTAGTGCTGCACATTTCATCCTCCCGAGAAAGCTCTTCCGTATATGGATTTTCTCCTAGTCACATGTAGCTACTTTCAGCACCATCATTTTCAGTCTGTTCTACAAAGCGGTGAAAAAGGCAACAGCTGCTGACAGCAATGGCCTTGGTTCACCAGCATTATAACCATCTTCAATGAAAGTAACAAGTAAGATGATAACAGCAATAATAAATGAGGCCTGAAACGTTATCCGAATAGTCACTTAGGCAAGAAACAAAGAATGTTATTAAGCTGGTGTAAGGACCTTCCTTACATATCATGAAGATGGTTTCATGTGGCTTGAAAAGTCAAACTGGAGTGGAACTTTTGAAGTATAACTCTTGCAAGCATCTAAATGTTGTTGCCTTTTGGGGGGTGATGGGGTGATTTAAACACCCTGGAACAACTGCAGTCCTCCCTTAACTCACTTAAATACCCACGGTTTCACATTGGTTATAGAGTCAAGTTTCGTTTGGTCTCAAACTATATAGCTATTGCCTGTCCTATCTAGAAAGTCAAGCCCAGTTAGATGGGCTCTTGCCTGTGCCAAGTTATAGCTTATAACCAGTAACTATTTCAAAAGACCGTTACGGTTAGATTAGACTGGCTTACTTCTGCATGTCTCCTTTTCTTCTGTCTACTAATAACACAAGCAAAAAACCATTAGAAGGACCAGCTGCTTTACGCAGAAAAGGACACGGCTATAAATGGAAGCAAATATTGAAGGTTAACAACTTAATTATGAAAGGTTGGCAGTGCTGGCAAGAGAGAGAGAACTTATAAAAAGCTTATGCTTATTTTCCGATTTCCATTAAAAAGGGCCCCATAAGACGCCCCTCAAAATATGTACTAAAACACACGTGCTGCAAATGCAAAGCTTGCTGAGAGAAGGGAGTTATTGGAAAGTTCAGCCCTGGAGCCTTAAATTGAAATGGAGAGGGGCTCAAATTCTATGCTGAGTGCCAGGAGGCACACAAAACTTGAAATGACGTGGACTAGGCAGCAACGTTTTTTAGCAAATAAGAATTATAGCCCACTGTATGATTTGCAGCATATGTAGAAATGTACGCACACCTGACCTGCACAAGCAGACCAAACTGTGCTTTCAAAAAGGCAGGTCTGCTAAATGATTTGAGGAGCCCAGCTGACAGCTGGGGAAAAGTGTCAAATGAGGAGCGCTACAGCTGAAGGGTCATCTTTATCTCCCAGTTCATTCAATGAGCAATATTTTTTAAAAACAGTTGCAATAAAAGAAAACCAAGCCTTCTATCTTGAGACAATTTACTGAATCCCATACAGTCATACCTCTGGTTGCGAACGTGATCCGTGCGGGAGGCACGTTTGCAACCTGTAGCGTTCGCAGCCTGAAGCGCCGTGTCTACGCACACGCATGACACGATTCGGCGCTTCTGCGCATGCGCCAAAACCCAGAAGTAACCCGCTCTGGTACTTCTGGGTTCAGCGCAGTCCGCAACCCGAAAACACGCAACCCACAGTGTTCATAACCCGAGGTATGACTGTAATGAGTTGCTACAAGAAAAGTTAACACTGCATTTAGCAACCAGCAAGCCATTGCTCGGTCCCAGCTCCTGTCTACCTAGCAGTTCGAAAGCACGTCAAAGTGCAAGTAGATAAATAGGAACCGCTCTGGTGGGAAGGTAAATGGCATTTCCGTGCGCTGCTCTGGTTCGCCAGAAGCAGCTTTGTCATGCTGGCCACATGACCCAGAAGCTGTACGCCGGCTCTCGGCCATTAAAGCGAGATGAGCGCCGCAACCCGAGTCGGACACGACTGGACCTAATGGTCAGGGGTCCCTTTACCTTTACCTTTTAAGCCATGCCACACACAAAACTGCCTCCCAACTGGTTTACAGCACTGAGCACAACCCACAGGTCAGAGAATGGCAACCACCTTAAAAACGAATCGACAGTGGGTGGCAAATAACAGGACTGGTGGGCTCTGCGGTTATTTGAGAAAGAGAAGATACAAAAATTGGTGCAATCACTCCTCTTTTGGGACCCACGTGCTGGCATGACTTCTGACTTTTTGCCTAAGTCTCCACGTGAATTAACATGGTGGGTAGGGTGAAAGCAGGTCACATGCTGAACCGCCTCTTAAATCTGGATAAATTCCAATTCTTCATTCTGCACCTCATGATCTTTGGGGGGAAAGATCAACTTTTTGAAGACATAAATTTCTTTAAAATTGTTGTAGGGTTTGTAAAAATTCTATTTTATTGTTTTTAGAAGTTTTTAACTGTTTCAAATTATGCTTTATTTTATTTTAAACTGTATTAAATTAATACAATTAATTTATGCCCTGGGCTCCTTGTGGAGAAGGGTAGGATACAGTTTTAATATAAATCAATAAACTTGCTTTGTGCTTACTAGGGCCAGTGAAATGTATTTCACGGTTTAGAAAGATGGAAAGCGTGTTGAAAGAAGGTAGAAGTAAAACCAATGTGTAAGCATTATCACTAACAAGTGTGCAGGCCAAATAGCACACCCACAGCAGTCAGATCAGGGCCTCCACAAAGCCTCAAGTTGCTCTGTGGCTTGCATACTTTTCTGCCCCTTTTAGCTCTATGTTTTTCTATATATGAGTGTTCACCTAGCTTTTCAAGAAGCGAGGCTGTCCAAGTCAGTAGAGTGCTGAAGATCTCTGATTTTTTTAAAATTAAAATGTTAAAGCACAGTATTGGAATAATTTTTAAAGTTAAAAACTTTTTAAGGTTCAAATGTACATTGCTCTGCCCGTACGAAAAACAATAACCCAGAAATCTTCGGAACTCTGCTGGCAGTTTTAGATCCCCTTTCATAGTGAACAGAAAACGGGAGAGCTTCATTTCATCATTTCAGAGTGGCTTGGAACTTGCATGACAGATTAAAGTGTAGAGACCACAGAGCAATTCAAACACATTGGAATTTCCCCCCAAAATGCAGATATACATGAAAGCCAAAGAATGGGGTCCATGCACCCCCCTACTAAAAAGCACCTTGTTTTGTAGTATTCTCCCCTAACTAAGCTAAGAAAAAAACTTCCAACTCCAGAATTGTGCTTGCAGTTTAGTAAACCAAAACTTACTAAAGATGCCAAAATATGTCAAAAGGTCTCTTTTATCCTTTGGCCAAGTTATTTCTTAGGCACTGAGATGCAAGAATGAACAATGTAAATATATGTCTAATTACTACTTATGCAGGGATGCTTTCCAAGTTCTTTTATTAGCACGCCTTGTGCTAAACAGTGCCAAAATCAAAGCAACTATGAAATCTGTTCCATGGATCTAAATGGAATTTTGAGCTTCATTTCTCATTTACCAAAACTGCTTGTGAAGCTTAGGGGAGGCTCACAACCAGTCTGTGATTGTAGGGCAGGGGTAGCCCGCAGAGTGCCCCTCATGTGTTGCTGGATCCCAACTCTCATCAACCCAAGCCAGCATGGACAATACTCAGGGATGATGGGAGATGCAGTCCAACATCTGGAGGGAACCTGGTTGACTAATCTGGCCCAGGGAACCAGCACTTAAAAATAAAATAAAAAAATTAAAACTTCTACTGGCCTAGCAGAAGCCCCTTGGTTTAACTCTATGCCAGAGCTTCCCAAACTTTGCATGTTGATGACACACTTTTTAAGACATGCATCATTTCATGACACAGTAATTCAGTTTTACTAGCAAACCGGACGTTAAACAAACCCCTTTCCAGCCCTAGGAGGGGCACAGGGAACATTCGTGTGACATACCTACACAGTGCCGTTGACACCTTAACATGTCGTGACACACAGTTTGGAAAGCTCTGCTTTACGCTGTTCTTTGGATACTGCCCATTAACTATAAATGGCTGATAATTCTAAAGATCTGATATTCAATACAAAGCTATTAATTCTACAATGGACTGTTAACTTCTATTCTGCTGCTCCAAAGTTTCCTCTTAGATGATACTACACAGTATTTTCTCTTGGAACAGATCCAACTCTTTGGGGCACATGGTTACAGGTAGCCAGTTAGGACTTTTTTTTTTTTTAACCAACTCAGAAAACACAGAATATAAAACTCCATCACTAGAAGGTAATGTTTTTTTAAAAAATAATAGTTCAATTTACAACATTGTTAAAATAGATGCCATAAATAATTGCTTCTAGGCATATATTCAAAAGAGAAAATGCTTCTTAAAAACATAGGCTTCCACAGCAAACTAGCAGCTTAGTGAATCAACATTTCCATTGAGCTTTTTTTTTCTTTTACTCCATAGGCATGCAAGAACAAGCATTGAAATGTTTTGTTAAAACACAGTTTTAAACTGTGCCACTACTTAAATTGCATGGGCTAAAAAAAGAGAGAAAGATTTCTAAACCAGAGATTGTGAAGTAGCAGAAAATGACTTTTGTTCTGGACTGCTAGTTCAATTTGCTACAAAGCGACAGTGCGCTAATGATCTTTGCTAATTGTGGTAATGGTATTTAATTCCTCATTGCAGAGAAGAGTAATATCTTACTGATCCACTAACTAAGCTAGCCTAGGATGTTGTACTAAATCTGTTGATATACCAGGGCAGGCACTGTATTTCCTGAGGGCAGTTTTTATTACACCAGGAAAAACTATTCGTTCCACTATAAAGCTTTAACACATCAGATTTTAAGACTATTTCATCAATACTTATCATTCATCACCCTACGGTTTATTCCAAACAAATTTGGCTTTAGTTACACATTGAAATTCAGATTGCAAACAGCAGCAGAATTTGTAAGGGTGGTGTGAATAAGCAGTAATACATTGTCAAGAATGCCAATATGTTATCTATAGCTTGTTTGCAAGCTAAAGCTAAATTTTAAGAAGGTGGGAAAGCCAGGTGCTCTGGTGAAGTGGATCAGCTTATGAGCAGTCTAAAGATTCTCCTAAAAACAGGCAGCAGCCAGATCATGAGTATCTTTTAGCAACTCTACATTAGTTGAGTCTCCTGTTAGGAATGGCTCATTCATGCTTTTGTGCCCTCTAGAATAGATTACGGTAACATGGTCTTATGTGGTGCTATACTTCTAAGGCTATTTGGGAGCTACAGCACTTGAAGAATGTCATAGCCAACCTCTTGCCTATTGTGGTAAGATGACAGCTTATCTAACCAGAACTAATTAAACTACCCTGTTGGAACTGCAATCTAGCCAGCAAGATCAAATGGCAGGGACTTGTTTCCGTCACAGAAAGTATATCAAACATAAGGAAAATTTATAGATTTGTGGTTTCCACTTCTTGGTTTTCTTAGCTAACGTGCAATGCTAATTTGCAACGAGTCACAAGCTCACTTTGGCCTGTTTCCAGAAGCAGTGAGAAATTATGGTTTTCTCACTTGTAAATAAAGATACAGCAAGCCTTGGACACTTATCCTCTTTCTTTTGAGTGCCAGGAGAACATTGAAAACTTTCACTTCCTGTTTTTAAGCCAACTATAGTTTCTTGTCCAAATGCAGGGAACTGCAATTTGTTTAAACTACAGATAATGAGAATGGGGAAGAGATCTGAAACAAGTTTCATCCCAACTAGTTCTTACGGACCACAGTTGGGATGTCACAGAGAACTGTCTTTATTTTAAAAATGGGAACAGAAGCTGCCAACTTCCTGCTCCTGTGAAAGACGAGTCAAGAGAAGAGGGTGTTAGGCTGTGGCTTGTTCACGTGGCAGGAAATGATGGTTTCCCATATGGGTCTTTCAATTTGAAAGCATCAAAGAAGCAGCACAGATGCTGAGTTTCTCTTTTTTCCATTTGTTTCAAATTATTTTGAGTATGTCGCGTCGCAAATTCATTACTAAATTTCTCTACAATTTAATTTTTCTATCTTTCTGGCAAGTACCGACAAAACGTTATGTAATCACCAACAGTAATCACTCACATTCTATCAAAAACTTTCCCTCACTGAGCCAAGTGGTGCCATTTTCTCTCTAGGACAGCTTCCCCAAGTCGTAGGTTCCTATATGCTGTTGGATTACACACCCCACCATCCTCAGCTAGCATGGCCAATGGTCAAGGATGAGTTGGGTTGTAGCCAGACAACATCTGTAGACTCAAGGTTGGCAAAGGCTGCTCTAGAAGAATTAAAATAAAATGTTTTTCATTTAATCAATCATGATTATTTTATACCGGTAGCTTTGCTGCTTAATTTATTTTAATCATGCTTCCATAAGCAGCCTTCACCTATTGATAAACAGGAATCAGGAGCAGCTGAGGAATTATGGTTTTCTACTGTATTAATAATTTACAAAAGAAATGAAGAATGGGGAAACAGGTTAGAAGCATGACAGTGCCTTATTTGCATTTCCTTAAACAAACTGTTAGGAACCTACACTAGTTGAAGGTTATGTGCCACCTGCAATTTCAACATACAAGTTTTGTATGGAATCTGGATAACATTCTGATTTTATTATTATTTATTAAATTGATATACCACCCTTCATCCAAGGATCACAGAATCACAGAACTGTAGAGTTGGAAGGCACAACCACGGTCATCTAGTCCAACCAATCTTTTGCCCAATATGGGGCTTGAACCCACAACCCAGAGATTAAGAGTCTCATGCTCTACTGACTGAGTTATCCACAGGGTATTTATTTATATTTATGGCTTTAATTAAGAAACAATTTTCTGCTGCAATTGTGAATTCGATTTTCAGAAGAAGAATGAAGAAGCTAATGATAGAAAACATTTTAGGGGGTGGAGCCTGGGTTCACTTCCTACCTTGTGGCTCTCAATCACGTTCCCTGCCTTTTAACCTTTACTTCGCCACACTGCCAAATAAATAAATAAATAAATAAATAAAATGGAAAGATTCAAAAACTGGGTTTAGAAAGAAGCACATAACTGGAGCAAACTGTTTATACTGAAATGTACTAATTTCAGTAATTTTATTCTGAGGATGGAAATAGTGCAGGTTGCAAATTTCGGGAGTGGAGGGAATCCATCGACTATGACGAGGTCAGCTACTAGAAATGCTCTTTCCAAGGTTATTATGGAGAGAGAAAAATCAAAAGTAAACAGGTTCTTTATTGTAGCACAACATGAATTTGATATTTTTGATGTTTTCTTAAATTTTCAATTTCCACTGATTTTTGGCAACATGGACAATGAGTATCTTAACATGCCCTACTGCTGTGACAGCATCCTTTGAAATATCTTAGTTTGTAATAGACTGGTTTTAAGAAAGGACATCTGAATAATTCCAGCCTTCCTCATCCAAAGGCATTTTAAAATAAAGTGCCTCTGCTCCAACCAGACGAAAAGTCATTCTCTCAACCACCACAAGCTACTGGAAGCAAAGTCCAAATTCACACACACACAAACATCAACCAGGAATGCCATTCTATGAATGCCATTCTATCTACCAGGAAATGGTCACATGCAGGTGGGAAATAGTAGTATCACCTTGGTCAGCAAATGGGAAGGCTTTCCTGCAATGTTTCTCAGAAGAAGGGAGGTTTCCCTGTCCAAATAGGAATGCTTGTGCAGAAAAGGAAAGAAAGAAAGAAATTAAGTCAAAAAGAAAGTCAGTACAGTAATTTTATAGTGTATGATTAGCAGCAGACAGGTGTAACTTTTCCTCTTTACATCAGAAGCACTTCAATAATAGTTCCAGATGTATTTTAAGCTGCAAATAGGCAAGTTAGTGATCAGGATATATACTTTTTCCATGTTTGCAAAACTACTTTTTTATCTGTGGCCAATTCTCATTTTGTGTGCCCTACTTGTTAGCAATTCTACAAAAGTATTACAGAATTAACTATTATGCAAGTAGACTACTTCTTGATATCAGTGCATCCTCTGCGAACAATTAAGAATATTAATACAGGCTGAAAACTTCCTCTCGCATTCAAATAATAATATAAAAGCGACACATTTTCACACATTTGCCAGGTGCGTCTCAACACACCAGACTTCTCAACTGACTGGTACATTACAACAAAGCAAGCCATGAAAACACTTTGGTTGTTCAAAGGTTTATCAAAGAAAGGACAGGTCAGAAGCAAGGACTTTTGTAGTAGTGGACTACAAGACGCCACCCAGTTTTGATTGTTTTTGCCTTTATTATGCCACATTATTATGGAAACCTCTTCCAACTCCTTGGGTTGTCCCTGCTCTATGGTAGGATTCACCTAGAACCGACTGTGAGATGTTCCTCTTCTGTAAAAGGTGACTGAATGCAATAGATACACAGGGTTCATCCTCACAATCCTTTGATCCTATCATAGCTGCGGTTTTTTGTTAGTGCAGTTCAAGCACATATTTAGGTGGTTGTTATGTAAACCTTATCTGTAGCTGCTGGGCACACACTGAGCTAAGCCTAGATGAGGTTTGAGCACACAAAATAAATCTGTTTCATAAGCCTAGTCAAACTATTTTGATTCACAGAACAGAGCAAAGGCTAAAGTCTATTTTATTTAAAATTCTAACTCACTCTTCTAGTGACCATGCACCATTCAAGGTGTCTTACAATTGTTTAAAATCATAGTATTTGTTCACTGCAGGACTTTGAGGGTGATTTTTCAATCATGTGCAGTCTCTGATTTTGCTGTTGTTAATCATTAATCATAACCTCTGGCTTCATTTGGTTTCTTAAGTATGCTAAGAAGTTGTGCTCTTCTAGAAACCTGAGACTCAGCTACATTAGCAAAGAATCAATGATTTGAATGAGCTATAAACATGCAACACCAGATGGTGCCAGAGAGAAGGAAATTTTTATATGTGCTTTTCCGTAGGTTTTTTGTTTTGTTATAACTATCTAATTTCTGACTTATTTATAGCGCCCCCCCCCCGTGTGTAGATCCACCCCTGGAACAGCTAGAACAAGATAGTCCCTTCCTCACCAAGAAAAGGGTGAGGTTATCTGGAGAACTGGCAGGCACCTGCACAGACCACTGCAATTAGCACTAGGTTTCTGGGTCCCATTCAGCTACAGCATTGCAAGAGGGGAGGAAGGTCAGAGAGACGAGGAGAAAATCAACGTAAGAGTGGCAATGGTTGTTTTTACAAGCCACACTAAACCATAGCTTAGTGCAATGTGCATGACAAATGAGCTTTGGATGTTTAGCTTGCATACATAGATGGGAGGCGTTCAGAAGGATTCACTTCTACTTAAAATCACAGCTTGCAGTGTTATTTCTACCAATAACTGTGGTCAACTATGTTAGCTTAAGCAAGCCAGAAATCACTGAAGCCAGCTTGTTTTGCACTATGTATAGCTCATATTAAACTGGGTTGTGGCTTGGTGTCAAGTGCTGAAATTAAAAAAAAATCCCATTAGAAATTGCTACCCCGAAGAGCAAATTATTTTAGACAAATGCTGTAGTATTGGTTGCTTGGTTGTAAGTTGCTTCAGGTCGCTTTGGGCAAGATAAAGCAACTAACGGATTGATTGATTGATTGATTAAATCAATCAATCAATCAATCAATCAAAGTGTGGACTGCCAATGTGCGATCAGAAGCAGCATCCTGTTACAATAGATTTTATCCATTTACAAAGCACACAGAAAGGTCAACCAACCGCCTGGCCAATGAATCCCTGCTTCACATGGATTCTCCTTTTGTTGATGTTACTGAATGATATTCTAATACACAGAAAAATAATCGCTTATGAGACAAGAGTCAAGTAGGACTTCTTGCATAATCTTTTTGGGGGGGACCTGGAACCCCATTCAAAAAGGAATTCATACATGGACACCTGGAAATCTATGAAGCAAGGTTTTATGCAAACCACTTGGAAACTATTTTGGCATGTAAGCCGCATATGTATTATTATAATAATACAAATTATTGTTTAATACAAGAAAACAAAATATACCTTAAAAGGTAAGGCTTCCTACTAGAACAACAGGGATGTTAAAATGAAGTTTAAAACTCTCAAAGCCTATTGAACTTAGCAAATTCAGTCGAAGGGTTCAAATGACATTTTAAGTACGTGTAGCTGGTGAATCATGTTGCTGAACACAGGTACAGAATTCAGATTAAAAACACAGAGCCTCTTATACTTAACAATAAGAGGTAGCCTTTCTATAAAATTGCAAATATCTACTCACAAGACAGAATAGCTTTTTATAGCTTAAACTAAATTTCTGGTTTTTACAGTTACAAGTGCAATTCAGAAATTGACAAATCCAGTTAATTATTTATTACATTTTAAAGTCACCCCTCAAGCCAAATATTCTCCAGGTGGTATACAACGTTGCTATAGCAGTTAGCAACCTGCTTTCCCATCCCAACCATAAGTGGGCATGCGAAAGATTATACTATCATGAGATTCTCTTATCGTATCTCTGATGATACTGTAACAGAACATGCTTCTCTTTTCTATGAAGAAGTTTCTTATACATACAACTGTAAAACTACCATATAATCATCAAAGTATTGTGTAATAGTCAACAGCAAGAGTGGTGATCAAAAAAGCGCTGGTCTAGCTGAGAATAAGGTTTTCCAAAACATATATCTCTTTCTATCTTAGTATGCAACTAGCTTGTGTGTAGGCATTCTAGTCCTTTATAGAGGCAGTAAATTTAGATAATAAATTTTATGCCTATTCTAGGCAGCAGGTGGCAATATTGTGCAATTGATAATTAATGGAGACACAATTGTTTTATTTAGTCCTGCATTACAAAACATTCGCACAGAGCAGATAGGGATATAACTCAGAGCTTTGAAGATTTTTTTTATATAAGTTCAAGCAATTATTAGGCTAAGATATTATTGTCCAAATTTGTCCCATGTCTTTGATTCTAATACAAATATATTGTATTAAGTTTCTGTAGATTTTTAACCAAAACAGTACAGTAGTTCTGATTCAGACAGTCAGTGTGGTTGATTTAACTGGGATTAGAAGTCCTAGTGTTATTTTACCCTGAAACCTTATGGGGGTTTATAGATTTTCTCAAGCACTGCTTACACCAATATGAACTTGCCCATCATCTAGACCAGTGATGGCTAACCTTGTCACTCCAGATGTTTTGGGACTACAACTCCCATCATCCCTGACCACTGATCCTGTTAGCTAGGGATGATGGGAGTTGTAGTTCCAAAACATCTGGGGTGTCAAGGTTAGCCATCACTGATCTAGACCCTTCTCAAAGTGTCCCATCTACTGATGTCAGGCACTAGAAGACCCAAGGCTTTTCAGGAGCAGCACCTCAGGTGTGGATGCTATGTGTGCTCAGCACCTAACTCTTTGAAGTTTTAGGGGCCAATTTTGATCTGTTCAGGCCTTTTAGTCCAGTTCCCTATTTCACTGCAGCCTTTGTAGTTTTAATGTTTTACCTGCTGCTGTCTAGGATTTTCATTTAGTTTTAATGTTGCCTGCTGATTTCATGCTATTTGTGAATTTATTTTACTGCTTTATTTTGAATGTTTTAATGTTTCTTCTTTTTCCTTTTCAAGTTTAATTTTGATGAGGCAGGGCATACATTTATTAAATATATAAAAAGAATCGGCATGATGCAACTCTGAGAATGGATGCAGAATGTTGCATCTTCCACACTGCTGCTCTGTAAATGCAACTTGTCATGGAGTCAGCATTGCACATTTTCTCATACGTTGTACACTGAGGAGGAAACTAACACACACAGACACACAGGTAAGGACCCCACTAAGAACTTACAGGCGCCAATTCAGCCTCTTCTTCAGAAAAGTCAATGCGACGTCTGGCTTGCTTGCTGGAATGTTCCACAGAAACAATATGCTGTGAAAATGTCAGAGGAAAAGGATGGGAAGGGCAAAGGAGAAAGGGGTGGTGGAAGGAACTATTTATTATCATGCAGGACAGGGGCAAGGAGCGGCAATATGAATTAAAATATATTGAACATTGAGCACCTTTGCAGACCCTGTGAGCCATTTTAGAGAAAATAAGCATGTATTTTCTCCTGCTGTACAGCTTTACTAATAAACAAGTTTGCAGTTACATTCTATATGGAGACAGATTAGTTGGCAGACCAACTCTGTGTTATAAAGATGTTTGCAAACGTGACATGAAGACTGGAAACAGAAACCCTGCCTTGTAGGAATCCCTTGCAGATGCACACACTGCCTGGAAACTGTCAGGTCGTGTATCCACAGCAGTGAGCAGAGGAGAAATTACCACTGGGAGGACCACAGAGAGAAGAAATGCCACTGTGCACCTGTCCCAGCGAAATCAGATGCCCTCATCTGACCCAGCTGCAATAAAACATGCCTCTCCCATATTGGTCTGTAAAACAGCCACAGCAGGCACTGTAACTCTCCAATGGTGCACGCTTCCATTGTCTCGAGACAGACTGACACCAACAGGAGAGTAGCCAAATTGTGGAGAAAACTATTATCTCACTGGTGTAAGCTGGCGCTGTCTTTTACAACACCTTTCAAGTTTTAAGATAAAATGTTGGCAATCCTACAGACCAAATGGGGGTAAGTCCCTTCACAGCCAGTGAGATTTATTTCTGAGTAAATGTGTACAGCATTGGATTGTGCATGGGAATTTCAATTAAAATATTTAGGTCTGAGTGTAAAGAACATAGGGTTCTAATGCTGTGTTGAAGAATTTGTTTGGTATTAGGCTACACCAGAAATGCATCATCAAAAATCAGAATGTATCACTGAAATTTGCAAACATTTTAACCTACAGCTTCTCTATATTTTTACTGTGTTACACTGCTTCCGCAGCAGATTCTAAATTGTTTATAGCCATGTTAGCTTTTAGATGCATTTGTCAGCTCCCTTATTTGTAAGCTCGCTAGCTTTGTAGAAAAAGCAAATGCAAACAATTAATAGCTGACCTCAAACGCACAAATGTTATTTTTCTAACTCCTTTCCGAGTAAGACCTGCCTAAATAAAAAATAAGTTATCTGACACCAGAAAATCACATTCTGGTGACTTTCTGATGATGGATAAACCTCTCTTTTTTTTGACAGGTTTTCCACCTGCCGCTGCAGGTGAATTGTTTTAGCTGGAACGGCCCACTTTTTACCAGCTTGTTTCAAATATCGCTTTTCTTTTAAAGGTTTGTTTTATATTGTTTTTATCTTATTTGGGTGCCATTATATAGAAATAGGGGACATAATTTTTAAAATAATATATTTACACTTATGCGATTTATATTTTACTACAGCTGACGGCCACAGAATGCTCCATATGCAATTTCTGTTTTGAGAAGAATTGTTCGTTTCTAGGTATGTTCTGGAAGTAATTAGTTAAAAGCAGTACCTGTGATGTGGTTGGACGGTGCCACCGAGACACCATCCTGAAAACGAAGTCCCTGCATCTTACCAGAATGGGGTTGAATATACTGACAGAACCTCACTTTCACCCTGCCCTGTCTAGGTAAACTGAAGCAACACCAATGTTGTGAGGCTACCATAAGGATTACCACTTGTTTAAAATTATTCTACTGACTACTTATGGAACAGTTGAGAAATATCCATCACATTGGTGTGTGCGCCTTCAAACCACATACTGTTTACCAAGTCAAGCTAAAGAGAGTTTGATAATTAGCAATTCTGAGCAGATAAATAAAGGGGGGAGGGATCTCTGCAGCATCCATGGTGGTTTCCAGACTTGAGTATTGCTACATTCCATTCTGCCTTTTTTGCTCCCACTGGTTATGGCCAGGTTCATATGCAATGCTAAAACCAGGCATTGGTTTTAAACAGGTAATAGTTAATTAAATAAACCAGCTTCATAACCCATGGCTTGAATTAACCTGTTTAGAAACCGAGTGCTGTTTGTGTTTTAAATCAGGATCCCTGCTTCATTCACAAAGCTAAACTGAGATTCTTTGAAAGCAACACTAAATTCAACAGAGGTCCTCCTCTCCTGCTCATGCAGAAGGGAAGAGGGATGAAGGGGAAGCCATGGGATTTAAATGGGTTCATAGAGGCTTGTTCGTATGAAGTTTGTGACTGTGGCCTATGAACCAATATATATAAATGGGGGTGGAGGGAAATAATGGAGAATATCAAATAGCAATTTGCTTTTTTTGAAGGCTCTGATGTTTCACCCCTCCCAAAGCTGCCCTAAGTGTCCTGCTGTGGAAGAGAATTTAACAAAAAGAAACCTGTAATGAAACTATGCATCTTCTGCAAGATACTATTGACTACTCAACTGCAAATAAGGGCCAACACACTAATACAAGAGGTGTGGTAGTAGGCCTTATATAAAACATCTCCCTTTTATTTTTCCTCACCACTGTTTCTGACCTTTTTAAATAGCAGCAAATCATGACCCAACTCCCAAAGGGAAAGGAACCAATGGATCACATCTGCCTTCAACAGCCTTCATCAACCATTTTTTTAAATGGTAGTGGAAGCCATATTTAATCCGGGACACATAATCTACATATGAACAAAATCACACATTTTAAATAAACTGTATTGTTCTTGAGAGTAGGAAGGGAAATTCAAATCAATTTCCCTCCAAATAAGAGTTCCTCCAGTAATCTTATAGCTGTAGCATATTATGGGAAAGGAATGTTGAGACGGAACTTCTGTACAACACATTTAGGATGAACACTTCCTTCATTTGAAATTTGTAGTGCATTATATAAAGACTCTCATTGCAAACTGGTATGCTACTTTGAATATTTCCACTGGAGTTGTTCCAATAGAAGAGTGAAGCTTTTCTTTTCTTTTTGTTCCAAAAATAACAGATGCTAAACTGCTGATATTTATGCTGCCAACAAAGCTGCGAGCCAAACTAATATTTCAAGATCGTTACTGATCAAAATTCCTCTCCACTAGTTTATTATAAATTAACAAAATAAATAAATCACTGCTGATGCTGAACAACAATAATGAAGACACAGTTTCAAAACTTCACGCATATTCAAAATGTAGTATTTTGAGAGGTAGAATAGTGCCTCCTCTCAAGCCAATTACCACCATGCTGTGAAGCAGACATTATCCTGCGCCTATAGGACTTTTAACTAACAACTGTGGTTGAAACACCTTTTTGCAAACCAGCCTTTTGGAGACCACTGATAGCAACATAGCAAAGTGGAAGATCTCTTCATAGACAAGACTGCTTGTCTTTTTGCAACACTGCTGATTAAAATGGAATTTGAATTCCTGAAAATTGCTTGACCCTGCCTTCATCTTTCAAATGCATCATCAAAAAGGACAGGACACTATCTCTATCTATGCTTCCTTGCCTATTGACCTCTATTCCACAAATAGATGTCATACTACAACATGCCCAAAAGTAAAAATTTCTGCAAAATCTCAAACATCCGATTCAAAATGCAGCATGCAAATTGAGTAAATATGCAAAGCAAGCAGATCTGCATAGACTAATTTCCAACACCATGCATGGATTTTGGCACAGGAGAACTCTACCAATTAAAGTTAATGGGACCCTGCGGTGGTGGGAATAAAATGGAACTTTGCATCACATGATACGAAGTGGAAACAGCCAAGAGGAATTCTGAGTCAAAGGAAGAACAAAAGGGAATAGCAGAGGAGAGCAAAATAGGTCTGCAAAACATTGGAGCTTTGTTCTTGATGGAGGATAATGTATTTCTCTCAGCCAAAATTATGAAAAAATTCACCTGGGGCCTTTTCTATCACAGGATAAAAGTTAGACCACTGTGATTCATCTACTTCAGTGTTCCCCAACCTTGGGCCTCCAGCTGTTTTTGGACTACAACTCCCATCATCCCTCGCTAGCAAGACCAGTGGTCAGGGATGATGGGAATTGTAGTCCAAAAACAGCTGGAGGCCCAAGGTTGGGGAACACTGATCTACTTCACTACAATCTACTTATGATGGCTGTAGATATCCAGAAATTCAGGTAGGAGTCTTTCTCAGCTCTACCTGGAGAGGACAGGGGTCAAATCTAGCCCTTCTACATATCAAGCATTTGCTCTGAGCAGCTACAACCAATCTCTTGACTGGTCTTCCTGGAGCAGTGACTGTGGAAGCTATAGCCCCAACATAATCGTGTGTGTGTGTGTGTGTGTGTGTGTGTGTGTGTGTAATAATTCCCATCATCCATGACCACTGCCTATGCTGGCTGATACAGATAAGAGTTGAAGGTTCTCAAATCTGTCCTGAAGTGCCCTTAACAAGATTTTCCTCATACATGACGTTGTATGGAACTCTGTAAAGCACCAATATTGAAGAAGATAGTACTGAATGGAAGATATGTTGAAGCAGATCCCTGTGCTTTGAGCAGGGGATGGCCTGGCATACACAGCTTTTCATCTAATGCGAAACAGAAACATTTTCAAAATGTGTTCTACTGAAGCAAATTGCCAAAACAGTCTCAGTAAGCTGTATGTTCCCAACAGTCCATGACCAACTCAGAAACAAACTGGGCTAACACCATGACTCTAAGTCATTTAAAGAAAACTGAATATATAGGATAGAAATAAAACAGCAGATTCTTATGGCAAGATTAACAAATATATTATGGCATAATTTTTTGTGGACAAGAACTAGAGTTCAGCACCTGATGAAGAGGACTCCAGTTTACGAAGCCTCATGCCATAATATATTTGTAGTCTTGCTATTGGACCATGTTGTTTCTAATGTAATAGAGAGGCATGGCTATCCCTCTGGAAATGGTTCTTACAGCAGACATACTAATATTACTTTATTTCCCCAAGTTACTAGAGAAAGAAAAAGAGTAATTTCAAATTTTTGTACACAGGAGATGCTTTCTCCCACTCCAAAAGACACTGCCCCCTACAGACTTCTAAACAAGGACACAACTGAAGTGCTTGACAATTATCACTAATCTAAGAGTTGAAGACAGATTCTGAGTAAGTCTAAATACTTTATATAAAGTTACATGGAGAAATTCAACTGTGTCGATAAGTTCAGCTACTGAATTTAACGGAACGTGGCCTTCTGTATTTATTTCAGACTAATTCTGGAACATGATATTAACTTTACTTGGTAGTTTTGAAATCTCTTAAATGCATACTTTTCATTTTAGCCTGTATCTACATCTTCAAATGGACAGATCCTTAGACAAATGCCCTCAGTCAATTACTTTTATCTATCACAATTACATAGAGTTGTCAAAGACCACATGGAAGGCTTCAAAATTCATTTGCAAACTATTAACTAAAAATGTTAAGGATCAGATATGATTGCCATCTCACCAAGCACGAGACTGAATGTTCTAGGCAGGTATGAATGATGTTTTATTCAGTCATTTCCTTTCAATGGTTTTTATCCTTCCTCATATTACTGCTTCATTGCAAAGCCTCACGGATTAGGAACAAACCAGTATGGCGTTTCACCCATCAGTCACTGTCTTGTTCTTTCCTTTAATTACAGATTATATTGATGGCTCTTAGGTTTTTCTTCAAGCCATGTTTTATGTAATGTAGAGCTGAACTACCAGGATTCTCCTTCCCCATGAGATGGAGCAAAAATTATACATTGTCTGAAGTTCAAGAAGCATCAGACAGGTGATGGTTTGTGAACAGAAGAGCCCTGCAAGTTCAGACCAAAGGCCTGCTTGGTCTAGCCCATAGTGGCTAACCAGGTGCTCCTGGGAAGCCTGCAAGCAGGACATGAGTGAAACAGCAAATGGAATTCAGAATCCTGCTTCCTTTATTGGAGGTAGAATACAGCGATCAAGACTGCGATGGCGGCTTCAATCAGTGGTATATCGCGAGCAAAACCACCACCGCTCCTGAGTCCCTCTGCAGTGCTGCTATAAGATCGCTGTTTAAAAAGGACTTATTTTGCCCAGAGAATCAATACAGATTCTGTCACCTTGACATCATACTTATACCTCTGAGCAATTAAACAAGTGGCTTAATACTTCAATTCAGAATATGCACGTGAAAGGAAGCTGTTCGAGAAAGACAGGAAAGTAGCAATTTTCTCTAGGAAATATTTAAAATGAGTAATTCTTGCTTAGCCCAATGCATGATGTTTATTAAAACATGTTTTACAAACAGGCACTGAGGCAGGCTAATGAGTGGCATTTTTAAAGCCTGAGTAACTGTGAAGAATGAATCATACTGTACCTCACTAACTGGCTGTCCTTGTTGAGTCAAATCTAGTTCTTGAGGTCTTGTCACCTTATCAATGTCCAGGGAGTCCATACTGGAAGCTGCAGATGTGATGCTGGAACGGGAGGAATTGCTGATAGAACGGACTTCAGCATCACTCACAGTACCGGCTGAGGCTGTCCTCCTATGCTGGGTAGCAACTATAGGCTTGCTATCTTCCATTATAGGTTGCTGAGCTGCTTCATCCATACTCAAAGATGCCTTCTCTAATTGTGCTGTAATGTCATCCAGGGAGAAGATAGCATGTGAAGGCTTTGTCACCCGGCTAGATGACGAAGAGGACAATCCTTTCATACTACTGTGTTTAGCAGCAAGTCGTCCACCACCAGATGGTTTCTGAGCCATTTTTCCTTCTGTGGCAAAGCGTTTCATTGACATACTGTTTGCAGACTGTGACCCGATGCTGCTGAGCTCCTGCTCTATGGAACAAAGGTCTGCCATGAGCGCATCAAGATCCACGGTTTCTCCCTGATTCAAGGCTTCTGCAATGAATGACAAAAATATGATCCAGATTCTATCACAATACTCTGTTAAACATTCCACTGTTTTGATATCTAATTTATTTGGTCAGTCTACAGCAGGAATTTTCAATTTTTCTCCCCTTTCCAGGTTGACTTATTTGTGGGGTTTTTTTTAATGTTTTATTGTTTACTTTTGTTATGTTACTTTTATGTATTTTTTATGTTGCAAGCCGCCTTGAGCATGGTTTAAACTATGGAAAGGTGGCATACAAATAAAAGTATGTATGTATGTATGTATGTATAGAAACTGGATGTCTGCACTGTGTTCTGGGGGCATGTTTGAGGGCAGGAAAAGTCAATGTGGTGCACTTCAGATGTTGTGGACAACTTCCACTGACCCTATTGGCAGTGTGCATAGGCTCTGGAAGACCCCAGTTCTAGGGTGTAAACATAGAGCAGTAGCAGGCGGCAGTAGCAGGGTCTATTGGCTCTCACTATTGGGTCCCTTAAAGAAGAGTGTATATTGAAACTGTTAATATTGTTTACTGCGGTTTAAAAATATAATTTAATGTTTCCTGTAAGCTGCCTTGGAAGGATTTACATCCTAAAAGCAGCACAAATTGCAATAAATAAACACATTTAAATCATTAAAATGTAAGAGAAAAGTAGTACATGACACATGTAATTCAAAATTGTATTTAGATTTACATCTTACTAAGTTTCAGCTTATGTACCGTTTTGTTGTCCTATTCACTCTCATTATAGTGACATTACAATTTGCATTTTATAAATTCTGTGACAGGGTTTGGACCATAGAGTCAGCATTTCATAAGGAAACAAGAGGAACTTGCTGAATTAATTCAAAGGCCCATCTAGTTTGGCATCCTGTTCTCACAGTGGACAATCGGGTGCCTATAGAAAGCTCAAAAGTAGAACCTGACCAATACAGCACTTTCCACATCTGCAATTCCCAACAACTGGTATTCAAAGGTATATTGCCGCCAACAATGGAGGCAGAAAATGGCCATCATGGCTAGTAGTCACTGATAGCCTTTTCCTCCAGAAATTTGTCTAATCATCTTCCAAAGCCATCCAAGTTGTGTAAGGAAGCCCTTTCTTCTGTTTGTCCTGAATCTTCCAACATTCAGCTTTACTGGAATGTTTAACAAGTTCATCCATTCCAAGTTCAACATTTCATTCAATAGTAAGATGGGGGGGGGGCAAATGGATTTAGTGCTCACTAAAAGTCACTTTAAGTGTCTTTTATAAACAGGTCCCATTCTGATGCACACGTTTTCTGTTATTAGAAGAATTCTAAGTTTTAAGCATTTCTCCAGCTGAAAATGATTTAATAATGCACCTTACCATTTAAATTGTACATTGAAAAGCGATAGGAGAAGTTGGCAATATTAGTCTCCTGGCGAAGAGGGGATCTTTTCACTGGCTCCATGGGCTTATCTGTATCCAGACTCTAAATGAAACAAATTGGAGGCAGAATAAGCTACAACAGTGTAAAACATAAATCAGCATATTCAGACATGGGCAAATGTATTGCTTTTGTATCTGTGCTATTTTAAAAATCTTGTTTCCCCCCTTTACATATGTTCAGCAGAAAACAAGCTACCAACATTTGATGGCACTAAGATCTACTCCATAGTATTTGCCAAATATACAACTGTTTGTGTGCCTTAACTATTTCAGTTTTACGTGGCAATATAAGACATTTTAGCCTGTATAGTGTTCATATAACTGTTTGAATACAGGTGCATTTTTTGCCAGTCTGTTTCTGGGCATAAGTGAAGGTGCTCACAATGTTTAAAACTATAGCAAACTTAGTCCTCAAATATCTGAGAGACCACCTCTGCTTAAGATCAGCAGAGGGGACCATCTTGATAGTTCTATTTCCCTATGAAGCTTGAGGTGTTGTTGGTGGCCTGGGAAAGGGCATTCTCTGTTTCAGCCTCTACACTGTGGAATTCCCTCCTCACCAAGGTGCACATAACACCTACACTTTACAGCTACTGAGCAGGCTGGGTTCAGGCCAGGGAAATCGACCTTACGCAATTGCATGGTGCTGTCTCACCTAGTCACTAAATCCACACGACTCTATAAAGAACATCTTTATGTGGCCTTCCTGGATATCCAGGCTGCTTTTGATACCGTCAACAGGAGGTTGCTATGGGCCTAATTGGAGACCATGGGCTTAGAACCCAGACTACTTTATCTGATCAAAAAGCTTTATACAAATAACACCTGCCGCATAAGAATTCACCCTGGGAACGAATTGACAGCACCAGTCATTATAAACAGAGGAGTAAAACAGGGCTGTGTACTTGCTCCTATGCTTTTCAATCTTTTTCTTAATGACCTTGCCTCTTTACTAAAACAGGTGGATGCCCACAGTCCGAAACACCAAGCCTTAAGTATTCCCATCCTTCTCTACGCGGATGACATGGTTTGTATACTCAACTCTTTACCCTGGCCTTTGACACATGAAGTGTATATTTTCAGGACCCACCCTATTCTTGTGACTGTAATCAAACTAGTTTTAAAGTTGTATTTTACATTGCTGTGACCTTAGGGGGATGACTGGGTATTAAATCAAATAAATAATAATAAGTTGCATGGACATGGAATATAGACATTTGGTGTACGACAGCGGCCCAAAACTAACTATGCACTTGTAAAATTATAAGCATGTTTGCATGCTTACAAATCTTGGGTTCTGCTAAAGCTATCATTACATACAACAATTGCAGACATTCAGATTTTAGATGGAATGGACGATGGAGAAAAACAAAATCTCTGCACTACCAACTCAGCAAAATAACAACACTAGTCAGGCTGATTAGTGTTTCTATGCATAAATTCCCTTAAAAAAACATAACACCTTAATTTTAGTTAAGCATTATTTTAGTTGTCTTTTTATATGCTCCTCAGTTTTCTGCCATTTATCAGAAGCAAGCAAGTAACTTAACAGAGTTCTAATACCACAAATTTCCTAAACAAATTTAAACTTTTCAAACACATAATCTTCTGCATCAAATCCTTAGTCATATGGCAATACGGTAAAGGTAAAGGTAAAGGACCCCTGGATGCTTAAGTCCAGTCAAAGGTGACTATGGGGTTGCGGCGCTCGTCTCACTTTCAGGCCGAGGGAGCCGGTGTTTGTCTACAGACAGCTTTCCGGGTCATGTGGCCAGCATGACTAAACCGCTTCTGGCACAACGGAACACCGTGACGGAAACCAGAGCACGCGGAAATGCCGTTTACCTTCCCACCACAGCGATACCTATTTATCTACTTGCACTGGTGTGCTTTCAAACTGCTAGGTTGGCAGGAGCTGGGACAGAGCAACAGGAGCTCACCCTGTTGCACAGATTTGAACCGCCAACTTTCTGATCGGCAAGCCCAAGAGGCTCAGTGGTTTAGACCACAGCAATATCACTGCATTATATAGCAAAAAGTGGCTGTGCATCTGACAGGTCAATAGCTCAGCTGTCTAATAGCTCAGCGAGGAACTATTATCACATTACAAATGCTACCTATTCCCTGCTGATATGGCTCATACAGTCAATGAACAATATACTCTACTCTATGAACGCTGATCTCCTTCACTGTTGAATACAGAGAGAGTTATAAAGTGACTTTAACCTGTGTGAGTTTGTCTAACTCCCCAAGCCAAGCCCCAAACATCTTGTCCAGATCCTGATCTTCTTTATCGCTATCTTCTTCCGCGCCATGATCAAGTTCTTCATCTGATAGCTGTTCCATCTAAAAAAGACAAAAAACGTATCATTTTAAAGGTGAATACTTTGTAGGTTTTGAAGATTATATGACACTATTTCACAACACACTTATGCTCAACAACCTTCCTAATGTTTCTTTATAAGTGGATGACCACCATGATCAGTTATGTTTAAAATATTAGAGGGTTACTAAAAAAACTGGTAAAAAAAATCCACAGTTGTTATTTTGAGGCACTGAACAGTTCAATATATATTACATAAACACAGAGGATCAACATTTTACTGGTATTTAGTTCCTTGTATAGATCATGAGCAATCTTCTTTCTTCTTCTAATGACCACAAGGTATTTCATGTTCTCATCTAAACAGAGAACACCATGCATGCAATGGGGATCACATATATTGTGAAACATTTTCTTTCCATAAAAAATAGAACCTTCCCCCGTTTGCTGCACCGAAGTAACAAAGAGAAGCAGTTATCTTTGAAAATGCAGCACATGCTAACTTAATTCCAGAAAGCCTAATGCTTTGGACATATTCAAACGATCACAAACTGTGGAACACCCTCCCATCAGATGTCAAAAAATAAACAACTATCAGATTTTTAGAAGACATCTGAAGGCAGCCCTGTTTAGGGAAGCTTTTGATATTAGATGAATCATTGTATTTTAATATTCTGCTGGAAGTACCCAGAGTGGCTGGGGAAACCCAGCCAGATGGGTGGGGTATAAATAATAAATTATTATTATTATTATTATTATTATTATTATTATGCATGTATTTCCTCTCATGTCCCTAAACAGACGTCTTCCTGGTTTCATCAAACCAGTTTGTCATGACATCTGAACCACCAAACTATGGTTTGAGTGATCTCTCCAAACCAGCAAGTCACTCAAGGTCATTGTCTGGGCCTTCGAATTATGTTTGGAGGATCACAAATGATTTTGTGATTTTGAATGAATCCAGTATGCCTGCCAATCTTGCTGTCTCTTCAGTTCTTGCTCAGTTGTAAATATGGCTACAGTGGGTTTTTTAAAAATTACTGCTAAAGGGTTTAGAAATTTAAATTGTTTCATCAATGTAACCCATGTATGAAGAGATTACTGTATTATGCTGCCTCCCTTGCAAACTCTGCTCTCCTAAAAATAATCCTGCTCATCACAAGATCTTGTGCAACAGAAATTTGATCAAAGCACTGGCCATTGCTTTACAGTGCAAATAGTTTCATTTTCATATAAAATATGAAACAGTGTTCTGAGAAAAGCACACTGATGTTGAGAATAAACCCTTTAGCAGCTGAACAGCACAGTGGTAATATTCTGTCTATCAAGAATCAACCAAATGCACTGACCCAGGTAGAGAAGACAGCTGATAGCAAAGCTTTCCATTGAAGCACAAAGTGTTTGGTTTTTTTAAAAAAAGTGTAAAAGGGTTCCTGTATTTGACTTTGAAGCAAATGGCATAATGGTAGCTTTCCAACAGAGTTCGTGATAATAGGACCACACTTGTTTGTCCTCTTTTCAGGAGAAAGAAGCAATAGCTTTCTACTGGAGGATTAGGAAGTCATTGTTTCAAAATCACTCTTTCATAATAGGCAAAAAAAAGCCCAAATCATTAAGATCCTCAGCATGCATCTAGTTGACATTTCTTGTGAGCCAGTGCCAGCAACTATTTTTGCACTGGAAAAGTCCAGAGAATTCAAGCTGACCACAAGTTGTGCAATATCACTCAATAAGAAATGCACTCTCCTAAATAGCAGAATATACTTCTGCTCATAGAAATCCTGCTCATATAGGCCGCAGAGAATGCCTGGAAGACATCCTGTCACAGAGTTTAAATATTAGAAACTGTCCAGACTCTTTGAGCAAGGATATATCCTCTATGATCTCTACACAAAATAAAGGCACAACAGAGCCGGCTATAACTGAATGATTTTTTTTTAAACCATCTGCTTTCAATAAAGATTTTAACTGAATTATGGTGACTATCCAACAGGAAGGACAGTTATTTTATCATATGGCACAGAGTAGAATAAAAAGTTGGCAGATAAGCTAGATATACACATATCCTAGAAACACTGACCATGTTAATATGGCAAGAACTCAAGAGAAGAGGACTACAAGACACACACTCTTCAACACAAATGACAGCAGACTTGATAGAGCACTAAAAAGGAAAAACACAGCCATTTGGGTGACCATGGCCTCGTTCACATATAACTGTAAGTCAGAGTTAATAAACTATGTCTTGCTGGGAACAAGCAAGCATGCTGGTCCACACTGCTCAAATTGCTTCCCATCCCCTCCTCTTGCCATGCTGGGTGGAACAAACCATTCACACTACATGGGAAATAGCATTTGTAGTTGCCTTCACTGACACAATTCGACAATTAACCATGGGTTTGTTGCAGATCCCACTTTTCGATTAAGATAGTGTATATCAGAAAGAAAATGAAAGCAGTTGGTTGGTGCATGATCTAGACCGGAAGGGTTGAGTAAGCAGCAAGGATTCATGTTTCGTCTCTAGTCCACTCTACGGTGTCCTCCCAGACTACCCCATCACGAAATTGTGAAGTGATAAAGTCCGGTAAGAACAGTACTGGGCAATTTATTTTACTGAAAAATCATAATCTTAGCATCACCCCAAGCAAAAGTGGTCATAAGAAGAAGAAGAAGAAGAGTTTGGATTTGATATCCCGAAGAAGTCTCAAAGCGGCTCACATTCTCCTTTCCCTTCCTCCCCCACAACAAACACTCTGTGAGGTGAGTGGGGCTGAGAGACTTCAGAGAAGTGTGACTAGACCAAGGTCACCCAGCAGCTGCATGTGGAGGAGCGGAGACGCGAACCCGGTTCCCCAGATTACGAGTCTACCGCTCTTAACCACTACACCACGCTGGCTCTCATTTTAAGATAATGGAAACGTAGCATTTGTGAAATGAGGGCTGCAATCCTATGCATACTTACCAGGAAGCAAGACCAAATAAACCTGGGGTGGTTTCTGTGTAAGCAGGCTTAGGGTCGTGTTTTAAATAATAAAGATTTCAAAATCCACATTGGGCAATACCTTTAGTAGGCCAACCCAAATGCTGCAAAGCAACATGCAAACTTTCTTCAAGCCCAATGTCAAACAGTGGGTGGGTGGGGTGGGTGAGCGGGCAGAACAGAGGTGGCTCATGGTGAAGTCACAGAGTCTGCATCTGGTCACAGCCTCAAGGCTGAACGTGAGAAGAGGTGGCAGACATTCACATGAGGCTTTGTTGGCTACTATGCAGATTGTATCAATTGCTACTAGGAAGATAGAATATGAAATGTCTGACCCACATTTTGGGGAAGATAAAATGCTTTTATATCCCCAAAACAGGGGATACAATAGTTGGCTGAAATGAAAATACTGTCCTCATATGGCTTTTGAAATTATCTCAGTATGTTTCTGAATTTATTTCTATTCTTGTTATTTGTCTTTTTAATCATTACTATTGAGGCCAGGCAACTTCCAATGCACTTAACTGGAAGTACAGTCACACCTTGGACATCAAACGGAATCCGTTCTGGAAGTCCGTTTGACTTCCAAAACATTTGGAAACCAAAGCACGGCTTCTGATTGGCTGCAGGAAGCTCCTGCAGAAAATCGGAAGCTGTGGAAGCCCCGTCAGACGTTTGGCTTCCAAAAATAATTCGCAAACCAGAACAGTCACTTCTGGGTTTGCGGCATTCGAGAGCCAAAACGTTTGAGAACTAAGCTGTTCGAAAACCAAGGTACGACTGTACTCAAACAAAATGGTTCTTGGATGCTTCAGATCTTAGAGCATGTTTTAAAAAGAGGTAATCTGTCACAATAATAGGGAACTTCAAAACTGGTTCTATTAGACATATTAAATAAACAGAGTTGGAAATCTAGACATAGCTATTTGTAGAAATGTGTGTACTTTCTCAGCTAGGCTTTTTAATCTTATAAATTTAATGTCAACATTCACAGCTAACCTGAAACACTGTTGAATTGACTTCAAGAACTAGTTCTTTCCTTGGAAACTGAAGATTGCATTGTATTACATTAAAGCATAGAGGGAGTTTACTTTGACTCACTTGAATTTAGCCTTCATTCAGGTCTGCCCAATTTAAAGTAACAGTCAGTACATTCTCTTTCTCCTGTGAGAAAGTTTAGAAATAACATCAACCAATTTCAGGAAATTTGAAAGGACCAATTACTCTGCAGATTATTTGTAGATGAACAGATAACCTCAAAACTGCTAAAATGGTCAGCAGCAAGACCAGCAAGAAGCACATCTAAAGACTGCACAGTTTTTTAAAAAATGCACACAGTAAAATCTTTATTCATCCCCGCATCTTCCAAATCCTAATGTAGCTGCTTGCCAAACTGATGAAAAGGAAGAGCTTAATAATTTAATTCTTTATTTCCTGGACAAGGACACCAGCCAAATAATCCAAGGAATTGTTAGACCAGCAACTATTATTCTAATAGTATGCTGGCATGGAATTAAAAAAAAAATCTTAATGCATTTGAATTGCAGTTCTTCCTAGAGCAACACTAGTAACACTCCTCTATAAATTGATATTTTACAAGCCTCCTGCTACCACAGCGCTATTTCTGGTGCATAAAAGAGGAAATTGAGGAAGGATGTGTTTGTAGTGAGCATTTCATTTTGTTTGAAGCAAGAGACAGCTGTTCTCTTGTCAGAAGAGTCAGATTATTGTCTTGTGGGAAAGGTTCCTACAGCCAAGCAAGTAGTTTCTTCTTCTTAATTAGTAGTGTCGTGTTCATGAAAGGGAACACACTGCACCCAAAATTTAGATAATAGTCAAGTTAATATTGGCAATCCAGCTTATAATGTTTAGTGATGAATATCACTGCTGTACAGATTTCCTCAAAGGAAACATTACTAAATAAAACCTTTGTTCTCGCTTTCGGGAGCATTTAGACAGATTTAAAATCTGGAGCAGGCAAACACAGTGCTACCACTAACAAGATGTGGAGTTAACAACAACTAGCCATCTGTCCATGTTCCACTTCCCTGAAGGTCAGGGATTCACAAATACAGTTGTCAGAGGTGGCCATAAACTTAATTCTGAAAACCAGCAAGGACACGGCATCTAGTACACTGCACAAGAATAATAATACATTTTTGAAACCTGCTAGCAACACAAGGAGAAGACAGTACCTCTTTCAAAATGGTGTCACACTATATTTTGCACCATGATACACCATCAGTGTCCAGGGCTACAGGGGAAAGGTTGCCATACACACAAACACACAGCCCATTACTCATTCCCCATAAAACCCTTTCACCAAGCTGCAGGTAGAAAAATGACGCTGTTACTTTACATCTGTGGCACACACACAGCCAGCCAAACAACACTTGTCACAAGAAACAATGACTGCTGCCATTGTATTGATTCTAAAATGTATTGATTCCTGTCTGAAGAAAAAGCACCTCTGTAACTTCTTGCCCTCACATTCAAAGCCACTGCCAGACAGCGAATAATCTTGAAACCCTTACTTCTCTTAAAGTGCCCAAAAGAAAAGGGAAATATCTGTAAATATTATTGCTATTACAGAAACTTTTGCATTAGTGACAATGTTGGCTTGGTGTGATCTTCCCAATTAACACCATAAGCATATAACTATCCTGAGTATTTAGTTTACAGGTGTACATTTGCCAGGGGTGCTGAGCCACTTGAAGGGAACCTTATAAAAAGGGGGGGTGGCAAAAAGGATGCCTTCCATATGTGGAAATGATGGTGTGTTTCCTTTTATTTAAAGAAATTTAATTAAAGATATACTTTGGGCATTAGCTGTGTCTTTCAAGGCTGGACTAATTAAAACAGAAAGAACAGACAAAACTATCTCAGTGTAATGAGAATTTGTTTAAAAAAAAAAATATGAAGGAAGCAGCAACATACAGCAAAAAAATGGGAAGTTCCCAAACCTTGGACATAACTGAGCTCCTAAGTTTCAGATGTTGAGAGCAGAAAGCAATGCACATACCGTATTGGCCCGAATATAAGCCGCACCCGCAAATAAGTCACACCTTTAAAATTCAAGGGCGGAAAAGAAAAAAGACAATACCCAAATATAAACCGCTCCATCGTTCCCATCATGGAACGATGCCCAATTACTTCTATAACTTAGTGACTCCCTTACACCACAGAGTATTCATGTTGGCTCGTTTGAATGCCTTCCCGTCCTCCGTGATGTCTGGAAGACTTAGAGGCATTCCTTACCAGAAGAGACTCTGCACGTATGGCCAGAATGTGCCTGATTCTCTAGACCACATAATTCTGGACTGCCCTCTCTTTAGCACCCTTCGTGCTGACCTTATAACGTCCTTTTCATGGCTTGAGGCTCTACCTAATAATCAACGCAAGGTGCAGTTTCTTTTGAGAGATGTCTCTCCATCATCCACCAGAGCCCTGGTACAGTTTTTGTCCAGAATCTTCGAAGTCAAATCTGGGGGAGCTTGGTCTACATAATAGGCTGAGGAAGTTTTCCTTTTACTGTATGTAATATAAACATGTTGTTGTTTTATATATGCCAATAAAGGTGCTGAATGAAAATAAACTGCTCCCTTAAAATTCCACAGGCGCTCACACCTATTCCATTTTACCGTATGTCTGTTTCAGCAGCGATATCGTAAAAGCCAATTTTTGTAAGGTCGCGAATTTAAGCCGCACTTTAATTTTTCACGGTCAGAATTCGGAAAAAAAGTGTGGCTTATGTTTGGGCCAATACAGTAGGTATACATATGCAGTTCCTCAGGTAACACAGTGTGTTGACCTAACATGAAGGATGTTAAGGGTTGTTGTTGTTTTGTTTAAAAGTGGCAGCCTAGAAGCTTTTCCATTACATAAACAAGAACTGAAATTAGTTCAGGACGAGGCAAATAGTCTGGGACAGCCAAATAAACCAAGTAAGAGAGACTTCTAGCAGTTTTACTTAAAGCATGGCCAACACTTCAGCCTTAAGGCTTCCTAAACAGTTTCAAACAAGGAGCCTGTCCCTCCCCCTCCTGCGGCCAACCTGCATCTTGGAAACCACTTTGGAGAAAGGGGCAAGACAGAGCTGAACATTTCAGTCTTTCCCTTCCTGCTAACTTCCTTCTGGAAAAACCGGGCCAAAAATGAACACAAAAAAACAGGCTGCACCTGAAAGACAAGGGATCACCACTTTCTTGCCAACCCCGGGTCTCTTTTTCACTGCACCACCTAGTTTCAGTACTGGAAGTGTGAGGAGGAAGAACAGTGGTTGGAACATAGGGTGCTGCTGCCTTATACCAAGGCCATGTGGCTGCATACTGTCCACACCAGGGCTGGGGAACCTGTGGTCCAAGAGTCTGGTGCTGGATTCTAATCAGTGGAAGGTTCCTCCTCCCTTTTAAGTGCAAGTATGTGTGCGCGAGAGAAGGGGTGGGGTGGTAGAGGAACATATTCCAGAAGACCAGGACAAAAACCTCCAGCACTATACTAAATAGCACAACTGCATTTCAGTTTTTGTCATTGGTGTGTGCAATCGGCATCTAATTGAAAATAGATAAAATTGGGTGTCATCCACATTCTGGATCTCCATGCAACTACTTTGGCAGCTGTCTTTTTGTGTGCGTTTGGGAAAGAACAGAACCCTGTAAGACCCCCCAAATGACAACTGCAAAGGGGTTGAGCAATGCCTCCCCCCACAAGCATCACCTTCTAGTTCACAGTTGTTTGGAATATCACTTTTTTGTAATTAGAAGATTTAAAGTAATTAGCCAGTTGACCAACACTCTAAACTATCTAGGGCTGTATATGTGCTGGCCAAGACAATGATACACATATCCTTGTTCCTCCATGCCTCTAACCATTGGTGGTTCTTCTTTTCAAACATGCAGCTGAGAATGCACACAGAAAAACCTTCAATAGAAAGCTCAGTTCCCACCGCTTCACTCTTTGTGACAGAAGTAGAGAGCTAGACTCAGTCGTCTCTCCTCCCACTTTATTGCTAAGCAGTTGTGAGCAGGATTTTAGCTTTCAAAGAAGGGCTGTGTGTGCACAGCCCTGGCTGCTCTGCCTGTACTCTTTGCGACCAGCTAAGTCTAATTCAAAGAAGCTGGCTGCTAAAAATAGCAGCTGAGCAGAATTGTTTTTTAAAAAAACAATACCGAAACTATTTGGGAAGCCAAATTTGAACAAAAATCCATGTCTGAGGTTATTGAGATCCATCTTAGTGAGAGGGTTTGAACAGAGTAATATTTTTTCCTATGCAGCTGCCTCTGGGGTTAGGGGCTTTCACCCTTGCATTTTTTATAAAGTGTTCCATCAGCTCCATATGGGCTGTGTAATAACAAGTTCTCTGGGTACTTTGCAAACTTCCATAAGAGTACAACCTATACCTGCAATATGCAGCTGCTGGTCAGAAGTGAAATATTTTCCCAGAAAGTGAAGCTCTAAAATTAAGGTTCAGACATACAAAAATCTTAATCCAAAAGTCTTCACATCCAGGGGCTCAACAGCTGAACATTGACCTCTTAAGCATATCTTGTCAAACATAATTTGAGAGTGCTGTTGGCTTTGCCAAGGTCCAATTCAAACATTAAGGAGGATCTCTGTTGTTAGAACATGTAAAAGCAGAATTTAAATGTGGAAGTGAACCGGCTGCATTATTTGCTTTCTTCAATTTATATTTCTGAACGTAGCCTGCAAAACTACAGTACACAGAATATCAAAAGCATAGAAAGCAACACATTTCAAATTTAACTACAGTGGTACCTCGGTTTTCAAACATAATCCGTTTCGGAAGTCCATTCGAGTTCCGAAACGTTCAAAAACCAAAAACCGGAAGCCTCAAAATGCAAGCCTCAATATGGAAAACTCAAAATGGAAGCCGCGTTTCCTGTTCGATTTCCAAGGTACGTTTGAAAACCGAGGCACTTACTTCCGGGTTTTTAGCGTTTGAGTTCCGAAATGTTCTGACTTGGGAGACGTTTGAAATCCGAGGTACCACTGTATTCAGAAAGTTACATTACACTCAACCATGACAGCATTTTAAGAGACACGTTGCATCAGCACAGATGAACTGTTATATGGGATGCTGCCCTCAAATTTATTTATTGATTAAATTTATACACCACCCTTCATCAAGAGATCCCATGGCAGTTTACAGAATAAAACAAAGATAAAACACAAGTAAATATTTAAGCCAAAACCACAAAACAATACCCACCCCCTCCCCACAGATATAGTTAAAAGGCTGTAGGATATTAATCAGTCAAAGGCCTGGTTGAAGAAGAATGTTTTCGCCTAGTGTCTAAATTATAAATAATGAAGGTGCCAGGCGAACCTTCCTGGGGAGAGCATTCCACAAGCGGGGAGCCACTACAGAAAAGGCCCGTTTTCGTGTTGCCGCCCTTCAGACCTCTCATGGAGCAGGCACACAAAGAAGGGTCTCAGATGATGAACACAGTCCAGGACAGTTTATATGGGGAGAGGCAGTCCTTGAGGTGATGTGGTCCTGAGCCGTTTAAGGCTTTATTGGTCAAACCAGCACTCAAAAGCTTCTTAGGCCAAACATTTAGCAACACTGATTAACAAATTGCTTATCTGTAGTAGACCTTAAAGGGATTTGAAAGTGCTCCTCAAATCACTGCACGTTGTTCTTTCTCTTACTATAAAGACCTCACTGCCGATGTTCAATCTATTGCTAGCTCTTTCTTTTTACCATTCCTGGAATATAAAGAAGCACAATCATATTATAAATGCTACCTTGGTATTAAACTGACAATAATCATTTAGAAAACAAAACGCACTGAGTTAAGACCACACAATCTAAATATTGAAGAAAAAAAATCAGCTATATCCGTACACTCTGCAACAAAGGACCGATTGCAACAGTTGAAGAACAGTTACTTGAAAGAAATGTTCTGCTGAAATGGGATTTATTTCAAAGCAGATAAATTTAGCACCAGGAAGGCAGTATGAAACACACACACACACACACACACACACACACACACACACGTTTGTTTGTGTGTATTTGTATGTGTATATATATCTGAAACATCCTCTTTATATGATCAGGAAGTTTAGCAGTGTAAATGATTTTTTGCCTGGCATTGTACAGCAGAACCTTGTGTTCAAAGGGAATGACATAAGATCCAAGCACTCTTGGAGGAAACTGATTTTCTTGATCCATTTCAATTAGGCCCCGTTTGGGCACAGAAACTGCTTTGGTTGCCCTATAAGGTAAAAGTTAAAGGAATCCTGGAAGGTTAAGTCCAGTCAAAGGTGACTATGGGGTTGTAACACTCATCTCGCTTCAGACCGAGGCAGCTGGTGTTTGTCCACAGACAGCTTTCTGGGTCATGTAGCTTCTAGCGCAACAGAACACCGTGATGGAAACCAGAGTGGATGGAAACACCTTTTACCTTCCCACCGCAGTGGTACCTATTTATCTACTTGCACTGGTGTGCTTTTGAACTGCTAGGTTGGCAGAAACTGGGACAGAGCAATGGGAGCTCACCCTGTTGCGTGGATTCGAACCACCAACCTTCCGATCGGCAAGCCTAAGAGGCTCAGTGGTTTAGACCACAGAGCCACCTGCTCCCTTGTATGATGACCTGTCAGAAGAGAGACAGCGGAAATGTGTTCTTGTTCATTCTCCTTTACCTTTCAGTAGCTTTTAATACCATCAACTGTGGTATCCTTCTGGAGCAGCTGTCCAAGTTAGGAGTGGGTGACACCCCTTTGTGAAAGTTCTGGTCCTACTTGGATAGTCATTTCCAGAGGGTGATGATCAGCCCCGTGAAGCCTTCAATGTGGGGTTCCTCAAGGTTCAATTTTATCCTCCATGCTGTTTAACATCTACATGAAACTACTGAGTGGGGTTATCTGAAGTTTGGAGTACATAGTCAGCAATATACTGATGACACACAGCTCTACTTGTGTAACAGTGGATGTGCTGAGCCGTTGTCCTGCCTCAGTAATAGACTGGATGAGAGCCAATAAACTGAAGCTCAATCCAGATAAGACTGAGGCACTGTTAGTGGGTGGTTCCATAGACCGAATGAGATGGGAGGTTGCCTGCTCTTGTCGGGGTTCAATAAATCAGTTAAGTGAAATATATTGCAAATAAATTATTTAAAAACAGTCAGATTAAATTGAAATATTGGATGGGATTTCCTGGGACATAGTTGTAATTGGGGGGGATTATCTCTTTTAGAAGATGCAATGTCTATAAAATAATATGGCCTTGATCTATAAAGAGCCAGCTTATAAAGACTGAGCTTTCTAAAAAGCCATCAATAATAAACACCCTCTTATTCTTGCTAAATGGATCCTTTATATAAGGATTTAAGTGGCAATTATGTGAGTGTTCAGTTTTTTTTATATTCCCTGCCATGTGAGACATTGTTGGTTTGTACAATGTGGGTACTTATCCAGTAAAAGTCCAGAGGAGCTGCCAAATTCCTTTCAACAAGGACTCAGTATCAGCATTTCAACTGTGGTTTGTTTTTGTTTTTTACAAAGATGGACACAGTCTTCAAACTGCTACAATAAAAAAAATATTTTCCTGCATACAGTTGTCATACTATATAATTATAGTTCATAACCACTAAGCTAAACCCAACAGCAATCTGATTCAATTCTGTAGTTAAGAAAGACTGTTACAGTAACAGTTTTTGCTGAGCAATGGCTATAACAAGTATTAAAAACAAACACAAAGTACCATTAAAAAGGAGTAGGGCATCAGTTGCGTTTGTGTAAGCATATTCACCTGAATTTCTAATACTGTAAGGAACATTTAATCACCAATAATACTTGGTCACATACTTATCAGTGCAAGATCTCTTTCCCTTGTCCAGTTCAGATACTCACCTAAAATCAATTCCAGTTTGACATATCCAAACCATACAGTCATACCTCGGGTTACAAACGCTGTGGGTTGCGTGTTTTTGGGTTGCGGACTGCGCTGAACCTGGAAGTACCGGAACTGGTTACTTCCGGATTTTGGCGCTCGTGCATGCGCAGACGTGGCACTTCAGGCTATGAACACTGTGGGTTGCAAACGTGCCTCCCACACGGATCACGTTCGCAACCGGAGGTATGACTGTACTCAATTTTCCCCAGGTGCCTCCAAGGTCCCTTCCAGCTCTATGAATCCCTAATCACTCTCCCATTTTCACCCGCATGCTACATTCCCCAGTTCCCACTCCATTCATTCACAATGGTTTGAACTCTGCAACACAATGATACTTCACAAGCATACCTTCTCTCTTACATGTGTGTGGAGGCAGCACTGCCTCAATTAACTCTTTTCCTAATCCTAAACGCCCCAACCCCTGCAAGAGGCTTGGACAACTTGTAACCCAACAAAGTGAACACAGTGTACCAACCACCAGAAGATCAAAAAACCTCCTGGCTTTCCTGCCAGTCTGTTATAGAAAACATGATAAGCCACAGTACATCGCTAGTGGGCTGAATTTAGCTTAATGGGTCATGAGTTCCCATCCCCTATCTTCTTCCTAACCCAAGCACACAGTGGGCAAGTTTGAACAAAGGTAGGAAGTGTTCTTCATTCCTATCACTGCAGTTCCCAAACAACCCCAAACGGTCAACCACTTGAGAGTAATCACCCTTGGGGCAAAAATGCCTGAGAAGGTGGAGGGGTAGCCCCAACAGCAAATGCTCAGGCACTGATAACATGAGCTGTTGGGCTCTGCTTTGCTCTCTTCACTATTACTCAGAGTGCCTATTCTTATAAGCCTTTAACAGTAATTAAATATTTAATTGTAAACAACCATATTCTAAAAATACTAACTGATGATGCTTGCACAACTCAGCACAATACACAGAACAGGCAGGCACAGATAGGGGCTGGTTTAACCACTGGGTCTAAAAACTCAGAGTTTCTTCCTCCTCTCACACATAAATTCCCTCAGTGACTTCCTGGTTCTACCAAACTACAGCTTGGCACTTGTTCTCCAGACCAGAATGGGAAACTGCAGTGCAAATCAATTCTAGTTTAAGGAACAAGTACAAACCATAGTTTGCCCGTTCAGACATAATGGCAAGCTATGGTATGTAAGAGCCAAGAAGTCAAGGAAGAAATAAATGTGTCAAGAGAAATTAAAGTGTGAAGACATGGCTTAGGCACCATGGTCAACCGTATCTAAAAGTCAAACAGGCCCAAAGACCTGGGATTAGTTCTTTCATTTAAGAAAAAGAACCCTCAATCAGAGTTCAAAGTAAACTGCAATACATATTTCACCCTTCCTTTACCTAGGAGACAGCAGAAGCACTTTGTCCAACTATGGACTGGGAACAGTTTCTTTGCCATTTCCTACATGTGAATCTATGGAAAATACATTTTTACAACCAACACTTCGCAATTCCACATGCACTTCTTGGCAAACTAACAGCTCTATCTTTAGCATGGTTATCTGAATGTAAACCCAACTGAGTTCAATAGAATTTGTACAGGTAGGATTCCAAGTAAAGATTCAGGTCTTACCATATTTTGGAAGTTAATAGCTTTTCCTACTGCCTACTCTGCAGAGACCAACATAAACCACATATTGAATAGTCTGGCTACATTCCTTTCTGTGGAAGCATAATGCAAATGATTTTCACTCACACCTTTGTTTGCTTTTAGAACCAAGACACAACCTGTTTCCTGAATTATATTTACATGCATATATAATTTTCTTCCTTGCATATTTGCAAAATTTGTGTGCCTGCAGCTAGTATTGCCACACACCCCTAGAGCTTGCAATGTATTTCCCAGTCTTAAACTAATCGTTCCACCCATAAATCAACATCAACAGAAGTACAGTCTCCCGATTAAGGGAAGTAATAGTACCGTTCTATTCTGCCTTGGTCAGATCACACCTGGAGTACTGTGTCCAGTTCTGGGCACGGCAAATTTAAGGAGGACATTGACAAGCTGGAACGTGTGCAGAGGAGCGCAACCAAGATGATCAAGGGTCTGGCCTTATGTGGAACAGATGAGGGGGTTTGGTATGTTTAGCCTGGAAAAAAGGAGACTGAGTGGTGATATGATAGCCATCTTCAAATATCTAAGGGCTGCCACAGGAAAGATAGAGAAAGCTTGTTTTCTCCTGCTCCGGAGGGTAGGACATGAACCAATGGCTTCAAGTTACAAGAAAGGAGATTCCGACTAAACATCAGGAAGAACTTTCTGATGGTAAGAGCTGCTCAACAATGGAACAGACTCTTTGGGAAGGTGGTGGCCTCTTATTCTTTGGAGGTTTAAAAGCAGAGGCTGAGCGGCCACCTGTCATGATGCTTTAGCTGAGATTCCTGCATTGCAGGGGGTTGGACTAGATGACCCTTGGGGTCGGGGACCAACTCTACAATTCCATGGTTCTATGAATTCCCCCCCCCCATTTTTTATTTGTGTGCTGCCTCTCCACAGTTAAAACAATGCTCAAGGTGGCTTACAATATGAAAAGATTGACATGATTACAAACATAGCAAAGTAGTCATAAATAAATAAAACACATTAAGAAGAAGAGAAGAAGAATTTGGATTTGATATCCCGCTTTATCACTACCCGAAGGAGTCTCAAAGCGGCTAACATTCTCCTTTCCCTTCCTCCCCCACAACTGAGAGACTTCAAAGAAGTGTGACTAGCCCAAGGTCACCCAGCAGCTACATGTGGAGGAGCGGAGACGCAAACCCGGTTCCCCAGATTACGAGTCTACCGCTCTTAACCACTACACCACACTGGCTCTCCAACTACATAAAAAAACTACATAACCAAACTAAACAATTTCCACATAAAAATGAAGATACAAAAAGTTAGTATCCTATATAATAAAGTGCCTGTGTCCGTGCGTACGTTCCGTGTGTCAGTGGAACTGCGCGAGTGCGCATGTCCCACAGGGACGCACGGATTGGAGAGCTCTACTTCCCCCCCCAACAGGGACGCAGGCATTGGAGCGGCCGGAGAGGGGGGCGTGTCCGGGAGGCAGCGGCGGCGCACGCGCGTTGTCACTTGGGGCAGCGCCGGCACCTTGCACAGAGCCGCCTCCTCCTCCGGCCGCTGCCACGCTCCTTCTCTCCCCCAGCCGCGCCGATCACGCGAGCCCCCGGCTTCACCCGAGGCCTACCCGGCCGAAGCCGCCGCCGGGGCCGCCTGTCAGCTACAGTCAGCCGCCAACCTCTGCCGCCTCCTGCCGCCTCCTCCTCCTCCTCTAGCGCCCATTTTTGTAACGGGCTACCTTCAACTAGTCAGTAATATCAGTTCATATCAGTAACAACAGCAAAAACTCCCAGCAAAACTTCCCCCCAAATACCCCAGTCCTTGCTGGGCAGCAGCCGCAGCAGCAGTCCTTATTAGGCCTGTCAGGCCTGCCCTGGGCCAGGTGGAGAGTGGCAGGACAGGGGCTTCAGGCACTCAGCAGGGGAGTCCTGCTTTTCTCCTTGCCATCTTTTCTCCTCAGACACTGCCCTATTTCTGCTCTAGGGTAGATAGGGGAATACCAGTAGCAGATCTGTTGCCATCTACAAACTAAACCGTATTCACTAACAACTTTTAGGCATCAAGGTAATGTATTGGGCTGCTGAGGCAACCTTACTACAGTGGCACCTCAGGTTAAGAACGTAATTCATTCTGGAGGTCCGTTCTTAACCTGAAACTGTTCTTAACCTGAGGTACCACTTTAGCTAATGGGGCCTCCCACGGCCACCGTGCCGCCACCGCACAATTTCTGTTCTCATCCTGAAGCAAAGTTCTTAACCAGAGGTACTATTTCTGAGTTAGCGGAGTCTGTAACCTGAAGCATCTGTAACCTGAAGCATCTGTAACTCGAGGTACCACTGTATTGTGCCACAGCCCATAAAATAAATAAAAAAGGCATTAGTTTGCTTTAAGTCTTTAAAAAGGTAAAGGACCCCTGACAGTTAAGTCCAGTCGAGAACGACTCTGGGGTTGCGGCGCTCATCTTGCTTTACTGACCAAGGGAACCAGCGTTTGTCCGCAGGCAGTTTTTCCGGGTCATGTGGCCAGCATGACTAAGCCGCTTCTGGCGAACCAGAGCAGCGCACAGAAACGCCGTTTATCTTTCCGCTGGAGCGGTACCTATTTATCTACTTGCACTTTGACGTGCTTTCGAACTACTAGGTTGGCAGTAGCAGGGACCGAGCAACAGGAGCTCACCCCGTCGCGGGGATTCATACTGCCGACCTTCCGATCGGCAAGCCCTAGGCTCTGTGGTTTAGATCACAGGGCCCCCCGCGTCCCGTGCCTAAGTCTTTAAAACATACCAAAAAGAGCTAAAAAAATACACTGCATATGCTATCTGTGGATTCAAAAACACAACTGTTCTTTAGTTGCAGAGCTGACAGACAAGTAGAAACACCAAGATGCCAGAAGGCAACACCTGCAATCTTGAATTCTTACCTTAACCATCCTTCCTGCATAATTACACAGGTAATTATTAAGCAATAACAGGGTTGCAATTGTTGAACTTTGTAGCTTGCGGCCAATAAAATTCTTTTTTTGTTCTATTTAATAAAAGGTAGTTGTAAGGACTGAATGGTGTTCTACCACCCCCACCATATAGCTCCCCCCCCCCTCATTGCAACTACTAAACTTGCTTTTCACCTTGCCAATCCCATTACGGAAGCCACTTTTCTGTTCTATTCTGTACCTCTCTTTGCATCTGTTTTCAGCTTCATATCCATGCCCCTCTCCATTTGTGGTGATCGGAACATAACTATTACTGGGATTTTGCACTTCAAACTTTGTGATACAGCTCCCTGCTAAAATGCATAAAATAAACTTAGATACTGCTCTGTCCATCTGTAGTAAATTTCATCTCTAAATAAGTTTATCAAACCTATATTTAGAATACAAATATATAATACACAAGGAAATAAATATAATAGTATTATATTTTATGCATAATTTTATTATTTACTGTTATCATTCTCCATGCTATCCTCCTGTTGTTATTCTATCATTTCAGCAGTGAGATCTCAAACACTTCAATTTCAAATTTTTGCTTACAAACGTGAGACCAGGATTTTTCAAACTGTTCCTTTTTCTGCCTCCTTTCCCTCAGTTGTACCAATTTTGTTTATTCAGCAAACTATTTTTGTACTGTAGCAGTTGTGAGTACATCCCATTTTGTGACCAGTAACATTCATGTAGTTATTAACAAATAGCCTCCTAAAATATGCTGTTATGATAGCATGTCTGTTTTCATATAACTGAGAAGTATTAATAAAGAGTTTAAAGGTAAATAATAATGAGTCAGTTTCAGTGTTTTAATAATATTTTCTCAGTATTATTTCACCATTTCACAAGCTCCATCACATGCACATGAAATCAACTCCAGATTTTCCAACATTTCCAATTTTGACTACAACACTGTGGATCTTAAATAACACCACTACATCTTAAAGCAATTCTCTTTAATACTTACACTTGGAGATAATTCTAAATAAAACATTCTATACTTCTTCTGCAATATTTTTAACATTCTTTGCCATCATACTTTAAACTTGTTTCCTTTACCAGATTGTGTTGTTGGTGGAGATACTCCTTTAGGGTGTTAAAGGTCAGCACCAACACCTTGAATTGTAATCGGAAATGTACTAGGAGCCAATAAAGATCCTTTAGGACTGGTGATATATGGTCCAGTCGGCCGCTCCCAGTCACAAGTCTAGCTGTTTTATTTATTTATTCAAGAATTTATACCCGACTCTTCAAATGTATATGCATTAATCAGAGATACTTACAGCAATTAAGATATCCTTTTAAAAACATAGAGACAGTCTCAGCAGATAAAATGCAAAGCTCACCACAGAATACATTATTTGCCTGGTGAAGCAAAACCTTGCAAGAACAGAAAAGTATTTAAAACAGCAGAAGATAGCAAACAAACCACTGAAGGCTGACTGAACAAAGTATGCTTTGGGTTTTTTAAAGGTATTTACTATCAGTACAGGAAAGTGCAATATAGACCCAAGGGCAAGCACTCACCAACAGCCTTGCTGTCATATTCTGAACCAACTGAAGCTTCTCCAAGCTCTTCAAAAAGGTAGCCACATATGTGGCTACTTGCAGCCAATGTAACAATCCAATCTGGGTTATTAATTTAAACTGTGTGTTACCATGAACTGGGCTAACCCTCTTAATTCCCCCGTTTAGGTATTTGCTAGTATTTTTAAAGCCTTTTGGTAATTATGATCAGCAAGGTGCCACCCAGTCAGTAGTCCCCAATTAATTCCCTGAAAGTAAAAATACAAAACCATGTTGTTTTCATCTTGTAGATCAAGTGTCTCTATGTAAAGAGAATATATCAGACTAAAACATTTTCATGGATTGCTTTACAAGGGATGGTAACTTCATGATCATTCTTCGTCAAATCACAATTCCACATCAAGTTAAAACAAGTATGAATGGAAGAGGAAGGAAGCTCTTATTTACGCCCTTACTTAAACAAAAAACCTTATGTCACTAAAACAGCTGTGCAGCATACTGGCATGGTTCAGATAGATCAGTGTGTGCGAATAACATCCCAATAGAACAATTATTTTCCTTTCCTCATAAATATCCTCCTTGGCATGGACATGTCTACTGAGATTTACATGAACCAATTCCAGGACACAAGAAAAACTGTGCTATCAAACAAATAGACTGGTCAGGTAATGTGAAGTAGCAATAATATTCTTTAAACATTAAATTTATTAGATTCTGGGCAAAACTGTGTGAGTATGTGCGAAGGAAGGGAGGGGACATTGATTCCCCCAGGCAGAATCATTGTTACACAATGGTGAGACCTGGGCAAGTGAGCAGGCTGTGATTCAGAGCCTTGTTATCTGGCTTAATGCAATCAGCTGAGCAGCAGGCTGACTCGCTGCTTATGGGACTGGGACGTTTTAACCAGACCTGCCATGGGTGGTAGATCTCCTGCAGCAGGCCAACACCAATCACCCTTCAGGTACCCCGCAAGAACAAAGGTGTCACCTCATATTGTATTTTTACTGACTTTCTCCCACTTTTTGTGGGGAGAGGTGTATAAGGTTTTATTATCAGGTTGCATATGAACCTAAGGACATTCATTCCTACACCTTCTTAGGGTGACAATCTGACACTGGAGTAGTTTTTGGTTCTTCAGGTGAGAGATGAGGGAAGTAGGTGGTATTTATACAAGGCATTCATTCTTATAGGTTAAGTGTTATTGCTTGGCTGTTGATAGACAGACAGATGATAGATAGATGATGATAGATAGATAGATGAAGATGATAGATAGATAGATAGATAGATAGATAGATAGATATAGAGATTCTGCCTATCTATCTATCTATCTATCTGAGACGCAGTTGGCGCTGTGGGTTAAACAACAGCCTAGGGCTTGCCGATCAGAAGGTCGGTGGTTTGAATCCCCTCGACGGGGTGAGCTCCCGTTGCTTGGTCCCTGCTCCTGTCAACCTAGCAGTTCAAAAGCATGTCAAAGTGCAAGTAGATAAATAGATACCGCAGCAGCGGGAAGGTAAACGGCGTTTCCGTGCGCTGCTCTGGTTCGCCAGAAGCGGCTTAGTCATGCTGGCCACATGACCTGGAAGCTGCACACCAGCTCCCTCGGCCAATAAAGCGAGATGAGCGCCGCAACCCCAGAGTCAGTCACAACTGGACCTAATGGTCAGGGGTCCCTTTACCTACCTACCTACCTACCTACCTACCTACCTACCTATCTATCTATCTATCTATCTATATCTATCATCTATCTAATATACTGCCCTTCTTCCAAAAATCACAAGGTGGTTTAAAGCACAAAAATACAAAATAAAAACACAGATAAAGGTAAAGGGACCCCTGATGACTCTGGGGTTGCGATGCTCACCTTGCTTTTCTGGCTAAGGGAGCCGGCGTACAGCTTCTGGGTCATGTGGCCAGCATGACTAAGCCGCTCGTGGTGAACCAGAGCAGCGCACGGAAACACTGTTTACCTTCCCACCGGAGAGGTACCTATTTATCTACTTGCACTGCGTGCTTTTGAACAGCTAGGTTGGCAGGAGCAGGGACCGAGCAACGGGAGCTCACCCCGTCACGGGGATTCGAACCGCTGACCTTCTGATCGGCAAGGCCTAGGCCAGGGGTCAGCAACCTTTTTCAGCCGTGGGCCGGTCCACTGTCCGTCAGACCATGTGGTGGGCCGGACCATTTTTTTTTGGGGGGGGGGGGATGAACGAATTCCTATGCCCCACAAATAACCCAGAGATACATTTTAAATACAAGCACACATTCTACTCATGTAAAAACACACTGATTCCCAGACCGTCCGCGGGCCGGATTAAGAAGGCGATTGGGCCACATCTGGCCCACGGGCCTTAAGTTGCCTACCTCTGCCCTAGGCTCTGTGGTTTAACCCACAGCGCCACCTGCGTCCCAAAAAAACACACACAAATACATAATGTAATAAAACAGACAAACAAAGAAAAAATCATTAACCTCCCTCCCACCCCACAAACACATTTAAAAGGCCATCGAGTGGTAGCCTAATAGTGGGGATAGATTCTCTCCACCAGTAACCCTTAGTGAGAGGCAAGGGGGCATTATTGGCATGAAAGTTTTATTTAGGAGAGGGTCAGAGTCTCATGGTGTAGACATGTGAGTCGGTGGTTGATGTTAGATTGAATTATAGGAGTGGTTGCGGTGAATGAATAGTTTAACTGGAGGGCATGCTAGAAGACTGAGGTTTGAGTACCGGTATGGTGGTTTATAGCATTTATCTGTTTCATTGTTCTGAGCGTTGATTATGAAAGGGTGCTCTTGAATAGAAGTGGGTGGAATTTTTTGCTACAGTTAGATTAAGCTGTCTTTATCACTGTATAGGAGGGGCTAGGAATTTAATTAGATCAGTTTGTTTAACTATATGATTGACTGGTCATATGCTGGTTTGGAAAGAGTTTGCTTTTTATTTTGCTTAGTTGTCAATTATTTTATTTTAAAATGTGGGTTTTATATTACGTAGTTTATTATAATTTGTAGTATTTTACTGCTATTTTTAGAGGTCATTTTGTTTAGTTGCTTAGTTGCTAACTATGTTCTGAAACTTGGCATTTTCAGTGTATTTCTGTAGCTTATGCTGATATTAGACAGTGCCCTGACTGGTTGTTAATTGTGATGTTCTATAATGTGAATTTTTTTCAGTACTTTTATTATTTATACCCTGTTTTAAAATATACTGGCAACCGTTTAAAATCTCCCCCTCTAAAATAAGTGATACACAACTTGCCTAAGTAAATAACAAGGGATTTTTAATCATCAGTGGGTTTTACATTTATGCCAATTACAAAATATAAGTTTGTTAACAGTAACTGCATCTATGTCTCAACCAGCAAAGTATTGTTTGCCCCTCTGCAGCCTCCTGTGCCCACCAAAATTTGTTTGAGGGTCCCCCAACCCTCAGGAACAGACTGGGGGCTCCCGACCTTCTGAGTGGCAAGCCCAAGAGGCTCAGTGGTTTACCGGTAGACCACAGGACCACCCGCATCCCTACTGCTCAATAACAAAGGTGTCAACTAAGAGGTTTACAGTAAAAATTAAAACCATAATATATAAAAGCGAGACATAAACATGAAATGGAAAATGGCTACTGGCCAGTATAGAAATGTAATAAGAAAGTAAATGGCTTGTGCACCATACACTAAAAGATTATCCTCCTAATTACAGGTCTCTGCGGTCTCTAAGACTGAGAAGAACACTCTCCTGACTGACAACGTCATCTGTGTGCTAAATGCAAACAAAGAACTGCACTGAGCTACTTTGATGACTGCTTCACATCTAAACTTCCTCAAGATATTTTGAGCTGTAGAGGACAGTCAGTAAAAGTCTCTACAGTACTTGTCAAGAGTACATAATTTGCAATAGAGAGTCTAATAATATACACCACTGTGTTGTGTGAACCCAGCAACTACTGACATAATTGTTGTATGTGCTCTCTGCCATAAGTGGAACTAAAGTAGTTTATCCTTAGAATGAATGGCTTAGAGACTGGAGTGTTTCAACAAAAGACAGATCTCGACAGAAATTTCTCACTCTGGATCAACCAGCATATCCACATTTTATTTAAATTAAAGACAGCTGGAAGGTTTTATGAAGCAAGGATAAAAATAGGCATCTATCCAGTTGACAGAGGGATACCCCTGCCAAACTGTTTCCCTTGAGAAACAATCAGCTGCTCGCCGGTACTTGATCCATTCTCAAGAAAAATTTAAAAAAAGGTTATGGAAAATGCATCTTGCATACAAGTGCCAAAATGAAGCAAACTCCCTAAACTAGTTAAATATCTCATTTTATATAAAACTAAATTATATATGCCTGAGGACAGAGAGAAGGATTGTACTATGTCAACCAGGATGTAGGATTAATAGCTTTTATTGCAATATTTTTTTAGAAAAGGTGGAGGGTAAAGAGGAATAATTAGATACTTGTATCTCACCTATTTGTAATAGAAAGAGAGAACATGCATTAATACATAGGCAAAGCCACTTGCTGTTAAGAACAACTTTTTAAAAGCAAAATTTGTCAGAGTGCCCTTTCCCCTGTTTCTCCGCATCCTATTATGATGGTTTGAACTTCATATTTAGAAGAGTTATTACATCAATAGTCAAACACTATTAAAAGGTAAGCAGGATTATTCTGGTTAGGACAGGACAGACAAGACAGCTTTCACACTCATGCACCCCTGTCCTCCCAATGCAAATGGCTTAGATTTTTATGAGAAATCAAACGCTTTAGCAACAGTACAGTCGTACCTCGTTTTGAGTCTGTCCCGTTTAGGGTCCATTTCATCGAATGTCCGCGGCAAACCCAGAAGTACCGGAACGAGTTACTTCTGGGTTTGCTGCTTGTGCACGTGCAGAAGCGCTAAATCGTGCATGCGCAGAGCGGCGCTTTGTCGAACGTCCCTTTTGTCGAGCGTCCGGGGCTCCGGAATGGATCCCAGATGCAAAAGGGCGCAGCATGTGAAAGGTTGTAAATGGAAGCAGTTCAAGACTAACAAGAGGAGATATAGTAAGATAGGGGGATTTCCTTACATTTATTTGAATCAGACGGTCTAAAGGCCAAGAGTAGCTTTCACCATAACAAAACAAAACCACTACATAGTTATGCAGAGAAAAACCTGAAAATACAAAATACTAAAACCTGAGCAGCAAAATAATAAAACAATGTGAGAAACATGAAATAAAAGTCATAGAAGTGTTTTGCTATTATTGGCATAATGCTGAATCCTTCCTTGAAGCAGATAATGATGACCACAACTTCTAGGATTAGTCAAAATGTTTGAGAAAACACTGTACAGTGGTACCTCTGGTTACGTACTTAATTCGTTCCGGAGGTCAGTTCTTAACCTGAAGCACCACTTTAGCTAATGGGGCTTCCCGCTGCCGCTGCCCGATTTCTGTTCTCATCCTGAAGCAAAGTTCTTAACCCGAGTTAATATTTCTGGGTTAGCAGAGTCTGTAACCTGAAGCGTATGTAACCCGAGGTACCACCGTACTGTACTGTACTTTACTTTAGCTTTGTGGATTTCTGAATGGTAGCAACACATAGTATTCTCACGGAATCAAGTTCTCTTTAATTTTCATCTATAACTTCCTGCCCCACCTACACAGAATATGTTGCATGTGTATTGCCATTTTGTTGCTCCACTTGAGTCATTTATTTTGGTTTCCTCCCTGCTCCCCCCCCTTACTAAGGTTGCTCCCGCCCCAGTAAAAGCTATTCATTAATGACAGCCATCGTCTCTCATAATTTTACTAGGGCCATAGGTTCTATTTGTTTTGTAGCCTACTTCAATCCCTTAAAAATTGAACCAACCCTCCTACTTTAAGGCTCATGTAAGCAAAAGGAACTGTAGTCAGAGATGAGTGCAGCATTTGACACAAGAATTGTTACCTTAGTAAATAAGTAATCAATCACTGATCAATGTTAGGTAGCAGACCTAAAAGTTCTATTCATCTTACAGATACAATAACATATATTGGCATGGGAGTGGGCAGAGAAGGGAACTGTAGAATAAGAGAGAGGAGGATAGAAATGAGGGCATCCTGGGTGCAAAGAAGAGTTGGGAAAAGGAGGAGGCAGAGAAAAGGGGACTGAATTTTATAAGGGTGTGTGCACAAAGGGGGCTGCATATAGGAGAGAGGATCAGGCATGGAAATGGGGGTGAACTGTGTGCAAGGGAAAGTTGAGAAAAGCAAGGATGACTTCTTACAAGAGTAATTGCCACCTGAACTTTTCCCTTGGTGAGCACCTGAGCAACAAACTGAAACTAACCTTGCTCCTGGAACCGCCAAAGTCACATGCACCCAAAAGCCACCCAAGCACAACACTGTGTTTAGCTTAGACACATCATGGCTGGGGTAAGGAAACTTTTCAGCTCAAAGGCTGCATTCCCCTCTGGGCAACTTTCCAGAGCCCACATGCCAGCGGTGGGTGGGACTAGAGACAAAAGTGAGTGGAGCAATCAACATGAATTTTAACTTTATGCAGTAGGCTAGTTTCTACACAGATCCCCGCAAGGGACACCTGTGTATTCCTGCATTGCAGGGGGTTGGACTAGACCAGGCATGTCCAACAGGTAGATCGTGATCTACCGGTAGATCACTGGGCGTCCGTGGTAGATCACTGGTAGATCATTGGCTCCCCCCAAAGAAGCTGAACAACTGTGGCTCCCCTAAAAAAGCTCAACATTTTACCTCCTCCCTGAAAAAACTCAACAACTTTGACCCAACCCCCCCAAAAATGGACCTTCCTCCTTTCTAAAAAAAGCTCAACAACTTTGACCTGTACCCCCAAAAAAGGGGGTTGATCACTGCCAGTTTTTAACTCTGTGAGTAGTCTCTTGGGAGTTGGCCACCCCTGGACTAGACGATCCTCAGGATCTCTTCCAACTCAACGATTCTATGAGTCTGTAGCATGTCTATGCTGAATTTTTTTTTGTACTTGTATTGCTTCTTTTATATCTTCTATTGTATTACATTGCATTACAATTTGAATTCTATGGAATGCAAATTGCAATACAAACATTAGAAGAAACAAAAAAGCAATAAAAATGCAATTAAAAATCATATTAGCATCTAGTACAGTGCACTGCAACTGCTACAATAGGCAGAAAAATCATTAAATGGTCCTCCGAGACCATCGGCAATTTTCAAGTGGTCCACAAAGGGAAAAGGTTTGGGAAACTGCATTATGCCATCCTTATTATGAGCCATTCACTTTTAAAGTTTAAAAAGTAGCTTTTAAAACAATGCAGGATGGTCTTCTAGTGAGAATGTTTTTGTGTGTTAATAGGCATAATAAAATGTGTATCTAAAGTAAAAAGACAAAACTGAAAAATGTGACCCAGATAGTTTAATGGTTCTGTGGTTCTCATTCATCATTTTAAAAACATCTCTGACCTAGTTTTATGTTTCTAATATTTGATATGCTTTTGCCAAAGACACCAGATTACATTTTTTTTTTTTGACAGAAAGGCAGTGCAACTGTTTGGAATGCTGAGCCATTACTAGATAATACTAGCACCTAACATCCTATAGTCTCAGAAGGGATAAACTATAGACCATACCCACAGCAATCATATACAGTTGTACCTCTGGTTATGTAAACTTCGGGATGCACGCACGGCAAACCCAGAAGTATTTTACTGGGTTTCATCGTGCGCGCATGAGCAGAAGCGGTCCTCAGGTTGCGGAAACCTCGGGATCTGACCGGACCTCCGGAATGGATCCCGTTCGCAACAGTTACGACTATACACAACATTTTTAGAAAAATACAGAGGCCCTTGTTCACACAAACTAAGCCGCTATTTGTTTAACAAAGCATGACTGAACAACAAGCAGTCCCACAGGTGATCAAACAAACTATGGCTTTTTTCTCCAAAGCCTGATTTGTTTTCCAGTTGATCGTGCTTTGTAGCTAGATTGTGCATCTGGGTTGGGATGGGCAAAACAACCATGGCTATGGAAGAGTGCCAGGTTTACAAGTAATACCAAACCATAGTTAAAATAAACCAAATTAATAAATCAACAAAAAGCATGGCTTCAGATTGTGGTTTTTAGCATGTCCATATTTATGTAGCTCATCAGAGTTTGGATAATCAAAAAACTATGGTGTTAGAAACTCAGGTATATAAGTTAATCACCAAATGGGACCTTAAACCTGGGTTACAGTCGCCAAAATGGTATGTCTAGGGACCCGCCCCCAAGATATTATTATCATAATCACCATCATTTCTATACCGCTTTATGTTTTAAAGAACAAAAATCTCAAAGAAGTTTACATTAAAATATCAAATAAAACAATTCAAAATAAAACAAATTCAAGCTTCAAGGAAAATATTTCAGATCCTTCTCTGTGACATTTTGCTCTCCCCAAGTTTATTTGCCTACTTAATTTATATAGCTGCCCCATAGCAGAAGTACTGTAGGAAGTCAGTGAGGTGTAGTGTTAAAGGTAGATAGCCGTGTTGGTCTGTCATAGTCAAAACAAAATAAAATAAAAAAATTCCTTCCAGTAGCACCTTAGAGACCAACTAAGTTTGTTCTTGGTATGAGCTTTCGTGTGCATGCACACTTCTTCAGATACACTGAAACAGAAGTGAGGTGTAGTGGTTAGTGTCAGATTAGGACCTGGGAGGCCAGAGTTCAAATCCCCACTCAGTCATGAAGCTCACTGGGTGACCTTGGGCAAGTCACAGCCTCTTAATCTGCCTCACAGGGTCATTGTAGGGGTTAACTGAGGGGGGGTATACCATGTACTCCTTGGAGAAAAAGGTGGGATATAAATGCAATAAATAAGCTCTTCTGCTTACCAGCTTAAGAAAGCTGGAGGGGCCAACCAGATAGAGATGTTAGTCGCCAACCTGGCATTCAGAAACCTCCATGTGGTCACAATTGGATCTGAGCCAGTCACAAAACGTGCCTGACGCCTAACAATTATAATGCTTGCAGGATACTACTACCAATGGCTTTCCTACTGGATATAAGGATGCATTGTAAGTCTGGAAGGGCAAGCTTGATTTAAAAAAAAATATAGTATTAGTGATATTGTGTCACAAGTCCTAGATTTTTCTTCTTCAAATAAGTCTAGGTTTTTTCAAAGGAGAGGAGATGACATATGTTAGAAGTTGAGAGGCTGTGCAAACATGTGGCCTCAATTTAAATGGTGAACAAATTGTAGAACAGGAGAGGGGAGAAATGAGGCTTGGAAAGAAGGAAAAAAGCTATTTACACAACCCTTGCAAAGGTAGTGGTACACACAAGATGGCCCAGAGTCACATGTCACTGTTTCAAATCAGCCCTATTTGCTAACATGGCACTGTGGTCCAAACGACAGAGCCTAGGGCTTGCCGATCAGAAGGTTGGCGGTTTGAATCCCCACAACGGGGTGAGCTCCCGTTGTTCAGTCCCAGCTCCTGCCAACCTAGCAGTTCGAAAGTACGCCAAAAGTGCAAGTAGATAAATAGGTACAGCTCCGGTGGGAAGGTAAACGGTGTTTCTGTGCGCTGCTCTGGTTCGCCAGAAGCGGCTTAGTCATGCTGGCCACATGACCTGGAAGCTGTCTGTGGACAAACGCCGGCTCCCTCAGCCAGTAAAGCGAGATGAGCGCTGCAACCCGAGTCATTCGCGACTAGACCTAATGGTCAGGGGTACCTTTACCTTTCCAAATGAACACTATCTGCATAGCTCATTTCCACCATGATGTTTGTGTAATATAAATGACAGGGGATAGTCTGAAAAATAACAAAGGTGCAAAATATTTGACACAGCACCAAATGAAGAACCTGTGCAACAAGGAGAAAGGCTGGGAAAAGAGTGATAAATGGAATGAGAAAAAGTGTTAAAAGTAGCGTGGCTAGACAAAGATGAAAACTACAGAAATCTGCCTCATACATATAGAAATTATCAATGACGGTATAAGGGTGTAACTCATGAGGAAACCAAGCTAGAGTCACAAGATTAAGACAATGAAACATATATCTGATGACAGAATGAACTTCTGTAAAAAAAAAAAAAAAACATTGGTTGCTCATAATAGATCAAATGGTTTTAAGATACCACTTGAAAGGAAACAAACAACATCTTAAACAATAACACACTGATTATGGCATCAGCTTTTGTGGACTGCAGTCCACTTAATCAGATGCACTGAGTGTAGTACAAGCATATATGCACACATGCATATGGATGGAAGTGGAGATACAGTCATACCTCTGGTTGCGAACGTGATCCGTGCGAGAGGCACGTTCGCAGCCTGAAGTGCCGCATCTGCGCATGTGTGTGACGCGATTCGGCAGTTCTGCGCATGACGTCATTTTGCGCTTCTGCACATGCATGAGTGCTGAAACCCGGAAGTAACCTGTTCCGGTACTTCCGGGTTCAGCACAGTCCGCAACCCGAAAACGCGCAACCCGCAGAGTTTGTAACCCGAGGTATGACTGTACAAGGGAACTGAAATGTAAAAGTACAGTGACCAAAATAGTAGTTTTGGAGATAGCAAAAACATTCTGGGCATTGGTAAATTAATCCTCATTTGGTGGACACAGATCTGTAATTTGAATTCAAGCCACAGGTTACAAAACTGAATTGCCTGACAAAATATGATTTCACGCTGGAGTTTCCCTATGAAGTTTCTTTGCTCTAATGATAGCCACCTTAAAGTCTGCTGCCTAATGTCCCATTAGTTTGAAATGTCTTCCTACTGGTTTCTTCATATTGCCATTTCTGATATCATGTTTGTCTGCTTATTCTTTAATACAGAGATTGATCAATTATAGGATGCAGGAGGGCATTGCTGGCAGATGATGGCATTTAATATCAAAAATTAAAATTTATAAAATCCTTTAAAAATTAAAAAAAAATAAGTGATGTACAAAACAATATAAAAAACAAGCAACGTTTCACATAGGGAGAGGAGCAGGTAAATGAAACCATGATAATGTGGCTGGCATTATTAGACTCTGTAACAGAGTTGCCTGGGTAGATAAGGGGACAAAGCAGGCATGTGGTTTTCTGCAGTATTTGGTTCTTGCATTTATGGCTTTTTTTACCTGGCCTCCTATTGCTGGTTTGTAATTATACTGGTCTATTACCCAAGGTCTGCAAGATAGGAGTGCCATAAGAACAAGCCATGGCAACATTTTCTGGGCCTCTACAAACGTAAACCAACCAATATATCTACATACCAAAAAAAGCATGCAGAGGAGTGTTTTAAAATGTGGTATGTGCAGAAATCAACAAGCATCCAAAATATTGTTCCCAAAGCATGATCCAATCACATTCCTCTTTCTCAATAGGGAATAACCTTCCTGAATATATTGTCATCATTAATGATGGAGACAATGGAAGATAAAATCTTTCCAGTTCTCAAATCAGGGATTTATCAAACTCTAGATATCCAGAGGAAATAGCAAAACAAATTATGGTATAAAGGCAGGATAGGTTAACAAAAAAAAAAAAACCACACCAAAAAACTAGGACTGAGTTTATACACAGCTGCTGATAAAAGGAGTAGTGAAAATAATCCAAAAGGTTTTCATTTTGCATTAAAAACGGTAAAATAAATGGTATGAGTTGGATGTGTCTGACCCTGAGCCTGACACATCAATGGACATTAAGTCCCTAAAACCAAATGGTGGTGTGCCTCTAGAATATTATATAGCAATAAAGTAAGCACAAATAATATCATTTAAGAGTGTTTTATACACAGGCAACCCCCCCCATTTGTGCATAAGCCCACCCCCCATTCCAGCCTCTTTGAGTTCAAAAAGGACTCATGTGTCAGCGATTGCACGTCAATCAAATGCACACAGAATGGTTGCTGCCAGTATATTGTGGGGTGGGGCAATGGAGGAGACAATGGAAAATAAACTATTTCCAGTTCTCAAATCAGGGATTTATCAAACTATATCAGGTCTGGTGTCCGCCTGTTGTACAAATGCTCCAGGGAAGATTTGGTGCTGCAGGGGAGGAAAGAGAGAAAATATATATATGCTTGCCATATTTGTCTTATACAGATTCCAGTAACTAGTTTTGTTCTTTGAGGTAGAATTGCCTCAACCCTGTTGGTATGTACCTGTTGCTACCTGGTTCCCTCACCTCCCTGCATCCCTGCTCCGAAGCTTAACTTCCTCTTGGTTGGGGGACGGGACTTCTCATTGGGTCCCAGTTCAAAATAGGGAAAAGGTCCATAATTTCTCAAAGAGGTGGCAGTGTACGGCAACCCCACCTGCAGGGGAAACAGCAGCCACCAGGACAAGAGCTGATGGTGCGGGTCAATGAGGAGTCTGGGTTCTAGCTGTGGCTGAAATAAAACACACTTCCTTTTTCAAAGTGGAGAGTAAGACAACTGGGGAGAAGTGGTGCCAGAAGGCAATGCCTTGGAGGGTGGTGGAGGTAGGAGTTCCCAGACAAGGAACAGCTTCAAGAGCGGCCTGGTTTTTGTCTCCAAGCCTAACATACCAGCTCGGTGCCCCCTCCACAGCAGTGGTATCCTTTTCTTTCCTAAGTGTGGCCACCCCTGGGACTCACTGCTAGAGCTGATCCCAGTAGTTGTACATGCTACTTCTCTGCCAAGGGCACTGCAAAAGTCAACCCCCCTCACCTCTGCATAGCTATTTGCTATGGAATTGCTCCGGGTTTCCCTTTCCTGAGCATAGTTTCACCTGTGATGCTGTCCTGAGACCCCCAGCAAAAACCCGATAATAATACCTTTAATTAAACATGCATCTCGTGCCTAAAACATTCTAATAAATGCATAACAACAGAGAAAGGATTAGAAACCCCCCCACATACAATAGAATTGTCATAATGTTTAAATGCATTAGTGTTTGATAAATTAACCAACAAATGAAATAAACAAACAGTTGCAACCTCATATGAATATTTTAGATTCCAGAAGAGATTACTGTATTTGCAGACTGATTCTCAATGTGTTCAACAGGAATTGCAGTTTACTCCAAGTATGAATAAGATTGCAATCCCAGTTGTGGTCTCCCTCAGCAATATTTCCTATTCACGTGCACTTTCCCAAAACTGTCTCCTTAAAATTGCTTGTTCCTGGAATACAGTACCATTGTATTCTGGAATGCAGTGCAACATACAGAGAAGGGCTACATACCAAGTGAGGCATGGCAAAACAACTAGATCTATATTCTGTACACATAACCATAAGAGAAACTGGCACATTAACAGCCCGCACTGTCAAATTTATTCACTGGAGAAAGACACTGAGACGCTGGAATCTGATTCAGCATTTTTCCAGATTCTTACACTTCTCCGCCCCTTCACTTACAAGGGTTTCTTCAGTAAGCGGAGGGCTATAATTTAACAGGCTACACAAGAGTGGCAAAACCCTTCAAATATGATATGTACCTGCATTTCTACACACATATTTGGTTTCAGGAAACTGAATCTTAGAAGGAGAAAGACATTCCCTCCAAAAAAGAGTAACCATAAAAATTAATTTGAATTAAACGAGAGAAAACTGTGATAAGCAAGCCTTTCAGATACAAAATGTATTTATCTTGGACTACTTTAGTGTTATCATTAGAACAGTAGCTTCCACCTCTTGTAAAAGGCGAGACCCTTGTAAAATATCTGCTTTTGGAGCACTTCAAAAGTCCAAAGACAACCTCTTCTTGTGTCATTGATACCTGCTATACATCCATTCTTTCTTTCACATCTCTGCAGCCTTATTTTTTTCTTCTTCTTGTTGTATATGTTCTCTTGGAACATACATATATTCCCCACTACTATTCTTCTGTCTCCCTTACACATTATCCCTTTCCAACTTTCAGTGCCACATTGTCCTTCTCAGAATTCACATGACTTCTGGGCTCTAGACTACATTTTTTATAAACCACCCAGAAGACTTTGGTTGACGGGAAATCTAGAAATCTATTGAGTGAACTTTCAGATACATCAGATGCATCACACCAAACTTGCCTTTGTTAACAACTGTGTGGGGTCTGGGGGTTTGTTTGTTTTTACAATCAAGCAGTATAGAATTTTTATGAAATAATGAAAATAAAAGATAGATTTCTTACAGCTGCTGGTATCATGCGGATCTGTAACAGTGCTAGTTCAAGCAGGCACTTTCATTACCATTTCTGCATTATCTTAAGTTTTGCTTCTTTTTGCACAAGAGGCCAGTATACATTATTGCAAAAACGGCAATTGCTGGGAACAAACATTATCAAACAGTTATCTACAACAAAAAGCATTTCTCCTACTTCATCCTTCCCATTTCACCAATAATCCTCACCATGCACTAGAAACCTCTCCTCATCCTAATGGTAGCCACCAGCTGTGCCGGCAGGACTGATTCTTCAACACCATGCCAACCCCACTATTCTCTGTACAGCTATGCGAACACATTCTGAAAGGAAACAGTTATTTCACGCCAATCCATGCTTGCAACCCCTTTGCCCTCAAGTTCTTCATTTGTGAGGCTTTCGGGCGAGAATTATTCCACACGGATTTGCATATCCTTGCAAGAGAGGAGCTATGTTGGTCTGCCAGCTCCACAGGGCGGAGTTCGCCCTCCCCCCTCCGCTGGCACTGCCTGAATGCCTCAGCCCTGAGCAAACCCTTCCTCTGACAGGCTCTAAGTCCGTTCTGAAAGCTCGGCTAAGTGCTATCTATTGCTTTCCTATTTTTACGTTCAAATCTCTGCCTATTTGACAGCAATCCTCGGGAATGCCACTGGGAGAGATTTCAGATTTTGGGGGGTGGGGAGGAGAGCGGGGAGCTAACCAGAGTACTAGACCAACCCCTCTCTCTGGAGCGCGCAGCGTGCGCTTAACAGATTCCAGAAGGAAGGAGGGGTGTAAAGGGTGGAGGCTGGATCCACAAGCAGTTGGGTATAGCAACAGACAGAGAAGGGGTGTAATGCTGTTTTCTGCTGCAAGCCCATCCCTCCCCTCTCGCATGCGGGCTGGAGGAAAAGGGGACTGGATCGCTGCGTTGCTTGCTCCGTGGAGACCTTTCCTGCATGCAGAAATGCGCTGTACATAAATACACCCAAGTCGTGCACCCCCACCCCCCAATAATTCAGAAAAGACCCTGCTGCACCCATTCTCCCAATGAACACACACACACACACACACACACACACACACACAGATATGGATATCGCTATGGATATAGATATAGATGCAGATATAGATAGATGTGGATATAGATATAGATTTGGATATAGATATATAAATGTGGATATATAGATGTGGCTATATATATGTAGATACAGTATATAGATGTGCATATAGATATATAGATGTGGATACAGATATAAGCTCATCCCGGGGGTTGGGTGGGGTGAGGCAGGGTGGGGTACGTTTCGAAACATGAATCCCTCTCCCAACACTTACTTAAGCTTTTTTGTGGGGGGGGGGGCGGCGGAGGAACACATCCATACCTATAACCGCCCCCTCCCCGCGCTGCGACCCACAAGCAGGGACAATAAAAAACGGGAGACCCTCCCCAGCGAGGGGCGGGAAGAGGGAAAGCGCCTGGCGAAACGGGGTTGGCGAGGGGGAAAGCGCCGGGCGGCAAGGCCGAGGTCCCTCGCCGGCCCCACCCCACCGCACCCCCCCTTACAACATCCCACCCCGGGGTAAGGTCGTGCGGCTCCTGTGGGAGGAAGGGGAGGCGGCGGAAGAGAAACGCCCCCCCCCAAACCAACCCACTTTCCCTCACACTCACAACGCCGAGTGGGGGGTGGGGGGTGGCGGAGGTGTGGCGGCGGCGCTCGGGGCTCCGGGGAGGGAAAGCAAGCGGGGCTCACCGTGGCGGCGGCGGCTGTTGCTCCTGCTGGACACCCGGCGGCTGCTGCTCCTCCTCCTTTTCCCTCAGCGCCCTCGCTCGGAGCGGCTGGGCTTGGCTGCCTCCTCCGCCCGCCCGCGGAAACCCCTCAAGCCAAGGCTGACGAGATTCCTTCCTTCCTCCCGACGCCTCGCAATCTCTCTCAGCCGCAGCAGCCACACCGCGCAGCCGGCCGGGCTCCCTCCTCCTCCTCCTCCGCTTCTCCTTCTCCTTCTCCTCCTCCTCCTCCTCCTCCTTCTCCCCTCAGTCAGCTCACTTCCGGCGCGCAGGCCTCGCCGCGCCTCCCCGCCTTTCTCCTCCTCCGGCGGCTGCGGGAGCGGCAAGGAGATGCCTCCCGCCCGGCTTCGCTCCCACTGGGCCTCCCGCGCGAGGAGGAGGAGGAGGAGGAACTGGCCACGCCCCTCCCGCCAATCCACGGGACAAGAGCTCCTCTGAGTATGCGAAGAGTTTTCCCCGCCCCTAGGAGCCGACTCCGGGGTCCCTCCGGCCACGCCTCCAATCAAATATCCCCCCCCCAAATAACAACAGTTAATGGGCCTTGCCGTTCAAATGGTATCATGCGATGGGTTACGTGGGAAGGGGCTTACCTACTGCCCTCCCCTCCATAAAATAAAAATAATTTTTTAATTATTATTTATACCCCGGTTTCTGGAATATGTGCAGAGGAGGGCGGCCTAAAGCAGTGTTTTTCAACCTCCTCGGGGCAACGGCACACCTGCCCCACGAAAAAAATCTCGCGGCACACCACCACCACATGCACCCCGCCCCCCCCCGCCCCGGGGGGCGGGGTGTCCGCGCGCCCTGGCGGGAGGGAGGGGAAGGACCCAGGCGGGCGAAAACGGAGCGGGAGATCGGCGGGCCAGGCGCCCGCCCCCCTCCCGCGCCCAGCCCCCCGGCAGCACCTCCACCCGGCCCCGAGCGAGCCCGGTGGCACCGGCACCTCCCGCCCGTCCCCGACCGCGACGGCAGAGGCAGCGGGCGAAGCGCCCGGCAGCCCCGGCGAAGGCGGTGGTCGGCGAGCGGGAAGCGGAGCCGAGGCGACGCCAGCCCGGACCGACCCGGAAGCGGAAGCGGCCCAGGGCGGCACAGCAGCCGGTGTCTTCCCGCGGCACAGGAGCCGGTGTCTTGCGGCACACTCCTGTGCCGCGGCACACCGGTTGGGAAACGCTGGCCTAAAGGATGAAAGGACATTTAGAAAATACCTCAAGGCAGCCCTGTTTAGGGAAGTTTTTAATCTGTGATGTGTTAATGTATTTTAATGTTTGCTGGAAGCCGCCCAGAGTGGCTGGGGAGACCCAGCCAGATGGGCGGGGTACAAATAATAAATTATTATTATTATTATTATTATTATTATTAGGTCTGGAAACCAAACTTTATGAGGAACAAAAAATTTAAAAATTGTCCAGTAGCACCTTAGAGACCCAACTAAGTTTGTTTGGGTATAAGCTTTCGTGTGCATGCACACTTCTTCAGATATCCAATTATGAGGAACAGTTGAGGAAGTTTGGTATCTTTAGCTTGGATAATAATAATAATAATAATAATAATTATTATTATTATTATTATTATACCTCACCCATCTGGCTGGGTTTCCCCAGTCACTCTGGGCGGTTTACAGCACATAAAAAATGGCAAAACATTAGACGTTAAAAATTTCTCCCGCAACACCCTAAATATGTCTCTGCAGTCCTTTTTAGCATATGTGGTGGTCTTGTAGTAAGGTTAAAGCTTACTGGGAAATGATATACAGTAATACCTCCGTGAAAGTCCGCCTCGTCTAGCGTCCGCTTCAGCGAATGTCCGCGGCAAACCTGGAAGTTCCAGAACGGCTTACTTCCGGTTTTGCAGCTCACGCATGCGCAGAAGCGTAAACCGCTCCGCAAAACAAGGTACAACTGTACTGTATAATGAATTGAAAAAGATGATTAAAATAATGTTTGTAAAAACAACAACAACCCAGAACCCTTCCTTTTGGCAATTATAGGGACAGAACTACCCAAACTGATTTGTTCATCTACTTTAAATATATACACTTATAAAACTGCAGGTTATTACAATAATCCTGCCCATGTTCTTATCTGTTTACAATCTGTTTGTAAATATTCCATAAACCATTTCCATTCTTTTATAAAAAGTTTGCTATCTTGATTTCTTATTTTTCCAGTAAGTTTCGCCATTTCTGCATATTCTGTAAGTTTTTGTATCCATTCTTCCTTTGCTGGGACTTCTTCTTTCCATTTTTGGGCAAGTAACATTCTTGCCGCTGTAGTCGCATACATGAATAAAGTTCTACACAGTTTGGATAGTTCTGTCCCTATAATTCCCAAAAATCTCTGTTTTGCTAATACAGAGTTAACTCCAGCTTGCTCAGTGTGATTTACTGCTGGCTTGCTCCTTTCAGAAGTAGGGCTGATGACTTTAGTCTCTTGGACCTGCTACTGTTCTTGGGAGAGCGGTGTTTTTAGATGGTACTTAAAAATGTGAATGTCTAGCATTGCTGTTTTAGCAGGTCCCCTGTGGCCCTGTACTTCTGTCTGAAAATCCTAACCTGATGCGGCACCTCTGATTAAGCTGGTAGCATGAATATTGTTTAATTTTTATGTCAACCCGGTGTGTGGCAGCTGTGTGTGGGTTTGGGGGGGGGGAGGGAGGAGTGATTTACAAATTAGGATCATTAGGAATTGAATTAAAATTGCCAATATCACAATGTCATTACATAAACCCATGGAATGCTGTGTACAGTTCTGGCTGCCACATCTTTTTTTTTTTAAGCATATTTTTACCGTAATAGCTGGAAGAGGTTCAGAAAATGGCAACCAAAATGATCAAGGGGTTGGAGCAGCTCCCCCATGAGGAAAGATTAGAACATTTAAAAATGCTGAGAATGCGAGGAAGCTGGGACCGGATGACAGAGGGGTTATAAGATTATACACGATACGAAGAAAGTGGGATATAGACAAAGAAAGAAGCTTTTCTGCTCCTTCATAACACGAGAACCTGGGACCATCCAATGAAACTGGAAGTTGGAAGGTTCAGGAGAGACACAAGGGGGTGCTTTGTTGCCACATGCACAATTAAGCAATTAATGTTTGATGTTTTGTTATGTTTTTATATGTTCTGGAAGCCACCCAGAGTGGCTGGGGAAACCCAGCCAGATGGGCGGGTATAAATAAAATTATTATTATTATTATTATTATTATTATTATTATTATTATTAAACCGTGGCCTTGGCTCCCAATTGATTTAAGTGACAGCCATCATTGCTGGGAATCACAAGTGTTCTGCTTGTGGAGGCATCTGGTTAGCCACTGTGAGAACAGGATTCTGGACTAGATAAGCCTTTCTTCATTCTGATCCAGTAGGCTATAGAGCAGCTATAGTAGGATCTGGGAGTAAACAAGAAGCCAGGGTAAGGATTTTAAGGAGGGGCACCGTGGTCGGAGCGATGAGGAGAGATGTGAATAATTTTAGCGGCAGAGTGTTGGATGGACTTAAGTGGATAACAGTGAGATAACAGAAGACCAGAGGAAAGGAGATTGCAACAGTCAAAGCGAGAGATTAAAATTCTGCCCATTCCTGTGCTCATGCAGGAATATGAAGTACTACACTTCATTCTGAATTCACTAACCTAGATACTAACTACCTCCCAGTTCTTTTTCTTTTTGGTGTGTGATTTGAATCAATAAATAGCATTAGAAGACACGAGGCATAAATTTGCATCTTTACCTGCCTTGGCCATAATAAGAAAACGACATTGGCATCGTTCTTTCAGGCGTTGAAAGAACTTCAGGTGCATTAAATGTGTCTAGACTTGTGGTCTTAGTGAGTTCAGGCAGTGGCAACATTCAAACCAGGGACTTCCTGATCCTTAGCGCAGTGTCTAAGCACTAAACCACACTATGGGCATTTATCACCTGTTAATAGGCAATGCATTCGTTTTAAATTAACTTTGGGCATGCAGCGTCACCGGCCAGCTCGGGCTCAGTCATAAATGAAAAGGAAATGGAGACACTTCCTGAAGCAGGAGGGGAGAAGGGGCAAGGAGAGTCCTCTAGCAGCTGCGACCCACTTGCTAGAGCGGCATGAAACAGCCCTGCCTCCCGTTCCAGCCTGCTCAATGGGCAGTGCCAAATCAGGGGACACACCCATGGACAACTGCGGGCAGGCTGGCCAAGTGAGACATGAGAGGGCAACACCCAGGGAGCACTGCCCAGGCGAGAATAAACACCCTCCAGGCAAGAAGTGAAAACGTAGACCAAGACACACCTAACAGCAGCTGGTGTCATGACCGACTCAGTGTACAGCTGGCTAGATAATGAAAACAAACAATGCCGTTAGTGATTGTAAAAAAAAAAAACCACACAAAAAACCCAACCATTTATAAAGCACTTTTTAATATGTGCAAGTTGCTTCATGTACCATCTCAGCATTCTTAATAACAGCTCTGTGGGGCATGTTCAGGTTCATTGCTATGTTATTGATGGGGCATCGGCCATAGCTAATGATCAATAAATGGTATCACCATGGTGGCGTCTGGAAGGTAGGCCATGCTCACTCTGAAGCATGCTGCAGCTGCTATCGCTGGCTCCCAGCAAGCCATGTTCAAGCATTGACTAAACATGTCTCTGGGGGCGGGGGGCATTGCAGAGTACAAAGACTTACCTGATTTATGATAAAAATCACATCGATAGGCTCTGGCCTCCTTTCCTAGCAACGGAATGATTATGGTTGGTAAAGGATGTGATGAGGGAGGTGGAGCTTTGGGCTATGAGATGGAGACACTGAGAATCAGGATGTCATTCCTATAGAATAGGGTGGTGCATTTGTCCCCCTGTCCGCCTGATTTGCCAGATTTGAAAACTGCTGCTCATGCTGTATATTATAGACATGAGAAGGCATCCATATTTAGTGGCGTTCCCTCTTGGTTGGAACATTGGGTGCGTGCCATAGCTGTCAACTTTCGGATTTGCAAATAAGGGATCAGCAGCCTCACCTGTCCTGGGGACAGTCCAGGCCGCGGTAATCCCCCCAGGCTACAAAGTAATTTACACCAGGCTACACACCATCATCTTTCCCCACCTCAGGGTCTCTTTTCCAGGGAGTCTTCTCTTCTCATACAATGCTTCAGGATCTGTCCTTCCGGTGAGCAGCCAGGGCCGATGTCCTTTAGAATGGATTGATTTGATCTTCTTGCAGTCCATGGGACTCCAGCACCACAATTCAAAAGCGTCAATTCTTCAGGGGGGGGGGGGAATGATCAGGTTGACTCTTTTGGCTCTCTGGCATCCATTAATGACTTATTATACAAACGTGTTGCAGACTTTGCATCTTTTAACACTCTTTTGGAAGGAGTGTATTTGTGGGCTGGGCCAGAGTGGTTGATTTTACATGCAAGCAAAGCACAAACAGTGCTGTTGTCTAATGATATCCTATTCTCTGTAACTATTGGTGAGCAACGCAGCTGAGGAGCCTCCCTGGCCGGCAGGGAGGGAGAGGAGCTGCTTCCTTTGAAATCCGGGAAATTTATGGGATATCTAACAATCTGGGATAGCAGCGGGAAATGGCGCTGGAATAAGGGAATTCCCCGCCCAAAAAATGGGAAACAGTGCGAAACGGTGCTGGAATAAGGGAATTTCCCACAAAAAAAGGGAAGGTTGACAGCTATGGTGTGTGCATGAGTGAACATTTGTTCATTCTCTCTCTCCCTCTCTCCATTTATTCACATTGTGGCAGATCTTCTTGATAAAACAACCAAGATATTGACCAGTAAGGTCAATGGTTGAGGGCGATGGGCGCTTATAGGACTGGGCTGCTTCACATTTGTTTTAAACATCCTCAAGAATCCTTGCTTTCCTGGTCATATAGAGGGATGTGTTGTTATTTATTTTAAAATCCGAATAAAAACACTGTCAGGGCTATAATGATTTCGGATCACTGGGACAAGCTTCCAGGGGGTGGGTGGGGCTCAGTCACAGACTCTTCTAGAATACATATTGCAATATGTCCTTTGATATAATTAATAGGCCCTCCCAAGATGACTGCGATAACTCTGCGGCAGAACTAGGCTTAGGGGAAAGCAAAGTGTGTTTATCAGGACCTGCAGATTGTTCAGCCTAAATCAGTCTGGCACAACTTCCAAGCCAAACACAGCCTGTCCTTAATGTATTGTGTCATGTCCTAGTCAGTGCTTACCAACCGCTGTTGTTATATTCCCCAGCAGGCAGGGTTTTTTTCCCTTCCATTTTTATTGTGCCTCTGGTGGACTACTGTACATAATTGTTTGGATTAGAAGGTCACAAGCTGCTGTGCAGTCTTGGGCAAAGTGAAAGACGGAAGATTCACAACTAGGTGTGTCTGCAAATATTTCACCAGTTCAGTATCTTCCTCCGTACTTTCTCTTTTAGGCGTGCTGCTAGAGTTAACTGTCCAGGTGGAAAAATCTCTATTCCATGCCAATTTTCAACATAACAGCTAGCGCAGTGGAAATGGTGGACTGTTATGCTTTTGTTACAGTTTATTTCTATGACGCCTCTCAGCCAAAAAGGCTCTCAGCGCACGTGCAAAATTCAAACACTACCAAAACAAAAATTGGCAAATTGGGGCAGGGGAGAACTGGGTTAAAAAAAAATCTCCACTGAGCCACTGTCAAATCTGGGGCCGCCATTTATTGCCGCCACTTATCCCACAGGTTTGTTGCGTGGATAAAACTGAGGATAAAATATGGCAGGGTGTATATACCTCACCACCTCCAAAGTAGGCACAGGTCCGTCAGCGGGCAAGGTCATGCTCACAGTCTTTTGGGACCAACGTGGAGTAGTGATGATGGATTTCCCAGTACCACAATTACTGGGACATACTGCACTATACTGCTGCTGAAATTGCGGAAGGCCATCAAAACAGAGAGGCGTGGTATGCTGACCAAAGGTGTCCACCTCCTGCAGGATAACGCCCCGGTTCACAACTCGCATGTTGCTCAGACGGAGGCACGGTCCTGTGGCTATGAAATCCTTCCTCACCCACCTTATTCTCCTGACCTCGCACCATCGGACTTCCACCTCTTTTCAACCATGAAGAAGAAGAAGAGTTTGGATTTGATCTCCCGCTTTATCACTACCCTAAGGAGTCTCAAAGCGGCTAACAATCTCCTTTCCCTTCCTCCCCCACAACAAACACTGTGAGGTGACTGAGGCTGAGAGACTTCAGAGAAGTGTAACTAGCCCAAGTTTACCCAGCAGCTGCATGTGGAGGAGCGGGAAAGCGAACCCGGTTCCCCAGATTACGAGTCCACCGCTCTTAACAACTACACCACATTGGCTCTTGAAGGGCAAGCTTTTTCCAAACGATGAAATGCTGATTTCTGAGGTCAAGCCACGGCTTCTGACGCAACCTGCCGACTTCTACAGACCAGTGGCGGAGCTTCATGCTCTGGCACCGGGGGTGGAGAGCAGGTGGGGGCGTGGCTGGCACACGTCCCAGGGGCGTGGCGCACGTCCTGGGGGTGTGACATGCCGCCTGTGAGGGCGTGGTGGCCAGCGTGCGGGGGGGGGCACCCACGATGGCACCCCACCGGAATCGTGGTGCTGGGGGCAGTACGCCAGTGTGGTGTAGTGGTTAAGAGCGGTAGACTCGTAATCTGGTGAACCGGGTTCGCATCTCCGCTCCTCCACATGCAGCTGCTGGGTGACCTTGGGCTAGTTACACTTCTTTGAAGTCTCTCAGCCCCACTCACCTCACTGAGTGTTTGTTGTGGGGGAGGAAGGGAAAGGAGAATGTTAGCCGCTTTGAGACTCCTTCGGGTAGTGATAAAGCGGGATATCAAATCCAAACTCTTCTTCTTTTACGCTCCCCCCGCCCCCTCTTCCTCCGCCAATGCTACAGACAAGGTTTCCACAGCTGCATGATGCGATAGGAGAAGTGTTTGACTCTTGCTGGTAGCTATGTAAAGAAGGACTGTGCCCAGTTTCGTTTGTCTCAATCCACTGGAAGTACATCAGGGGAAATCTTCAATGAACATCCCTCGTATCTGTTGTAAGAATACCAAGGTCATATATATATATATATAAATATAATTGTTCATAAGTGTGCCAAGCCAAACAAGGCCACCTGTCTGAGGCAGCACAGGAAGACAGGCCTGTCTCCATTTTGACTCCCAAGCTGACAAACTGTTTCTCTGCAAGGAAGGAGGGGGTGATTGTCTCAGGAAAATAAAGTGATAATTTCTGGCATCCTGATGCCTGAGTGCCAGACATGGGCCATTTCCCTCACAAAGAACCCACCACCTAAAATGGATTTGGATCATTAGCCCTACATTAGCTCTGCCAGGCCAGGGCAGGAAACAAGAAACCTTTTGTTTTGCTGAAATGTGTGTCTGGGAGGGGTCAGGGAGAGATGGCACAGGTGTGAGAATTCTCAGGTTACCTCCTCTGACCCTCCCAATCTGTGATGCAGTTGTGATGTATCTGGGGAGTGGTCTGGGGTTACACCCCTTCTGTGATATATGTGGGATGTATCTGGGGGTGGGGCTGGACTCTGAGGAGGAATTTTTGAAATGTCTTTATAAGAGCATGTGCTCCTATTTTGGGGGGTCCTTTCCCCCCTACTCTCTGGTGTGTGGGGCAAAAGCGCCATGTTGCAACAGAAATAAATTCTTTGCTTCTCAATTTTTCTCTGGTTGGCCTCTGTAATTTACTCCTACCGATGGAGAACCTCAAAAGGCTCTTGTGTACCCCATAAGGGAATAAGAGCAGATTTCTGTTTATTTCATATCTGATGTGAATAGATCAGAATAGAGATCAGGAAGCGGCAACCCCTGGGTCAAATGCAGGCCCCTAAGTGGTGTCTTCTGCCCTCACTGACTGCCAACCCCACAGCAAAACAGAGACTTGGTAACAGGGCATTGCCCTGTGCCCCCTCCCCGGACATCAAAGTGGCTTTTCGGGAAAGTAATTGCTGACCAAGATGACAGAGCATCGTGTTAAACATACATGCAAGCCCCACAATGTAATAGCAATGTTTGGCTCCCCAAAGCATTCTGGAAGCTTTATCAAACATTTCATAGAATCATAGAATCATAGAGTTGGAAGAGACCACAAGGGCCATCCAGTCCAACCCCCTGCCAAGCAGGAAACACCATCAAAGCATTCCTGACAGGTGGCTGTCAAGCCTCTGCTTAAAGGCCTCCAAAGAAGGAGACTCCACCACCCTCCTTGGCAGCAAATTCCACTGTCGAACAGCTCTTACTGTCAGGAAGTTCTTCCTAATGTTTAGGTGGAATCTTCTTTCTTGTAGTTTGAATCCATTGCTCCGTGTCCTCTTCTCAGGAGCAGCAGAAAACAACTTTTCTCCCTCCTCTATATGACATCCTTTTATATATTTGAACATGGCTATCATATCACCCCTTAACCTTCTCTTCTCCAGGCTAAACATACCCAGCTCCCTAAGCCGTTCCTCATAAGGCATCGTTTCGAGGCCTTTGACCATTTTGGTTGCTCTCCTCTGGACACGTTCCAGCTTGTCAGTATCCTTCTTGAACTGTGGTGCCCAGAATTGGACACAGTATTCCAGGTGGGGTCTGACCAGAGCGGAATACAATGGTACTATTACTTCCCTTGATCTAAATGCTATACTCCTATTGATGCAGCCCAGAATTGCATTGGCTTTTTTAGCTGCTTTTTTAGCTGCTGCATCACACTGTTGACTCATGTCAAGTTTGTGGTCTACCAAGACTCCTAGATCCTTTTCACATGTTTGATAAGGCTGGTTTGGAAATTATCTAACTAGGTTTGTGTCCTCTCTCTGGTGTTCCCCACCACCACATAGAGAGGCCACACTTTTTTACATTGCAATCCTATGCACGCTGTTCAAGTTAAGCCCCCTTGAACTCAGCAGGACTTCTTCCCAGGCAAGTAAGTACAACATTTCAGTCTCATTTACCCTGCCAAAAGAAAAAAGTGTGTGCATCTGTCTAGCAATGCACATCCGATGCATGGTTTTTTAAAAAAGCAGAGCATCCCATATTGCACAAGAAACATCTGCAGCTGCCCTAGGATGCAGCATGCAGTGTATAAAAACTGCAGAAACAAGTGTGGGGATTTTCAAACAGCTTAAGGCTGTTGATATTAAAGTTTCTAAGCTGAATTAGGTTGCTTTGACCCAAAGGCAGCTATGCAATTAGCTCCTTTTAAAGCAGATTTAAATCTCCCCTTCTCTCCCAGAGGGGCCTTTTTCAGCCTACCCTTTTTATTTGTTTCTTTTTTATTTGCTTCTTTTACAAATCTCAACATTTGAGTTTGATAAAGGCAGCTTGTCTTCAACCGCTGGTTTGCATTTGGCCAGAGTCACCACCACTCGCTCCTGTGGCCGCTTCCATCGTGGGCTACCTTTGCCAAAACTGAAATATTACGTCTATTATTTCTTGTTGAGAGCACCTGACATAAATCAGGCAAATGCTTGGCTCTGAAAACAATGACCTCACTTTGCAAAGCTTTTGTTGTTTATCCTTTATTTATTTACTTAAACGCACTGGGCTAGGAAACAGAATTACAGAAACTGCTCTTTAGCGCTCAAATGGAGCAAATGGCAATTGGGTCCCCCCCCCCCCAGATTGATGCTTGCTCCAATTTAGCACCAAAGAGCGAGTTTTCCCTGCCTAGAAAGCACAGAGTCAAGCGGGAAACTGCATGGATTTGTGCTTTCTAGGCGCAGAATAAGCAGAAAGGTGGACGAGCCCTTCCCTTTTGCTGTTTGCTTATTAAAATACGTTTTCATTTCTGGAACATTTGCATTTGAACAGTTTGCGATATTTGAAAACTTTAAAACGATTTGCGTCCTCCCTCCACCCCACCCTGAAATTAAAAAATGTGACCCAGTGCTACGAACTATTGTGCCAACAAATAATAATGTAGAATTGGGCACAAAGACTCTGTGCTGTCACACAAGCTCTGGTAATGGGCAATGCAAGCTCTCCCACAAAGTTGCTCTGGGCTGCATTGGCCCAGTTGAATGCACTGAGATAGTTGTGCCAGTTCTCCGCAAGTGCTGGCACACGTATCTGTTATGTGAAGCACAGAGATGAGCAGAGAAAGGCGAAAGCAGAGGGCAATGCAGAGGTGGCCTGTACGTTACCCCCAAGCCCTTTAGAATCGAGCACTCCTATTTGCCAGCAGCCTTGAATGGCGACAAAGTTGTACGGAAAGCCCACAGGCAAACTGGGCAAACAGCTGTAGGGCTAATTGTGTCTGTAAGATGGCAACACAAAACTGAGGAATTGTGTATTTGTACAGTGGTACCTTGGTTCTCAAACACCTTTGTACTCAAACGCCTTGGTTCCCAAACCTGAGGGGCTCATCTTCCAGCGTCATAACTTTTATATGCCTGTTGTCTTTGTCCATGGAGTTTTCTTGGCAGGGATACTGGAGTGGCTTGCCAGTTCCTCCTCCAGGTGGATCACGTTTGGTCCAAACTCTCCACTATGACCTGTCCATCGCTTCCCTGAGTTATTCAAGCCCCTTCACCACGACAAGGCAGTGATCCATACCCCAGTCTTATCTACATAAACTTTTCTCCATAAGTGGTGGCTGAGGAGTATTTCATACACCGTATATGCATGAGTTTATTCTAGAGGTTCATAGCCTGGGTCATACAGATTGTGCTGGTCCCGTGGGGTATCCGAAAGGCGAGGTCCAAGTCCGGTCCATGGTCAGAGGGGTAACGTAAAGGCAGTCCGTAATAACGGAAGCTGGGTGCAGGGCAGGGAGTCAGGCGAAGTCAGGAACAGGTAGGCAAGCAGGGAACCAGGGCGGGTCAGGAGCTCAGGCAGGAAAGCAGGACAGGTTTCAAGCAGGAACTGGTATCCAACAATGTTGCTCCTGCAACTTGGGGCTGGGGCTGGCTGGCTTTTATCTGCCCCGAGGCATAGGGCGCCCCGGATCCTCTGGTGACTCACCTCTACTGGCCTGGAGGCGAGCACTCCTCCTGCGGGAACTCAGTTCCCTTCACCTCTCTGCCCTGAGCCTCTGCAGCTCAGGAGAGGCTGGAGGGTTACCGGACCCAGAGGCAACCTCAGCTTCCCCTGACGGGGCTGGGAGTGGAGCACCTGCAGGCAATGGGTCCTCCATCCCATCAGGAGCCAGAGCAGACTCAGCAGATGCCTGCACCTGAGGATCTAGCACAGGTGAGGACCCTTCAGACTCAAGCCCTAGCCCTGGCTCTGCTGGTTTTGGAGGCGGGGAATCCTGTGCAGGCTGGGATCCCTCAAGTTCAGCATCTGAGTCTGAATCCCAGGCCATCACACAGATCGTACATAGGGGCATGACAGTAAACATCCATTTGCCAGCCCTTTGTGTTCAAAAGAGGTGGGCCTCCTCTTTCATCGCACAGAAGTCCGTCCTCCTCGTGAGCCAGTTGTCTCTGGCCATGCAAATTTATCTTGCAGGCCTTCACAGGCAATCAGCTTACGCTGTCCTGATTGTCCCCTGTATTGTTTTAATCTAAATCACACAGCTGCAAATGTTATCTTTGGCCTCATAGCTATCTAATCCCGATTTAGCTGTACTGAACTGTTTGCTCGATGACTTTCTAGGGCGGTGGGATTCTGCAAATGGAAAAATGTACCTTTTCCAAGCAGGTATTTCTGTTCTCTGCTTGAGAAATAACTTTTATTTGTGAGATAAAAGACGACAGATAACTGGCGTCCGCTGTCACTGCGGCATTTATTTGAGGGCCGTTCCTCTTCCAGGAAGTCTCCACGGTGAATCTGTCATATCTTCCTAGGTCCTTGTCACTTCAAAGCAGAAGCTCTTAATCTCATCGGCTGAATCATGTTCTACTTAATCTCTTTGCCCATGCAGTTATTCATCGCTACCATTCTGTTGCATCCTACTTTCCAACCTCTCTATTTCTGAAGAGTTAAATGCTTTCCTGCTAATCTTGTTTAACAATTCGCATCCTGGTCATGATGATGCCATCAATATGCACGATGTATTAACATAACATAAAAAGTAAGTTCACCCAAAAGAGAAAATGAGGTCTCTGCCTCAACTTTTAGAAGGCATCTGAAGGCAGCCCTGTATAGCGAAGTTGTTTAATGTTTTATTGTGTTTTTATATATATGTTGGAGGCCGCCCAGAGTGGCTGGGGCAACCCAGTCAAATGCGTGGGATATAAATAGTAAAATTACTATCATTATTATCATTACTATTGAATAGGATGTCCCTATCAGAGATTCCCTATTCTCCATTCTGAAAGAAATCAGCCCTGAGTGCTCACTGGAAGGACAGATCCTGAAGCTGAGGCTCCAATACTCTGGCCACCTCATGAGAACAGAAGACTCCTTGGAAAAGACCCTGATGTTGGGAAAGATTGAGGGCACAAGGAGAAGGGGACGACAGAGGACGAGATGGTTGGACAGTGTTCTCAAAGCCACCAACATGAGTCTGACTAAACTGCGGGAGGCAGTGGAAGACAGGAGTGCCTGGCATGCTCTGGTCCATGGGGGTCACGAAGAGTCGGACACGACTAAACAACAACAACAACAATCAGAGAAATGTTGGAGTGTATGAAAAAGGGATTCACTTTTGAAAGCAAGCAAAGTTGATTCTTTCCAAGGACTCTGGGATGATGAAGTTCCAGATGTCCTGCAAAGCCTCAAAAATACCCGGTTTCGTATCCTTTCGAAATCAGTTTTATTTACTGAAAGTGTTTGAAAACAGGAAATGTTTTCTGTGGCTGGCATTAATCATTCCTACCACATAGACTCTGGCTAATTAGAGAGGGGAAAATGTTATCATACAGCTTCCAAGATGCAGTAGGCAACATTGGGAATCTTCTGTGCCTTTTCTCTCCCCGTCTGATGAGGCCCAAGTCCAACTGTTGTGCAACAGGCAACAGCTTATTGTGCAACTATATGAAAATAGAACAGAAAACACAAGGGAAAGGGACCCAATTCAATCATAATAATAGTGCTCCTACTCCTACTAAGGAATTTCGGCTGAGGGTCAAACTACTTGTTAGTTTAAAAGAGTTTTTAATTTGTTTAAACACACTTAGACTGCATACATTTGATTCCTTTTTTTTAAAAGCAGTTCTAGGAACCCCCAGAGCTAGACCAAGACATTTTGGCACCAGAGATGAACCACGAAATGGTGTCCCCCTCCCCATCAGGGAATAAGGGATGGGTAAGCTATGGTTTTCCCAGTAGTGATGTATGGAAGTGAGAGCTGGACCATAAAAGGCTGATTGCCGAAGAATTGATGCTTTTGAATTATGGTGCTGGATGAGACTCTTGAGAGACCCATGGACTGCAAGAAGATCAAACCTATCCAGCCCTGAGTGCTCACTGGAAGGACAGGTCTTGAAGCTGAGGCTCCAATACTTTGGCCACCTCATGAGAAGAGAAGACTCCCTGGAAAAGACTCTGATGTTGGGAAAGATGGAGGGCACAAGGAGAAGGGGATGACAGAGGACGAGATGGTTGGACAGTGTTCTGGAAGCTACCAACATGAGTCTGACCAAACTGCGGGAGGCAGTGGAAGATAGGAGTGCCTGGCGTGCAACATGAATCTGACCATACTGCGGGAGGCAGTGGAAGATAGGAGTGCCTGGCGTACAACATCAATTTTTATTGGAGAAATGTTGAAGGATATGGAATAATAATTTTGCCCTCTCTCTTCCTAAAAGCCTGAAGATGGGAAAGCGCTGATACATTTTGAGAACACGAAATGAGTCGGACACGACTAAACGACAAAATGACAGCAACAAAGATTTACATCAAGAAGAACAAGCGAATGAAGATCTACATCTGGGTCTGCTGCCCCGTGGATCTTGCCACATGAGGTGGTTGCCTCACCTTGCCTCATGGGTGGGCCGGCCTTGGGATCCCCCGATCTGGACTGGAACCACGGAGCAGAGGGCAGAGGCGGTTGTGTTTACATTTTGATGTTTGCAGTACTGGGCTCCTTTGGGAGGAAGGGTGGAATTAATTTCTTTAAAAACCCTTCATCTGTGCCTTCGTCCCTCCCGCAGAAGTGGCTGTTTCCCTTGGGAGTATTTTGCAGTGGGAAACTAGGTGGGGAAAGGGGCTAAGCCCCCCTGCCCCCCGTCCGCACAACGGCACAGTCCCAAGCGGGGTGGGGCACAAAGCTGCATTTATTGAGATGTGGCTTGTTCGAAGCACAGAAGAAGAGGAGGAGGAGGAGGAGGAGGAGGAGGAGGAGGAGGAGGAGGAGTTTGGATTTGATATCCCGCTTTATCAGTACCCTAAGGAGTCTCAAAGCGGCTAGCATTCTCCTTTCCCTTCCTCCAGAGGCTGCCTACCTCTGGCCTAGGGCTTGCCGATCAGAAGATCGGCGGTTCGAATCCCCGCGACAGGGTGAGCTCCCGTTGCTCGGTCCCTGCTCCTGCCAACCTAGCAGTTCGAAAGCACGTCAAAGTGCAAGTAGATAAATAGGTACCGCTCCGGCAGGAAAGTAAACGGGATTTCCGTACGCTGCTCTGGTTCGCCAGAAGCGGCTTTGTCATGCTGGCCACATGACCCGGAAGCTGCACGCCGACTCCCTCGGCCAATAAAGCGAGATGAGCACCACAACCCCAGAGTCGGTCACGACTGGAGCTAATGGTCAGGGGTCCCTTTACCTTTAGGGGGATGGTGTATCAGGCTTCATTGATGCTAGAAGGAAATGTGTGTACCAAGTTGTTGGGTTCTTGCACTCTTAATTTAAGAAAACACTGAAATCAGCTTACTAACACAGAATACACACCAGCAGAGAAATTTAATGGGTGTTTCTGGGTGTGTGTTTGGTGGCATTGAGGCAGCGATTCTGGGGGTAAGAATAGAACGACTCTATTTTCACCTGCGACTTGTTGGAAGAAATGAATTTTGCAGATGCTCTGGGCTCCACAGAGCTGGTCGCCCAAATATTCCACTTATACAGCTGGTGGGTTTTTTTTTTTTGTGGTTCTGATGAGCCCAGGGACAGAAGTGGAACCGCCTTGGATTCGCTGAGCATGCTGAAAATTTGCAATACTAAAATGATACTCGGTTGTGCTTCCCTACCCACAAGCACCCTGTGGTCTCAAGCCTGCCAAAGCCTGAGTCACCCCTGCTGAGCCACCATAAGCATGCCAGGAATCGTAGGGAGGGTGAAAGCTCAAGATTCAAAACATCACATGTGAACGAGATCATGCCTAGTGGTTTGCAAGCGACGCAAGGTATTAACTAACAGAAGTGTAATAGCTCTAGTATGCGGAAAAGAATTGTCAAGTTCTGAAAAAGGGCATTGGAAGTCATGTGTCATGGAACTGGTGGGACGCAGAGGAATGGTGGGAGGAATCAGCTGGGGAGTCACCAAGGGAAGAAGATTCAGAGCCTGGGGAGTGGTGGTGGGAAAACGATGAGTGGTCAGAGGGAGAAGACTGGGAAGAGGAGGCATTGGAAGTTGAAGAAGTTACAGGGCTTAGTGAGCTGGGAGAATCTGTGGCAGAAAGAAGTTCAGAATCATCAATAGGAGTATAGCATCTAGATCAAGGGAAGTAATAGTACCACTGTATTCCGCTCTGGTCAGACCTCACCTGGAATACTGTGTCCAGTTCTGGGCACCACAGTTCAAGAAGGATACTGACAATCTGGAACGTGTCCAGAGGAGGGCAACCAAAATGGCCAAAGGCCTGGAAACGATGCCTTATGAGGAACGGCTTAGGGAGCTGGGTATGTTTAGCCTGGAGAAGAGAAGGTTAAGGGGTGATATGATAGCCATGTTCAAATATATAAAAGGATGTCATATAGAGGAGGGAGAAAAGTTGTTTTCTGCTGCTCCTGAGAAGAGGACACGGAGCAATGGATTCAAACTACAAGAAAGAAGATTCCACCTAAACATTAGGAAGAACTTCCTGACAGTAAGAGCTGTTTGACAGTGGAATTTGCTGCCAAGGAGTGTGGTGGGGTCTCCTTCTTTGGAGGTCTTTAAGCAGAGGCTTGACAGCCACCTGTCAGGAATGCTTTGATGGTGTTTCCTGCTTGGCAGGGGGTTGGACTGGATGGCCCTTGTGGTCTCTTCCAACTCTATGATTCTATGAAACTAGAGAGGCTATAAGTGTAGTCAAAACCATTAATGGATGTGACCTAATAATAAGCATGACATACTTTACAGAATGTTTCCAGATAGGGCCTATTTCCAGCTTTGCCCAGGCCAGAGCTGTTTGTGGATCTGGGAGAGGTTGGCACTCGAGTCCACAGCCTCCTCTTTTTCCATAGTGTCACCCTAGCTTTGGGGCTTCAGTTACAGGGCAAAGAGGAAGCTGTCTTTCTCCTTTTTATTTTTAGCTTGACATTATGCCCCCACCCCACAGCCACTTTGCCAGCTCTCGTGTTCCAGACCACGTTTGTGAGATTAGTTCTGGGGCCGCACCGCAGTGGCAGCATTACACAATTTGCACCCATATATTCAGTAAACATTTCCCACTCTTCTTTAGATGATCTCCGTCAGCAATTTCTAGATCAACTCTGCATCCCCAAATGGAAACCAGAGTTGGAGGCCATACATTTCCTATTACTGGGGAAAGATCAGGAGCTCACCAAGTTAGTGGCTAAATATCTCTATTTGGTTTTTTGTCGTCGAAATACACTGCAGACGTCTGATCTCCCTGGAGACCGAGAGATGTGACGATAGACTGCTGTGCCTCCTTTCTTTTATCAAAGTTTTGTGCCACTGGGGAAGTGGTAATTCTGTATTGATTTGTTTTCGATGTTCGTTTGATGCCAGTAAAAGGTTGATGTATGTCTTTAAATGTATGTTCTTCTTGTTCTCTTATTCTACATGTTAAATCTGCAAGCTGTGCATATTCCATCAGTTTAAGTTGCCATTCTTCTTTGGTTGGGACCTCGCTCGTTTTCCATTTGGGGGCTAGCAAAACACGGGCCGCAGGAGTGGCATACATGAATAATCTTTTTTGACACCTGGGAATTTCCCTCTGAATTATCCCCAACAAAAAGGACTCTGTTTTTTTGTTTTGTTTTTTTGGAAAGGTACTTTTAAACATTTTTTTTTCAATTCATTATACATCATTTCCCAATACTCTGTAAAAGATGAGATATGGAGGTTCAAGCACTTCCCCCTACCTTAGGAATGCAGCCTTCATGAACATTTTTAAGGAGTAACTTATAACCAAGTTTTTTTTGTTTCTGATACTGGATTTAATTATCTCATGACAAAACACTTTCTGTTTTTAAAAAAGGAAAGAACCCAAGTGTAGTTAGAAATCAAGTTTGGTTCAATGTAGATGAACTTAGATGAACTTTCTCATCTAAAAGTCTCTTCCTATTGAGATATGTACACCTTCCAGGTGCCATTTTATAACATGCCATTTAAAAGGAACGAACACTACAAAATAATAATAATAATAATAATAATAATAATAATAATAATAGCATACAGTGGTACCTCGGGTTACAGAGGCTTCAGGTTACAGACGCTTCAGGTTACAGACTCCGCTAACCCAGAAGTAGTACCTCGGGTTAACAACTTTACCTCAGGATGAGAACAGGAATTACGCGGCGGCGGCAGCGGGAGGCCCCATTAGCTAAAGTGGTACCTCAGGTTAAGAACAGTTTCAGGTTAAGAACGGACCTCTGGAACGAATTAAGTTCTTAACCAGAGGTACCACTGTACTCTTGTTCTGATGTAATTTTTTTTCCCATTTGAGGAGTGCAAATAGATTTTCACACTATGGTAAACTGAGCTCAGCAGCAGCCATTTGCGACAGACACATTATTCTTATTACACATGCAAGAAAAATGAGGCACAGGGATCGGTTGGCTTTTTCAGGCTCACACAGGAAATCTGTCAAAAGGATCTGGAAGTCAAGCACAACTTTGAAGAAGAAGACTATGAGAAAACAGAAGGGATCCATATATTGGGAACAACGTACTCCTGCCTGCCTGAGACAACTCAAGTTGCATTCTTCAAACCAGTTGGAAATACTTAACATTTAAACTGATTTTAAATGCATTGGGTTCCACAGACTTAACCGGCTTGTGATTCACTCCACCACTTAATATTTCCATATGTGGTTTTCTTCCGCATCTTTGAATGGGTGATAAATCTTACCCTTCACGGAAGCGGTATTTGAAACATCTGTGTATTGCGGTTTGTGTTGAGCTAAAATAGGCCAGCAGTGATGGGAGTGTTTTGTAGGCATACTTGTCGTGAGTGGAAAGAGCCTGGGGGGTTAGATCCGGAGGACCTTGGAGCGGGTTCAAGGGCTAACGGATTCTGAATCCAGAGAGATGTCTGATCCCAAGAAGTTGGCCATCAGCTGGGTGGAGATCCTCACCCCCAGAGGAGGATCAGCTGGGAATAAATTTGTAAAAAGGTACTCCCTGTAAGAACCAGAGCTGGCTGTGCTGTGGGAGTTCATCAAGAAGCTCAAGAGAGGTTTTCTCCACCTCTTCACTTCCCCACATAGCTGTCAACTTTCGGATTTGAAAATAAGGGATCAGCAGCCTCACCTGTCCCAGGGACAGTCTATGGTTCTCAGGGACAGTCCACACCGCGGTAATCCCCCCAGGCTACAAATTAATTTCCACCAGGCTACACACCATCATCTTTCCCCACCTCAGGGTCTCTTTTCCAGGGAGTCTTCTCTTCTCATGCGATGCTTCAGGATCTGTCCTTCCGGTGAGCAGCCAGGGCCGATGTCCTTCAGAATGGATCGGTTTGATCTTCTTGCAGTCCACGGGACTCCAGCACCACAATTCAAAAGCGTCAATTCTTCATGGGGGGATTGATCAGGTTCACTCTTTTGGCTCTCTGGCATCCATTAATGACTTATTATACAAACGTGTTGCAGACTTTGCATCTTTTAACACTCTTTTGGAAGGAGTATATTTGTGGGCTGGGCCAGAGTGGTTGATTTTGCATGCAAGCAAAGCACAAACAGTGCTGTTGTCTAATGACATCCTATTCTCTGTAACTATTGGTGAGCAACGCAGCTGAGGAGCCTCCCTGGCCAGCAGGGAGGGAGAGGAGCTGCTTTCCCTATCCACCCAGAGATAGCCTAACTACCATTGTCTATGCTCTGGTAACCTCAAGGATAGATTACTGCAATGCGTTATGCATAGGGCTGCCTCTGAAGACGGTTCAGAAACGTCAGCTGGTGCAGAATTCAGCGGCCAGGTTGCTCCCCGGAGCAAGACGGTTTGAGCATATTACACCGATCCTGGTCCGACTTCACTGGCTACCAATTAGTTTCCGGGCCCGATTCAAAGTGCTGGTTTTGACCCATGAAGCCTTAAACAGCTCAGGACTGCAATACCTCAAGGGCCGCCTCTTTCCATATGAACCTACTCGGACCCTGAAATCATCTTCTGAGGCCCTTCTTCGTGTGCCTCCTCCTTGAGAGGTCTGGAGGGTGGCAACACGAGAACAGGGCCTTCTCTGCAGTGGCTCCCTGTTTGTGAAATGCTTTTCCCAGGGAAGTTCACCTGGCGCCTTTATTATACACCTTTAGGCGCCAGACAAAAATGTTCCTTTGGCTGATTTGATTGACATCCTACCAGTATGCCCTTTTAAAATGTGGTTCTTTGTTTGGGGGGGCATGTTATTGGGTTGTTGTTTTTATTTTGATTATATATATTGTGGTTTTATATGTTGATCTTGTTTGTGAACTGCCCTCAGAAAAGGTATAGGGCAGTATATAAATTCAATTAATAATAATAATAATAATAATAATAATAATAATAATAATAATAATCAGACACAAAACGAAACATGAAAAGTCTATTCTTTTCTCTTGCGTACTTACATTCTTTCTCTTTCCCTTTTTTCCCTTTTATATGTTTTTCTTTGTTTCTTTTCTTTTCTACTATTCCTTTTCGCTTCTTCTTTTCTTCTTTTCTTTTTTATCTCTCTCTTTGAGAGGCTGGTTTTTATATGATACAAATGTTATTGACATGTAATATGTATCTATGTATGTATGCAACTTGTATATATATGTGTAGGAAATGTTAGTGATATTGTGTATGTTTTTTTGTACAATCAATAAAATTAATAATAATAATAATAATAATAATAATAATAATAATAATAATACTCAGTTGGATTCCCCTCTCTTTGATCAATGAACTGCAGGGGTGGCCCGTCCCCTTTTGCCGCCTGGGGCAATATAGGAAGGTGCCCCCGCTCCGCAGCCTCACTCCCTGGGGTCACACGGAAGTGGCTTCCAGCGAGATCTCCCGAGGTCTTACAGAACTCTCGCGATACCTTGCTGGAAGCTGCCTCTGCTTCTCACTCCCGCAGTAGTGGTGGCAAGGGCAGTCAGGGTACCCGTGGGGGTGCCATCCCATGGGGTTCTGCCACCCGAGGAGAATATAGCTCGATGTGCGGCAGGGAAGGTTATAAATTGAAGACAGCATTCTAGATGTGCTGTGGACCTTCTGGCGGTTCCCTCACTGCGAGAAGCCAAGTTACAGGGAACCAGGCAGAGGGCCTTCTCGGTAGTGGCACCCGCCCTGTGGAACGCCCTCCCACCAGATGTCAAAGAGAAAAACAACTACCAGACTTTTAGAAGACATCTGAAGGCAGCCCTGTTTAGGGAAGCTTTTAACGTTTAATAGACTATTGTATTTTAATATTTTGTTGGAAGCCGCCCAGAGTGGCTGGGGAAGCCCAGCCAGAAGGGTGGGGTATAAATAATAAATTATTATTATTATTATTATTATTATTATTATTATTATTATTCTCTGAGCCTTCTTCCCCTGGGGGTTCCCCGGCTGGTGCTCCCCCCCCCACTCCTCTACATCTAGCCAGCCCATAACAGGCAGCTGCCTCCCTCTATCTGACAGCAGGGCACCCTTTTGGTATCATGGCACACCAGGGCTGGATCTAGATACACCGGAGAAGCGTTTCAAACTTTGTATGAGAAATCAGGTTGGCAAAAAGCGGAACTCCGTAGCGCCATCTGGTGTCCCAGTGTTAGAATGCGCGAGCAATGCATAAGAAAGCGCTTTTTCTTTGCCAATGTAGCCGAGTCCCAGAATTGAGAAGAACGGGTGGAGTGCTGGTTCAAGAGCCTACTGTTTCTGTAGGTGTTTGGTACCCTCGGGCAGGAGATACCTGTAGAACCATTTCGTTTGCCCTTCCTGTCTGCCTTTCCTGTGGCTGTGGACAGGTTAAAACAGGCTTCTCCCTCCTTGCTTGAACAGCAACGAACCCTCAGCCCAGCGCCTGCCTTTCTCTTGCCGGTTTGAAGATTGTCATGTGCCACTCACAGGTAGTAGGCAGGGCCCAACGATGCCCATGATTAAGCTGGGTTTCTTTTCAAGTCTATTCTGCTAGCAACCGACTTCCTCAAACACTCAGACACAGGACTTGTAAATGATGAAATCTGCAAATGACGTGCGGCTTTGGCTTAATGAAACCAGCCGGTGTTATGAACAATGAGCCTCATTCCAGTTATTAATGCACCGCATCAGCGTAAGAGCATATTGTCATGTGATTATCCTTTGTCTTTTGGGCACAGAGTCAATTAAAGCAGCAACATGTACCGTAAAGCTTTTAGGCAACACTTAGCTTTAGCAGGGATAAAGGGGAATAATTATTGCAGGGGAAATCCTATTACTAGAGCATATTTTCTTTCTTTCTTTCTTTCTTTCTTTCTTTCTTTCTTTCTTTCTTTCTTTCTTTCTTTCTTTCTTTCTTTCTTTCTTTTAAATCAACTTAAAAAGCAATGCTATCTCTAGAAGTTAGTTTGCTTATGTAAAGGGATGCAGTGTATATTGTCCGAAAATAGAACAGTCACATCTTTTCAAATGCACAATATTTTTTTTTAAAAAAAACCCTTTCACCACGACAGGAAACAATATGGAACTAATTAAAGCCGCATTTGTAGTTTCCTTTGATGGCTGTTGCAAAGAATGTGAGTCATCTCCGAGTGCAATTTAGACTTTAAAACAGGAGTAATTTATTTAGCCTAGATTTAAAGCCCACCCCGTCTCTTAAGTCATGGGCAGGTAATGTTTATCACTACCTTAACTAACCACATTTTACAGCCGGTCTCTGTTCACCCCCCATTTTCAGGTGGGGAATAGACACCGAGAGACAGAGTAATGGTTAGAAACAGGCTCAATATTATTATTCAGCCTTGGGCTTGGATTTGAAAGGAAGATAGCATTTTGGATCCAGCTTGCATTGGCAAATAGCAGTTGATTTATGAAGCAACCTTGGGTGCCAGAGGGCAAGGAGGGCATAACTCCTGCATTTTCCAGAGTAGCAGATCTACATGCCCATGGATGGACAATAACATATAATCATAGCTGTCAACCCTCCATTTTTTGGGGCAGGAAACTCCCTTATTCCAATGCCGTTTCCCGCTGCTATCCCGGATTGTTGATATCCCTTAAATTTCCCGATTTCAAAGGAAGCAGCTCCTCTCCCTCCCTGCCGGCCAGGGAGGCTCCTCAGCTGCATTGCTCGGCTGCCAATAAGGAGTCTGAGACCGACTGGGGGCGGAGCTTGCATGCCTTGTGCAGCCAGACCCTCACGCCCAACCAGACAGACAGCCTGCCTGCCGTCTATGCGCTCGCTCTTTCGCTCACCCATTCGCGCGCAGCCTCTGGAGCGCAGGGTGGCAAGGCTACTTGGTGCCATTGCACCGCTCTCGCGGCATCCCTTATTTTCAAATCCGAAAGTTGACAGCTATGCATATAATGGAACCCTTTCTCCCTTCCAGTGGATGCTGCCTGGTGAACTGTTTGCCTTTGTTTGGGCTTTGTTACATTAACAAGACATGATAGGAGCACTCAAGTTTCTCCAAGTCTCCCTGTTTCCCAGAGATTTACCGTTTCTGTGATCCCAGAATGTCCCACTTAATGTCCTTAAAGGTAAAGGTACCCCTGACCATTAGGTTCAGTCGCGGATGACTCTGGGGTTGCGGCGCTCATCTCGCTCTATAGGCAGAAGGGGGGGAGGGTGCGCTTTACGTCATGTGCTTTAAATGGTGTGTGCAAAGCCCCCTGAACAGGGGAGAAAGTGCCTGGGGTAACAGTGTGTGTGGAGGTAAAGTCAAGGAGGTAGTAGTAGTAGTAGTAGTAGTAGTAGTAGTAGAAGTAGTAGTAGTAGTAGTAGTAATAATAATAAAAATAAATTTATTATTTATACCCCACCCATCTGGCTGGGTTTCCTCAGCCACTCTGGGCGGCTCCCAGAGTGCCCAGAGGCGTCTTTCCCGCCACAGCGCCCACCCAGCAGGGGTTCCCAGCAGCTGGTCCGCCGCCCTCCGCGGACTCGGGAGTCTCCTCGGGTCTCCTTGGAGGAGGCGCCACGCCGAAAGCCCTACAGAGCAGCGTGGCGCCTCCTCCGAGGAGACCCGAGGAGACACCAGAGTCGGCGGAGAGCGGTGGACCTGCTGCTGGGCGGCCCTGCTCCATCAACTCAGGTTTGTTTCTGGTCAATTGCATGGCCCTTCTCTGCAACCTCAGATGCTGCTGCTGCTGCACCGCCCACCCTGCACCCACCCCTGCCACCCACCCTTCACCCATCCCTACCCTGCCCCCTCAGGGGAAGCAGCCAGTGCCTGCCCGCCCACCCTGCCTCTGTAGGGCTTTCTGCGTGGTGCCTCCTCCGAGGAGACCCAAGAAGACACCAGAGTTGGCGGAGAGTGGCGGACCTGCTGCTGGGCACCCCTGCTCCCTCAACTCAGGATCTGGCGCACGCACGAGAGAGCCACGGGGATGCTGCAGATTTGAGGGTCCGCCACTCTCCGCCGACTCTGGGAAATGGGGGGGGGGCCCGCCGGAGTGAACTTCGCACTAAGGCGCTGGATATGCTTAAGACGGCCCTGTCACTCACTCACTGTTTACCATGAGCTGAAATAAAAAGCATGAAATCAACACTCAACTCCGAGTATATTTTATCGATACTCTCTTTCTCCCATTTTATTTCCCTTTTGAAAATCAACCTACCCCTTCCTTCACCCAACGAAATGCTCAAGACCTTATGTGGTTTTTAAGCAGCCGCCGGGTATTTTTCCACTCCTCCCAACCATTTCATAGTAATCCCATTGAAAGCGTTTTTCCTTAGTGTTATTTCATCAGTGTGGGATAATGACTACTTTCTTGGTCTGGTTTCCTGCCAGTGTGGAAATTTTTTGTCAAGGCAAGTCCCGCCCAAGGTGGTGAAGTGTGTTTTGGGCATTCCCCAGGTAATATGGCTTTAACCTTCTTGTGCAATTGACTGAACGGTGATAAACAGATGACATTTCGCTTGCTCTTAAAAACCGCTCTTACTAACTGTAGAAATATATAAAACTGGGGAGGAGAACTGGCTAAAACAAACAAATATATATATATATCTGTGCTGCGATATAAAGCATGACTTTTTCAACTGCTTTTTAGACTGCTGTTAGGCAATTTCTGATTTCAAAATTTCAACCCTACTGTTATATATAACTTACTGACACAATCTAGTTAGAAATCTGAAGGAAAGGGGGGATCGATATCACTAATATTTTGTTCCTCCTACACTAAAATGAATTTTCTTTTCCCTTCAGATTAATCCATGGCAATTTCCTAGTAAACACTACTTATTTTTTTATAGGCGATAGACAGGCACTCCATGACGCTATCCAAAGGAATGAAACAAATTGTTTCGCTAAGCTGGAATTCACTTTTCCATTTAAGACACAGAAGAAAAATTACTGATCTTTGATTTAGGAGTTCTGGGAAGTTCTCAAAAGCCCCCACTCCTGGAAAAAATAAAATAAAATAAAATAAAATAAACCAGCCAACTTATCCAAATCAGCCAATTGCTGCTTCAACTTATTCTCGTTCACTTTTGGCAGAAAAACCTTCTCCAGATACTGCTGAATGCGAGGCAGAGTTCCTTTACGGATGACCTGTTCGATGAGCATTCACTCCAGTTTGTTTGCACAAAGTTAGTGGGGAGGCTAGATGACACTGCCTGAATCAAATATCATCCCACAATTTCAGTGCACTTTCCTGTCACTTTCTTTACAGCAAAAAGCCGGGGTTTTTTTTTGTTTGTTTGTTTGGTGGCGGGGGGAGGAGGCTGTGAGTTTATTGTTGTTGTTGTTTAGTGGTTCAGTTGTGTCCGACTCTTCGTGACCCCATGGACCAGAGCACGCCAGGCACTCCTGTCTTCCACTGCCTCCCGCAGTTTGGTCAGACTCATGTTGGTAGCTTCCAGAACACTGTCCAACCATCTTGTCCTCTGTCGTCCCCTTCTCCTTGTGCCCTCAATCTTTCCCAACATCAGGGTCTTTTCCAGGGAGTCTTCTCTTCTCATGAGGTGGCCAAAGTATTGGAGCCTCAGCTTCAGGATCTATCCTTCCAGTGAGCACTCAGGGCTGATTTCCTTCAGAATGCATAGGTTTGATCTTCTTGCAGTCCATGGGACTCTCAAGAGTCTCCTCTAGCACCATAATTCAAAAGCATCAATTCTTCGGCAATCAGCCTTCTTGATGGTCCAGCTCTCACTTCCATACATCACTACTGGGAAAACCATAGCTTTAACTATACGGACCTTTGTCGGCAAGGTGATGTCTTTGCTTTTTAAGATGCTGTCTAGGTTTGTCATTGCTTTTCTCCCAAGAAACAGGCATCGTCTAATTTCGTGACTGCTGTCACCATCTGCAGTGATGGTCCCAATAAAAATAGGGACATCCTATTCAATTAATAATAATAATAATAATAATAATAATAATAATAATATTATTTATACCCCACCGAACTGACTAGGTTGCCCCAGCCACTCTGGGTGGCTTCCAACATATATAAAAATATAATAATAAAACCTGAAACATTAAAAAAAACTTCCCTAAGATGTCTTCTAAAGGTTGTATAGTTACTTATCTCCTTGGCTCAGGGGTCACAAAGCTCTAGACCCACCAAGATTTCTTCGGTGCATATAAGGACACCCTACTAAACCCTCCAACATTTGATAAAAAGAGGGATGTCCTAAGGAAGTGCGGGACATTCCAGGATCAAGTCAGAAATCAGGACGGCTTCTGAAAATCCAGGACCGTCCCTGGAAAATAGGGACACTTGGAGGGTCTGATGTAGTCAGAATGTCACATCAGAGAAATGTCACATCTCCCAGGACATTCTATACAAGATCTCAAAGTAGCTGTCTTATTACAAAAGAATTTCAGAAATAGACTGGAAAGAGAAGTTGCTGAATTGCAACTTATTACCAAACTTAAAACCATGGAGAGACCTGGTCTGAATAGAGACATTGGATTCTTATCTCATTATACATGATAAAGCTATTTTTGGCCATCTCATCCCTTGCTTTTTCCTGTAAGACCAATTGCAGTCATTAACAGTCATCAACAGGTTTACCACACCTATCAGCCAATCACCCATTCCCACCACCCTTCTGAGTAATACCCCTCCCCACCCTCTCACTATATATAAGGGTCTGGTGACTTCTGTTTCAGTGTATCTGAAGAAGTGTGCATGCACACGAAAGCTCATACCAAGAACAAACTCAGTTGGTATCTACGGTGCTACTGGAAGGAATTTTTTTATTTTGATCAGAGAAATGAGTAAAAGCAAGAATCCTGTGAGAACGTTCCTCTGTGCCACTCAACATTTGGGGGGTGTCTTTTTGTGAGCCACATTAGGGGTGTTCATACCACGTGGGGGGGGGCAGAAGGGGAAGAAACTCCAGGTGTTTGAAGGAACATTCCCTGGTTAATCAAGATATTGGCTTCCATTATCTAAAAGTAATATAGCACAAATCAGTTTGTAAACGGCTTGCATTGTGCCAATGGAAAAGTAAGATTGCAGCTCTGGAGAAATGAGAATATCTGCTAAGTTCCAGAAAACGCACTAATAACAAAATCCTATTAAAACTTGCTTTTCCCACCATAGAAATGCTGGTCACGAGCTATTGGGTAGCAGACGTCTTAGCCCGCAAAGCAGGTCTTATTTACATTCTTCTATGAAGAAATAAGTAGCCAGCTGCTTTGGCTGTGCCAATTCAGGCATATCTGTCTTTTCTTTGCAAATTATGTTGGGTTGTTGTTGTTGTTGTTGTTGTTGTTGTTGTTGTTGTTGTTGTTGTTGTTGTTATCCCACCTTCTCCCCAGGCTGGGACTCAATGTGGTTTGCACAAATTTAAACAACACACACAAAATGCAAAAAGGCAAAAATCTATAAAAAGTTAATAGTTCGAAAAGTAATTAACGGCTGATCGCCGAAGAATTGATGCTTTTGTATTATGGTGCTGGAGGAGACTCTTGAGAGTCCCGTGAAATGCAAGAAGATCAAACCTATCCATTCTGAAGGAAATCAGCCCTGAGTGCTCACTGGAAGGATAGATCCTGAAGCTGAGGCTCCAATACTTTGGCCACCTCATGAGAAGAGAAGGTTCCCTGGAAAAGACCCTGATGTTGGGAAAGATTGAGGGCACAAGGAGAAGGGAACAGAGGACGAGATGGTTGGACAGTGTTCTCCAAGCTACCAACATGAGTCTGCCCAAACTGCGGGAGGCAGTGGAAGACAGGAGTGCCTGGCATACTCTGGTCCATGGGGTCACGAAGAGTCGGACACGACTAAACGACTAAACAACAACAACAGAATTAAAATAATGCAATACCAGGTGCTGTCAGTTTTGAGCCCAAAGAATTGTGTTTGTAGCAAATCGGGTCCCCCCTCACAGAGGGCATGTGTTGCGGTGCGACCTGGCAACCAGACCCTGTGTTGTGGGTGGGACCGTTTGGATAGCCGCAACACCCGATTGGTAGGTTCCTCGATGCTGGGAGCAATCGGGCCAATGGGACGCAAGGAAAGGGCATCGAGGGACCTATTTAAGCCCATGCATGTGCACCTGAGCTTCCTCTTTTGGGCCAGTGCATCGGAACACCCGCCCACCTCTCCCTATATATAGGGCTTGCACTTCACCTTGCTATGCCGTCGTGTGTCACCTGTCGTTGGGACAGGGGCACGGCAGGAATTTCCCCCACTTGGCTGATTGGCTGGGTTTCGCCTGCCGCGTAGCAAATCATCACAACTTGTAAGGTTGTGGATAGGCTCTGGTTCAAGTGATGGGGTGGCAAAAGGGTCTGGCTATCCCTACCGTGTTTCCCCTATTTTAAGACAATGTCTTATATATTTTTTTCCCTCAAGAAAACGCACTATGGCTTATTTTGAGGGGATGTCTTATTTTTATTACATAAGCACGCCTTGGCAAGGCCACGCTCGAGTTCTGGGGCTGCGAAGGACGGGATGGGCGCAGAGCTCTTTGTTTGCTTGCGGGCAGCGGGGGGAGAATCCAAGCTGAGCTTTGAGGAAACGGGCACCAGAGACCCGCTTTCGCTGGGCACTCTCTCCTGCTCCTCCTCCGCCGCCTTCCCTCCTCGAACCTCGACAGAAGCCTTGTTTTCCAAGGGGCCTCTTGGGCGACACATGGGGCGGCTCGGGGGATTTTGTTGTGGCGGCGAGCAGGGAAAGCCTGTGCCACCTTCCCTCTCCACCGCGGCGGCCGCCCCGTGCGCTCTGCGCCGAGCGGAGTTGGGCGAGCGCGTGGGCGAAGACACCTTCGGAGTGCCTTTGTCGCGCCTGCTGCCCCTTCCTGTGCGCCCTGCTCTGCAGAGTTCCTGAGCGCTGCTTCTGGGGCTGACTGGTTTTTGTGCTGGGACTGGATGCCCAGCCCTGCCTTTTCCTTGGCGCCTATCACTATGGCTTATTTTCGGGGTACAGCTTATATTTCGCAAATGCGAAAAAATCCTGCTATGGCTTATTTTATGACTACGTCTTAAAATAGGGGAAACAGTGTATGCGAAGGGTATTCCGGTAAAGAAGATAAGATAAGATAAGATAATAAGATAAGATAAGATAAGATAAGATAATTTAATTTATTGTCATTGCACAAGTACAAGCACAACGCTATACAAGTGCAACGAAATTGCACACCCCCCATAAAAACAGAAAGAAAGAAAAAACAAAACAAAAAGCAGCACAAAACACACACACACCAAAGAAAGCCACACATACACACACATACACCCATCACAGCTCTCCAAGGTCATATTATCTGGTTACAGCGTTTAAGATGGTTATAGCTCTTGGGTAGAAACTGTTCTTCAATCTATTTGTTCTTGATCTAATTGTTCTATATCTTCTACCCGAAGGCAGTGGTGCAAAGAGGCTATGTCCTGGATGAGATGGATCCTTTAAAATATTGTTAACTTTTTTAAGGCAACGGGAACTGTATAGTTCTTCCAGAGATGGGAGAGGATGACCAATAATATATTGGGCTGTGGTTATGACTTTTTGAAGCACCTTCTTCTCCCTGGCTGTGCAGCTGGAGAACCAAGCACAAATACAGTACATAAGAATGCTCTCTATGGAGCCTTGGTAGAAGGACACCAGCAGTCTCTCACTCAGATTGTTCTTCTTTAAAAGTCTGAGGAAATAAATTCTCTGCTGGGCCTTCTTTACCAGAGCAGTAGTATTTGCGCTCCAAGTCATACCCTTGAAATCCAGGTACTCAATGGTTTGGTCAACCCTGAGAGGGGTTGTGCCCGTGCCCGAGTCCGGGGGACATCAGGGTGGCTGACTAGCAGGGTTCCCGCTTTCCGCTGTCCCTGGTGTTCACCCTTGGCTGACCTACGATAGAGCTCTGGGACAGCGCTGCCTGCAAGGGTGCAGGGAGCTAGTCGAACCAGAGCCTATGCAACCACTCACTTGATTGTAATAAATGAAGCTGTGGCCTAAATTCTGCCAAAAACCAAACCAAATATTTGAGTCATGCGTGAATTTATTCCGGGGGGTGGTTAAAAGGTCTAAACACGCAAATGTGTCACCAGAACTGGTCATTCCCAAGTCAGAATGCAGCTCAGCCTCCTCCTATCCATGTCCTCACTGCTGCTTAGAAGGATTTAAGAGGCAGTGAGAATGTGAGATATATCTACATTCTTGTGGTTTCCTTTTGTGAAAGGACATTTCCTACCAAGGACATTGGAATCCCCAAACAACCTGATTCCGGCAGAAGAACAGAACGAAAAAGTACATTCTTCCCTGTGAAAGTATCCAGCTCGCAACACACATTCCATTTTAATCTGTTTGTGTTTCAGGGATGCAAGGGCATCCGAAAGGTCCGTATAATTGGTAGCTTTTCGGTAGAAATGGAGTGGATCGAGAAAAGTTAACTAAATTTTGCTTAAGAACTATCGTAATACCAGCACAGTAACGTTATGTTATCATATACTGCAAGGATATTAAGGGGATATGACCATCACATAAAGCCCTTGCTCATATACCCAGTTCAAAAGCCCCTCAAGAGTGTAGAATTAGGCCCAAACGAGACATGGCGTTAATTGGGCAAATTCAATTAACACGTGCATTAGAAACAGAAAGTAAATAGCAGCTACAGGGGAGCCTGAGCAGCAGGCAAAATATGGAGAGTGGAGATGGAGAATTTAGTCCATTTACACACTCTCTCTCTCTCTCTCTCTCTCTCTCTCTCTTTCGCATTCCTGACAAAAAATAAACTCTCTGTTTGCAGAGGCAGGGAATCCTTCATGGGCATCCATCACACATCTGGGAAATCCTCACGGCAAATCTGGTGATATGCTCCACCCCCCAAGCAACAGAATTAATGATAATAATAATAATAATAATAATAATAATAATAATAATGTGATAAAACATCAGACACTGAAAACCTCCCTAAACAGGGTTGCCTTCAGATGTCTTCTAAAAGTCAGATAGTTGTTTATTTCCTTGACATCTGGTGGCAGGGCGTTCCACAGGGCGGGCACCTATGCCTGGTTCCCTGTAACCTCACTTCTCACAATGGGAATGAGGGGGATTGTTTGTTCCTTAGCTTGCTGCTGAAGGCTGACTGCCAACTCCCAGCACTGCTGATGATTTTGTTCAATTTATTAGTTAAGTTCCAGCGAACCCTCTAGCTTTTTCCCTGCTGCAACTTCGGATTTGACCAGCTCCCTTTCTCACTGTGAATGTGTGTGCATATATGAGCGTGTGTGGTTTTTTTTTCTTTTTCTGGTGCCATGCTTCATTTAACTTCAGCTTGGGGCAGCAAACACATGCTGTTGTCTGTTGCATGACAGTGCGCCAGCTTCTCCCTATTCATTCGCTGAGCTGCTGAGTTGTTCAAGCGCTTGGGATAAGTTGGGCGAAATTGAGAAATGAGGAAGGACTGGTCAAGGGGAGGAGGGAGGGAGATGGATGGAAGGCTTTAGGTGAGAACAACAACAAAAGAGGAGGTACAGGCAGTAGCTGCGAGAGAGAAGTATGGTGTGTCTTCTTCTTCTTTGGCGATCACTCGTAGCCGAGTAGGTGTGGCAGAAACAGACAAGGGAAAGATGGAGGGAGTAGAAGAAGAGTTTGGATTTGATATCCCGCTTTATCACTACCTGAAGGGGTCTCAAAGCGGCTAACATTCTCCTTTCCCTTCCTCCCCAACAACAAACACTCTGTGAGGTGAGTGGGGCTGAGAGACTTCAAAGAAGTGTGACTAGCCCAAGGTCACCCAGCAGCTGCATGTGGAGGAGCGGAGACGCGAACCCGGTTCACCAGATTACGAGTCTACCACTCTTAACCACTACACCACACTGGGAGGAGAAATGGGAAGTGCGGGAAAGGGTTATATAGCAATGATGCCACATAATGGTCTTGAATGATGTGCTCAGCATTGACAGTTGTCAGGCTTCAGGAAATCAGATCCCTCTCACAGTGCAGCAAAGAAACATAGAAAAACAGAGAAGAGTTCTTACCTATTAGTTTATTCAATAATCACAGCGAGAGAAAAAGGAATGCGGTCTCTCTCTAGAAATGGCATTGCTCCAAGTAAAGTCCAACCCCCACTGCGTCGTCCCTATTCTACGTCACCCCTGCGTCGGCTAATCTGAGCTTTCTGCCTCTGAGCTCTCTGTTCCACTACTACTACTACTACTACTACTACTACTACTAATTTATCATTTATACCCCGCCCATCTGGCTGGGCCTCCCCAGCCACCCTGGGCGGCTTCCAACAGAACATTAAAATACAATAATCTATTAAACATTAAAAGCCTCCCTAAACAGGGCTGCCTTCAGATGTCTTCTAAAGGTCTGGTAGTTGTTGTTCTCTTTGACATCTGAAGGGAGAGCGTTCCACAGGGCGGGTGCCCTCCTGATTCGGGGTGTGTGTGTCAGGAATGCTTTCCAAGGACACTGAGTCTGTCAGCTGTCTCTCCCCTGGTGCTTCTTCTTCTTCCTGCTGTTCCTCTTCCAATATTTCCCAGCTCCTCCCCTCTGCAGCCTCTGAACTATGTCCTTCTGCAAACCACTGTTCTAAATCTATACTGTCCTCCTATTCTCAGGAAGGTTCAGGAGAAGGACCTCCTTGGTCCAGCCCCTGACAATCGGGAAGTTCCTGGTTACGGTGGAACCCAGGTAGACAAAATCATCTACCACCTCAAGTGTGTAGTCATCAGTGCTGATGTGTATAGTGTCGGTAACGTCCTGACCCAGGACGATGTTGGTCTTTCTTCATCAGGCTGATGAGAAGGCTGAACTGGTTGATGAGTCTCTGTAGAGCTTCCTTGAAGTTTGCTGTCAAGGGCGCATCAACTTCAAACAACATATCTCTGATAAAGAGATCTCTTGGTGCGGAGATGTGAACATTCCTCCATTGCTCGTAGATACAGAATAGATATGGATGTTTACACTGCTTCCCAAACCAGCAGTGGGAGTCACGGGTTGTAAATGGGTGTGTGTACAGAGTCTCAGGATACGACAGCTTCCAAAGTTCCTGCGTTAAGTGGATCTATGCAGCAGTTGCTTGTGTTAGTGTGCACTTACAGTAGGCACAACAATTTTTTAGCACGTTTAATGCAACTGTTCTGAGACCCACTCAATTTTAGGTTCACCCCCCTTTAAATGCCAGTAACCATCTGTTATAGGAATTCTAAGGTCTCGGATATAGAATAAATGTCGATAATTGCACAAGGTAATAACAACAACAACAACAACAACAACAACAACAACAACAACAATTTTTTATTTGTACCCTGCCCATCTGGCTGGGTCCCCCCAGCCACAAGGTAAACACACATACATAAGTATATAAATCACAAGTCTAAAATAGTACAGATAAAGGTAAAGGGACCCATCACCATTAGGTCCAGTTGTGGATGACTCTGGGGTTGCGGCGCTCATCTCGCTTTACTGGCTGAGGAAGCTGGCGTACAGCTTCCGGGTCATGTGGCCAGCATGACTAAGCTGCTTCTGGCGAACCAGAGCAGCGCACGGAAACGCCGTTTACCTTCCCGCTGGAGCGGTACCTATTTATCTACTTGCACTTTGACGTGCTTTCGAACTGCTAGGTTGGCAGGAGCAACGGGAGCTCACCCCGTCGCGGGGATTCGAACCGCCGACCTTCTGATCGGCAAGCCCTAGGCTCTGTGGTTTAACCCACAGCGTCACCTGGGTCCCTAGCACAATGGAGTACTAGATAATTAAACAGAGAGAAAGAAAGAAAGAAAGAAAGAAAGAAAGAAAGAGAGAGAGAGAGAGAGATCAGCAGAATGTAAGTGGCATTGACAGCTCCTTTTTAAAAGGCAGAATTGTAATTAGAGTTCACTTTGCTTGTAGGCTGGGATTTACCTATGTGAATCAGAGGAGGGAGGAATCATTGACTAATGAATTATTCCAAAGCAATGCCGAGTCTGGCTGAGTTCTCTCTCTCTGTCTGACACTTGCTCAGACTTTATTAGCCAACACAGTTCACATCTGCTTCTAGGTGGCATTGCAGAAAGCCACGTGATGCAGCTGTTGCTATGGTACCTACAGGACTTCTAACTTTAAGAGGAAGGGGAAGAGAAGACGCACACAACCTTTAAGCTGACATCTGAGAGAACGGCATCCTCTCAGGAAGAAAAACAGCCTCGGCGGGCTTTGCTTTTCGTTCTCGTTGAAAATTACCTTGCATGATATCCGGGGATGTCGCTGAGGAGGGTGGCCTGGACTTTGGAAGGCTGGGATGTGTGATTTGCCCCAGGCCCTAAAGATAGCCTTAGTTTGACTTGTAATCCCCTGAAAATATTGTTGTTGTTGTTGTTGTTGTTCAGTCGTTAAGTCGTGTCCGACTCTTCGTGACCCCATGGACCAGAGCACGCCAGGCAAGCCTATCCTTCACTGCCTCTCGCAGTTTGGCCACACTCATGTTAGTAGCTTCAAGAACACTGTACAACCATCTCATCCTCTGTCATCCCCCTTTTCCTTGTGCCCTCCATCTTTCCCAACATCAGGGTCTTTTCTAGGAATCTTCTCTTCTCATGAGGTGGCCAAAGTACTGGAGCCTCAACTTCAGGATCTGTCCTTCTAATGAGCACTCAGGGCTGATTTCTTTAAGAATAGGTTTGATCTTCTTGCAGTCCATGGGACTCTCAAGAGTCTCCTCCAGCACCAGAATTCAAAAGCATCAATTCTTCGGCGATCAGCCTTCTTTATGGTCCAGCTCTCACTTCCGTACATTACTACTGGGAAAACCATAGCTTTAACTATACAGACTTTTGTCGGCAAGGTGATGTCTTTGCTTTTTAAGATGCTGTCTAGGTTTGTCATTGCTGAAAATATTACAGGAACCCAAACACTCCCATCTAAGTAATGGGAGCTCTCTCTCTCTCTCTCTCTCTCTCTCTCTCTCTCTCACACACACACACACAGAATGACCGTTCCACACATCAAAGGTGGGGCGACGTTTGTGTGGTCGTGCGCAGCCCCCTAGATACCCGTGCGGCTCCTGGTAGTTCGGACTGGCAGCGCCTTCCCCAGGGCAGGGATACCTGGTGTCACCACCTACCTCAGTTAACCACCCAATCCTGCCTGAGGTTGGGGGCATTGCCAGGGGATTGGCCAGGTAAGGGGAGGGGCCATACAGCCCACACAATAGAAGGTGTAGCTTACCTGGGAAGCGTCAGTCGGCTCCAGAGCTTCTCCCACCCTCCACTCCCTCAATTAACGCTTAATTTTGCAGGATAACCTCTTCTCCACAGGTACATGGGTGCTTTCTTTCCAACACTTATTTGAATTATTTGACTTTGATTTATACATTTTTGCCAATCTACTAGGTGCTAGGTACCATCTATATAGCATTTTCACATAGTTTTCTCTGAAACCATAACATGCTGTAACTTTTATATCTGTGTTCCACAATCGTTCCCATCCTTCCATATCTATATTATGACCAATATCTACCGGTATTGCCCAGTGTATCATTGAGGATTTCACTTGTTCATCCTTTGTCTCTAATGTTAACTAGACTAAAGGTGTTTCCTTTCAACAGCTAGAAGCACACTTTTTGCAGGCCGGCAGAAGGGAGTGGTTGCTAGTTTGAGCAGCTTCAAAGAGTTTTTTATTCATATTTGCTAACAGAGCAATAGTAGACACTGTGAGTCTCTTTCTATAATAAACATTTGTCTATTTAAGTCAAATTTGATGCCCACAATACAAAGACGAAGCATCCTTGCTCAGCCATTTTAATAATTCCTTCTGTATCTTCACAACAGCCATGCGAGGTAGGCCAAAGGGTAAAGTTTTTAACATGTGAACCTGCCTGTGCTCAGAGTATTTTTGTGACTGTTTATCCATGTTTTGTGCATGTTTTTCTAGTGTTTAATCACTTTTTCTGCCCGTGAATGCTGTATCATATGTAGTCACAGATGTTCACTTGTAATATTTTTGTTTTAAGATATATTACCAAGTGCTCCACATTTTGCTATCATTAGTTTTTTTAAATCTTAACTTGAGTTCTTTGCATATATTAAGAGAGAGAAGGGCTCTTAACAGCTGGGTGGCAGGCAGAAATTAAATGGAGCAAGCTTTTTTCTAATTCTGGGGGAAGCGTCACCAGATCACATTCTGTCTGTCAGACATCTCATTGCATTGTGTCCAAAATACATTCTGGTGGAGTGCACTCTTGCACATGTCTGCTTGGAATTAAGTCTCATTGAGTTAAATGATTTAGGATTTTCCATGTCTGTGCCTCTTCGCCAGCAGTAACTTCCGGCATGCTGCAAAAACTGCTGGCAGCAATCACAATTCTCTCACCGCACTCTGAAAGAATCCTATATAATAAAGAGCCTGTGTCCGTCTGTACTTTCCGTGTGACAGTGGAATTCGCAACTGGGCATGTGCCCCATGGACACAGGGATTGGAGCGCAGAGACTCTATGCAGATGAGACGGTCGGAGGCCGCCAATCGGAAGTGTGGGAGGGGAGGGGCTGCCTCGCCCTGCACTCAAAGAAAGTTGCTGGCGGCCATTTTGTGTGTGAGAGTGATGGGAGTTACTCAAGGATTCCTCTCACACGCCCGCCCTAGGCCAACGGCCCTGCCCAGGAGGCGGCCTCCCTCCCTCAGGGGCTCAAAGCAGCCCCCGTCCCGTCCTCGCCATGTCCCTGTACAGGAACTCGGTGTGGTTCATGAAGGGGCTGGGAGCCAAAAGGGCAAAGAGAGGCGGGGGCTGCCATGGCCGTTTCCACATGGAGTTTGCTTACAGAGGGAAACCGGACCCCCCCCTCCCCAGTACGTGGGATTTGAGCCCATTCCCCCTCCTCCGCCGCACGCTTTAGGGACTTTTATGTAACGGGAGGGGCCAGTTTCCCTCACAGCTTCTCTCGGACGCGCCGCAGGATGAGGCCCGGCTGCCTTACCTGAAGGCTGCTGTCCTAATCCCACTTGCCTGAGGGAAATAAGTCCTGTTTTTAAAAATGTTTCACCACATATGTTCTAGCGCCCGTTAATTTAACGGGCTGAACGTCCACTAGTTGTTCATAATCTTACAGTGCAGTGGTTCTCAGACTCCCAAAGATAACTTGGAAATTGCTGAGGCTCTTGACGTTATACCTGATGATTTCTCAGCCTGTTGTAGCAATTGGAATGCTGGATGCTGGATGAATTTTAATTGCATTTTAATTGCTTCTTTTATTTGTTATGTCACAAATTGTTGTGTTACAATTTGAATTCCATAGGCAGAGAGACAACAACTGACCCAGGGTCACATAATAATAATAATAATAATAATAATAATAATAATAATAATAATAATTTATTTATACCCCGCCCATCTGGCTAGGCTTCCCCAGCCACTCTCGGCACCTTCCAACAAAATATTAAAATACAATAATCCATCAAACATTAAAAGCTTCCCTAAACAGGGCTGCCTTCAGGTGTCTTCTAAAAGTCTGGTAGTTGTTTTTCTCTTTGACATCCGGTGGGAGGGCGTTCCACAGGGCGGGTGCCACTACTGAGAAGGCCCTCTGCCTGGTTCCCTGTAACTTGTCTTCTCGCAGTGAGGGAACCTCCAGAAGGCCCTCGGAGCTGGACCTCAGTGTCTGGGCTTTAAAGGTTAGCACCAACACTTTCAGATGTCTTCTAAAAGCCAGATACTTATTTAAAAGTCTGATAGACCTACATACGCAGGGAGTCATGTTTTTCCTCCTACAGATGTCCCTTGTGGGACCGAGCAGAGGGGTTATAAATAAGGAAGCCCCTCTTAGTGCTCCACACTACCCTAACTACAAAATTGCTCCCTCCCGAGTAGACAAAACCACATGCATGCTGACTATAGAGTCACAATCAGAGCCTCCATGGTGTTGAGTACTCTTCTTGCTCAGCAAGCCCACATAGCAGGAGACATTTTTTGCAAAACTCTATTCTCTGCCCTAAAGGAAATGAATGTTTGCAGATGGCGTCCACATGACCGAAGTAGGAAGTATGAATGGAATCCTTACCCACAAACAAGAAAACAAGGCTTGCATCTTCAGTCACCAAGATGCTGATAGTTGCTTGCCCAGAAGGCGGTTGACATCTGGCTGTATAACTACATTCCTGGCCTGGAGACAGTTCCTAAATTTACTCTCATCAGACTGTTTACAAAGCTGTGGCAGAAGAATGCTATTCAGTGGTTTGGAGCCCCTACACAAGCCTGACACACAAACCCCATTTTACAGCGTTTCCGACGTTTTTAGGTGCTCCCCAAATATCCAGAACACGCACCAGGATGAAGACCGCAGTCCGGTTTTCAGGATTTTTAGTGCAATTGTTATTATTTGTGGCAAACAGAACCTGGTCGTTCAAAAGGCAAAATGCCAGGCAAAGCAGTTATAGCCATCTTTGCCAATCTGGCATCTTCCAGATGTTTTGGACTACAACTCCCATCATCAGCCTGAGCCAGAAGTTGGGAGCTGGAGTCCAAAACATCTGGAGCTTGTCTGGTTAGCAAAGACTGAGCTGTAAAGTATTTCTCTTCTGGATGAGAAAGGAGGCGGATCAGATCGAGCAGCAGGCCCAGAAGTCATGCGCGGAATAGCCTGTCTCCTTGACAATTACCAGTCCAAGAGAACTGGAATAGTTCTGATATGATGTGCCGTATTACTCATCCAAAGACTATCTCTAGAGAGACTTATCTTTCATTTGTTGCTTCAACGTGAATGCGGAATATCTGCCCGGGTTTCCTGCGTGCAGGGTGGGGAGAAGGTGTGTTTATCCCATGGAAGGCAAAAGAGCTTAGCGAAGTTCATGCAGGTTCTCACAAGAGGATGAGTGACTCATCAACAAACCCCAAATGAGCAGGCACACTGCGAATGTGACGGCAAGTATTATTGTTATTGCATTCACACTGTGGTTCTCCCTTGTCTGGCTGTATTGTTGCCAGCCTTCCGAGTAGGGAAGTTAAAAATAGAGAACATTTGTTAGAAAGCTTTGGGGAGCGTTCTTTCCCCCCAAGAAAATAATAATTATGGATCCCCTACGGTGCATAGATTCTCACTTGTGGTGCAACATTTATTCAGTTCAGATGATTATTCAAGACATAGAATCATAGAATCATAGAGTTGGAAGAGACCACAAGGGCCATCCAGTCCAACCCCCTGCCAAGCAGGAAACACCATCAGAGCATTCCTGACAGGTGGCTGTCAAGCCTCTGCTTAAAGACCTCCAAAGAAGGAGACTCCACCACACTCCTTGGCAGCAAATTCCACTGTCAAACAGCTCTTACTGTCAGGAAGTTCTTCCTAATGTTTAGGTGGAATCTTCTTTCTTGTAGTTTGAATCCATTGCTCCGTATCCGCTTCTCTGGAGCAGCAGAAAACAACCTTTCTCCCTCCTCTAGATGACATCCTTTTATATATTTGAACATGGCTATCATATCACCCCTTACCCTTCTCTTCTCCAGGCCCAAGAAGAGAATAAATGGGAAACATAAATGGGAAATCGGAACAACGCTTCCTATGTCTTGGGCGTGCGATAAACTGCAACTATTTTGGAAGACTGTTGTTAATGAAAAATTTAAAAATTCCTTCCAGTAGCACCTTAGAGACCAACTAAGTTTGTTCTTGGTATGAGCTTTCGTGTGCATGCACACTTCTTCAGAAGTTACAGGTAGGTAGCCGTGTTGGTCTGTCATAGTCAAAACAAAATAAAAAAATAAAAAAAATCCTTCCAGTAGCACCTTAGAGACCAACTAAGTTTGTTCTTGGTATGAGCTTTCCCATCTTGGTATGAGCTTTTCCATCCCATTTTTTTGGACTGAGATGGGCTGAGTGTTGCAAGGAGCTGCCTGGTCCGAGATGGAAAGAAAAGTACCAAGGGGCTCTCTTTGCATTTAAATGAGATATGGAAGGTTGGGGGAAATGGGAAAGCATGTGGCTTTCGGGGGAAACCTGAAACAAATGCTGTGCCTTCCACTTGGTAGAGCTGAACCCTGTTTTTTGCAGCCCATTCTGGTGCCAGACTAGAAGCCCAACATAAGGAGATCAGGATCGGACACGGAAGAGCACTGTTGCACAGATGCAAAGCTGACAGGTATGAATGTATTTGGACTTGCACCTTCCTATCTCACCTGTCATCTGTCTTCTTTCCAAATAAATGCCGGATGGAGAAATATATAAAGGTAATAATTCCTGTTCTTTTTACCTTGGCTGTTGAAGGACATACACAGCACCCTGTTTGGTTGAGCAATGTCGGAGGGGACCTACGATAATACTATGATCAGGATCGCACAGGAACGCCTGAGTCCAATTTGCAAATAACCGAACACTTGGGTTGCTCTTTGGCAATCTCCCTGTCCTTATTAGCAGCCCAGACACGAGCCAGAAGGGAGCAAAATAGCTGGAATAAACACGGCGTGAATTGCATCCAGCGGTCAGAAAGACCAAAGTCGAGGAGTTTTCCTCTTTCGTATCCTTGGCGTGAACCTAGGTCCTTTGTGGACCAGATAAAAAGTGTTGAAAGGCCACCCTTGCCTTCTCCTTCCAGTGTAATAGGAGATTTATGGATGGGAAGTTTTTGTGAAACGGCCACAGAGATAGATAATAAATGGATAGCTAGAAGAAAGCTTGTAAATGTATTTTCGCCTACTAGATATGCAGAACACTTGGACGTTCTGCCCAATGGAAGAAAACCCTGCAGCGAACATCGATGGTTTAATAGTTGACTTAAGTGACCCGATGATAAAATATGCATGTGTTTGATCTATATTCCAATATTTAAAAGCCTATTTTTGCCTGATAGGGCATTAATAATGAATAATCACTCCCCCCCAAATGCACCCCTAATGCTATTCGCTCTTATGAGGCAAGACAGAAATTGGTCTTGATCCTGAAATTCATGCTCCTCATGAGGGTAGATCTATATATATAAAATCGTTCAAGTTGGATGTTTGTTAACGATCACCTTTCTCCATAACCCCTTGATTGATTCTGTTCAAATTTGGACACAATGTTCCATGCCCATATGGGAGTGATCATATGTACTTACATTGTACAAATACCACACGTTTCCCAGGTAAAAATGTGATTTTGTGCAAGAAAAATAGCGCCCTCCGGTGGACGTTAAACAGCACAGCACAACACACCTGTTTCTGACCCCTCCTCCTTTCCCGACGTCACTACCACCATCCAATCGACAGACAGACCGCCCACAAACACTACTGCTGGCTCCGCCGCAGGTATAGAACCACGGCGGGAGGAATACTGGTAGTAGTAATAAACAGTTGTAGAAACAAAGACAAAAACAGGAGAGGCAAACGGAGAACACATAGACTGAACTTCAATGAGATAAGGTGTAAGGAAACATACGCTTTCTCTTTCATACTGTATCTTACTTTTGCATTTCACCAAATCAGCCACAGCAAGGCGTGGCCGGGTCAGCTAGTCATTCTTATAAAATAGAATGGAATGATTCATCTAACTACAGGACTCTACCGACCATAGCCTTTAATATTACAATAATTTCGTCATTCCTTTAGTGTCGTTCCGGAATATTTTCAATATGTAGTTTTTTAGAACACCACGCATGGCAGAGAGTGTCAGTTTGAAGCGGACACTTCTTAGCGCCTGGTTTCAAGTTGTCAGAAATGTAAAAGAAAGAGCAGTGTACTGAGAAGGGCAGGGCGAGATCCGGTTTTCAACATTGTGATATATCGCCAGCTAATATACCGATATATCACGATGGCTGAAAGAAGGATGGAGCTATGCAGAGGCACCGGTTGGCTTTGTGGTTTTTATTGCATCATGATTTTTGCTGGCGCCTGCTGTTGTGATTTGCTTCCCCCTGCAAGAGGAAGGAGAGAGCTGAGCCTGGAGAGCTAACAGGGGCTGCAGGAATCGAGAGAAGCATTGGCTGGCTTCACGGTTTCCCCCACATTGTGATTTTTGCATCGCGCACGCAGTTAACAAACTGAAGAACATCGTCCTCTTTCTATGTTCCTCCTGATGGAAACATGCAAACGTGGACAGATATAAACCCCTGCTTTAAGCCGTTTACATACTGCCTTCTCTTGTATATTATTTACTACAAAGCTCGATGACTAAACACTTTAGCGACGAAACGTCGGATTACCGGAACGACGTCTGAGCATTGAACCACTGGCATATCACAAATGGAATCTGTATTGTTCAAGATAAAATCTGTTTTAGAAAGAGAAGAAATGAGCACTGAACCACTGATCTATTACAAGCAAATTCCTTATTTACTGCGTTTGCTACTGTTTAAGAGAAAACCGATTTGGGAAAGAAACTACTTTTGCCATTTTTATGGGTGTTTATTGTTTGTTTACAGATCGTTTCCATGGTGATATTATCTTGTTTCGGTTGCAGAAGTGATTGCATCACCACCCTGTTTATTGTTTTGTGGAAATATTTGGAGCATGAAGCAATATCAGCGTTTCCACGCTATTCTACTCCCATCCGCTGCAAAGAATTCCCCGTCCTCCTCAATGACTTAGTCAGGCTGGCTCGCTTTTCCCTTGTGAAATAATATCGAGGAGAGCTTGAAGCACTTCCTGTTTTATAAATGAATGACCTGGGTGCACTCTTGAGTCATACACAAGAATCACCGTAGTGAAATCTCACACACAAGGTTCGGGTCAGTCTAACGGAAATGGTTCAGGGAGCAGAATGATTACAATGGTTTCTTTCAGATTGCAAGTGGGTCACTTTTGCTTGCAACAGTTTTTATTTTTTATTTTTTAAGTTTATTGGATCCCCCCCCCCCCCTGGAAAGAGCAAATCTGTACAGCCTGGCATCTTGATCCCAATGGTGTTCATGTGGATGTTGCGAAAAAGTTGCATACAGCTGGAACACCCATTCCACAACGAACACCCATCCGAAAGGAACAGAGGCACAGCCCAAAAAAGGCTTCTGGCTCTTTCTGGGTTTTCAATCATTAAAACAAAGGTGGGGAACCTTTTTCAGACTGAGGGCCACGTTCCTGTCTCGACAACATTCTGGGGGCCAGAGGCAAAATTGTGTGGACCAGCAAATGTAAATTCTACCTTTGTACTGTAGTTGGGACGCAGGTGGCGCTGTGGGTTAAACCACACAGCCTAGGGCTTGCCTATCAGAAGGTCGGCGGTTCGAATCCCCGCGACTGGGTGAGCTCCTGTTGCTCGGTCCCTGCTCCTGCCAACCTAGCAGTTCAAAAGCACGTCCAAGTGCAAGTAGATAAATAGGCACCGCTCCGGAGGGAAGGTAAACGGCGTTTCCGTGCGCTGCTCTGGTTCGCCAGAAGCGGCTTTGTCATGCTGGCCACATGACCCAGAAGCTGTACGCCGGCTCTCGGCCAATAAAGCGAGATGAGCGCCGCAACCCCAGAGTCGGACACGACTGGACCTAATGGTCAGGGGTCCCTTTACCTTTAAATCCTGAAATGTTCTGTGATTGGACATCATGTATCAAATCAGAACACAGGGGCTCAGAATCCTTAGTCCAGACTTAAGCTCAGGCAAACACAGATCACTGAATACACAACACAGCGGATCCAGCCCACATCCATGCACAGCTAGATCCGCCCAGCCTAGGCATTCTGCAGTCACTGTGGTCGCAGCACGACACGACAGGCCACAGATACGAACCCCATACCCTCCAACATTTCCCCAATGAAAATACGTAGGGACACCCTATTCCATAACGATAATAACAATAATGCTATTATTTATACCCCGCCCCTCTGACTGGGTTGCCCCAGCCACTCTGGAAGGCTTCCAACATATATAAAAACATAATATTAAACATTTTAAATCTTCCCTATACAGGTTTGCCTTCAGGTGTTCTTCTGAAGGTTGTATAGTTATTTATCTCCTTGGCTTGGGGGTCGCATAGCTCCATACTTTCCAGCATTTCTCCGATGGAAATAGGGACGTCCTAAGGAAAAGTGGGTCATTCCGGGATCAAAACAGAAACCGGGTCAGATCCTGTAAATCCGGGACTGTCCCTGGAAAATAGGGACACTTGGAGGGTCTGGAATGCCAGATCCTTAACTCTGTACTCCCTCACCTGTCATGCTTCTTCTTCTTCCTGCCAGCATTTTGTCTGCTGTCTTGCTGACTTTCTTCCCATAGGCGGCCTGCCAAATCCCCTCTACAGTTTTTTGGCTCCTCTCTGCTCCTCCTCTACTTTGTGCATGTATTTCTTCTCCAAATATATCGACCCAAACTTGAGCCAGTATGTCAGCTTTGGCCAGAACGTTGGAGCAGGGCTATTCTTACCTTTATTATCTCCAAGACAATGCTTCGGTTCATGCAAAAACGTTATGTGTCTGGAGAGTGGGGTGGTTTTTTTTTAGCAACATCGTGTTTTAGTAACCTTCAAACAGCCTGATCACTCAATGGACAACCGACTCAGCATTCTGCACGGTCAGTTCGCCTGACTAAGGCCTCTATCCTTCGATTTTGGCTGCTGCCACATGCAATATTTGCTGAAGGGAGAGCCCTTGACTCGTGTGAATTTACATATACACCCACGTACAGTCCTTTTAAAGTTTCAGCACTTGTTTAAAACTCTATCATCAACACATGCCATTCTGCACCGGGGTATGGTTTCAGACCTCCCAAGTGTCCCTATTTTCCAGGGACAGTCTCAGATTTACAGAAACTGTTCCGGTTTCTGATTTGATCCGGAATGCCCTGCTTTTCCTAAGCATGTCCCTTTTTTCATTGGAAAATGTTGGAAGGTATGGAGTTATGGAGTTACCTGACCCCCAAGCCAAGGAGATAAGTACCGGTAACTATACAACTTTTAGAAGACATCTGAAGGCAGCCCTGTATGGGGAAGGTTTTTTTTTAATGTTTCATGTTTTATTGTGTTTTTATATATGTTGGAGTTTATATATGTTGGAGTTTATATATGTTTTTATATATGTTGGGCAACCCAGTCAGATGTACGGGGCATTATGGTTATGATTATCATTAGGATTATGGAATAGGATGCCCCTCTTTTCATCTGAGAAATGTTGGAGGGTATGTGCTTTTGAGAGATTTTACTTTCTTGGGCTCCATGATCACTGCAGTTGGTGACAGCAGTAACGAAATTAAAAGACGCCTGCTTCTTGGGAGAAAAGCAATGACAAACCTAGACAGCATCTCAAAAAGCAGAGATATCACCTTGCCAACAAAGGTCCGTATAGTTAAAGCCAGGGGTAGGCAACCTAAGGCCCAGGGGCCGGATGCGGCCCACTCACCTTCTCAATCCGGCCTGTGGACGGTCCGGGAATCAGTGTGTCTTAACATGAGTAGAATGTGTCCTTTTATTTAAAATGCATCTCTGGGTTATTTGTGGGGCATAGGAATTCGTTCATTATTTTTTCCCAAAATATAGTCCAGCCCACCACATGGTCTGAGGGACGGTGGACCAGCCCACAGCTGAAAAAGATTGCTGACCCCTGGTTAAAGCTATGGTTTTCCCAGTAGTGATGTATGGAAGTGAGAGCTGGACCATAAAGAAGGCTGATCGCCGAAGAATTGATGCTTTTGAATTATGGTGCTGGAGGAGACTATTGAGAGTCCCATGGAATACAAGAAGATCAAACCTATCCATTCTGAAGGAAATCACCCTGAGTACTCACTGGAAGGACAGATCCTGAAGCTGAGGCTCCAATACTTTGGCCACCTCATGAGAAGAGAAGACTCCCTGGAAAAGACCCTGATGTTGGGAAAGATTGAGGGCACAAGGAGAAGGGGACGACAGAGGACGAGATGGTTGGACGGTGTTCTCGAAGCTACTAACATGAGCTTGACCAAACTGCGGGAGGCAGTGGAAGACAGGAGTGCCTGGCGTGCTCTGGTCCGAAGAGTCGGACACAACTAAACAACTAAACAACAACAACATGTGGTTTCTCTGATCGCCTTCTAGCAGTCACTAACAAACATGGCCACCAGAGGGAGCAGTCAATTTCAGCTTGTGCACTTCTTTAGGGTCTCCTGGCAGCCCCCTCTGCCACCTGGGTGTTGCCTTAGCGCAGACGGACTCGCACTCATTCCCTTTTAAAGCAGGGGTGGGGGACCTTAAGCCTGGGAGAAGCCAAATGTGGCACCTCAGCCTCTCTGTGTGCCCCCACCGGGCTCTCACTGGGCTACAACTCTCATCTTGCTCCTTCCTTGACTGTTTTTGCCTGGCTGGAATTTGCCCATGAACTCTGGCAATGCCTCTTGCTTACTGAGATGGAGGATCAAGAGGTAGGGGTGTTTGTAGACAGCATACCCACCAAACTTTCTCCAATGAAAATAGGAACATCCTAAATAATAATAATAATAATAATAATAATAATTATTATTATTATTTTACTATTTATGGGGCTGGTTGCCCCAGCCACTCTAGGCGACTTCCAACATATATGAAAACTTAACAAAACATTGCACAAATATAGGATGGGGGACACCTGGCTTACTAGCAGTATATGTGGAAAGGATCTAGGGGTCTTGGTGGATCACAAGCTTAACATGAGCAAACAGTGTGATGCAGCAGTCTTCCTATGAAGTCTTCTTGTAGAAGCCTCTGAATGCTCCCTGTGTCTGTGGACGCCAGGGTGGTGGGCAGTCTTGACCAGCGATGCTGTTGCCCTAGGCTGCAATGCACAGAATTTAATGAAGACTGCCAGTTTCTTGGGAGGGAAGGAGCTCTCACCTATAGCGCACAACATCCCTCTGGTGTCATGTGAAATTGAGGGTATGGCTTTGTGTGCATTCCTTATTCTCTATCTCACGCCTTCTAACACCCAGATTTTTTAAAAAATCTGTGCAGAAGTCATAGACAATGTGGATATTTTGTTTTGTGAACCACTCTGACACCTCCGGGTATAGGGCAGTATATAAATTCTGTAATAATTTAATAATAATTTATTATTTTTACCCCACCCATATGGCTGGTTTTCCCCAGCCACTCTGGCAGCTTTCAACAAAACATTATACACAGAATGAAACTTCAAACATTAAAAACTTCCCTAAACAGGGCTGCCTTCAGATGTCTTCTAAAAGTCAGATAGTTGTTTATTTCCTTGACATCTGATGGGAGGGCGTTCCACAGGGCGGGTGCCACTACCGAGAAGGCCCTCTGCCTGGTTCCCTGTAAATTCACTTGTTGCAGTGAGGGAACAGCCAGAAGGCCAATAATAATAATAATAATAATAATAATAATAATAATAATAATAATATTTTTAAGGTGCCCTTGTCTGGTCTTGAGGGATACAATCCAGATGAATTTTTTTTTTTAAATAGTCATAACGGTGATTGTCCAGAGAGCAACTAACATGAGAAACACTTTATACTACCATTCCCATAGTAGGTTCAAAAAATGGGCAGAGTGCAAACCGGGACCCACTAATTTAAAGTATTGGGTTATAACTGATCCCGGCTAACAGATGTTTCTGAGTGTAAAATGAGACGGTTGCCTGTTAAGGCTGGGCGGCCCTAACCACTCATTATGTTCAAATTACAGAATCTGGGAGAACGAGACTCCGCGTGGGAAGATGACATCAACATCTGTAGAACTCTGCTGGGACCATAAAAAGCCACTTTGCCAATGTAAAGGCTATATCATATTACCCACCCAGTGTGTGTGTGTGTGTGTGTGTGTGTGTGTGTGTGTATGGGAGAGAGAGAGAGAGAGAGAGAGAGAGAGAGAGAGAGAGAGAGAGAGTTGCCAATACAGGATAGCAAAGAAAAACCAAACGAGTCAATAAGGGTGGTGGGAAATATTCCCAGGAAATGTTCTTGGTGGTTTTGGGTTATTGTTTTTTGTTGTTGTTGTTGTTGTTGTTGTTGTTGTTGTTGTTTAAATGTATAGCTACTCCAAGTCACCAAGGGACCCAGGTGGCGCTGTGGGTTAAACCACAGAGTCTAGGGCTTGCTGATCAGAAGGTCGGCGGTTCGAATCCCTGTGACGGGGTGAGCTCCTGTTGCTTGGTCTCAGCTCCTGCCAACCTAGCAGTTTGAAAGCACGTCAAAGTGCAAGTAGATAAATAGGGACCGCTCCAGCAGGAAGGTAAATGGCGTTTCCGTGCGCTGCTCTGGTTCGCCAGAAGCGGCTTTGTCATGCTGGCCACATGACACAGAAGCTGTATGCCAGCTCTCGGCCAATAAAGCGAGATGAGCGCCGCAACCCCAGAGTCGGACACGACTGGACCTAATGGTCAGGGGTCCCTTTACCTTTACCTTACTCCAAGCCAACCCAATCCTGAAAAGCAACTACAAGCAGAATGTAGGCCAAATGATGCAACAAGTTCTAAATTGAACTGGCTGGAAACAAAGCAATGTGACCACCCAAAAGTTTTGCGCGCACAAAAGGTATTGAAATCACATAGGACCACTCTGATAGCATCCTGAGCACAAGTTATCATGAATGTGCAATAAAAAGGATGCGTTCTGGGGCCCTGTGAGTCTATTAGGGCTGGGCGATAGATCGTCCCAAGCTGGTTGGAAGTCCATATCGTGATATCGGTTTCATAATTTCTGACCTGGCAATATACTGTGAATCATGATCTGTGTATGTGTGTGTTCATGTGCTATGCAAAAATCACAATGCGGGGAAAACCGTGAAACCAGCCAATGCATTCACATAGCTCCATCCTTATTTCAGACATCATGATAAATTGTCATATCACGACGTTTAGCTGGTGATAGACCATGATGTTGAAAACCAGATATCACCCACCCCTAGTGTCTATTATCAATTCTTAATGACTTTTGCATTAGATCCATAGAATTTATCCTTGACAGATGTTGGCTGAGGTCTGATGCCTATGAAGATGCATTTGTAGGCAGAGAGTACAAAAAAGTGTCACCAGACAAATAATCAGTTATTTTGAGTAGGTTTTACTGTGTTTGAAGAAGGTCTTTAGTGTTTCGTTCCTGCCGCCCTCTAGGTCTATAAGGATATGCAAGGAGTCAGTTATCTTAAAGCACCTAGTGTTTGCATGAAGACATGAGAAAGCAGGAAAGTGTTGCCATAGCAACAGAAACAAATTCGAAAACAATGAGCCCCAGTTGCTATAATGTCTACTCCACATAGCGCAGGGAAGTTAATGGAATATGTACCATGAGAACTTATAATTTATCATGTCATTTTTTTAAAATAAAGTGGGTTCTCCTTCATGGAGAGCATGTGTTGCGGTGGGGGCTAACAAGTCACCCCACTGTTGCTGGGCGGGTTAGGATAGATGACCAGGGCAAGTGATTGGGCCCTGCGGGTTGCTGGGGAGAATGCTATGTAGCAATTTTTGATGGACAGCTCAGAGGTTATATATTCTCAGTGCACGCAGCATGCGGCCCTCTTTGTTGAGTGCACCGGATCACCCGCCCTCCCTCCCTTTATTTAGGCTTGTGCGTTGACCTTGCTATGCCTGTCATGGAGTTGTCTGCTTTTGGAGCAGGGGCCTGGTAGGAATTTTTCCATCTGGCTGATTGGCTGTTGCCTTTTGGTTTTCGCCTACTGCGTAGCAATTAGTCACAACTTGTAAGGTTGGCGGTTAGGCATTGGTTATTGCATTGGTTGGTGGAGGGGTCAGGGTTGGCTGTGGCTGCCCCTCCAATGCTGCTGCTGTGCGGGGAATTCCGTTAAAGGAATCCAGGGGCTCATCATGCTTTTGTCCGTATCCCCCGGTTGGGGGACAGGGCCACGCAAGAGCCCCTGGGAACATTTGGGGAGAGGCGAGGGCCCAGGCCCCTGACCCTCATTCTCTCCCCAAAGTGTTTTCCCTTTACTGACTTTCGCTAACCGGGCGGATGTCAGTCTGCCCCCAGGAGGGGGCAGCTAGTTGGAACCAATGCCTAAGCAACCACTCACATTTTGTATTTTATTAAAAGTTGTGGCCAAAATCATGCCAAAACCTTAAACTTAAATTACTGTGTGTAGTGTGAGTTATTTAGGGGGGTGGCTTGGGGACCTCGACACGCAAAAGAATAACCTCTGCCAGTCAACAGATTACAAGCATAAGCTTCCTTCCCTCCTTCCCTCCCTCCCTCCCTCCCTCCCTCCCTCCCTCCCTCCCTCCTTCCTTCCTTCCTTCCTTCCTTCCTTCCTTCCTTCCTTCCTTCCTTCCTTCCTTACTTCCTTCCTTCCTGACTCTGGACTCTTGAAACGTAGAACAAAATTAAAATGCAAGGAAACGATGTCGCAGCCACCTTTCACACACACGGAAATGAATCTGGGAACATTTGTGAATTCCACCGGCTTTCCTGACAGAAACGAAACCATATGTCCCTTAACAGTCGAGAGAACATGCTTCCTCAAGAAGGCAGCTCTAGCTCCAAGCTGTTTTTCCTTTCTGTCCTGTGGTTCCTTGTGGAACTCCAAACGCAAAGAGCTCCTGGCATGTGCAAAACATTATTTTGATTTCCTTGAGAGTTTGCAGAAGAAGGCAGCCTGCTGCGGGATTATGGATGGCGATAGAAAATGATGTCATCACTCTTTCAACACAGCCCGCTCCCCCCGGGACGGTGAGCTTTTGCAACATGTGTCCGAGAGATGTGTTGCACACGGCAGCGATCGTATCATTCAGGAGAAAGCTGTGAGCCACAGACGTCCAATTGCGGTCGCTCATCTTGTGTCTCCCACTCTGCTGGTCAATGACGTTTCTACCGCAGGTGGCGCAGGGACGCGGGTGGCGCTGTGGTCTAAACCACTGAGCCTAGGGCTTGCCGATCAGAAGGTCGGCGGTTAGAATCCTCGCAGCGGGGTGAGCTCCTATTGCTCGGTCCCAGCTCCTGCCAACCTAGCAGTTCAAAAGCACGTCAAAGTGCAAGTAGATAAATAGGTACCGCTCTGGCGGGAAGGTAAACGGTGTTTCCGTGCGCTGCTCTGGTTCACCAGAAGCGGCTTAGTCATGCTGGCCACATGACCTGGAAGCTGTACGCCGGCTCCCTCGGCCAGTAAAGCGAGATGAGTGCCGCAACCCCAGAGTTGTCCACGACTGGACCTAATGGTCAGGGGTCCCTTTACCTTTACCGCAGCTCTGAACTGGCTCCGCCAGTTAGATTCTAGGAAGAACCAGTACAATATATGCTGTCGTTCAGCTGGGGATATGTGGTCGGGAATAAAGAAAGCTGTCTTATTCTGGATCAGCTATTTCACCCATTGTCCACTCTGGGGCCCCTTCTGTGCGGCACATTTAAAGACAGAAAACAAGGCAAAAGTACTGTTTTGGGGGGACAGGAGATGGGCAGGTGTGGAGGACTCCCTGGTCCTGAGTGGAGTAACTGTGCCCCTGAAGGACCAGGTGTGCAGCCTGGAAGTCATTTTGGATTCACAACTGTCCATGGAGGCGCAGGTCAATTCTGTGTCCAGTGCAGCTGTCCACCAGCTCCATCTGGTACGCAGGCTGAGACCCTATCTGCCTGCAGACTGTCTCGCCAGAGTGGTGCATGCTCTAGTTATCTCCCGCTTGGACTACTGCAATGTGCTCTACATGGGGCTACCTCTGAAGGTGACCTGGAAACTACAACTAATCCAGAATGTGGCAGCTAGACTGGTGACTGGGAGCGGCCGCCGAGACCACATAACACTGGTCTTGAAAGACCTACATTGGCTTCCAGTACATTTCTGAGCACAATTCAAAGTGTTGGTGCTGATCTTTAAAGCCCTAAACGGCCTCGGTCCTGTATACCTGAAGGAGCGTCTCCACCCCCCATCGTTCAGCTCCAAGGGCCTTCTGCCGGTTCCCTCACTGCGAGAAGTGAGGTTCAAATCAAATCAAATCAAATCAAATTTTATTACGGTCATAGACCAGCATTTAAAATCTGAAAAGTGCTTTACAGAGCTAAAATAAATTAAAACTCAGAATGAATATAGAAGTCTAAAAATTTAAAGGGGCTAAAAATATCAAGGAGGAGGGTCCAGCTTGCCTTTTCCCAGCTTCTGCTCTAGGTCTTCATTCCATTACCGAACAGAAGAGCTGCTACCCACAGCTCAACACCAAGTTCGATACTCCGCTGACTGGTTTGTTCTGGGAGGGTAGACTGTTCCTGCAGATCTGCGTGCAGAATCTAGCTACCATCCAAGTTATCTTTTACTCTTTGCCTAATAAAAGGGCATTTAGTTTGGTCTTATCTGGAAGGTCAGCTAACCTCTCCAATAGGGGGGCAATGATGTCTCTGCGGGCCTTGTCGTACAAAGGGCATCTAAAAATAGATGCTCGGGGCTACCTACTTCCCCCAGTGAGCAGGAGCAGAGTCTCTGGTCGTATGGGATCTTTCCAAAGGATCCTAGCAGAACTGGCGAGGGCAGCGCCGAGCTTCGGGCAAGCGTAAAGGCTCTTCTTGAGTTTCTGGATTCCAGGAAGAAGAGATATGCTGCCGGGGCAGCAACGTATTTCTCTTTTTCTGCTATAATGAAATCAGGGGACCTCAAGCAGTCCAGCTGTCTCTCAGAGTCCACAATTCTTTGTCTGACCTCGAATCTTGCTTGGTCCAGGCCCAGATCCAAGAGGGCTTGGGGTGCGAAGCCCAGTCTCTGGAGGCTGGCCTGGTTACAGTGAGGTTACAGGGACCAGGCAGAAGGCCTTTTGGTAGTGGCACCCACCCTGTGGAACGGCCTCCCATCAGTTGTCAAGGAAATAAGCAACTATCTGACTTTTAGAAGACATATGACGGCAGCCCTGTTTAGGGAAGGTTTTTTTTATGTTTGATGTTTTATCGTGTTTTTAATATTCTGTTGGGAGCTACCCAGAGTGGCTGGGGAAACCCAGCCAGATAGGCGGGGTACAAATAATAATAATAATAATAATAATAATATGTCTGTGCTCTCCCAAGCTCACATTCCCAGCATGTGCTCACTCCTGGTTTGGTCATGTACACAGAATGGAAGATGGCAGGATCCTCAAGGATGTGCTCTACAGGGAGCTGTCTTCAGGCACCAGGCCTGTTGACATCCCAACTCCATGTTACAAAGATGTATGCAAATGAGACATGAAAGCTGGCACAGTGTGGGAATTCCTTTTAAATGACCGCAGTGCCTGGAGACAGACAGTTGGGTCGTGCATCCATAGCTGTGACCAGAGGAGGAATGACCACTGGGAGGAGTGCAGAAATAAGAAATGTCATGGCGCATCTACATCAGCACAACCAGACGTCTTCATCTGCCCCAGCTGCATCAAATGTTATGGCGCCAACAGGATGGCGTGCCGAAGCCAGGTATCAGTACCGGGGTCAAGAGAAGTCAAAGTCAAGAGCAGTCCGAGTCAGGAACCAGCCGAGGTCAGGTATCAATACCAGGGGTCAAGAGAAGCCGAAGTCAAGAGCAGTCCGAGTCAGGAACCAGCCGAAGTCAAGTGTCAGTACCGGGGGTCAAGAGAAGCCGAAGTCAGGAGCAGTCCGAGTCAGGAACCAGCCAAAGTCAGGTGTCAGTACCGGGGGTCAAGAGAAGCCGAAGTCAGGAGCAGTCCAAGTCAGGAACCAGCCGAAGTCAGGTACACAGGATCAGGATCAGGATGAGCAGGCACAACCACGTGCTTGAGCACAGCAGTTGCAGGTGCTGGTGAGGGGAGCAGCCGGCCTTCCTTAAGTAGCCAGCTCATCACCACGCCTTTTATGAGCTGCAACTGCCTCCAATTGCTCCCTCCGTTTCTCAGCTCTACAGCTGAGATGGGAGGAGGGGAGGGGGCCCTCTGGCTCCTCTCCTCACAAGGGCCTGATTCTGGCTCAACTTCTTCCTCCTCCTGTTCTGGCCTTCCCTCTTCCCCATCTGCTTCTTCCTCTTCTGAGGAGTGTCGCCACCAGTCTTCTTCAGGTAAGAATCCCTCCATTCCTCTGGACTCTTCCGTGGTTGCTGCTTCGCCTAGGGGGGCTTGCCACTACTCCTGCTCATCTGGTGCAACCCTGACATCAAAATATGTCTCTCCCATGTTGGTCTCTACAACCACAGCAGGCATTGCTCCTCTCCAATGGTTTAACTTCACCCCCCCCCCCGACCACTGCTACTCGGATGCTACTAGCCCAGAGATGGGAAGAAGACAGAGTCCCTACCAGAGAAGAATGGCAGATTAAGTTGATGGACTATGCCGAAATGGCAAAAATGAATCCGAAATCAGGAAGACCAAAATTTCAATAAGGAATGGGGGAAATATATCATTTACCTTAAAAACCATGGTAAACAATTAAAATTATTAGTAGGTTTGGAATAACACTTGTAGTTTAATGTTGAATTTTGGTTATAATGCAGTTTTCAGAGATTTGGATTAATAGAGAAGATGCAGGAGGAAACGATTAATATAAGGACCCACAAAGGGGAGGAGGGAAGTCCAGGAGATTCTTTGGAATTCTCTTTCTATGTTGGTTGTTTGGCATTAGTTCACCTGTCTTCCCAAGTGTCAGGACTAAATCCTGTTTGAAATGGATCCAGAAAATCAGTTTTTATCCAAGGTTGCCTGGGAACTGCTTGACAAGCACTGACTAGTTAGGGGCAGGGGCGTTCCTAGCCCCTTGGCTACCCGGGGCGGGAAGCCAAGAGGCACCCCCGGGGGCGGGGCGTCGCAGCGTGTGCGTGCGTCATGACGGCATGACGCACGCACACAGCGCGATGCCCCGCCCCCGGGGATGCCGGGCGCCAGATTCGGGAGACTCTGCAGCCCGCAGAGACCCCTGAAGCCGCCGCCGGGGCTCTGTCGGCGGAGCGCAAGTCAGGGCAGGGAGAGGAGCGGGCCAGCGAGGAGGGGTGTCACCCCTCCTTGCTGGCCCGCCCCTTTCCATTCCCCGGCTTTGCAAGACAGCCAGTGGCGGAAAAAGCGGCTGGAAGGGGGGGGGCTATTTTCGGCGCTGCCGGGGCGGAGCCGCAGGGGCGGCCAGCGAGGGGGGGGTGACACCGCTCCTCGCTGGCCGCCCCTGTGGCTCCACCCCGGCAGTGCCGAAAATAGCCTTAAAAAACATTTTTTTAAAAACATTTTTTTTTTGAAACGCCCAATTTGTCACCCCCAGCAGGGTGCTGCCCGGGGCGCCCCCCGCCCCCTTGATACGCCCCTGGTTAGGGGCCAGATGATGTCCATTGTGCGACATCATCCACACATGGGAAATATGGCATGGAATTGAGTATCTTTCCATACTCTATTTTTCCAATTGGTTATACCAAGGAACATTCAGCCATATGAGCCCCTGCATGCATCCTGGCTGCCCTGAAACCGACTCACCATCTCAATGAGAATCAGATCTTAGTCACGACCACCTGAAGTTCTATAGTTGTCCAAAGAGCCTAGACTAAAACACTGAGTTGCTCTGGAGCTGAGCCAGAAGTCTTAAGCATCCTCCCGTTCATTCTCAGACAGAACATTGACTTCTGAGATGCTTGGAAAAGTATTTGGGAGGACAGCAGGAAATGACCCTCAAATATTAGCTAAATGCTGGAATGCTTTTGCTTGTTTATATCTGATTAAGCTGTCCTGTGTACTCTGTGACAGCTTGTTGTGATAAAATGTGTAGCGGCAGGAGGAGTACACATTTTTATCAATTATCAGGACTTTCCCATAGTGCCAGAACATGCATAATGTTCAGTATTTGCTGGAGTGCAACATCCTTAAAGCCATTTCCTAAAATCTGGAAATGGAAAGGCACTGTGAAAATGTCCAGTTACACAGACCTGGCCAAAAATGTTTGTTTTTACTCAGCTTGTCTTTTAATTCATCCCGGGCTGATGAATTCGACTTTCTGCAATTAAGTAAATTCAGGATCTGTGCAAAAAGAAGAAGCCACAGAGGGCAGTACTTATCTGGGAGAATTTAAAAGGCAGAGAATTGGAGACAATATCACATGGAAGGGAAATTATTAAATAAGAAGAAAATAAATAAAGGCTTTCATAAATGGAGACACTGCTTCCGGCAACTGTATTACTTGTTTTGATGAAATTTTGTTGTTGTGGTTTGGTTTATATGCTACTGCATTTGATGTTATAGTGATTGCAGTGTTAATGCTACTGTGGTTATTGCAAGCTGTTTTGAGTTCAACACTTGTTGTTGGAAAAGCAGGATACAAAGAGTAAATCAACTCAACTCAACACAACTCTGACATGTCTGCATAATTCCTTCCTTCCTTCCTTCCTTCCTTCCTTCCTTCCTTCCTTCCTTTCTTTTTTCTTTTCTCCCTCCCTCTTTCTCTCTTTTCTTTCCAGTGCAAACCCGTAACATTTGTTGGAAAATAATCTCTATATCCTGCTGTGATCAATAAAACCAATCTATCTTGACCTACAGTTGGCAGGTATTTTGTTTTGTTCTCTAAAACTTGACAATATGGGTAGTTTTGACATTAGTGCACAATCCCATATTTTATCTTTAATATGTGATATAGTGACAGATCTCCACTTCCCTAGGCATAAAATTCTGGCAGCTGCTAGCAAAGTTCAGTCTAAACCATCTTGCCTTACTGAGCCTTCCGAACAGTTTAATAAGAAAAAAAGTATTTTTTTTTAAATGGAAAACAGAACAATACATTAACAAATGTATACACTAACAAATTAGCAAATACAGTTTACACGAATAAGCTATTTTCCAGCTTTATATGTTCATAATTTGTGTTCCAATAACCAACAATGAAATCAATACATATTATATCCTCAAGAAACTACGTCTGAAATCTCAACCTCCAAACATTCACGATTTCAGTTTGGGCAGAAAACCTAGGCTTGAAATGAACAGGAATTGCTGTCCATTGCTTCTCCTGTTTCAGTTTTCTTTTAATTCCAGTATTTACAAGCCTGCTAAATGACAGGAAATGCCTTAATCCCAGCTTCTAGTTCAGCAGCTAACAAACAAAACAAGGCAAAAACCCACTGAGAGCACGGCTTGCAATGACACTTCCCACATGATAGATGACAATTATCCCTATTTACAGATGGGGAACCAAAACCCAAGGAGCTCCCTTGACTAACGCTGGGTGCACAGGAAGCTTGTGGCAAGGACTGGAAATCGTACCCAGACCTCTTGAATCTCAGCTCAGCTCTGAGCTTAAACCGCAACCTCTTACTTCCCTGAAATATTTCGGAACACAGCATTGCTTTGAAACATCCCTTATTTATAAGGAAAGCAAGTGTTGGAAATGTAAAATATCAGAAGGGACATTCTTTCACATGTGGTGGGATTGTAAAATTATAAAGAAATATTGGGGAATGATTTATAGTGAAATGAAGAAGATGTTTAAAATAACCTATGTTTAAAAAACCCCAGAAGCTTTCCTACTAGGTATTACAGGAGTGGCCTTACCAAAATCACAAAAGAATTTATTTATGTATGCAACTATGGCCACACGGACGTTGTTAGCACAACATTGGAAAGAAGAAGGTGTCCCAGCTAAAGAAAATTGGCAAGTTAAATTAACGGAATATGCTGAAATGGCAAAATTGACAATGAAACTAAGAGGAAGAGACTACAACGAATTTAAGGAAGAATGGAAGATGTTTATTGCATATGTACAGAAGCAATGTACACAGGTTAATACATTAGCAGGGTTTTAAAATTACTTCTAATTTTGTTATGAATGGATAATGGGTAATTAATGGGTAAATAAAACAAAGTGCTTAAGTTCAATGTATAATTCCATCCTTATATATATCTACACATGCATACAAAAGGGAGAAAAACATTTAATTGGGTAATTTAAAAATGTTGGAGACTTGCAAGGAAATAGCTTTAATTTTCCAATCATATATGAAGAGGCTTTTTAATGTACTTAAATGAGCATTACTGAAATATTATGTATTCGTAACCGCAGTTTCTACATCTGATGTATATGCTATCAAGTTCTGCAGGATATTATGAAATTGCATTCAAAGACATACAGGTGGCTGCTGTCTATATTTGAGTTACTAAGCTTAAGTAATATTATCGTTTTTAAAACTAAAATGTAAACTTCAGTCTGTTTTGCCTGGGATTCACTATTTCATTGTGCTTTAATAGTTATAGCCAATTGGGGAAATCATTTGTGAGGCGTTCTTTCTTTTCACATTTGAGAAATGTAACTCTACTTGCACCTCAAACAAGTTAATAAGACTGAGCATTTCCCCCTTCTGTTGACTTATTTTGTATTTGTAAATAAAGTTGCTGAAGTGGACAACAGTACTCTGGAGGAGCAAATTCATTTTTCAACACTGACTTTGAGTGGCAATTAAAGGGACAGGAAAATGTGTAGGACGACAATAGTTTGACTGGAAGTTACACAAATCGAGTTCACCTATGGGGTGAGCATGTGTTGCGGTGGGGACAGGAAAGCACCTCCCCCTCCTCCCTGTGTAGTTAGGGGCAGGAGTGGACATCTGGCCTTGGATGGGAGGGGGCAAGGTGTTGCTGGGGAAAACTGCTTGTAGCAATATTGTGATGGACAGCCCAGGTCCTATATAAACCCCAGCACGCCAGTGGGACAGCCTCTTGGCTGCGTGCTTCGGATTCCCCGCCCTTCCTCTCCCTTTTTTATTAGGCCTCTGCGTTGACCTTGCTTTGCCTGTCATGGGGTCGTCTGCTTCTTGAAGGCAGGGGCCTAGTAGGAATTTTTCCATCTGGCAGATTGGCTGGAGTCAGTTGGTTTTCGCCTACTACATTGCAACTAGTCACAACTTGTAAGGTTGGCGGTTAGGCATTGGTTCATTGATTCATAGCGAATGGGCGGTCGCCCTAAAGCTATGATGGTGTGAGGGGAATTCTGTTAAAGGAATCCAAGGGGCTCCATATGCTTGTCCGAACCCGGTCGGGTTGCAGGGCCGCTGCATCAGCCCCTTGGGACCCCTGGGGAGAGGGAGATCTATGCCCCCAGTTTCCTTAACTCTCCCCAGTTGGTCTCCCCCTTTTCGCTGGCCGATGTTCAGCTCTGTCCCATATGGACAGATAGTCAGAACCAATGCCTACGCAACCACTCACGTGATTTGTATTTTAATAAAAGTTGTGGCCAAAATATGCCAAAAACCCAAACAAAAATTATGTCTGAAGTCTGAATTATTTTGGGGGGTGGCTTGGTGTCCTCAACACGCAAACAAATCGACATGCTCAGCCAGGGCCAGGCACCACCCAACCTATGCAGAAACCCAATCACAAACGAATCATCAACAAACAGCATGTTTCTGGAAGTGACTTTGGTCAGCTTGTTATAGGAACAAAATGCAAGACAGGCTTTTGTCAATGTGCATGAATGCGACACGAAGCAGGCAGAGAAAAAGTGGGAAGCAGGAGATCCCTTTGGCAGTGCCATAACAGGTGTTACCATTAAATGCCTTCAACTGTGAAATGTTGGAACGGGTGGATTTCTATACATAGGAAACTGTCTGTGACTGTCTGATTCCAAGGTGCTTCTGTCTTGGGATGGATGGTAGATAGAAAACACATGTTTCCGGTGAGCTGCCGAGGTCGGCGCATGGATACTATCAACGGTTTGGGTTTAAACACCGTTCATTCCTCCCTGTTATTTTTCTGGCTTTGACATAGCTTGGAATGAGTTTCTGTCCCTGTGAGGGACTGGGCAGAGGGGGAGGAGGATTGGCGGAGACTGCCTCCCCATCCTGACCCTCTCAGGGAGGAGGAGGAAGAAGACAGTATCGATTTACAACAGGGGTTTGAGGGAGGTCGCAGCTCAGAGGCAGATGAGGGGAAAAGCTGGGAAATCTACTACTTGCGATACAAGCAGATCCTCTAGAGGAGGGGTAGGCAACCTAAGGCCCGTGGGCCAGATGTGGCCCAATCGCCTTTTCAATCCGGCCCACGGACGGTCCGGGAATCAGCGTGTTTTTACATGAGTAGAATGTGTCCTTTTATTTAAAATGCATCTCTGGGTTATTTGTGGGGCCTGCCTGGTGTTTTTACATGGGTAGAATGTGTCCTTTTATTTAAAATGCATCTCTGGGTTATTTGTGGGGCATAGGAATTTGTTCATTATTCCCCCCCCCCCAAAAAAAATAGTCCGGCCCACCACAAGGTCTGAGGGACGGTGAACCGGCCCACGGCTGAAAAAGGTTGCTGACCCCTGCAAACAAGGGAAACAGCAGCAACAACAACAACAACAACAACAACAACAACAACAACAACAACAACCACCACCACCACCACCATACTGGTTGGTAGATTACCGACAATCCTGAAAACAATGTGGTTATTTGCTTGGGGGGGGACAAGTTGTAATGATTATCTAATCGACCCTGCCAACCACTAGATGGCGCTGTTCCATGTGCTTAGCTACAATTCCGTCCCTTTCAATTGTGACTGCAGAAGTTATAAAAGACGGGAGAATCTCTTGTGATGCAGCATGTAGGATGGTGATTTGGTGGCATTGAAAAGGCTCCATGGCTGTCTTGTACGGGTGCGCCAAATTTCACAGCCACTTTTAAACCAACAGGTCTGGCAGGTTTTTGTAGAGTTCAACAAACCTGCAGCACCTATTTGAACGGAAAGAGCAGTGGGAGAAAAGAAAATTGCGTGCGTCTGTGTGCTGTGCACACAAACAGCAACGATGCAAGACTGGATCTATTGTGCACAATAACGTTTCTCTCCGCAAGACGTATGACAGATTTGCAAACGTAGCGTAGCGCTCCTGTCAAACACCTATGAATATCAATGGGTTTGCCCAATAGAAGTTTTCAGAAGATTAAGCCAATAGGCTTATAACATTTTTTTTTTTGGGGGGGGGGGTTAAGAATGAAAGCCAACTAATTTTCTTTTCAATTTAAATAATTGCAAGAAACAATAGCACTTACCATCTTGTTTTTCTTTGAGGGGTAAGTGTGTTTTCCTTTATTTAAGTAAACTCCCAACATAAATAAACTAATATAGCGCAGTCTGTAGAGCGCGAGACTCATAATAATAATAATAATAATAATAATAATAATAATAATAATAATTTATTATTTGTACCCTGCCCATCTGGCTGGGTCCCCCCAGCCACTCTGGGCGGCCTCCAACAGATATTAAAATACATTAAAATATCACAGGTTAAAAACTTCCCTAAACAGGGCTGCCTTCAGGTATTTTCTGAATGTCAGATAGTTGTTTATCTCTTTGACCTCTGCTGGGAGGGCGTTCCACAGGGCGGGCGCCACTACCGAGAAGGCCTTCTGCCTGGTTCCCTGTAGCTTTGCTTCTCGTAGTGAGGGAACCGCCAGAAGGCCCTCGGCGCTGGATCTCAGTGTCCGGGCTGAACGATGGGGGTGGAGACGCTCCTTCAGGTATACAGGACCGAGGCCGTTTAGGGCTTTAAAGGTCAGCACCAACACTTTGAATTGTGCTCGGAAACGTACTCGGTTGTGGGTTCGAGCCCCACGTTGAGGGAAAAAGATCCCAGCATTGCAGGGGGTTGGACTAGATGACTTTTGTGGTCCCTTCCAACTCTATGAGTTTATGATTCTCCTACCTAAATGAACACCAGTTTCTTTTTTCATCTAGAAGAAGCAGCTACCTCACACTTCTCACCATCGGAGTTTGCAACTGAAATCACCGGTTCCTCTGCGGAAATATTTAAAACTGTTCCTGGTATATCTACAGTGTTTTTATATCCCAGTCCAGAAGAAAAAAAAAAGGTTCCAGTTTGCTATGAGTCAGTACTTTCCTCTTAGCAAAATACAATGAAACATCTGTTCTCCATCATATTTGGCAATAATCACTCTGTTGGGTTTGGAAATTTGAGAAAATTCAAGTGGAGGATTGTTGAATTTGGAGCTCAGCTGATTTTGGCCTGGACTCTGGAAGCTGAATGGTCATATGTTATATAAATAGTTTGAAAGTTGTACATTATTTCTTTTCGTATTCCAGTGTTTATTAATAACTACAAAAATATACCCCGCCCAGCCCGAATGAGGTAGTTCTAAAGAATATTCATCCCTGTGTTTCAAAAGCAGTTGAAAACCTTGTTCTCCGAAGCTTGTGAAAATTTGGTTTCCAGCCTTTGCTTCAAATTCACATATTATAATGGAGGAGATGCAACACTCGAACTTCTGTACTGCAGTTGCTTGATTTTTTTTGTATAATAGATAAACTCTTGAGGGCGCCCATCATCAAATTTTGAGATTATGCCAAGATGTGTATCGCTAGGTTACACCTGTGTCCATGTGTGACATCTTTGAATGGTGATGATTACCTTGCAGGTGACCTTGCTATTAACTGGGAGAAATGTAGAGGGTCATTTTGGACTAATTTATGCATTTGCTGTTTTTTGTTCTGATGAAATGTCTTTCTTCTTCTTTTTTTTGGAAGGGGCAAAATAACAATACATTCAGAAAGTAAAACATTAAGGTTGGGGGACTCATAGCATAAATGAAGAATGAATAATGGGGGTGGAGACGCTCCTTCAGGTATACTGGGCCGAGGCCGTTTAGGGCTTCAAAGGTCAGCACCAACACTTTGAATTGTGTTCAGAAATGTACATTCGCTAAACTAGTGTGATTCCCATCTTGGTTTCTGCTCCTTGTTTCTGTCTTCCCTGTGTACAGTTTATGGAACCAGTTTATGGAACCATCCAGTGAATTTTCTCCCCTTTGGGCAGGTGTCAGGAATGAGCCAGCTCCGAGCGAAGGTTTGCAGCCAACTGCAGAAAGCAGCCAGGAACAGAGAAGCTTAGGCAGGGGAGAGCCAACAGCTGCAGACTTCGGCTCTTCCTGACCTTGACAGGCAGGCTGATAAGGCAGTAGCTGAGAGCAGGCTAGAACACAGTCAAAGCTCGCCGGAAGCACAAATTGGCGCGAATAGATTCAGAGACAGCCTCTCAGATCAGGAAGGGGGTGGAGCTGATCCACTAAGTCCAAAGAGTCAATGAATGGGAGGGCTGCTAGATAGGAAGCAAAACAAGAGACATAAAGGTCGTAAGTTCAATTTCTTCTGTCGACCCCGGAAGGAGTCTTCAGAAGGGTCATCTTGAGTAATGATGCTGGAGGCTTTGTCAGAGCCGTCCGGAGCTATCTGCTTGTTTTTGCAATAAATCCTCCTTTTTAATCACCTACGCTTACTGTGTTATCAAGCTGGGAAACTGGACTCCTGACAGCAGGCTCTTTCCTAGGGATTTCGTTATTGAGGACTTATCCACACCTCCGTTCACCCTGCCACGCTCTCCCCCCGGAGGAACCCAATCTTTAGCGCTAAATCGGAACAAATGACAACCAGGTTTTTCACAGATGGCTGTTTGTTCCGATTTATCGCTAAAGATTGGGTTTTCCAGGGGAAAGTGGCGAGGCAAACGCAAAACCGCTCAGACCCATGTGTAGAAGTGGTGGTGAAACTGGCACAAAACATTTTGCCTTTCTGGCTGCTATGGTGGCAGCAGCTCTCCCTTCCTAGGGATACAGATGCTACCACTGCCTAGGGAGACAGGTAAGCGAAAAAACAGATGAGACCCGGCTTGCCTCAGGACTATGGCCCATGGATGGGCTGCAGTGGTCTTTCAACAGAAACGAAATTAATCTTTGCCTCGGATACCAGTGTCTAGTCTAACTGGGCTCCAAACTATCACGTTCATGTACTTTTTGGGAGCTGTCTTTTCCTTCCTGCAAAATTCAGAACAGGATGTCGGTTACCCATGACTGAGCAACTTGATCTGAAAAAGAGGTGCAGAAAAGAAAAAGGATGAATAAACAAAGACAAAATGGTAAAGTCATCAAAGAGCTCTGTTTCCTGTTTGTAACTCTGTTTCCTGTATGCCGCTCAGAGGAAAAGATGAGAAGGAAATCTGCGAGGTGGCTGCCTTTTGACCTGAAAAGTCAATTTGCTTTTTTACCTCCTCGGTCTTCTCTGTCTCTACGGGGCCAAGGTTTCCAGCCCACCCTTTCGCACCATGATCTTGTGGATCCTTACTGCACTCAGTATAATTCAGCCTGACAGCCTAACAGGTAAATCATTTCTCTCTGTCTTTGTCTCTGTCTCTCCCACATAGAGTCATAGAATTGTAGAGTTGGAAGGGATCCCAAGGGTCATCTAGTCCAACCCCCTGCAATGCAGGAATCTCGGCTAAAGCATCCATGACAGATGGCCTTCCAACCTCTGCTTAAAAACATCCAAGGAAGGAGAGCCCACGACTTCCCGGGGGAGACTGTTCCGCTGTTATTGGCTGGATTCTATGCATGTTTACTTGGTTGAAACCACATTAATTCAGAACAATTTTGATTAGGACTGGGCTGCCTTGCACAAAAAATAGATAGATATAGATAGATAGATAGATAGATAGATAGATAGATAGATAGATAGATAGATACTTTATTGTCATTGTACATAGTACAACGAAATTGAATGCCAGCCCACATTTACAGCCACATATACGCATTTATACATTTATAACCACACATACACATACATACCATCCATCACGACTCCCCAATATAATATTATTTGGTAATAAATGATACATGATACGGGATTGAAATAAAGGGGACCATTTCTGGACATTGGCAAAACATTAGTAACTGAGCTAGCTTTAATCACCGGTCTGTATTTTTGAGAAGGGTTAGTGACACATGGTGCTTTTTAAAAAGTTGCTGAAGCTAAGCAGATCTTTGTTCTGTACGCTGCCCAGATAAGAAATAAGCTGCGAACCACAAATACCGTATTTTACGCTCCATAAGACGCACTTTTTCCCTCCTAAAATGTAAGGGAAAAAGTTGGAGCGTCTTATGGAGCGAAGGCTCCCTGTCGAGCAAGCGGGGAGCAGCGGCGGAGATGCTGTTGGATCCTCCCCACCACCTCCGTTCGCAAGAAACAGGCTTGCTTTTGCGAACGGGGTTGCGGGTGGATCCAGCAACAACAACTTTCCCTGCTGCCGCCTCCCCTCCGCTGCATTCGGCGGGGGGGGGGGGCGGCCGTGGAGAAGCTGTTGGATCCTCCCCACCACCTCCGTTCCCAAAAACAGGCTTGCTTTTGCGAACGGGGGTTGCGGGTGGATCCAGCAACAACAACTCTCCCTGCTGCCGCCTCCCCTCCGCTGCATTCGGCGGGGGGGGGGGGGCGGCCGTGGAGAAGCTGTTGGATCCTCCCCACCACCTCCGTTCCCAAAAACAGGCTTGCTTTTGCGAACGGGGGTTGCGGGTGGATCCAGCAACAACTCCTCTCCCTGCTGCCGCCTCCCCTCCGCTGCATTTGGCGGGGGGTGGGGTGGCCGTGGAGAAGCTGTTGGATCCTCCCCACCACCTCCATTCATAAAAACAGGCTTGAAAAACAGGCGTTCGCAGGCATCAAACCGGCTCCCCCCACCCTTGAGTTCAGGGAGCCGGAGCCATCAATCTGGCTCTCCCCCACTTTGCCTAAACTCATTTTAAACTTCAAAGTTTCCTGATCGTTGCTACTAACTGAAGGGGAACAATCAGAGAAGAGGCTGGGACCCTGGGGGCAAAACAAAGCTGAGGAAATCTTGCTTTAAAAAAATTACAAGTGCCGTAATTTACCCCGGCAAAAGGAAAAGGGAGCAGATATCGGGTGAGGTGAAGGGAATAATGAATAGAAGGGAGAGGGATATTCCTGATTGTCCTGTTTACAAACAAAAGATGTGGTTGTCGCCTGACAGGATTTTGTGTGGCTGGGGGAACTGAACATTTGCATGTACCGGTACATTTGCCATTCTCTCACCTTCTCTAGTTTTATTTGTTCACTAATAAAATCCCTTTTCCTGTATCAGATGAAACTGTGTGTTCTTACCTACTCTGGGATACAGAAGTTAAAAAAGTGGAATGAAGGGATACATTTCAGAGATACAGTGTCCAAGAATCAAGAAAAAAATGCATACCCGAGTGTAACAAGTTTTCCTTGAGGTTTTGAGTTTTATTTATTTTTAGATCGATACATTTGTACCCCCTTTCAGGGAAGATTTCAATTTGACAGCTAACAGCTTTAACCTATTGTTCTTAAGCGGGAGTGTTATCAGTGTTATCAGTTCTTAATGAGGCGTTCTATTGGCGGTATAATGAGCCTTGCAGAGGGTTGCATTTGGCTTAGGTGGCTTTGCAAGGCTAAAAGGACATGAATAAGGAAAAAAGCGGGGGCTATAGGCACAGAGATATTTCCTCCCCTCCACCTGCCTCTCTGTAAAGCAAGCAGAGATTGCTCCTGGGTTCCTGTACCAGCATCTCCCCATCTCCTCTTGCAGCGGAAAGACATTTTGGGCCACCACCAACTGAAAAATTTGATTCAGAATATTTTTTTCTTGTTTTCCTCCTCTAAAAACTAAGTGCGTCTTGTGGTCCGGAGCGTCCTATGGAGCGTAAAATACGGTAAGCTGCTTTGGGCTTCTTGGAGGAAGAATAGGATACACGTGCAACAAATATCACAAATTAATAGCATGAAGACCTCAAATTGGTTGCATTTGAAGATTTGCTTAGATACGTGTCATACAATATACGTTTTGGTTACTTATTTTCTATAGTGTGCCCATCATTAAGGTTGTATAAAACAGTATTTGGTGAATTGATAAATTTGTTTGCATTGGAAGTTTGCTGTCTGCAGCGTTTTGAAAATTAACAAATATATGGTTTGGTCACAGTCCTTGTGAGAGATTATCAGCAGGGTTGTTTCAGGTGACCTGTTTGGTGAGCATTTGTTGTGATTTGTTTGCATGAAGTGGGATTATTATACAGCACCCATTAATCGTTGATAATTCATTCTCATTTGTTTGTGGGCAACAAACCACTTCATAAAGCAATTGTTATCCCACACTTTCCAGCGGTTCCCCCCATCACTTTCCTTACTGCAAATAGTTCAATTTCTATTTCCGAGTTGGTTTGCTGCACAACATCACCAAATCCATTTTGAACAACTTGAATTTACCGTTCTGCGGTTGAAATTCCACCTGTAAAGTCGATCGCAATCTAACTTTGGCTTCCCTTAAAAAAGCTCAACAACTCTGGTCAATCCAATGGGTAGATCACTGCCAGTATTTTTATAGTGGTTGTAGATCGCAGTCTCTTGGAAGTTGGATAGCCCTGATATATAGAATAAACTAGGATCATATTTGCACACATTCCAAGCATCAGAAACAGCCCGTTCAGGAATTTTTAAAGATTTCAGATTTTCAATTGTTCCTTCTTAGTTAGCCCCCCCCCCCGTGTTGTTGTTGTTGTTGTTCAGTCGTTCAGTCGTGTCCGACTCTTCGTGACCCCATGGACCAGAGCACGCCAGGCACGCCTATCCTTCACTGCCTCTCGCAGTTTGGCCAAACTCATGTTAGTAGCTTCGAGAACACTGTCCAACCATCTCGTCCTCTGTCGTCCCCTTCTCCTTGTGCCCTCCATCTTTCCCAACATCAGGGTCTTTTCTAGGGAGTCTTCTCATGAGGTGGCCAAAGTACTGGAGCCTCAACTTCAGGATCTGTCCTTCTAGTGAGCACTCAGGGCTGATTTCTTTAAGAATGGATAGGTTTGATCTTCTTGCAGTCCATGGGACTCTCAAGAGTCTCCTCCAGCACCATAATTCAGAAGCATCAAATGCTGCTTTTGTGATGCTCTAAATGCAACACTATTCTTGAGACTCATTAAAGACTTGTTTTTATTAGCCTTATCAAAGCTCGGATTTCTGAAGTCCCTGGTGTGACTTTGTTCCAAAGGGCAGAATAATGTCGATACTTACAGGCAGAACTCACAAAAATGAAAGTGAATGCACCCTTTTTCAGTATGGTTATTTAGCAAAGGATTGTTGACATTTAGGACAACTTTTTGACACTAAAGCACCTTTTTGAATTCCCTGCATTTCCACTCCTGGTTAAAGGGTCTGTGTGCATTCTGGATTACCCATACTTCTTAAGAGCGCACCTACTTTAGCTCCTTATCCCTCGTTCAGATTTATAATCCACAGCTTTCTCTGTCAAACTAAGCAGAAGAGAACGGAGATGTTATAAATGAACAGATCGCACCTCCAGAGAGCAAATTAGCAGCAGCTGCCTTTAAATGGTCTCATAAAGTAATGATGATGAAAGATAATGAAGTAAGTATTTAATGGGCCACACCAGAGTCATTGCGATGCAGCGAATTCACCGGCTCGTGTTGGGTCCCCACATCAAGTCCCAATGCATTAGTGTACTTATTTCACGATGTGCCTCATTTCTAAAATAGCTGTTATGCAGGTAGAATCAACGACGATGCTTTACCTAGGTAGGTGATTTCAAAATGGCCGATTTGGATCTCAAATGTAGAAACTAGTCAATATAGAAATTATGGACTGATTGTGGTTGGGGGAGAATAATCATTCTGGTTGTATGCAATCTCCAGAGTAAATAAGCTATTTTACCTCAGTTTTTCCCGATTCAAAAGCTGAGCTTTCCTCATTCTGCGAAGCGCCCCGAAATCTTCTAATGAAGGGTGGTACATAAATTTAAGAAATAAAGTAAAATAACTCAGTTCGCACAAACCTCTGGCTCTCGCTATTAAATTGCACACATGAGAACTCTTACATTTTGTTAAGAATATAAGAGTTGGCATTCTGGGTCAGACCACACATAGGTCAGAGGTGGGGAGACTTCAGGCTTGCAAGATCTATTTTTTTATTGGAACCTCAGGATTCACCCCCATCAGAGCCTGTGGCAAAAGAGAATTATAGAGTTCTGAGGATTTTTGTTTAAGCCCCAGATTTTCTTTGGCGTATCAGAACTGGAGTACACAATCCTGGTACACAAAAACAACCACAATCCTGGCTATTCTCAGCTTCCTTCATTTGCCATTTGTGGAATGCTCTCCCCAGGGAGGTTTGCCTGGCGCCTTCATTTTACACCTTTAGGCGCCAAGCGAAAACGCTCCTCTTTAACCAGGCCTTTGGCTGATTGACACCCTTTTAAAAATCTCTTGTGGAAGCGGGGATTATTGCTTTGTCTTTGTCTTTGTTTATGCATTTTCTGGTTGTTGTTTTTTAATATTGTGATTTCATGTTGTCAACCGCCCTGAGATCTATGGGTATAGGACGGGATACAAATATAATAAATACATAAAATAAATAAACAGTCTATTTTATGATGTCTGAGAGGGAGGGTCATTTTGTTGTTGATGTTGTCAAACAACTGGGAGTTGGAAATCCTTGCCGATCGACTGTAAATCACCCAGAGATCTACCAATAGACCCTGATCTACCTTCCTTCCTTCTGCTCTGTTCCAACAACCAGATTCATCCGGAAGCTTCTTGAAGGTTCTGAATCCCCTGTGGTTTGTCTCTAACACCTGCTGCTCAGAGAACCTTGCCTCTCAACATGATGGTTCTATTAGCAATTCTGTCCAATAACCATTCATCATCCCATCCTTAGACGTATTTCTAATGCCATCTAAGCTGCAACTACTGCACCTTGTGGAGAAAGAGTCCACATAACACCGGTCCTGAGAGAGCTACATTGGCTCCCAGTACGTTTCCGAGCACAATTCAAAGTGTTGGTGCTGACCTTTAAAGCCCTAAACGGCCTCGGTCCTGTATACCTGAAGGAGCATCTCCACCCCCACCGTTCAGCCCGGACACTGAAGTCCAGCGCCGAGGGCCTTCTGGCGGTTCCCTCACTGCGAGAAGCAAAGTTACAGGGAACCAGGCAGAGGGCCTTCTCGGTAGTGGCACCCGCCCTGTGGAACGCCCTCCCATCAGAGGTCAAAGAGATCAACAACTATCTGACATTCAGAAAATACCTGAAGGCAGCCCTGTTTAGGGAAGTTTTTAACCTGTGATATTTTAATGTATTTTAATATCTGTTGGAGGCCACCCAGAGGGCTGGGGGGGACCCAGCCAGATGGGCGGGGTACAAATAATAAATTATTATTATTATTATTATTATTATTATTATTATTATTAGTTAATTAAGCATTGTCAATCCTGAAGCATGTACAATCAGCTTCACAACTGACCCTGAGATATAAAATTCCCTCGACATTGACTCTTGCTTCCCTTAAATAATAGTACAATGTGTTTGTTTTGAAATCAAGTTCTCTTCATAATCAGAGCCATGATACAGTGGAAGGAGGACAATGTCTCTCCAACCTAATTTCCACCCTCCCTGAAACTATTATTTGCCTTTAGTGCAGAAAACATTCAGACACCTAAGTAACACCGATGTGCTTTCCCTAAGTCGGGCAAAAAGCAGCTTGCCGGGAGCAAATTTGATAGAGAAGATAGCCCAGGGTACCTATTTGAGATGAATTTCAAGCAGAGGCTGAGCTAGGGTTGCATGTAGCTTGTTGTCTCTTTCAATTTACATGTACCTTATATGCGTCGATGACATGTGAACAACAGTTGAAGGCAGTGGGAGTCACATAGTCTGACTGGGAGTGGCTGCCGAGACCATATGACACCAGTCCTGAAAGACCTACATTGGCTCCCAGTACGTTTCCGAGCACAATTCAAAGTGTTGGTGCTGACCTTTAAAGCCCTAAACGGCTCTGGCCCAGTATACCTGAAGGAGCGTCTCCACCCCCATGGTTCAGCCCGGACACTGAGGTCCAGCTCCGAGGGACTTCTGGTGCTTCCCTCACTGCGAGAAGTGAGGTTACAGGGAACCAGATATAGGGCCTTCTCAGTAGTGGCACCTGCCCTGTGGAAGGCCCTTCCATCAGATGTCAAGGAAATAAACAACTATCTGACTTTTAGAAGACATTTGAAAGCAGCCCTGTTTAGGGAAGTTTTTAATGTTTGATCATGTTTTTATATTCTGTTGGGAGCCGCCCAGAGTGGTTGGGGAAACCCAGCCAGATGGACGGGGTATAAAATAATAATAATAATAATAATAATAATAATAACAACAACAACAACAACAACAACAACAATAACCTGTGTGCAGGATTGCAGCCAACATGTAAATCATCAGAGACGTGTGGTCTTCACCTTATGTCTTCCATGCAAAGCTTAAGTTTGAATATTTTTTTTAAAGTCTCAGAGACAGCAGAGACTCGAAGTCAAAGGGCAGCTAGTTGACTAAAGCAGTAAAAATCAGCAGGCCATCCTATATAATAATTCCCTAATGTCCCCACGTCCGTGGTGTGTGTCAGTGGAACTGCGCTACTGAGCATGTGCCCCACGGACACAGGGATTGGAGCGCAGAGACTCTATGCAGATGAGACAGTCGGAGGCTGCCAATCGGAAGTGCGGGAGGGGAGGGGCTGCCTCGCCCTGCACTCAAAGGCTGCTGTCCTAATCCCACTTGCCTGAGGGAAATAAGTCCTGTTTTTAAAAATGTTTCACCACATATGTTCTAGCGCCCGTTAATTTAACGGGCTGAACGTCCACTAGTCTTAGATAAAGAACAAACCATTAAAAATGGGTAAAGGGCTCTTGCTTTCACTTAAAAGTAATTTTAAATACCAACTCAGACATGGCTCCTTACCGTTTTGCTTATGGCAAAACAGCGAACGATGCATTTTCTTGGTGCTCGGTCACGTTGTTAAACATGATGCTCCTACTTGAGCAAGGCTGTATAGGAGGAGCTGCTTCTTCTGTTGTTTGAGGCCCAAGCACGTTGAGTCGGGTTTGGAAGTGCATCAGTAACCAGTGGAGGTCTTTGAGACCTGGTCAGTGGAGCCTGCAAGCAGCCTGGCAACTGAATTCTGTATCAGTTGCAACCTCTAAACCCATAGCTGTCAACTTTCGGATTTGAAAATAAGGGATTTTTCCAAACTTTCGGATTTGAAAATAAGGGATGCCGTAAGGGCGGTGCAATGGCACCAAGTAGCCTCGCCACCCTGTGCTCCAGAGGCTGCGCGCGAACGGGTGAGCAAAAGAGCGAGTGCATAGACGGCAGGCAGGCTGTCTGTTTGGTTGGGCGTGAGGGTCTGGCTGCACAAGGCATGCAAGCTCCGCCCCCAGTTGGTCTCAGACTCCTTATTGGCAGCCGAGCAACGCAGCTGAGGAGCCTCCCTGGCCGGCAGGGAGGGAGAGGAGCTGCTTCCTTGGAAATCCGGGAAATTTAAGGGATATCAACAATCCGGGATAGGAGCGGGAAACGGCATTGGAATAAGGGAGTTTCCCGCAAAAAAGGGAGGGTTGACAGCTATGTCTAAACCAGGGGTTGGCAACCTAAGGCCCATGGGCCAGTAGTGGCCCACAAGGCTTGTCTAACCGGTCCATGGCAACTCCTGTGCCCCTGCCGCCCCCCCTCTTACCAGCACGGCGCGGGGACCGATTTCCGGGTTGATGGTGCACGGGTGCATGTGCACGGGCGTTCCTCCGACCCGGATATGCGCCGGAAATAGCATGCGCGCACGTGCACGGGCGCTACTCCGACCTGGAAAAGCGCATGTGCGCACACGCTCCGGCCCATCCTTCGACGGACAGAGCGTCGACCAGCCCATCCTCCGATTAAGGTTGCCGACCTCTGCTCTAAACCATTTCCAAGGGCAGCCCCACGTAGAGTGCTCTGCAGCAGTCTAGTTCCAAGGTTACCAGCGCATGGAGCACTGCAGCCAAGGATCTCTGCCCAGGAAGGGCAGTAGTTGGTGAACCAGCCCAAAATAGCAACCGAAGCCACCTGGACCTTTGACCAGTGCTGGGTCAAAGAGCACTCTCCAGCACCTTGCCTAAGAAGGGAATATTAGCAGTTTAGCAATAGTCCTCTCCTCCTGTTAAGGAGAGGGTGCAAAACCGCCTTCGTGCTTCTTGCAATGAGGCATTCCCTGCTTCCTCGACCCAGCCTTCTTCAGCTCCCTCTTACGGAGCAAGGGAAGCTATTATTTAAATCTGGGTGGATGCTATGGTCTCCAAGCCCTGCAGGACTGCTTCCTGGGACCTTCACATTGGCCATTATGGGGTTGGGAAAATCTGAATGCTTAAAATAGTTGTTTTAATGGTTTTTTACTGAAAATTTCATTGTTTGTTTTTCTTGTTATAAAGTGCTTTGAGGGTTAGGGTTTTTTTTTAAAGTCAAGTGGTATATAAATTTTATGAAATAAAATGAATAATATTTCAAAAAAAAGAAAAAAAAGAAAAAAAAGAAAACAGGATGCTGGCCTAGAGGCACCTGACATGATGACGATGTGCAAGTTGTTTGAAAGCCGCTGTTGCAGCATTTTCTTCCAGTCAGTTTGTGGGAGGAGGTTAGTGACACACACACCCCAGAGCAGCAAACTCTTATGTGTGTGTGTGTGTGTGTGTGTGTGTGTGTGTGCAACTGCATAAACAACTTGTGATCCAGAATTTTATTTTCCTTCAGAAAAGGAAGCACCCGCCAATCCAGGTCCTAGGAATAGATCTCCATGGGCTGCATGCGTGGATTTGATTTCTGCCTATAAACATGCAGCTTATGAAAGGACCCTGTCTTTGCAGAGAGCTGTTGTCTTGTGGTCAAGAGTATCGGAATGAAGCTGGTTCCTTTCCTCCAGCTGTTCTAGCTCGGGGACATAAGATGCTCTGAGAATGCTTTGAAGGGGTTCACAGATGAGCCTCGACTTCCATGTCCTGCAACAGCCTGCTCTGATGCAAGTTATGGATGAACTTAAAGGTCCAGCTCTGAGGGCCTTCTGGCGGCTCCCTCACTGCGAGAAGTGAGGTTACAGGGAACCAGGCAGAGGGTCTTCTTGGTAGTGGCACCCACCCTATGGAACGCCCTTCCATCAGATGTCAAGGAAATAAACAACTATCTGACTTTTAGAAGACATCTGAAGGCAGCCCTGATTAGGGAAGTTTTTAATGTTTGTTGTTTTATCGTGTTTTAAATAATGTGCTGGGAGCCGCCCAGAGTGGCTGGGGAAAGCTAGCCAGATGGTCAGGGTATAAGTAATAAATAATAATAATAATAATAATAATAATAATAATAATAACAACAACAATAATAATATTTTAAATAAATAAAATGAGTAACGAATCTCCCACTGATCCTACAGGGAATAGAAATGGACTAATTAAGGGGGAATCAATCATTAAACTTTCAGCAGCACTGAACAGGAAGCAATAACCGAAGCAAAAACGGCAAGGTTTCAACACCGAATGACCTCATCTGAGTAGACCTTATAGATAGAAGAATCTTGGCCATGGCACTGGGTATTGTCAGATAACATAGCTATACATTCAAACTGTGCAAAACCACAGTCTGAATTTCACTTCCAGCTGCGTGTGCAAAAAGCAACCTGATTCTCATGCATTTAACAGCGGGGATTTTTTTTTTTTGCTGAGATCAAGGAGGAGTTCCTTTGTTTCCCAGGACCTGAGCTACATTCCCAGGCTATGAGCTTCATCCAGAAGATCTTCGATGGCATTTGGAGCTGCTAACTTTTGAATAGAGTGTTTTTCTATCCTGCTTTGCTTGAGCATAAAAGGGACCCCTGACCATTAGGTCCAGTCACGGACGACTCTGGAGTTGCGGTGCTCATCTCGCTCTATAGGCCGAGGGAGCTGGCATTTGTCCGCAGACAGTTTTTCTGGGTCATGTGGCCAGCATGACTAAGCAGCTTCTGGAGAACCAGAGCAGCGCACGGAAACGCTGTTTACCTTCACGCCAGAGCGGTACCTATTTATCTACTTGTACTTTGACGTGCTTTCGAACTGCTAGGTTGGCAGGAGCTGGGACCGAGCAACGGGAGCTCACTCCGTCATGCCTGGCCCTAAAACTTCGGGCAGTCTTATGCAGACTGCTTAAGGAGAAGTTAGGACAAGTTATCCCCCTAGCCAAGCCTATAATACAGCCCTGTTTAGGGAAGTTTTTAATCTGTGATATTTTAATGTATTTTGATATTTGTTGGAAGCCGCCCAGAGTGGCTGGGGAAACCCGGCCAGATGGGCGGGGGTACAAATAATAAATTATTATTATTATTATTATTATTATTATTATTATTATTATTATTATTATTATTATTATTATCTTGGTGCTTTTTTGTTTTAACAAAGGTTTTCAATATCCCTTCCCCATTCTCTCAGACGAGTTGCACTTTTAGCAGCAACTCATGCTAAAAATCTCTCTCTCGCTCTTTCTTTCTCATGCAGTCTTATATTAATGTCCTAATTAAGGCTGATAGCTACATAAGTTACTTCCACGTAACTATATTTAGGAAGAAAGCAATGTAATCAAACACAGCAATGTTTCTCTTTGGAAAGGTTTAATAATACGAAACAAAGCCTGTTCTGGTGCCACCACTGCCTAACAACATTTGTTTTCTCTCTTCCCCCCACCCTCAGAAGCGAGTATTTCAGTGCAACAGAGACCTCTGCGCCTAATGAGCGAAAGTGCCAAGATATTTTGCAACTACACATCTAATGGAAGGAAAATAAATGCATTCAGAGTCTTGCTCCGTAAAGGAATAGAAAGGGTGGAGGTCTGCAACATTTACCGGAATGACACCCATACTATTACCAACTCCAGTACGGAAATCAGCTGCCAAGTTGCATTCAAGACAGAAAATGAAGCTTCCTTTTACCTGCAGAGCCTACACGCCAATCAAACGGACATTTACAGCTGCAAAATCGAGATCTTATACCCACCGCCGTATGAATTCAACGAAAGCCTTGGCACTTTAATTCACGTGAAAGGTACAAATGTGAAAATCCTTGCATATCCCCCAAATCACTCATGCTAGGGCTACTACCGTGTTTCCCTGAAAATAAGACACTGTCTTATATTTATTTTTCCTCAAGAAGTGACAAAATATAGCTTATTTTCAGGGGATGTCTTATTTTTATTATGTCAGTAAAAGGTAAAGGGACTCCTGACCATTAGGTCCAGTCGTGTCCAACTCTGGGCTTGCAGCGCTCATCTCGCTTTATGGGCCGAGAGCCAGCGTACAGCTTCCAGGTCATGTGGCCAGCATGACAAAGCCACTTCTGGCGAACCAGAGCAGCGCACGGAAACACCGTTTACCTTCCTGCCTGGAGCGGTACCTATTTATCTACTTGCACTTTGACGTGCTTTCGAACTGCTAGGTTGGCAGGAGCTGGGACAGAGCAACGGGAGCTCACCCCATCGCGGGGATTCGAACCGCCGACCTTCTGATCAGCAAGCCCTAGGCTCTGTGGTTTAACCCACAGCGCCACCTGGGTAAGTACCATACTTACGTCAGTATGGTACAGCAATCTATAGAACAGCGCCTATCACTATGTCTTATTTTCGGGGTACGGCTTATATTGCGCAAATGCTTAGAAATCCTGCTACGGCTTATTTTATGGGTATGTCTTATTTTCGGGGAAATGGGGTAGTATTTAAACTGGGCATATAGAAATGTCTACCCACCCCCCTGCCAAATGCAAACCAACACTTTCTCAAAGAACAGCGAGTCTCCTTAACAGCAAGGGCTACTTTTATTTCGAAAGAAAAGGCAGCTGTGGAGCCCCCGTCTTCTGGTCCAGACTGCAGCCCCATTCTGGTTTCCTTCCTTCCCCCCACTCCAAACCCCCCCACACCACCCTGCTGCTGTCCCTCTGCCCCCCACTCAGGTGCTGCTGCTGGTGCTGCAATAAAAAGTACTTTTAAAGTCAGGTTGCAGTTTGGGTAGTACCAGCATGGTGTAGTGGTTAAGAGTGGTGGACTCGTAATCTGGTGAACCGGGTTCGATTCCCCACTCCTCCACATGCAGCTGCTGGGTGACCTTGGGCTAGTCACACTTCTCTGAAGTCTCTCAGCCCCACTCACCTCACAGAGTGTTTGTTGTGGGGGGAGGAAGGGAAAGGAGAATGTGAGCCGCTTTGAAACTCCTTCGGGTAGTGAGAAAGCGGGATATCAAATCCAAACTCTTCTTCTTCTTCAACTGAGAGAGCCAGTGTGGTGCAGTGATTAAGAGCGGTGGACTCGTAATCTGGTGAACTGGGTTCACTTCTCCGCTCCTCCACATGCAGCTGCTGGGTGACCTTGGGCTAGTCACACTTCTCTGAAGTCTCTCAGCCCCACTCACCTCACAGAGTGTTTGTTGTGGGGGAGGAAGGGAAAGGAGAATGTGAGCCGCTTTGAGACTCCTTCGGGTAGTGATAAAGCGGGATATCAAATCCAAACTCTTCTTCTTCTCCTAATTTTGGGGCAGATCCCATCTCAAAAACTGCTAGCACATTTGCAAAGCTAAGCAGGGTCCAGAATGGTTTCAAATTGGATGGGGGGGGGCATGGGTTGAGATTCCTGCATTCTGGGAGGTGGAAGACCCCCCCCCCCCGAAGTCCCTTCCAATTCAATGAGAGCCAATTCTAGGCTGGGGTTCTGCAACTGCTTCTCCTTCAAAATAAATGTGGACGACTTAAGTATGTTGTTTTTTTTAAAAAATGTCACTAACATAACTTTAAGTTTAGCTCACGGTCACGACATTATCCATTCAATTTATCTTGTAGCAGCCATATGGGTAAATCAGAGCATAATAAGAGCCAGGTGTCTGTGCAAAACCCGCAGGCAGGACCTGAGCACCAATAATAATAATAATAATAATAATAATAATAATAATAATAATAATAATAATACTCCGCCTATCTGGGGAAGGACAGGGAAACATCAACCATTAAGGCTTCCCAAAACAGGGCTACCTTCAGATGTGTACGAGAAGTTATATAGTTGTTTAACTCTTTGACATCTGATGGGAGGGTGTTCCACAGGGCAGGCACCACTACCTAGAGGAGGCCCTCTGCCTTGTTCTCCATAACTTCACTTCTCGCAGTGAGGGAACCACCAGAAGGCCTTCGGAGCTGGATCTCAGTGTCCGGGCTGAACTATGGGGGTGGAAACGCTCCTTCAGGTATACTGGGCCAAGGCCGTTTAGGGCTTTAAAGGTCAACACCAGCACTTTGAATTGTGCTCGGAAACGAACTGGGAGCCAATGTAGATCTTTTACGACTGGCATTATGTGGCCCGAGCGGCTGCTTCCAGTCTAGCAGCTGCATTCTAGATTAATGGTTGTTTCCGAGTCAGCTTCAAAGGTAGCCCCATGTAGAGTGCATTGCAATAGTCCAAGCGGGAGATAACCAGAGCATGCACCAGTCTGGCAAGACAGTGCACAGGCAGGTAGGGGCTCAGCAGGCATACCGGATGGAGTTGATTGACAGCCACCCTGGACCCAGAGTTGACCTGTGCCTCCACGGACAGCTCTGAGTCCAAGAGGCCTCTCCCGTCCTGTGCTTTCCAGCAATTGGTATGCAGTAGCTGTGGTCTAAACCACTGAGACTCTTGGGCTTGTTGATCGGAAGGTTGGTGGTTTGAATCCCCACGACAGGGTGAGCTCCCGTTGCTCTGTCCCAGCTCCTGCCAACCTAGCAGTTCGAAAGCAGGCCAGTGCAAGTAGATAAATAGGTACCACTCTGGAGGGAAGGTCAACGGCGTTTCCGTGCGCTGCTCTGGTTCGCCAGAAGCGGCTTAGTCATGCTGGCCACATGACCCGGAAGCTGTACGCCGGCTCCCTCAGCCAATAAAGCGAGATGAGTGCCACAACCCCAGAGTCGTCCGCGACTGGACCTAATAGTCAGGGGTCCCTTTGCCTTTTACCTCATTTTGGGGAAGTTTCCTTTTTTGAAATCAAATGTGACCTAGGAATAACGGTAATATAGCTTTACATTTATAGTTTGTGCAGATGTGTTTTAAAGTTTTTCTCCCCTCTTTTAAGCCTCAGAAGCCCCAGAAGCTCAATGTCAAGAAAGACCAGAATTCATGAGTATGGCAGCAGCTATCGGAGTCCTTATTTTCTACAGTATCCTAACAACAGCAGCTTTTTTCTATTGTTGGGTAAGGAATGGTTGTTTCTCACTTATTTCATGTTATTGAGGTACACGTAAATGCAGAAGAGCAACAATACAGTGGTACCTCTGGTTGCGAACGGGATCCGTTCTGGAGGCCCGTTCGCAACATGAAAAGAGCGCAACCTGAAGCGCCGAATCTGCGCATGTGTGCTGCACGATTTGGCACTTCTGCGCATGCGTGAAGCGGGATGTAGCACTTCTGCACATGCGCGAAGTGCCAAACCCGGAACTAACCCGTTCCGGTACTTCCGGGTTCAGCGTGTTCGTATCCCGTGACGAACGCAACCTGCAGCGAACGCAACCAGAGGTATGACTGTAATCTAATTTTGGAGATGGGAAAAGCTAGCCCACTTCCATGCTGTTACATGGCTTCCTACTCTGCCTTGCCAAGCAAAGAGGTGAGCTCTCTAGGTCATGACCCCCCAGATGCTTTGGACTACAACTCCCATGATCCCTTGCCATAGTGGCTGGGACAGAAGGATGCTGGAGTACAAAATATCTGGAGGGCAACAGGTTGGGGAAATCTGGACCATCTTTTAATTCTCTTTGCATGGTTTGATAGCCGAAGGTCCTAGCTCAAAGACCTCCGATGGCTGCTGGTTATCCTAAGGCCGTTGGATTTGTCTCTCACAGCCCACCTTGGGGAAGGGGGCAGAAGTCATGAAATCTGAACCTGTCTGCAGAGTGGGAAGGAAAATTGAGCCGTAAGGTGTATGCTGCTGCTTTGGGCTGCGGAGACAGGTGTGTTTCAAGAGAGCCAGTGTGGTGTAGTGGTTAAGAGCGGTAGACTTGTAATCTGGGGAACCGGGTTTGCGTCTCTGCTCCTCCACATGCAGCTGCTGGGTGACCTTGGGCTAGTCCCACTTCTCTGAAGTCTCTCAGCCCCACTCACCTCACAGAGTGTTTGTTGTTGGGGAGGATGGGAAAGGAGAATGTTAGCCGCTTTGAGACTCCTTCAGGTAGTGATAAAGTGGGATATCTTCTTCTCTTCTTAGTGCTGCAGGTGTTGGCTGCTTGACACGTGTCAACTTGGACATATGCAAATAAAAAAATATTACAGAAATGCCTTACGCCCCACCAGTTTTCGTTCCCTGCTAGGAAATAGGCCCTATACCAGTGGTGGCTAACCTTGGCACTCCAGATGTTTTGGAACTACAACTCCCATCATCCCTAGCTAACAGGACCAGTGGTCAGGGATGATGGGAGTTGTAGTCCCAAAACATCTGGAGGGCCAAGGTTAGCCACCACTGCCCTATACAAAACTCAGTGGCTGGAGTGTGGTTGAATTATTAGAGTGTTCATCAAATGATATTTAATGTTGCACACTGCTCTGGGATCTTTTGATAAAGGGCGGTACATAAATTGGATGAATAATAATAATAATTATATTTTTTAAAGAAGTAAAAATGGTACAGTGATGCTACTCAGCCTCAGCTCCAACTTCCTGACCATTTTAGCAGCCGGCATCTTGGTGAATGTGCACCCTCCCAATTGTGCAAACCATGGGCTAGATTCAACTAACCCGTTCTGCTAGTGGGGTCCCCCCTCTGTCCCAAAGCCATTTGAGGGGTGTCGGAAGAACCCCAGAAGAGTGTTGGGGGGGGGGAGAGGAGAGATCATTCCATCAGGCAAGCACAAATGCTTGTGTTGACAGAACAATCTCCTTAGCTCTACACTGAATTCCGTCCCATGGGCTAAATTACGGATTCAAGCCAATTTTTCGTAAACATTGTGAAAAGTTGGGTGGCTGTGCTCTCTAGCCAAGGCTCCTTCATTGCAAGGGGACACTTCCACTGCTGTGCACTGTGCTAAGAACCATCCAGGTTTTCTAGTTAAATAATTGTGGCAGCACACTCCTCAGAAGGAAAATTGTTCTTGAAACAGCTAATAATAGTGCAAAGGCCGCATGTCTGAATCAGGCCAAAGGTACAGAAGATTTTGCTAGCTCAGCTCTAGAGTAAAGGTAAAGGTAAAGGGACCCCTGACCATTAGGTCCAGTCGTGTCCGACTCTGGAGTTGCAGCGCTCATCTCGCATTATTGGCCGAGAGCCGGCGTGCAGCTTCTAGGTCGTGTGGCCAGCATGACTAAGCCGCTTCTGGCGAACCAGAGCAGCGCACGGAAACGCCGTTTACCTTCCCACCAGAGCGGTACCTATTTATCTACTTGCACTTTGGCGTGCTTTCAAACTGCTAGGTGGGCAGGAGCTGGGACCGAGCAACGGGAGCTCACCCCGTCGCAGGGATTCGAACCCCCGACCTTCTGATCAGCAAGCCCTAGGCTCTGTGGTTTAACCCACAGCGCCACCTGGGTGCCTCCAGCTCTAGAGACCAGTGCATTTTTTGCAGCTGTTCCATACACTTGCAAGGAAGTGATGATAAGAAGATGAGCAAGTGACCCACACATCTGCTTTCCATGCTTTTGGATATTAAGTGAAGGGGAATCTCATGTATCTCTCTTGCTGTCAGTACTGAGTATCTCTCCAGTAAGGAGATGCAGGAGGACTCAGTTTAGTTCTCCTCTGCAGAATACCCAGAAATACAGAAAAAGTATTAACACACAATTGTTTCATCACTCCTTGCAAGGTGGATTTTGCTCCTCAGGTTTTGTTCATTATAACGATTAAATTCTCTCCCCTCCATCATTTTCATTGTAGCTGAAAACCAAGAAGAATAAGATTGTTCGGAATGACTATTTCAACATGACTGCCTGGCAAGCAAACGCTCCGAAGAAACGACCTCAACCGCCAGGTGTCCCAGCAAGAAACTACACTGCGTACCGATCATGGGAGCCGTGACAATTGGTAACATAAATGATCTGTTCTCTACAATGGGAAATATGAATGGACATTTCACCCCTCAGCTCAGCGTGTCTGTTGTCGACGGTCGCTGATATCCCCACGAAAAGGAGTTCTCAGCCCTGTGAAGGATAAAAACTGTTAAGTTATGCTTCCAATTGATGGTGGGAAAAGAAGCAAAACTGACAATGGATTGTAAATACCGTCTCATAAACCTCTCTTAAGCAAATGCTGGTTCCATCAGCATTGCTGCAATTTCTTGATTGCTTCTGTCTTAGGATAATGTATATAAATTGTACCAAAACTCTGGCAAATCACCAAGCAAAGAGCAGAGGTAAAAATATGTTGTCTTTCATGTCAAAAGGGGAAATACCAAACGGCAGAGTCTAAAACATATGTTTAACAGATCAGGAGCATTCAGCTAAGTTGGCCCAGTATTATAAAGAACATCATACTATTGTAAGCGTAGTGAGTGATTAGTTGGATAGCTTTGCCATGTAATTCTGCATAGTACCTTTCCCTCCTGATGAACACATTCCTCATACTGCTAAAACAATCAATCTGCAAGTCATTTCTGAGAGAGCCTTTAAGGAAGAGTGGAATGTGCAGCCATATGAGACCCCTCTTGAGATTTGCAGACTTTTGCTCATGAAGGAGCAGACAAAACGTCCTCGCTGAGAAGAGAGGAATTAATCAACTGATGATCCACATGCCGTTGGCTCCCAATGAGATCCAAGAGAGATAACGGCAGGGATTATATTTTCCTTTCTCGCGGTCTGGACACAATATATGCATGGTTCAATGATTATAGCCAAGTGAAGCCTGGAATTAAAAAGGCAACTGGTTCTTCCTCCCTCAATGCTGTCCAGTTGTAGCAAATGTAGGACGTACAATGGCATTTTGCCAGTTAAAAAAACGACATTGTAATAAAATTTAAAAAAAACCAAGTTGATTTTAATTTTCTTGATGAGTTAACAACTTTCAAAGTGTGACATATGCGTTACTGAACAGGAACCAATAGGAGCCTTACAGAACAGGAACCAACTAAGGCTGTCACATCCTTAGCACCCCTCAGCAGGCACACCCATCATTACCGAATGTTCCCGAGTGCAATGAATCAAACAAAGCACAGAAAGGATGCAGTCAGGGTAAGGCCAACGGACGACTTGAAATGACTAGGTAACAATGAACTTATTTTGCATCGAGATATGCATAAGTTAGTCATTTGTTGCATACGCTCGTCCCCTCCCCCCTTTTGTTATGGGCACATCCAGGGCCGGATTTAGGTCTGATGAGGCCCTCAGCTACTGAAGGTAATGGGGCCCTTAATATGTCCAGCTGTCCTTTGTCAACAACAAATTGTCGCTGTTAGAAATGAGCAAACCAGTGATATTTTAGGGAGCAGGCTAGCAGGCTTACATCATAGGAGCCTACACAACACAAAACACTGTTGCTGTATGTAGGTTTTATTTTATTTGCTTTTTATCTTCTATTTTGGAAATGTACATCCAGGTTTTTTTCCTTTAAATTTTTTTTGGGGCCCCCAAGAGAGTGGGGCCCTAAGCTATAGCTTGTTTAGCTTATACGTAAATCCGGCACTGGGCGCGTCACTTATATATTTTTTAAGAACTCCATTGTCTGTCAAGACTGAAAGATGCCAACACCACTATGAAAGGGGCAAATGCCCTCTCCCCAAATAAAGTGGGCTCATGCCATCCTCTTGGATCCACTTCCAACGAGAGCATGTTTAATACAAGCATTGCCCGGCTATTCCTTCTGCTTAGTAGAGGAAAGGCAAGAAGATGCGCTGTTTAGGCTACAACAGAAACAGGCGGTATCTTTTTCGTGGCGCACCCACCCGCTTTTAACGGCCATAGCACCTGGGCAGCGTAATTCATTATTTAGATGGCATAAAGGTAAAGGTAAAGGGACCCCTGACCATTAGGTCTAGTTGTGACCGACTCTGGGGTTGTGGCGTTCATCTCGCTTTATTGGCCGAGGGAGCCGGCGTACAGCTTCTAGGTCATGACTAAGCCGCTTCTGGCGAACCAGAGCAGCGCACGGAAACGCCGTTTACCTTCCCACCAGAGCGGTACCTATTTATCTACTTGCACTTTGACATGCTTTCGAACTGCTAGGTGGGCAGGAGCAGGGACCGAGCAACGGGAGCTCACCCCATCGCGGGGATTCGAACCGCCGACCTTCTGATCGGCAAGCCCTAGGCTCTGTGGTTTAACCCACAGCGCCACCCGCGTCCCATATGCACACCCTAACCTTTGGCTCAGGGTGATCTGTTTCCTCCCATCCCTTATCACCCAATATGATGTCCCTGAACAGCCTGGCTCGCTTAAATCACTTTCATTTGCTCGCCCTTCCTTGTCAGGGGGAGGGGAGGGCATATGTTTGATACATGGCTTACTCCAGAACTACTGATCTCATAAAGACCCCACCCGCCCCTGCCTCTTGCATTGTATTGTGTATGAGCCCTCCCCACTCTTCCAGTGTGCGTTTTCAGCCTGCCTGTTATCAGCGGCGATGCTTCTCGGAGGCATTTACAGAAGCCATGTGGGTGCCGTGGGGGGCCATGTGGTTTGTTTCATTCAGAGATTAGTGCTTATGAGAAAGATGAAATCCTTCTTGAGTGCTAGTGAGCACGACACTCGCCAAATATTGCGGCGGACATGGGGCGTTTCCTTAGTTGTTTTTATCCACGTGTGTGCATGAGTTTTGTTTCGTTTAATAAAAGAAGCGATGGATGTTTTGTTTTGGGAATGTGAGAAGAACTGACCCTTGAATAGTAACTTGCTGTTACAGTGTGTCCTCGGTGCAATTGAGTTGACCGGTTTGCAGGAAGAGAATACCACTGCGGTTAGAGCTGCTATTGGGACTGAGACACATTAACAGTTTCAAAAACAGCTTTGTTCATCTTCATCTCTACAGTGGTACCTCAGGTTACAGACGCTTCAGGTTACAGATGCTTCAGGTTACAGTGTGCTGGTCCCGTGGGTTACCCGAGAGGCAAGGTCCAAGTCCGGTCCGTGGTAAAAGGTTCAACGTAGAGACAGTCCGTAGTAGCTGAAGCTGGGTGCAGGTCCATAGCTGTCACCCTCCCTTTTTTTTGTGGGAAACTCCCTTATTCCAATGCCGTTTCCCGCTGCTATCCCGGATTGTTGATATCCCTTAAATTTCCCAGATTTCAAAGGAAGCAGCTCCTCTCCCTCCCTGCCGGCCAGGGAGGCTCCTCAGCTGCGTTGCTCGGCTGCCAATAAGGAGTCTGAGACCGACTGAGGGCGGAGCTTGCATGCCTTGTGCAGCCAGACCCTCACGCCCAACCAGACAGACAGCCTGCCTGCCGTCTATGCGCTCACTCTTTCGCTCACCCGTTCGCACGCAGCCTCTGGAGCGCAGGGTGGCGAGGCTACTTGGTGCCATTGCACCGCCCTCGCGGCATCCCTTATTTTCAAATCTGAAAGTTTGGAAAAATCCCTTATTTTCAAATCCAAAAGTTTGGAAAAATCCCTTATTTTCAAATCCAAAAGTTGACAGCTATGTGCAGGTCAGGGAGTCAGGCGAAGTCAGGAACAGGTATGCAGGCAGGAAACCAGGGCGGGTCAGGAACTCAAGCAGGAAAGCAAGACAGGTCTCAAGTAGGAACACTGGCAGGAACCAACAATGTTGCTCCCACAACTTGGGTCTGGGGCTGGCCGGCTTTTATCTGCCCCAAGGCATAGGGCGGCCCCGATCCTCTGGTGACTCGCCTCTCCTGGCCTGGAGGCGAGCATTCCTCCTGCGGGAACTTAGTTCCCTTCGCCTCTCTGCCCTGAGCCTCTGCAGCTCAGGAGAGGCTGGAGGGTTACCGGACCCAGAGGCAACCTCAGCTTCCCCTGACGGGGCTGGGAGTGGAGCACCTGCAGGCAATGGGTCCTCCATCCCAGCAGGAGCCAGAGCAGACTCAGCAGATGCCTGCACCTGAGGATCCAGCACAGGTGAGGACCCTTCCGACTCAGGCCCTAGCCCCGGCTCTGCTGGTTCTGGAGGCGGGGAATCCTGTGCAGGCTGGGATCCCTCAGGTTCAGCATCTGAGTCTGAATCCCAGGCCATCACATACAGACTCTGCTAACCCAGAAATAGTACCTCGGGTTAAGAACTTTGCTTCAGGATGAGAACAGAAATTGTGTGGTGGCAGCGGGAGGCCCCATTAGCTGAAGTGGTACCTTAGGTTAAGAACAGTTTCAGGTTAAGAACGGACCTCCAGATCGAATTAAGTTCTTAACCCGAGGTACCACTGTATTTGGATTCTTGAGAAAGGATGTGTAGAAAAATGGGTTGTGGCTAACACCCGTTTCCCAAATCAGTGATGGAACCATTCTAGAGTAAACAAGAATACGTACACAGCCTAAGGTTGAAAAACCAAATATACAATTGAACCCATATTGCTGCCAGCAGCAGCTTGTGGGGAGAGGGTTTGTGGTTGGAAAGGTGGCTGCTGCCTCATACTCCACCAGCTCCTTTTAGCCAAAAAAGCAAAAGCAAAACCCCAAACCTGAAATTCATTTACGAAATGTTGTCCTGTTTGGCCTTTAGGTCGTGAGGTCCTGCAGTTTCCAAGATGATGGTTCTAGAGAGTATATGACGAACACCACCATCTTGGAAATTTGAGCCGGCGTTGCATTATCAAGTTGCCATTTCTGTTGAACAGCTTCATCGCAACTCTGCTTTCTAACTAAATGTTATCTTAAAGACACAAGACATAGTTTTATATTGGGCATCAGAGAGTCATGAAATCTGTCCGTAATCTATATATATAAAATCGTTCAAGTTGGATGTTTGTTAACAATCGTCTTTCTCCGTAGCCCCTTGATCGATTCCGTTCAAATTTGGACACAACATTCCATGCCCATATGGGAGTGATCATATATACTTACATTGCACAAATACCACACCTTTCCCAGGTAAAAATGTGATTTTATGCAAAGAAATATAGCGCCCTCCAGTGGACGTTAAACAGCACAGCACAACACACCTGTTTCTGACCCCTCCTCCTCCTTTCCCGATGTCACTACCACCATCCAATCGACAGACAGACCGCCCACAAACACTACTGCTGGCTCCGCCGGCAGGTATAGAACCACGCCAAGAGGAATCGCCATTTTCACGGTTTGCGACGCTACCTCGACCGGCTGTAGAGAGAGGCTAGACGACAACGCCGCTACTCACATTTCAGGCCAGATACCACACCTTCCACAGATACAAACGTGCTCCTATAAAAACAAACATACAGCCCACCACTACACGTCAACAACATCGAAGAAGGCCACTGACAAAATCAGGACAAAGAACCTCATAGACTAAAATAGTAATAAACAGTTGTAGAAACGAAGTCAAAAACGGGAGGGGCAAACAGAGAACACATAGAGTGAACTTCAACGAGATAAGGTGTAAGTAAACATACGCCTTCTCTTTCATACTGTATCTTACTTTTCCATTTCACCAAATCAGCCACAGCAAGGCGTGGCCGGGTCAGCTAGTAATAATAATAAAAGAATCAGATGCGAGCAGTGGGTAATAAAGGTTTAAATGATATTGTTACCATTTAACTGGCCGCTTTCCATCCCCAAATGATGCAGCTAATGTGACCAGAGCGTCAGAGACCAACATCACTGCAATTCTCCTCTACCACAAAGAAGCGAGGTTACTTGCAAACCATGCTCAAGCTACTGAGAATCCGCCTGAATGAGAAGAAATGAAATTCACATGTGGTTTCTGGGGTGAGCCGTGAGATAAGTTGCTTGCATAATCACTTTAAGCCATTAAAAAAAAAAAATGAAAAACAAGCACACATTGGTGAGGTTGAAGCCATTTTGGTCAGAGGCTTTAAAGTGGGAAGCAAGAAGCCCACCAAAGAGGAAATAAAAGTTCAGAGAGGCGCTTGTAAACTCTTGCCTTTTGCTTTTGAATCACATCTTCTTACAACTCAAATGCCGTTTTAGAGCACCCAAGTTTTACAGCATTTTCTCTCGCAGATACAGGAGTCCCTGCGATTTTATCACTGTCTATCATAGCTGTCAACTTTCGGATTTGAAAATAATGGATTTTTTCAAACTTTCGGATTTGAAAATAAGGGATGCCACGAGGGCGGTGTAATGGCACCAAGTAGCCTCGCCACCCTGCGCTCCAGAGGCTGTGTGCGAACGGGTGAGCGAAAGAGCGAGCGCATAGACGGCAGGCAGGCTGTCTGTCTGGTTGGGTGTAAGGGTCTGGCTGCACAAGGCATGCAAGCTCCGCCCCCAGTCGGTCTCAGACTCCTTATTGGCAGCCGAACAACACAGCTGAGGAGCCTCCCTGGCCGGCAGGGAGGGAGAGGAGCTGCTTCCTTTGAAATCCGGGAAATTTAAGGGATATCAACAATCCGGGATAGCAGTGGGAAACGGCATTGGAATAAGGGAGTTTCCCGCAAAAAAAGGGAGGGTTGACAGCTATGGTGGCGTTTGCCCACTCTTTGGGAATATGTTTGTACAGGCGGAGATAAAAGGGTTAATAAGCTGACCAATAGGAAGGCCCAGGGGTGGAGCCTAACTGTGTTTAAGGCTTAGCACAGGGGTTTGGGCAGTTAGTTCAGTTAGAAGTTCAGTTGGAAATAGAGAGGGAGTTCGAAATAGGGAGACGGTTGGTTCGGTTGGTTTCTTGTGGGTGGGAGGCATAGGAATCAGAGTGAGTTAGAGACAGCGAGAGTGAATTTCATTACAGTGCTTCAAAGTATTTAAAACTTGTTTGCGTTCACAATAAACTGGAATCTTTGTTAATACGGTACAACCTGACTGAGTCTGAATATATTACCGGGGAGAACCTGGTTGGTGGCAGCGGATTAGTGGTGGCACAGGGTCAATAGTCTGTGAAACGACCGGGGCCTCTGTGTGATCGCCACACTTCTCTTCACCTTCCATGTCACTAGGGATGGGCGAATCTATCAATTTCCATTTCTCTCATTTTCCACTCTTAAGATCAGTGTCCTCAGCCCGGACACAGAGGTCCAGTGCTGAGGGCCTTCTGGCGGTTCCCTCACTGCGAGAAGCAAAGCTACAGGGAACCAGGCAGAGGGCCTTCTTGGTAGTGGCGCCTGCCCTGTGGAACACCCTCCTATCAGAGGTTAAAAGGATCAACAACTGCATGACATTTAGAAAACACCTGAAGGCAGCCCTGTTCAGGGAAGTTTTTAATCTGTAACATGTTAATGTATTTTAATATTTGCTGGAAGCCGCCCAGAATGGCTGGGGAGACCCAGCCAGATGGGCGGGGTACAAATAATAAATTATTATTATTATTATTATTATTATTATTATTATTATTATTATTTCTCCACATTTTCAGTCCACATTCTAATATCGATGTTTTGGTACCTCGTTTTGCCCAACATGCACACTTTCATTTTTCACAAAGCAATTTCCCTTAGCATAATGATTTTGTGTGTGTTAATTTCACTGATATATACAGGGCTGCTAACTTGAATATTTTTTTGGGGGGTGGGGGGCCTCAGGTAAACCCCACTATGCATAATCAATCACAGGACACACCATTTGATTGGCAATGCCCATCAACTGGGGGGTGGCGAGCTCAAACAATTTATTGTGGGGTCTGAAGGGACCTCCGCCCCTAGGAGTTGGTACCTATGCATATATACATCCATGTGCAACAATTTACCTCTAGGTATGCATTTCTCTAGGGACCCCGGTGGCGCTGTGGGTTAAACCACAGAGCCTAGGGCTTGCCGATCAGAAGGTCGGTGGTTCGAATCCCTGTGACGGGGTGAGCTCCCGTTGCTCGGTCCCAGCTCCTGCCCACCTAGCAGTTCGAAAGCACGTCAAAGTGCAAGTAGATAAATAGGAACCTCTCTGGCGGGAAGGTAAACAGCGTTTCCGTGAGCTGCTCTGGTTCGCCAGAAGCGGCTTTGTCATGCTGGCCACATGACCTGGAAGCTGTACGCCGGCTCTTGGCCAATAAAGCGAGATGAGCGCCGCAACCCCAGAGTCGGACACGACTGGACCTAATGGTCAGGGGTCCCTTTACCTTACCTATGCATTTCTCTGCACTTTGCTTAGACGCGGAACTGCGTTGCAAAATTCGGGGAAAGATGGCTGTGTTTTGATTTGTGTGCAAAGGGCCAATTAGCTAAGCTCGCTTTTATATGTAAACAGAATTGAGCCTCCCTTTCAGAGTGGGAGGTCAGTGAAAATGAGAACCAGTAGCTTATATCAATGAAAACGCCTTCAACTTTTTCAACTCTTTGGGTTAGCTATATCTATATCTCCCTTGCACCCCAGTAGGTGGCACCCACCTGTTTCCCATTGCTACGGCTGATGAGATCAAGAGAGATAACACTGGGTGCTCATGCTGCTTCATCTAATCTCCACATGCCACCAACCGCTCGCAAAGCCACAACAAATAGGAAAACAACCCTGTTTGCCCTGCTTCTGTCTAACTGACGTCGTCACGCAGTTCCTGTCTGCATAACCTGCAGATGCTTGGCAAAGGTTTATCTGCTCGTTTATTTTCTGCTCCATTCTCAACGTGTGGGTGAACAGCTGAAAGCAGAGAGCCGCCTCCCTTTGTTTTAATGCTCTAAGATCGGGATGTAAATTTAAAGCAGATTATGCATATTCAGAGATGTTGGAGGATGGATGGCAGCTAACAGATTGAGGTTGAATCCTGACAAGACAAAAGTACTGTTTTGGGGGGACAGGAGGCAGGCAGGTGTGGAGGACTTCCTTTTTTTTTTTTTTTTTAAATAATTTTTATTACATATATTTTTTATAAAACAACAACAAAACATCAAAAAGAAAAACAAGACATACAAACAAAACACATACATTTCACAAATCCTTACATTGAAATTTTCTATTGTATGATGACTTTCCCCAAACCCCTCCTCTGAGCGTCATTGTCCATTTCTCTCCTGTAGCAGGTTTCCCCCCCTAAACATTTAAATTGTAAATAATAATAAAATCAATACTTTGCAAAACATCAAAGTATATAAATTGCTGATAACCTAACTATACTTCCATAAGGGTATTCTATATGTTGCAATATTTCTTCAAATATTCTTTAAATTTCTTCCAATCTTCTACTTTCTCCTCTTTCTGGTCGCGGATCCTTCCAGTCATCTCGGCGAGTTCTATATATTCAAGCATTTTCATTTGCCAGTCATTTATCGTAGAGGTGTGGAGGACTCCCTGGTCCTGAACGGGGTAACTGTGCCCCTGAAGGACCAGGTGCCCAGCCTGGGAGTCATTTTGGACTCACAGCTGTCCATGGAGGCGCAGGTTAACTCTGTGTCCAGGGCGGCTGTCTACCAGCTCCATCTGGTACGCAGGCTGAAACCCTACCTGCTTGCGGACTGTCTCGCCAGAGTGATGCATGCTCTAGTTATCTCCCGCTTGGACTACTGCAATGCACTCTATGTGGGGATACCTTTGAAGGTGACCCAGAAACTACAACTCTATGTGGGGATACCTTTGAATGTGACTCTATGTGGGGATACCTTTGAAGGTGACCCAGAAACTACAACTAATCCAGAATGCGGCAGCTAGACTGGTGACTGGGAGCGGCCGCCGAGACCACATAACACCGGTCTTGAAATACCTACATTGGCTCCCAGTACGTTTCCGAGCACAATTCAAAGTGTTGGTGCTGACCTTTAAAGCCCTAAACGGCCTCGGTCCTGTATACCTGAAGGAGCACCTCCACCCCCATCGTTCTGCCCTGACACTGAGATCCAGCTCCAAGGGCCTTCTGGCAGTTCCTTCACTGCAAGAAGTGAAGTTACAGGGAACCAGGCAGAGGGCCTTATTTGTAGTGGTGCCCGCCCTGTGGAACACCCTTCCACCAGATGTCAAAGGAAAAAACAACTACCAGACTTAGGAGACATCTGAAGGCAGATAATAAATCCGTAGTTTGCTAGTATGTCTTCACAAGCCTCAAGCCTCTTTTTGTTGCGCAGGTTGCTCTGCTAAGTAAAGTGTGCCCATGTCAGCAGACTTGGGTCCCTGATTTATGTCACACCAGAGGTCGAGGGATCTTCGCAGCGTGACGGCTGGAAGGAGACGATCCAGATGGGGGCTAGCCAGCTGGCCGTTCGACCCCTGGATGCCGACAACAGGTTAGCCACCCATGAGGGTAGAACTCTTATGATCAGATCATGAGAAAGTCCACAAATTTGTGCCAGGTCCAGAGATACAGGTTCAGATTCAACAAACCTGAGATTGAAGAACTACGGGGTTATTATAAAGAAAAGCGTCACCCCAAGCTCTTGTTTATGGTGAGTAGATCAGTAATTCAGTATAAACATGATGAGTGGCTGAACTGGCCATTAACATGACTCCCTCAAGTCCATTGTTCTGAACCACAGGCTCAAAGGAGAGCTCATGGAAGTGATTGGGTGTAGGGATACCAAAGAAGGGTGTCAAAAAACACCAGAATGGCCATTTCGAGTGCTTTAAACGGCCTCGGTCCTGTATACCTGAAGGAGCATCTCCACCCCCACCGTTCAGCCCAGACACTGAGATCCAGCTCCGAGGGCCTTCTGGCGGTTCCCTCAATGCGAGAAGCAAAGCTACAGGGAACCAGGCAGAGGGCCTTCTCGGTAGTGGCGCCCGCCCTGTGGAACGTCCTCCCAGCAGAGGTCAAAGAGATAAACAACTACAGTATCTGACATTTAGAAAATACCTGAAGGCAGCCCTGTTTAGGGAAGTTTTTAATCTGTGATATTTTAATGTATTTTAATATTTGCTGGAGGCCGCCCAGAGTGGCTGGGAGACCCAGCCAGATGGGCGGGGTATAAATAAATTATTATTATTATTATTATTATTATTATTATTATTATTATTATTATTCAGGTGCAGACTTGCAGCAAATCAGCCTGCCAGGCTTCCTGGCCTCTGCAGATGCAGGGCACACACTGCAGCAAGGAGATGACTTGTCCACGTCCAAGCAAATGCTCATACATGCTTTATATGCAAAGCAGGATACGTCACTTTGGCCAGGACTTCTCATCGCTTCACCTGACCAGATGAGGGCATAGGTGGTAAATACCCAAATCTTGCAAATAGTTCCCCTTTCTGGGCTCAGAGCCCAGCCCCCAAGCCCCCAGATAAGGATAACACCAAAGCAAGCCAATTAGCCTATAACAAAGCACGTTTATGAGCTCATTGCTACAACCGCCACCCATTAATTGAGGGGTTATCTTGACTACCAAGATGGTGCTCCCAGAACAGTTCACCCTTGGTTCAACACATCCATCGTATAAAGGCTATTACAGGCTTTTTGTGATCGTCTGTGCATCCCCTTATCTCACCCGGAAGTCAATTTGAAGTCGCTAAAGACATTGTTGTTGTTTAGTCGTTTAGTCGTGTCCGACTCTTCGTGACCCCATGGACCAGAGCACGCCAGGCCCTCCTGTCTTCCACTGCCTCCCGCAGTTTGGTCAGACTCATGTTGGTAGCTTCGAGAACACTGTCCAACCATCTCGTCCTCTGTCGTCCCCTTCTCCTTGTGCCCTCCATCTTTCCCAACATCAGGGTCTTTTCCAGGGAGTCTTCTCTTCTCATGAGGTAGCCAAAGTATTGGAGCCTCAGCTTCAGGATCTGTCCTTCCAGTGAGCACTCAGGGCTGATTTCCTTCAGAATGGATACGTTTGATCTTCTTGCAGTCCATGGGACTCTCAAGAGTCTCCTCCAGCACCATAATTCAAAAGCATCAAGACATTACATGAGTTCATTAAACCCTTGTGTTATAGTACATTGACCCATTGTTCCTGCCCCTTGCTAATGTTTCTGAATGACCTACTGGACACAATGCCCCCCCTCCCATTTTCAACTAATTGGTAGCAGAGGAAATAGTTCTTCTTTGCTGCATATCCTCGTAATTCAGCTGCGGGGAAGTGAGAGAAAAGACGTTCCATTCAGCGAGAGTCAGAATATGACATGGGCAGCCCTATGTCATCCAAAAATATCTATCCCTCCGTCTGATCTAATAAAACACAGAAAAGATAGATAAAAACAAGATAAGGCGTCCAAGGGCAGTTTCTGGGAATGCGATGGAACACAAGGAAGGATGTGGCCTCCAGGAACTCTTGGGTTCCAGTCCATTGGTTTAAACCCAGCATCTCTAAGGCAAAATGAAGGCTGTGTACGCACCATATATTTAAAGCTTATTTCACCCCCCCCAAAAAAGAATCCTGGGAAATACCGTTGCTCGGTCCCTGCTCCTGCCCACCTAGCAGTTCGAAAGCACCTCAAAGTGCAAGTAGATAAATAGGTACCACTGCAGCGGGAAGGTAAATGGCGTTTCCGTGCGCTGCTCTGGTTCGCCAGAAGCGGCTTAGTCATGCTGGCCACATGACCTGGAAGCTGTACGCCAGCTCCCTCGGCCAGTAAAGTGAGATGAGCACCGCAACCCCAGAGTCGGACACGACTGGACCTAATGGTCAGGGGTCCCTTTACCTTTACCTTACTCCAAGCCAACTCAATCCTGAAAAGCAACAACAAGCAGAATGTAGGCCAAATTATTATCTAGCTAGGATTTCAGCCTGAGTGGGGAAGAATCCCAGTTCCACCATCAGAGGCTGATTTAGGGCATTGCAACCAATTCCCCCTCCTGCCAACCTAGCAGTTTGAAAGCACATCAAAGTGCAAGTAGATACCGGTAAATAGGTACTGCTCCGGCGGGAAGGTAAACGGCGTTTCTGTGCGCTGCTCTGGTTCGCCAGAAGCGGCTTTGTCATGCTGGGCACATGACCCGGAAGCTGTACGCCGGCTCCCTCAGCCAATAAAGCGAGATGAGCACCGCAACCCCAGAGTCGGACACGACTGGACCTAATGGTCAGGGGTCCCTTTACCTTTTACTATTCTACACCAGTATCACTGCTGCCGCCCCCTTTTTGGCACGTTAAGATTTTTTTATTAAAGTTTTTCATGATGCAGACAGCCCCCCAATGAGGCCCAGCTAGCTCCAGTGCCCACCCTCAACCCCATAGCATCCTTGCCACCCCACATCCCTCAAGCTCCAACCCCCAACAGGCTGGCCTGCTCCTGACCAGCTACACCCTTCGGTTTCTGTTCCAGTGCCTGCTACTGCCCAGGATCTTCCCCAGCTGCCGTCTTCTCTTCAGGACTGATGAAGATAGGGATGTTGTAAGGAAAAGCGGGACATTCCAGGATCAAATCAGAAACTGGGACGGCTTCTGTAAATCTGGGATTGTCCCTGGAAAATAGGGACACTTGGAGGGCCTGTGCTACAATTCTATGATTCTATAAGCTTTCACAATTAAGTCAATGGTTGGGTGTTGTTTCTTGTTTTTTGGTTCTGGCAAAGCGTGTTCTCCTCCATGGAGAGCACGTGTTGCGGTGGGGGCCAACAAGTCACCCCTCTGGTGCTGGGCGGGAACGTTTAGATGGCCACTGCTGTGATTGGACCCAGGGTGTTGTTGGGGAGATTTGTATGTTGCAAATTGATGATGGACAGCCCAGCGTATATATAATGGTTGGTGTGCAACGTGATCTCCCTCTTGGCTGAGTGCTTCGGAGCACCCGCCCTCCCTCCCTATATTTTAGGCCTCTGCGTTGACACTGCTATGCCTGTCATGGGGTCGACTGCTTTTGGGGCAGGGGCCTGGTAGGAATTTTCCCATGTGGCTGATTGGCTGGTGCCACCTGGTTTTCGCCTACTGCGTAGCAAATAGTCACAACTTGTAAGGTTGGCGGTTAGGCATTGGTTATTATGTTGGTTGGAGGGGGGGTATGGTTGACTGTGTCTGCCCCTCCTATTGATACTGGTGTACGGGGAATTCCGTTAAAGGAACCCAGGGATTCGATATGCTTTTGTCCGAACCCCCAGTCGGGGGTCGGGGCCGTGCAAGAGCCCTGGGAGCCTGTGGAGAGAGAGGAGGGTCAGATCACCCGGCTCCCTTTCTCTCTCCAGTGTGTTTTCCCCTTACTGACGGTCATCAGTTCTGTCCTCTGTGGGCCAGATAGTCTTAACCAATGCCTAAGCAACCACTCACATTATTTGTATTTTAATAAAGTTGTGGCCAAAATCATGCCAAAAACCAGAACAAAATTCTGTCTGATGTGTGAGTTATTTGAGGGGTGGTTTGGGGGGACCTCAGCACGCAATAACAGCCACAGACTTGCTTCCTGTTTGGGACACTTACCCATATACAAAGTTTCTGCCTGGGGAGTGGAAAATCACAAGCATCCCTCTCTGGCAACCCTCATTCCTGACTAGATCCCTAGGCAGATAGCTCAGTCTTCCATAAAATCTTTCTCCTTCTTTTTCCTGCCTTCCTACATACTCTGAGATCCTGATTAAGAATGTTTCGGATGGGGTTTTTGATTTACAGAGCCTTTTCGGGAGGCAGTCATCAATGTGTTGTAGGTTGTGCAATCAAATTAGTAAATGCCAGATATTTGGATTTCCCTCTAGAAACCAAGGAAGAAGGAAAGAAAGCTGCCAACTTTAAAAAAATGGCCATGAGAGAAATATAATCTTCTAACTAGAGCTCTGTCAGACGTGGTGCTCATGTTTTGCACTAACAATACATGAATCAGTTTAACACCAATAGAATATATTTATTTTGAGTTTGCCAAAAGACTGGTTTATCTGGAAGAACTTCAATATTCCTTCGCCAGGCCTATTGGCAACATGTGACGATGCTTGGAGTGTAAAGGAATCTAACACACTGGAATGTAATGCAATAACAAAAGAGGTTTGTGGTGAAAGATTAGCTCCTTTCCACTCAAGCTATGTGCACTTTCAGACCTGAAATATCCTGCCTCTGCTATGCTACTGTGTTTTCCCGAAAATAAGACACTGTCTTATATTTATTTTTCCTCAAGAAGACACACTATGGCTTATTTTCAGGGGATGTCTTATTTTTATCACGTCAGTATGGTACAGCAATCTACAGAACTGCGCCTATCCCTATGTATTATTTTCAGGGTACGGCTTATATTGCGCAAATGCTTAGAAATCCTGCTACGGCTTATTTTATGGGTATGTCTTATTTTCGGGGAAACAGGGTAGTAGAACAACTGCTACATCCAGTACATGCTCAGTGTGGGAGGGGTGGGGTAAGGTAAATTTTACAGCTGGAAAACATAAAAGTGGCAGGAAAATGAGAAGCCCATGGAAACAGCTTTCCCTGGACTGCGCCAGCAACAACATTCCTAGTGGATAGGTAGATCTTTGGATAGGTATTTACATAGCAGAGAACCTATACTCAGAGATCTGGAGTCTGCCCAGTTTCACTTTCCAGACTCTCTGAGAGAGAGAGAGAAGACAATGGGAAATGATTTATAATGAATTGAAAAAAATGTTTAAAATTACTTTCCTGAAAAAACTCCAGAGTCCTTTTTGTTGGAGGATAACCCAGACTGTATTGAAGTCTTCAGAGTACCTGCACGGTCTCTGCTTGTATATTATATTATCTTCTACTGTATTCACTCTGCTGATGAAGCCATAAAGGCGAAACAGGGACAATAATCCTGATATCCTTGTCTTCTGAGTGCTCCGATTCTATGTTGAAATATCAAGTTTATGTTTTGAACTTGTGTGACACTGCTTTATCGCCGGATTAAGCTTTATCATCTTTTGGAACTATCAATTGACTTGTATGGACGGCACTGAACTGTTGCATCCTCATATTGTACCTCCATATATGAATTTTCTTACATAATTTGGAGTGTTAGTATGGACATATTCTATGTATATTGATTGATTTGGGTTTATGCTATATCACACATTGGATTTGGTCCATGTGCATGTTTTTGGAGATTATTATTTATAATTTACGTGCTATTGCAATTATCATTTATCAGCCGGTTACGTTTGTTGTATGATTCATGCATAGCTGTACGTAACCAGGGTTTGCTGTTGTTGAAATTCCCAGGTGTCAGAAAAGGTTATTTATGTATGCAACAGCTGTGGCCCGTGTTGTGTTAGCCCCCAAATGGAAAGTGAGCGAGGTCCCAACCAAAAAGGATTGGCAACTTAAGTTGACAGAATACAGTGGTACCCCGGGTTACATACCTGATCCGTTCCGGGGTGCCGTTTGCACCTCGAACAGTGCGCAACCCGGGCGTCCATTTTGCGCATGCGTGAAAGTGTGATATTGCACTTCTGCACATGCACAAACTGCGCAGAATGCTTCTGCGCATGCACGGACATGCGCAGAAGCATCCGCGTGACGAAATGCACTTCCGGGTTTGCAGAGTACTCAACCTGAACGTACGTAACACGCAGCATATGCAACGCGAGCTATGACTGTATACACAATTTGCAGATTTAACATCTAGAATAAGAGAGCAAGAAGAACATATGCTTAAAAAAGATTGGAAAACATTTGTTGGCTATATGGAAAATAACTGTACTGTATACAGTTGAAAATGCTGGCAGCATTGAGATAAATTCAACAGAGTAAATGATTTCCATCAAGCTTTGTAGTAAATAATATAGAAGAGAAGACAGTATGTAGATGACTTAAAACAGGGACATTTCTGCTCCTGACATACTTCCTTCTCTTGTATATTATTTACTACAAAGCTAGATGACTAAGCTCTTTAGCGACGAAACATCGGATTACCGGAACGACGTCCGAGCACTGAACCACTGGTATATCACAAGTGGATTCTTTAGTACTGCGTTTGCAATGGTTCAAGATAAAATCTATTTTGGAAAGAGAAGAAATGAGCACTGAACCACTGATATATTCCAAGCGAACTCTTAATTGACTGCGTTTGCAATTGTTTAAGATAAAACCTATTTGGGAAAGAAACTACTTTTGCCATTTTTATGGATGTTTACTGTTTGTTTATTTACCTTGGTGATATTATCTAGCGTATCTGTCTTGGCAGCAGCGTACCTGGAGCTCTGCCAAGTCCTGTCGCCTCTCAGCCATTGGCTCTTCTTCGGTATAGGACCGCCCCCTAAACATGGCTTCCAAATGGCTTTAAATCATTTCTTCTCACTGAGTCTGGGTTGAAGGAAAAGACACCCACACACTTAAGAGTTCCGCAGAAGACTGCTTGCTCTGGCTTGCGGTTACAGTGAATAATATAATCACACCTCTATTTACTGAATCATCTCCAACACATTTTTTCCAGTCGTAAACACACTGCAGAAGTGGAAATATTTGATCTTTTTATAGCAGGCTAGGGTTTGTTGTTTTTCGTCTTGTGTGCATTTCCTAATACTTGGGTATGTGTGTACTGTAATCCAATTCTCCTCAGGATCGACATGGTGCCCAAGAACTAGGAGTCTTAAATCTACCTAAAGATGTGATGGAGGTGACAATTTTGGCAAGCTCGCAATACCTCCTGAATCTGAATTTAAATACACATGAATAATGCATTTTCCAGTGCTGTGCTGGTGCAGCTTTTGCGTGTAGAGGTCACCAAGCCACCCCCACCAATAAATTCACACAAGAGACATAATTTTTGTTTGGGTTTTTGGCATAGTTTTGGCCACAACTTTATTGAAATACAAAACACGTGAGTGGTTGCGTAGGCATTGGTTCACGCTGTCTGACGGGACAGAGCTGACCACTTGTCAGCGAAAGACTAGCTGTCCGACGGGACAGAGCTGACCACTTGTCAGTGGGGGGAAACCAGTCTGGGGAGAGTTGAATGGAGGCTGGGCTGCAGAGACCTCCCCCTTCCCCAGAGGTCCTAGGGGCTCATGCACCGGGTTCGGACAAGCATATTGAGCCACTGGATTCCTTTAACGGAATTCCCACGCACCATGATCACTTTTGGAGAGCTACCGCGCTCCATTAACCAACACAACCAATGCCTAACCGCCAACCTTACAAGTTGTGACTAGTTGCTACGTAGTAGGCGGAAACCAAATGGCACAGCCAATCAGCCAAATGGAAAAATTCCTACTAGGCCCCTGCCTCAAAAGCAGACGACCCCATGACAGGCAACAGCAAGGTCAACGCACAAGCCTATACCAGGGAGGGGGGGGGAGATCCGAAGCTCGCAGCAAAGAGGGAAGGTCGCACCACGTGCTGACCAATTTATAGGACGCTGGGCTGTCCATCAAAATTAGATACATGTGCTTTTGCCCAGCAACAGCACTGGTCACTGCTAGCTGTGGCCAGCTAGCCAAACCCACAGCTACGAAAAGGGGGGTGGCTTTCTAGCCCCCACCGCAACACGAGCTCACTCTGCAGTGGAGAACTCGCTTTCTAGTGGACAATATGGGATGTGGCACAAGAAGTTGCATCACTGGAATGTGTTGAGCATCTGATATTTGTTCCATCTCCTCCTCCTCCTCCTCCTGCTGTCGTCGGGATAAATCCAGAGGTGTCGTGCCATGTTTGCCCCAAAGTTGCCTAGCAACCGAAACATGCCTGCCCTTCCTTTGCTTTGGCAAAGCAAAATCGGAGGCTAGTTTTGGACTGATGCACTGCTGCCGAGGAAGGCACAGAGGAAGACCGTGAGAGGTGGGAAGGAAATAAAAGGATGCTGTTTTGTTGGGTGAGGTGAGCAGAGCAGCGAGAGGGAGGGAACATCTCACAGGCAACGTGTGCCTGCGCTAGGAAGGTTCACCACCTAGAGGCACTGGGGTCCAGTTTAAGCCCTCAGGGAGAAAAAAATGGCAACCCAGCTGCCAATCCGGAGCCAAAGTCTGCCTTTTGCAGAAATGCAACATTGCATACACATAGTGGGAGAAATTAAGCGGGATTAGCACCAAAAGGCAGTCAAATTTCCACGAGGGCTTTGAAGAAACCTGAAAACTGTTATGACAATTAGATTTGGAAAAATGTGCCCCTCCCTAGGCTCCGTTCAGCACATCTGAGCACAGAGTTGTCCCCTGACAGACTGGCCTGAATTTAGCCATGTCTCATATTCAGAAAAGGCCTCTCCATAGATGCACCATGAATTAAAAGGTAAAGGGACCCCTGACCGTTAGGTCCAGTCGCGGATGACTCTGGGGTTGCAGCGCTCATCTCACTCTAGAGGCCGAGGGAGCCGGCGTACAGCTTCTGGGTCATGTGACCAGCATGACTAAGCCGCTTCTGGCGAACCATAGCAGCGCACGGAAACACCGTTTACCTTCCCGCCGGAGTGGTACCTATTTATCTACTTGCACTTTGAGGTGCTTTCAAACTGCTAGGTGGGCAGGAGCAGGGACCGAGCAATGGGAGCTCGCCCTGTCGTGGGGATTCGAACTGCCGACCTTCTGATTGGCAAGCCTTAGGCTCTGTGGTTTAGACCACAGCGCCACCCGCGTCCCAGCGCGCCATGAATTACATGGCAACAAATGCAGAATTTAGCGCCAGGGCAGCAAACCACCATCTATGGGGCAGTCATGTCCACTTTGGGGTCACACCCAACATTGACCAGTCGCCCCTCAGGGCCCGGAAGGTGCCACTTAAGCCCTCAGGACCAGAAAACGTTAGCCACCCCTGCTATAGGATAAAAAAGGGGTACCTGTCCTTTTCAGGCGAAGACTGAATAACGACAGCTCAGCAACGCTTCAAGCAATGTAGGGATGCTTCCTGAATAAGGGTGTTTTGCTATAATGGTACTTCACAGATGTAACAGAAACAGCACTAAACTGCTTGAGTTTCACCTCCCAGATCCTGAAACTACCCTATAAGCAACAGGAATACAAAGAAAACAAACACTTGTTTCAATCCTAGGGGTGTGGGTTTGCGTGCTGTAGCCTTGTAATGAAATCTTCCCATCGCAATAACTGAGATTTACCATGAATTATTGTTATCTCATTCATTCCCACATCCTTTGTGTCCATAATATAATTTCTCACATAAGCAGACTGAGGATATCGAAGTCATAGCATAAGACAATTTAATAATTGGGATGGGGGAATTGCAGTTGAAACAAAAGAAAAATTGGACTAGTATGAGTAACCTTCCACAAGGAAAATGAAATATAGTTTTGCAATCGGTCCCACTAGCCAGTCCTCTGTATATTTTAGAATAGAGATCCCAGCTGTCTTGTAACCATAGCAGCACATCTGCTCTGTTAAAATATACTGTGTCTATTTATTCACAACGCCGCTCTAAACTCTGACAGACAGTGCTGTGAGCTCTTAAGCACTGAATCTGAACCACCGAATAATCTAAATGTATCCAATAATTAAACCAGGAAGCTGCATTAATTCTCCTTGATCACCTGAAACAACGACCCTAAGCACACCATTGTTAAAAGCGCATCTCTCCGTTCTGCTTAAATCCTTTGACAGCCCCTCGAGTCGAAGGAAATGTGTGGATCTAAAAACTCACTTGAGATTCTGACACATCCCACAGAAGATTGGTGGGAAAAAACACCCATTCATTTCTGGAGCTTCTCTCAGCATCACCCTCAACCCTTTCTCACCACTAGCTGATGCCACAGGACCCAATCTGAGGTGAATGAGCTCTGGCTGTGCACCCCAGAAAGAATACATCCCTCTGTCCTGAATATTTTGACATTCAGCAAGGAGTTGGAGCCTGCGGCTGCCGTTGCGTCTCCTAATGTCCTTTTCCTGACTTCTAGGGTTGGTCTCAATCCCTTTTTACTGGTTTATTTCCATTCCCCTGGTCCTGAATGGGGTAACTGTGCCCCTGAAGGACCAGGTGCGCAGCCTGGGAGTCATTTTGGACTCACAGCTGTCCATGGAGGCGCAGATTAACTCTGTGTCCAGGGCGGCTGTCTACCAGCTCCATCTGGTACGCAGGCTGAGACCCTACCTGCACGCAGACTGTCTCGCCAGAGTGGTGCATGCTCTAGTTATCTTCCGCTTGGACTACTGCAATGCGCTCTACGTGGGGCTACCTTTGAAGGTGACCCGGAAACTGCAATTAATCCAGAATGCGGCAGCTAGACTGGTGACTGGGAGTGGCTGCCGGGACCACATAACACCGGTCCTGAGAGAGCTACATTGGCTCCCAGTATGTTTCCGAGCACAATTCAAAGTGTTGGTGCTGACCTTTAAAGCCCTAAACGGCCTCGGTCCTGTATACCTGAAGGAGCGTCTCCACCCCCACCGTTCAGCCCGGACACTGAGATCCAGCGCCGAGGGCCTTCTGCCGGTTCCCTCACTGCGAGAAGCAAAGCTACAGGGAACCAGGCAGAGGGCCTTCTCGGTAGTGGCGCCCTGTAGAATGCCCTCCCAGCAGAGGTTAAAGTGATAAACAACTATCCTACATTCAGAAAATACCTGAAGGCAGCCCTGTTTAGGGAAGTTTTTAACTTGCGATTTTGATGTATTTTAATATTTGTTGGAAGCTGCCCAGAGTGGCTGGGGAGACCCGGCCAGATGGGCGGGGTACAAATAAAAAATTATTATTATTATTATTATTATTATTATTATTATTATTATTATTATTCCACCCAAGTTGGAGACCGGAGTGCTTCCTGGCTTTTATTCCCTCCATCCTCAGAAAGAAAGAAACGGATCTCTACATTTGCACATCCAAGGCAACATAAATACAATATAAAGTGACTAATTTAATACTGTTTGCAACGAAATCCAATTAAAAGAATAATATACTTGGGGCAGGGGGAGAGAAATCGACTCAGTTACAACACTTCCCTAATGGCCTTCTGGAGAGTTTTCTTCCTCTTCAGGATGAAACCAGACCTGTCATTATTTTAAATTACTTGCTGCATTCTCCAGTACCCAGAATCCTCGTCTGCTCCAATAATTGCAAGTCACTGTGCGCACAGTATGAATCAAAATGACTGGGAGATTTTTCTCTGATCTCCCAATTTCGGAAGGCATATTTCCCTTCATTGTGTTCTGCAGCTGACAGACGAAATTACCTCGATTAGCATGGGCATTAAAATACCGAGGAGCGGAGACATTACGAATGATGGATTTGACGCATGCATTTGAAGTGGTAGTAGTTCCCCCTGAAATGTGCTACTACCTGGGGCTGGTGGAAATTGTATTCAAAAAACATTTGGACTGCGGGGCTGCTGTAGCACAAGTCAGCAACGCTAGTGCTGTCACTGGTTTGTCACTAGTGAAACAAGGTCTCATTCAGAGTAGTGTTATAAGAAAAAAACTGCTCCTTTTCCCTTATGGGGTACCCAAGAGCCCGTATAGAGTCCTTAAGTGGGTTCCCTATCAGTAGGAGAAAATAACAGAGGCCAACCAGAGAATATTGAGAAGCAAAACTAGTAAGCCTGGTCTTTATTAAACTGTTGCAACAGGGTGCTCACCCCCCCCCCTTGCAGGAGGGAGGAGGAACCCAGAACAATGGTGTGCAAGCCCTTATATAAACTTTTGAAATTGCCACCCAGTAGTGATGTATAGAAGTGAGAGCTGGACCATAAAGAAGGCTGATCGCCGAAGAATTGATGCTTTCGAATTATGGTGCTCTTGAGAGTCCCATGGACTGCCGGAAGATCAAACCTATCCATTCTGAAGGAAATCAGCCCTGAGTGCTCACTGGAAGGACAGATCCTGAAGCTGAGGCTCCAATACTTTGGCCACCTCATGAGAAGAGAAGACTCCCTGGAAAAGACCCGGATGTTGGGAAAGATTGAGGACACAAGGAGAAGGGGACGGCAGAGGACGAGATGGTTGGACAGTGTTCTCGAAGCTACCAACATGAGTCTGACCAAACTGTGGGAGGCAGTGGAAGACAGGTGTGCCTGCCGTGCTCTGGTCCATGGGGTCATGAAGAGTCAGTAGGACATGACTAAATGACTAAACAACAACAAAAAGCTCAAGACCACCACCCCAATGCATCATACATACATCACAGAAGGGGCGGTCTACAGCAGAATCCTGTGTGGCAGGAAACCTGTTAATGGGTTTACCTGGACAGCCTGGCCATTCTTTTGTGGTGGTAAATACTTAGTTTCTGAATCTCTTACGCATATTGTCCAAAGACAATTGGAAAGCTTTTCCCATTTCCTTCCTCCTTGCAGAGGAATATTTGAGGTCAATTTGGGAGAGTCAAAATGGCTTCAGGATTGTTCTGTACTATTTCAGACACGTGGTTTATATACTTATGTATGTGTTTGCCTGGTACATTTATGAACATTCATTTTATATCTTAGACCAGGTAGGCAACCTAAGACCCAGGGGCCGGATGCGGCCCAATCGCCTTCTCAATCCGGCCCGCGGACTGTCTGGGAATCAGCGTGTTTTCACATGAGTAGAATGTGTCCTTTTATTTAAAATGCATCTCTGGGTTATTTGTGGGGCATAGGAATTCGTTCATATTTTTTTCCAAAATATAGTCCGGCCCCCCACATGGTCTGAGGGACAGTAGACCGGCCCATGGCTGAAAAAGGTTGCTGATCCCTGTCTTAGACCCTATAATTCTCATAACAGAAGCATGAATTTCAAGAGGCACATGTGAATTGGGGGGCTTCACATTAAAATGCCGGCCAAACTGTATTTCTCAACCCATCTCAACCTGTAGCCAAATCCTGAATTTCCTTGGGCTGGGGGCCTACATTGCTATCCTACCTTTGCTGATGGCAGTTCGGGTGCTTTGGGCGATCCAATCATTATGCCGCTGTCAAAATGAGGCTAAAGTTCGGTCCAAGTGCAGCTAAATACTGCCAGGCACAATCATTTCAAATTCCTCTAAGATTTGTTGGCGAAAATTCCCTCAAAATTCCTGCTGGCTATATCGGGGGGTCCAAGTTCTAAAACACTCAAGTGCAACAGTTCCCATTAATGAATTATTGCTATAGTTTCCCTCCTTGAGATCTCCAAATAACATGGTCTGTATGATGCCAAGTCTTTATTGCTATAATATTCCGAAGTTGATGAGCACATTTATTGTATGGCCTGTGTACACCATCTGTTGGTGACAGATGTGCACTGCATTTTATATAATTCTTGTTGCTAAGTTGGATCTATTACAGGCATCCCCAAACTCGGCCCTCCAGATGTTTTGGGACTACAATTCCCATCATCCCTGACCACTGGTTCTGTTAGCTAGGGATGATGGGAGTTGAAGTCCCAAAACATCTGGAGGGCCGAGTTTGGGGATGCCTGATCTATTAAGACAGGAATCGTACAAGCAGTACATTGTTTTCTTGGTATTCACACTCTCTTAAACTTCCTTTGCAAGGAACTCTTAAAGCAAGAGTCTGTTTCTGTTCTGGATTTATTTGGGCTTGTGATAGGCACTTCTTTTCTTAAAAGGAGAAGTGTGCTTTAATTTATTGGCTCTCATAACGCAGATTTATGAATGTTGTCACCTACATTGATGATCATATAAAGGAAAAGGTAAAGGGACCCCTGACTGTTAGGTCCAGTCGTGGATGACTCTGGGGTTGCGGCGCTCATCTCGCTTTACTGGCTAAGGGAGCTGGCGTACAGCTTCCGGGTCATGTGGCCAGCAGGACTAAGCCGCTTCTGGCGAACCAGAGAAGCGCACGGAAACGCCGTTTACCTTCCCACTTATTTATCTACTTGCACTTTGACGTGCTTTCAAACTGCTAGGTTGGCAGGAGCAGGGACCGAGCAACAGGAGCTCACCCCATCGTGGGGATTCGAACCGCCGACCTTCTGATCGGAAAGCCCTAGGCTCTGTGGTTTAACCCACAGCGCCACCCGCGTCCTGATGATCATATGTTTCAACTAATTACCCAAATGCTTTTTTGCATTGAGCACTGTGCAGTCACTTCTTTTATAAACACAGTTTATAATGCCCTTGAGACTGTCCTCTCCTCAACAGCAGCCATTATTGCCACTTTGATATAAGAGCCATAAATCCGACATCTTGGATTTCAGCCATCCTGACTTAAGAACAAGTTGTTGTTTGTTATCGGTGTCATGACTTCCTAAATACAGAATCTGATGGGGCTGTTAGTTGACTTGTTCTTTCAACACAGATCACTGAGCAGAACCCCTTTGCCCCATTTGGGGGGCAGCAGGCTAGGTTGGCGACTCAGGGCAGTCCAGAGGGTACCCAGCTCTGTCTTCTAACTAGGGATGGGGAATAAATTTGGTTCAGTTCTCATTTTAATGCAAACCTGCCTAACTCACACTTCCTGAAACAATATGTGAACCCAGCCACAGACATCCTTCGAAAGATCTATGTAAATAATGATTTATTGCCAATAATTAAAATTCAGAGTGGGATGCAATAAGCCCACCCCGAAGACCCCTCTGCTGTTTGCAATTTATTTAGAGCTTTTTATCAATTAGGTATGGATGACTAACCAAATCCCAGGAATAAAACATAGTAATATGGAGTGTAAAAATTCTTTATATGCAGATGATGCACTTTTCCTGACTAATTTGGATAAATCAGTTAATACAATGTTTAATACATTGGATATGTTCAACAAAGCTTCAGGTTATAAAATTAAAATAAAATATTTCAGGATTATCATTTCTTCTGAGAACCAATCTTCTAATTAGGGAAAGAGCAATTTTCAGTGAAAAGCACACGCATATAATATATAGGCATCTGGATACACTGAGACATGAATATACTATAACCACAAGCAGTTGACATTGCAGATGGCAAAAGAAATGGAAATATTATCAATACTTTCTTTTCTGAAATATTCATAAACTTAAACATAGTAATAAAAGTATAAAAAATAATTTATTTAATTTTCCTCCTCCATTTCTTTCTTGTTCTTCTTTAAGTATTTATCTTCATACACTTTTCTTCTCTCATTTACTCACAGGTCTATAATATTTCAACAGATTCATTAATGATACCAGTTGTTAAGGAAGTCGTTAGAACAGCAACAACACAAACCCAAAGGGTGAGTCACCGTGTGTGTAATTCGAAATTGGGAGAGATCTGTTTTAAATGCAATAATGTCTATGGGTGGCCACAAATTATTCTGAGTGATTCTGCCACTAAAGATCAATTTTTGACAAAACAGCAGTTTCCTGGGCTGAATGAACTGATGCCTGAAAAAAACCAAAGCGCTCTCCATGTTCTTATTTCTGCCACTGACCAGCTTCAGCTAATTATTTCCAAATTCAGAGTCACTGAGCAAATATTGCTCTATTACCTCACCAAATTGGCCCTGTGCTGATTGCTTCATTCCGGGAACGAATGTGGCATTCTCCTCATGCTTTAATGTGACAGTAATTGCTTTGGGGTCTGGAGGTCAGAGCCCAGTAATTCTCAACAGCCCGGCCATGCAACCATACAGAAATAAATTTCAATTCTAAGGATTGATTCTATTGATTTGCCTCTGGAGCCCACAACCTGGCTTGCCCCCGTGAACAGCTTCCTCCACCTGATGTTTAGTCTTAGATTACATGTACAATAAATTGAACGTGCACACAGGCAACAATGCACCCAAGCTCTGGAGGATTTAACTGTAGTGTAAGGAATGCCATAAACTTTCCTGATTGGCACTAAGGTAGCCAATGTGATGGCTGTTTGGCTAATTCAGGGCTGGATTTAGGTCTGATGAGGCCCTAAAGCTACTGAAGGTAATGGGGCCCTTTATATGTCCAGCTGTCCTTTGTCAACAACAAATTGTCGCTGGTTTTTTTGTGTTGAATATATGCTATATGGTAATTTATGGTCCTAATAGGTATCTAAAGCCATTTGCACATAACAAAATATGTATTTTATCAAAGTAATTGCTGAACTGAAACTGAAGAAGTATATTAATAGTGAAATACAATTAAGAAGAAGTATATTAAACCAGTGCAAACCAATGATATTTTAGGGAGCAGGCCAGCAGGTGGGGCCCATTATTTACATCATAGGAGCCTACACAACACAAAACACTGTTGCTGGATGTAGGTTTTATGTTATTTGTTTTTTTATCTTGTATTTTGGAAATGTACATCCAGTTTTTTCCCATCCTTTAATTTTTTTGGGGGCCCCCAAGAGAGTGGGGCCCTAAACTATAGCTTGTTTAGCTTATACGTAAATCCGGCACTGCTAATGGTCAGAGATGATGGGACCTGCAGCATCTGAAGGGCACTTTAGTAGCTATCTTCTTGAATCTTCGATGATACTGATTTCACAAGCACTTTGTGCCATATGCTTTTCCATTTCAAGGGGTCAAAATCTTAACCCAAATCCTTTCCCCAACATTTTATTTTTATTTTTTGTAATCCTGTTATATCACCTACATCTAATTTTGCCAGTATTCTACACATTTGGGTAAAGCTGTCCTTTGGCATTAAAGTTACATGCCACAATCAAGTTTTCAAATGACGTTAATTCTTGTCTTGCTCGCTGTTTGATGATACCATTAACTATAAAGGAGCTAACTCAGGATTAGCCCAATGCCTTTAGCGCAATGAGTTTAGCAGCCCTTGGGCCAATAAGATTCATGCTAAACTTTTATCTATTGGAATCTCGCCCATAGAACTCTTGAACCAGGATCTTACCTTAGCAAGGAAAATTATTAATCAAAGACTGGACGACATAGAGTGGCAGCGTAATCTTATGCTTGGTGGGGGGCTATGTTCCCCGCGTCAGTTGGGAGTTATTTCTCCAACTCATGTACCATCTTACCTATCATCCCTTTCTATTGCCAGTCATCGTTTTGCCTTTATCAAAGCACGTTTAAATATTTTCCTTTTGAATTCTCTTTTTCATAGATTTTCTAGGGGCCAAGTCTCGGTTTTATGTTCCTGTGATAATAGATTGATCGAAACACTTCACCATATAGTATTTATATGTCCTTTATATTGTGTTGTCCGGAAGAACTTACTGTTACCATTAATCCACAAGTTGCCTGGGCACCTGGCAGATTTTCGCCTGGCCTTTGTATTGCAAGATACAGATCAGCAAGTAACTTTACAAATGGCGAAATTTTTAACTTCCGTTTTGACATATAAACGTCGTAATGGACTGCTGTTTGGAAGCTGAAAATTCCTTATAGTATCTATTTCTAATTTGTACTCTTTTAAGTTTTACTGGTTCTAATTTTTTTAAAAATCAAATTGTACTGTGTATGTGTTCTAGTTCTGTTGTTCTTATGAACTTAAAGCTGAAATAAAATGATTGATTGATTGATTGAGCTAACTCAGGATTTCTTGATCTTTTCTTAAGTTGGCCATTATTATAGAAATCCCTAATGCCATCTAATCCTTTTGTTTACCATTAAAAAGAAAATACAGGTTCTATTCTTGTCAAATAAAAGATTTTAAAAGCGAGTAAATGGGGACTGGTAGGAATCAGTTGGTTCCGTCTTGATTTGAAAATTGCAACTGTAGTTTTGAGGAAGGGCCTTTGTAAGCATTATAGGGGGAGGCCCCCCGATGCTGGGCTGCGTTTGAACTGTTTTTGTACTTCCATACTTGCATTGCAAAGACCAGATGCCTAATGAGATAAAAGGATGATGATGAAGCCATAATGTCGATGTGATGTATTGAGATAATGGTTTCCTGAGTTCCAGGAGCTGTAATTTTTCTCTGACAGATATCGATACTATGCTGACAGTAAACTGGATGTCATCTGCATGTAGCTGATCTGTTTTTTAACCACAGGCACGTTTCAACCATAAACCCGGCCTGCTCAGTTTTTGGAGAAATCAATTCAATGCAAAGGAGTTCTTATCCGTATGTAAAACCATAGCTGTCAACCCTCCCTTTTTCTGCGTGAAACTCCCTTATTCCAATGCCATTTCCCGCTGCTATCCCGAATTGTTGATATCCCTTAAATTTCCTGGATTTCAAAGGAAGCAGCTCCTCTCCCTCCCTGCCGGCCAGGGAGGCTCCTCAGCTGCGTTGCTCGGCTGCCAATAAGGAGTCTGAGACTGACTGGGGGTGGAGCTTGCATGCCTTGTGCACCCAGACCCTCACGCCCAACCAGACAGCCAGCCTGCCTGCCGTCTACGCGCTCGCTCTTTTGCTCACCCGTTCACGCACAGCCTCTGGAGCGCAGGGTGGCGAGGCTACTTGGTGCCATTGCACCGCCCTCGCGGCATCCCTTATTTTCAAGTCCGAAAGTTGACAGCTATGCGTAAAACATGAAACGTTGGCTTTGCACATAGTCTGCTACGAACAAAAGAAGAAGCCTTCTCTATAAGGAATGGCGCTTGGATAACTGAGTTTGCTGTTGGTATATGACAGGTGTCAGGAACTTTTTGCTCTCCAATATTTTGATGAATAAATAATTAGGAATGGAATTTATTTCGGCAGACAAGACAAAAAAATAAACGTGGTGTGGTATTCTATATTAAACCTGCTCTTGGACCAAAGCTGATCCAAAAGATGATAAAGGGAGAAAATTGGTAGTACAAATTAATGTACAGGGAGAAAAATTTTTTTTTGTAGGACTAAAATAATAATACTGGTAATAATAATAATTTATTATTTATACCCCACCCATCTGGCTGGGTTTCCCCAGCCACTCTGGGCGGCTTCCAAAAGAACATTAAAATACAATAATCTATTCAACATTAAAAGCCTCCCTAAACAGGGCTGCCTTCAGATGTCTTCTAAAGGTCTGGTAGTTGTTGTTCTCTTTGACATCTGAAGGGAGGGCGTTCCACAGGGCAGGTGCCACTACGGAGAAGGCCCTCCACCTGGTTCCCTGTAACTTGGCTTCTCGTAGTGAGGGAACCGCCAGAAGGCCCTCAGCACTGGACCTCAGTGTCCGGGCAGAATGATGGGAGTGGAGACGCTCCTTCAGGTATACTGGACCGAAGCCATTTAGGGCTTTAAAGGTCAGCACCAACACTTTGAATTGTGCTCGGAATATACGCTCCAAATGAAAATAAATCAATTTTTTCAGGAACTTAGAAACAGATCTGTTAGATTTTGCGGACGAAAGGGTGATAATGATGGTGGGACTTCAATGGAGTCCCGACACTGGAAATGGACAGAACTATCAGGAAAAAGGATACGAAGGAAGGAAGGCTTCCCAAAACTGTTTTTGAAACGGTAGAAACATTAAATTCAGTGGATGTTTGGAGAGTCAAGCATTTGTTTGATAGGCAGTGCACGTTTTTCTCTAATGTACATGGTAGCAGTGCCAGACTGGATGCGGCTTGGGTCTCTAAAGAATTAGAATCAAAAGTAAGGAACCTTTTGCTCTCCAGATGTTGTTGAACTACAGCTCCTACCATCCCTGGTGATTGGCCATGCTTGTTGGGGTTGATGGGAGTTGGAGTCCAGCAATGTCTGGAGGGCCAAAGACCCCCCCCCCCCATGTTGGCTACCATAGCCATCTCGGCTGCAGGTTAGGAGCCTCCTCAAGACCTCCATATCCTGCCTCAATACAGATTAAAACGGCTGGTTTATCGTTATTTGTGCTGACAGAACAATTTGAAAGATAATCTGTGTGGCGGCAATATCAGGAACACACGTGATATGCACACCTTTAACAGTTTCAGTATGACGTTGGGTGGGGGGGGGGGAAGTGTGCCCTCTATATTTAGGAGTGGCTTTTGGTGAAGAAAATGACACAATGGTGATTATCAGTGCCAGAGATCACAATGAAAGAGAAACTGAGGTAAAAATAAAGTTGGAAATATTGATGATCAATGGCAGAACGCAAAAACATTCGTTTGTGGTTTATGTCAGAAGCAGAGCTATGGTAAAGAACTGAAATCTACAAAAAAGCAAATATTGAGCCATTTTCCACTGAGTTGACCTTCGACATAGGTGAGCAGCGTGAAACAATTGCTAGCCATATCTGTCAACCTACCATTAGGACTCAGGTAGATTTTGAGAGGTGGGGATTGAAAGAGAGACAGGAAACTGTGCACTAAAAGCACTAAGATGTCACTATAAACCATCACAACTGCCCATAGCTGTCAACCCTCCCTTTTTTGGCGGGAAACTCCCTTATTCCAATGCCGTTTCCCGCTGCTATCCCGGATTGTTGATATCCCTTCAATTTCCCAGATTTCAAAGGAAGCAGCTCCTCTCCCTCCCTGCCGGCCAGGGAGGCTCCTCAGCTGCGTTGCTCGGCTGCCAATAAGGAGTCTGAGACCGACTGGGGGCGGAGCTTGCATGCCTTGTACAGCCACACCCTCACGTCCATCCAGACAGACAGCCTGCCTGCCGTCTATGCACTTGCTCTTTCGCTCACCCGTTCGCGCGCAACCTCTGGAGCTCAGGGTGGCGAGGCTACTTGGTGGCATTGCACCGCCCTCGCGGCATCCCTTATTTTCAAATCCGAAAGTTTGAAAAAAATCTCTTATTTTCAAATCCGAAAGTTGACAGCTATGCAACTGCCTCCAAAGAATTCTGGGAGCTGGAGTTTGTTAAGGGTGCTGAGAGTTGTCAGGAGACCCCTATTCCCCTCTCAGAGCTACAATTCCCAGAGTTCCTTGTGAGCAGGGATAGATCGTCGATCTACTCTGGGAATTGTAGCTCTGGGAAGGGGTTTCCTGACAACTCTCGGGACCCAACTACAGTTCCCATAATTCTTTGTGGGAACCCATGCTGTTTAAAGTGGTAACATAGTGCTTTAAATATATGGTGTGAATGTGGCCCTAACCAACAGAGCTGCTCTGAGATGCAATGGAGGTTCCATCAACAGTGCTGAAGATTCGACTGCCATTCTTGTTAGCTTCTGTAATAATAATAATAATAATAATAATAATAATAATAATAATAATAATTTATTATTTATACCCCGCCCATCTGGCTGGGTTTCCCCAGCCACTCTGGGCGGCTTCCAACAGAACATTAAAATACAATAATCTATTAAACATTAAAAGCCTCCCTAAACAGGGCTGCCTTCAGATGTCTTCTAAAGGTCTGGTAGTTGTTGTTCTCTTTGACATCTGAAGGGAGGGCGTTCCACAGGGCGGGTGCCACTACCGAGAAGGCCCTCTGCCTGGTTCCCTGTAACTTGGCTTCTCGTAGTGAGGGAACCGCCAGAAGGCCCTCAGAGCTGGACATCTGTGTCTGGGCTGAATGAATGTATCGCTTATATTGTAAGCGATACATTTGAATATCCCGTTAACTTATAAGGGACAAGGAGGCTTTCCTATTCCTAGGTGGAATAGGTGTCCAAGATGCTGCATGGGAACTGAGGGACCACAATAATAGTGATAGGGTGCATGGTTTTAATGCAGAAAGCCCCCAGTTTAAGTCGAAGCATCTCTGTCGTGTGCAGGGGCGTAGCAAGGGGGGGCAGGGGGCGGTCCACCCCGGGCAGCGCCCTGGTGGGGGTGACACTTGGGGCGGGGGCCCTGCCCCCCGCAGCCGCCCTGTGTTTTTTTTTTTTTTTTTAGGCTATTTTCGGCGCTGCCGGGGCGTAGCCGCATGGGTGGCCAGCGAGGAGGTGTGTCACGCTTGTCGCTGACGTGACAACCCCCCTCGCTGGCCGCCCCTGCGGCTCCACCCCGGCAGCGCCGAAAATAGCCTTCCCACCCAGCGGCTTTTCCCGCCGCTGGCTGGCTTGCGGCGCCGAGGTGGGCCCTACTCTTCCATGCTGCGGCTCCGCCCAGGGAGCGCAGCGGCGAAAAAAAACGCTGAAAGGGAGGGGAAAGGAAAACAAAGCAGGCGCTTGAAAGCGCCTGCTTTGTCTTCCTCCCCCCCCCCCCTTTCAGAGGTTTTTTTCGCCGCTGGCTGGCTTGCGGCGCCCCGGCATGCAGAAGAGGGGCGGGCCAGCAGCCAGGAGGGGTGTCACCCTCTCCTTCATGCCTTGGCTCCGCCCAGGGTGCCCAGCAGCGAAAAAACCCGCTGAAAGGTGTTTTTTTTCAGCAGCTTTTTTCGCCGCGGCATGGGGCAAAGACGTCGCTCCGTGCGCATGCGCGTTGTGATGTCATGCACACAGAGCGACACCCCGCCCCCAGGGATGCAGCTTGGCTTGCCGCCCCCGGTAGCCAAGTGGCACGCTACGCCCCTGGTCGTGTGTGTGTGTGTGTGTGTGTGTGTGTTGAAGATGCTTTGACCTAAACCTGGGACTTTGTGCATGAAAACCATGCCCCCTATCATAGGATTTGACAAGGCCAGGGCTTAGAGTGAACTAGTTTGGTTTAGCAAAGTTCAAAAATCCCAGAACTGTACCCGAAAGTAGTTCCCATAATTTCTAAATGTGTATTAAGTTCATTTTACGACAGAAACTGGAACTGTTTTTGTTTCACCTTCAAGTTCCGCTTCCTACTTTTGTTGTTGTTGTTACTTTGTAGACTCTTTGGGCCATTAAGCTCAATAAAAAGCTTAAATAAATTGAACAGTTTGCATTTCATTGCACATACGCTGTAATGTTTTCTTAGTCTTCTTAAGTATATTGTATACTTCAGCAAAGCAGCTTCTAACACTCTGAATGCCGAACTATTTATTGCTGAGGATCAATTGGATTAACTCGAAATGAATTGTGAACTGACTGCGAATAGAACTCGAATTAGTTCCTGCTTCTACATGCTGTACTTGAACAGGAACTAGTTCATATTTAGAATGAACTGTCCAAGCGCAAGAGATGACCAGGGGTCAGGCCAAGGCATTTGCTGCCTGAGACAGGACAATATGGCAGCCTTCTCCCACTTCATGTGGAGATGCTGACCAGACTGGTAGCTGAATCTTACTTCAACACTGCTGGCAATGGGACAGCATCATTTACCACATGTGAGGGCAGCTTGCCCTCCAACACTTTGCTGCGGCTCCCTGCCCCCCTGTCGCATCTACTGCCTATTGCTGTTGCCCCATCCTGTCTAATGGTAGGGCCAGCCCTGGAAAAGATCTCCAACTGAAAGCTCTTGCCAGCCAGAGTATACACAACACTGGGCCACATGGATCCATGATCTGAGTTTTTATTTCCATTAAGAAAAGACATTTTTCTAATAATAATAATAATAATAATAATAATAATAATAATAATAATTTATTATTTGTACCCCACCCATCTGGCCGGGTCCCCCCCAGCTACTCTGGGCGGCCTCCAACGGATATTAAAATATATTAAAATATCACAAGTTAAAAACTTCCCTAAACAGGGCTGCCTTGAGGTATTTTCTGAATGTCAGATAGTTGCATATCTCTTTGACCTCTGCTGGGAGGGCATTCCACAGGGCGGGCGCCACTACCGAGAAGGCCCTCTGCCTGGTTCCCTGTAGCTTTGCTTCTCGCAGTGAGGGAACCGCCAGAAGGCCCTCGGCGCTGGATCTGTGTCCGGGCTGAAGGTGGAGGGTGGAGACGCTCCTTCAGGTATACAGGACCGAGGCCGTTTAGGGCTTTAAAGGTCAACACCAACACTTTGAATTGTGCTCGGAAACGAACTGGGAAAGTCTAAAAGATGGGAAAGTCTTGGATGTGAGATCCATTATTATGCTCATTCTCACCAGTAACCCAAACAGCTTGCAGGGATGTCAATAAATTGAAAGTCATCTTTGAAGAACGTCGGAAAGAACAGAATTGGAGCGGCAGCAGAAATGCCACATGTTTGATGTTTTTGAGTCAACAGTCAGCTAATTAATATGCAAATGAAACCCAGTGAAGTAAGCAGGGAGGAAAGATGCTGGTGGAAATCTGATTACCATAATTACTCAGGCCATCAAGCAGACTTCCTGCCCGACATTATTTTTAATCGCAAACCAGGATGACCCCGTGACAATCTGTTTCGAAGTGAAACAGGGCTACTTTTGAGCAAAAGGCAGGTTTTCACATATCGGAGGGAGCCTGGGGGTATTCAGAAGAACTTTCCATTCTACACCCTGCTATGGAATCATGACCACCATTTGCTCTGCTGGTATCTCAAGGTGAGCCATCTTTGCAGCTGTTGGAATCATCTCTGTCCTTTTCTGTCACCAGAGGCGCGATTTGAAGAAGAGGCAGAGAGCAGGTGAAGCGTACACGTTGCTCCAGCTTTGCAGGTAAGCAAAAACCTATTACTGAAACTGGCGGCCAGGCAAGTGGTGTGTTGGCAGAGAGGAACAGCGGCTACTAACCTTAAGAGGAGGAAGGACCAACTTTCCCCTCCCAAAGTAGCATTGAGAGCCAGTGTGGTGTAGTGGTTAAGAGCAGTAGACTCGTAATCTGGTGAACCGGGTTCGCTTCCCCGCTCCTCCACATGCAGCTGCTGGGTGACCTTGGGCTAGTCACACTTCTCTGAAGTCTCTCAGCCCCACTCACCTCACAGAGTGTTTGTTGTGGGGGAGGAAGGGAAAGGAGAATGTTAGCCGCTTTGAGACTCCTTCGGGTAGTGATAGAGCGGGATATCAAATCCAAACTCTTCTTCCTCTTCAAAGCTCACTGGCTCTGTGACTGTTTAAGCTGGACCACCAATGAGGGAAAATTCCCTCACTCTCCTGGCTTTGAAGAAGAGCTGGGGAAACTTTCCTGGTGCCCATGTTTAGACAACCTAGAAAGACAGGGGATGGACAATCTGCCTTTTGAGTTGGGTTGGGGAGGAGATGCAATGCATTTCATACATAAAGGTAAACCTCCGTAATCTGAACCCAAACAATGTGTGAATCAGAAGCCATCCATCCTTTGAATGGATGCTCTGGTAAAGAAGGCCCAGCAGAGAATTTATTTCCTCAGACTTTTAAAGAAGAACAATCTGAGTGAGAGGCTACTGGTGTCCTTCTACCGAGGCTTCATAGAGAGCATTCTTACATATTGTATTTGTGCTTGGTTCTCTAGTTGCACAGCCATGGAGAGGAAGGTACTCCAGAGGGTCATAACCACAGCCCGAAAGATTATTGGTCATCCTCTCCCATCTTTGGAAGAACTATACAGTTCCCGTTGCCTTAAAAAAGTAAACAATATTTTACAGGATCCATCTCATCTTTCCACCACTGCCTTTGGGCAAGAGACATAGAACAATTAGATCAAGAACAAATAGATTGAAGAATAGTTTCTACCCAAGAGCTATAACCATCTTAAATGCTGTAACTAGATAATATGACCTTGGAGAGTTGTGGTGGGTGTGTACGTATGTGCATGTGTGGCTGAAAATGCATTGTTTTGTTTTGTGCTGTTTTTTGTTTTGTTTTTATGGGCTGGCATTCAATTTCGTCACACTTGTACAATGTTGTACTTGTACAATGACAATAAATATTATCTTATTTGCACTTCTATGGCTTTTACGGTGCAGTTCTGCAGCCAAGTAATGCGTGCAAAAAGGTGTATACTAGAGTCAGGTGGAAATGCATATAGTACTGGAAATGGCATAAAATGCCTTGTATTCATATATTGAGTGTAAGCTAATGAGTGATCATACATAGGTACGCATGCATGTGCAGCCATGTGCTGAGAAATATGTGTATGTATGTATGTATGTATGTATGTATGTACCGGTATATAATCTTAGTATTATTTTTTTATAACAACTTTCATGTTTTGAAGCAACTTCAGAGGTCTATGCTAGCGGTGAAGTAGACACCCATAGAAGTCTCAAACGGGATAGCACAGACCCTATGCATGCCATAGACATGCTATGCAATTTGTGAAGCAACGCTGAATGAATTGAAAATTCCAGCCTAAATTGTTCACCTTCTGGTTCTCAAATTGCTCTCATGAACTAAGTAGCATCAGCAGGAAGGCAGCTTGCACCGGTCGATACCACATTCCCCTAAGGCTGTGTTGTTAGACATTTCAGTTCAAATTGATGTTGGGGTCTCTATCCCTAAGTTTCTCATGGAGCCCATTGGCACTATAGTTATGCACAGAAAATGCAAGAGTATGGGAAAATATAAAGACAACGTGGCTACAGCAACAGGGAGGTGGGAAGCGTTTGCCTACAATTAAATTATTAGTTAAAATAACAACATGACATTATTTTATTGTCTCACTTGTTATATTTTAAATTTACTGAGGGATTGCTGGACTTCTGGCTGCGCTGGTTCCGTGGGTTACCCAAAAGGCGAGGTCCAAGTCCGGTCCGTGGTCAGAGGTGCAATGTAAAGGCAGTCCATGGTAACTGAAGCTGGGTGCAGGGCAGAGAGTCAGGCAAAGTCAGGAACAGGTAGGCAAGCAGGGAACCAAGGCAGGTCAGGAGCTCAGGCAGGAAAGAAGGACAGGTTTCAAGCAGGAACACTGGCAGGAACTGGTCACCAGCGATGTTGCTCCTGCAACTTGGGGCTGGGGCTGGCCGGCTTTTATCTGCCCCAAGGCATAGGGCGGCCCCGATCCTCTGGTGACTCGCCTCTCCTGGCCTGGAGGCGAGCACTCCTCCTGCGGGAACTCAGTTCCCTTCGCCTCTCTGCCCTGAGCCTCTGCAGCTCAGGAGAGGCTGGAGGGTTACCGGACCCAGAGGCAACCTCAGCTTCCCCTGACGGGGCTGGGAGTGGAGCACCTGCAGGCAATGGATCCTCCATCCCATCAGGAGCCAGAGCAGACTCAGCAGATGCCTGCACCTGAGGATCCAGCACAGGTGAGGACCCTTCCGACTCAGGCCCTAGCCCCGGCTCTGCTGGTTCTGGAGGCGGGGAATCCTGTGCAGGCTGGAATCCCTCAGGTTCAGCGTCTGAGTCTGAATCCCAGGCCATCACACTGGCAGACTTCCATATATAATAATAATAATAATAATAATTTATTATTTGTACCCCGCCCATCTGGCTGGGTCTCCCCAGCCACTCTAGGCGGCTTCCAGCAAACATTGAAATACATTAACACATCACAGATTAAAAACTTCCCTGAACAGACCTCTGCTGGGAGGGCGTTCCACAGGGCGGGCGCCACTACCGAGAAGGCCCTCTGCCTGGTTCCCTGTAGCTTTGCTTCTTGGAGTGAGGGAACCGCCAGAAGGCCCTCGGCACTGGAGCTCAGTGTCTGGGCTGAACAGTGGTGGTGGAGACGCTCCTTCAGGTATACAGGACCATGGGTGTGATAGGACTCCATCCCTTCCTCTCCTACCTCCTGTAGCCCCACCCTTCAAAATCTTCTCTAGGAGGTGGGGGAGATTCTCTGGAGAAGATTTGGGGAGAGTGGGTGGGGAAAGAAGAAGAGGAAGTCCTCTCACGCGAGCAGAAGTCCATTCATGTGACATTGGGTGCTGCCCAATACTATTATATATATAAATGGAAAATGACACAAAGAATGGGAGGAAATGAACTCACATTGTTGCTGTAGGGGGCAATCTCCTCTCCTTTCTTGCCGTACGTCTTAATATTGAAAACAAGTTTCATATTGACTAATTTTTCTGGGTCATGAACATTTGCTTTGCTCACTGCTGTCTGAGGTTAATTGCACACGTTATTGAGAGGCCCACTGTTTCCTGTCTTGAAACAACCAAAACATTGTTTACCTTTTCAGGTATATCCCTCCCTCTCTCCCTCTCTCTCTTTCTCTCTCTCATACACTGCATGGGTTCCATTCACACCGAAATCCTCTATCGCGAACAAAGGGTCTACCCGTTCTAAATATCAATCTGGTTTGTTTCCAGCTTGTCTTGGACTAAGAAAGCCTCGAACGTCTACATGAATCCAACATCTGGCTGTGTGATGATTTCATTTTTTATCGTCATTGTCTTTCCCAGCTTAGCTGCTGGCTTCAGCAAAGGTGAGTTATTAATAATATAGGACGAGGCTGAGAAATTCCTCCTATATAAAATTATCCAGAAGAGACATGAAAAATACATTAGAAAGTTGGGTTCTTGTTGTTACTACAGTAGTTGTTACTACTGCATTGGGAAATTTTTAACGTCTAATGTTTTAGCATTTTTTATGTGCTGTAAGCTTCCCAGAGTGCCTGGGGAAACCAGATGGGCAGGGTAATAGTAATAATAATAATAATAATAATAATAATAATAATAATAATAATAATTCTACCTGGCAATTAAATGCAGATACTTAAAATTAAGCATTTGCTGGACGGACCCAAGTTTTGTACTGCTTTAGTGGAAGGAAGAAAAAAAATCTACTCTCTCACACAAAAAATGTAATTTCCAATAACTGGGTAGACTAATACTTTACATGCAGAAATAAGGCCAATCCAATGTGAAGTCAGGTGTCACTCGGCTCCATCTTTAAAGCAAAACAAACCTAGAAATATGCATTATTGGCTCAATGAGGCTCAGGTCATATTACACCATGTAGTAACTTAGTACATAATTTGTTCAATTCTGGGAAGAGAGAGATTGAACTGGTTCAGGAAGTTCCAGAACCTGTAGTCTGAAAGACAGAGAAATATATGCCTCCTGATATGGAATGCACTTTTAAGAACCAGAAATCCCAGAGTTCCTGCCTACCAACATCTCCTGTACACAGACATAAAAGTCATCAGGGTGCAGCCACCGGAAGGAGGGCTAAGCCCCATAATAATAATGTTATGACCACCACCATGACCAACATCTCTATACATACATATGGGCAGGGCCGTCTTAAGCCTATCCGGCGCCATGGTTCAAAGATCCCTCCGGCGCCTGCCCCGTTCCCCAGAGTTGCTGACCTTTTTACAGCGCTGCCGGCAGCTTTGCGGGGCTGGAGGAGGCGGGCAGCGGCTGGAGGGCAGCTCCTCTGGCGGGGAAGAGGCGGAGGCTCTGGGCGTGGCGCTGCTTCGGCGCGGCGGGCGAGGGCAGTGAGCTGATGCCGGGAGGTGCCGCGTCCAGTCTCCGCCTCTCCCCAGGCGCCCTCCAGAACTTGGCGCAAACTTGGCGCCCTGGTGCCCTGCGCCACTTGCCTCTATGGGCAAGACGGCCCCTGCATATGGCCCTCCTACAGGCAGAGCCATAGCTACGGGAAGGTGGGGGAGGCTAGCCAGGTTTTTTGCCCCAGGTGAAGCCTCCAGAGGGGCATCATTGAGGCTCTCCAGCAAATGCTCATGGGGTGGTGGTGTGCCAAACTGGGTCTTTGCCTAGTTTTGCCCCTGCCTACAAGCATCTGGTTGGTCACCGTGAGAGTAAGATGCTAGAAGGACCATTGGCCTGATATAGCAAGGCCTGATATATATGTTTTTATTGTACTTTGGCTATTGTGTTAGTCCTGTTCGTCTGCTACATTTGAGGGGTGGGGGAATGCAGGCCATTGCTGGGATTAGATAATGTTATGATTTCTGTTTCGTTTTTAAAAAACTTAGCCTTAGATTTGGAAAAAAACTCTCATTTACGTGCAATTTTTAGTGATGGGATTTTGATGTTGTTGTTTTCGTGCATTATTGTTTTCACAAACATTTAACTGAGAGCCGCTTGAGGAGGAACGTTAGTTTTGAAAAGCTGCATGCAAAATTACCGTAAGTAAATAAGTGAGAGACCAGCGGGGACTGCATTTCTCTGTTGCTATAATTCTCGAGATGTTACTGGGCGACTGCTAAAGAAGTAGATGTCTAAAATAAAATTAAAATAAACTTTTATTTATTTTCCCAATAATAACTCACCCTTAAAACCAAAGTTTCCTAGGGTAGTATAAAGCGAAACTCATTCTTTTTTCATTTTATTTTAAAATCCAAATATTGAAAAATCTCCAAATACTAAAACGTAACATATAGAATTGCATGATTGTTCTAACTAATTTTAATATTGTGGGAACTGCAAATATTAAAAAAAAAAACCTCTAACATTCCAGATATTAAAAAACCCCCTCTAAATATTAAAATCTCACATACAGAATTACATTATTGTCTTAACTGATTTTAATAATAATAATAATAATAATAATAATAATAATTTATTATTTATACCCCGCCCATCTGGCTGGGTTTCCCCAGCCACTCTGGGCGGTTTTCAACAAAGCCTTAAAATACAATAATCTATAAAACATTAAAAGCCTCCCTAAACAGGGCTGCCTTCAGATGTCTTTTAAAGGTCTGGTAATTGTTGTTCTCTTTGACATCTGAAGGGAGGGCGTTCCACAGGGCGGGTGCCACTACCGAGAAGGCCCTCTGCCTGGTTCCCTGTAACTTGGCTTCACGCAGCGAGGGAACCGCCAGAAGGCCCTTGGCACTGGACCTCAGTGTCCGGGCTGACCGATGGGGGTGGAGACGCTCCTTCAGGTATACTGGACCGAAGCCATTTAGGGCTTTAAAGGTCAGCACCAACACTTTGAATTGTGCTCGGAAACGTACTGCGAGCCAGTGTAGGTCTTTCAAGACCGGTGTTATGTGGTCTTGGCGGCCGCTCCCAGTCACCAGTCTATTTGCCAAGAGGTTAATACTGTGGGAGCTTATGGTGAAGGGCAGGCAAGAAATGTTCTTGTTGTTGTTGTTGTTGTTGTTGTTGTTGTTGTTACTACTGTTGGCTAATACTAACAGTACTACTATTAATACCATAAAAACTACTAAGTATAATACAACAGCAAACCATAAGCAGAAGTGACCAGCTCTCCTACCCAAGTTAAGTTAATAATGAAACTAAATAGCAAGGGAGGAGAACTGTATTTCCAAAGGGAAGAAATTCTACACCTGTGGTGCCAAAACAGAGAAGGCCATGCTCTCAGATGCTGCATTACAAACTATAGTCACTGATGGAACTATCACTAGGTCTTCTCCTGCAGAACCTAAGGCATGTGTCTGCTGAATTCTGCGCACATGTTGAATATATGCCTGGTTTTATCTGAATAACTTCAAGTAAAATTTTCCAAGACGTAGCTTGAGGGAACCCTACTGATGCTAAGCAAATCTGGGCCTAGTCCAGTGATGGCTAACCTTGACACTCCAGATGTTTTGGGACTACAACTCCCATCATCCCTGACCACTGGTCCTGTTAGCTAGGGATGATGGGAGTTGTAGTTCCAAAACATCTGGAGTGTCAAGGTTAGCCATCACTGGCCTTGTCAGTGCCTGGATTTGTGACTGCCTGGGAATGGCATGTATGCCATCTTGAGTTCCCTCAAGATATAAATTTAATAAATTAAATAACTGGTATTAAATAAACATCTGAGATACCTGCCACTCCCTTTTCTATGGACACAGCATATTTCCCTTGGGCATGTTTATTTATCACTGGGCTCTGTTTGATATTTCATTACAGTCATAGAAGTAACTCAGCCGTCGTTCCTGGTGGTAAAAAGTCAAGAGGCTGCCCACTTTGTGTGTGAATACAGGAATGCTGGAGATGCAGAGGGACTCGTAATAACTTTACTTAAACACCTTGGCAACGAGTCTCTCAAGATGTGCGCTTCATCGCTTACCGCTGGGTATGAGCCGTTCATCATGAAGGATGGCATCAAGTGCCAAGTCCACCCTGGTCACAATGGTGTAAACGTTACGCTTTGGGGTCTGAAGCCGACTGATGCTGGTCTGTATATCTGCAAGATGGAACGGATTTTCCCGCCACCCTACATCCGAGTCATGGGAAGGGGGACCCAGCTCTATGTGGTTGGTGAGTTAAGAAAGCTCACGATTTGATGTCAGGGTGCCTTCAACAGTCTTTTTCAAAATTAACGTGTGTCCTTGAGGTCTATCAGTTCAATCCTGTAACTCTCAAATCAGCACATACCGGATTTTTTGCTCCATAAGACTCATTTTTTTCTTCCTAAAAAGTAAGGGGAAATGTCTGTGCGTCTTATGGAGCGAATGTGTGGTCAGTCGCTGGCTCCCTTTCTGGCCCCGCCCCCTTGCCCAGGCCTCCATTGTTGAATGTTCTGCAGACGGAGGCTGTTTGTTTCCCCAGTGACATGTGACTGGCTGATTAGATTATCTGTCTGGAAACTGTAGAAACGGCTCCCTTTCCTTTCCTAAAGAAGCTGCAGAACTGTGAGTTGAACCCCATAAAAACAGGATTTTTTCCCTTTGCAAAGTAAGCTCAACAACTTTGAGCTGATCCTCAAAAAAGGGGCTTTTCCCCTTTGCAAAAGAAACTGCATAACTTTGAGCTGACCCCCCCCCCACAAAAACCTGGGCTTTCCCCCTTTTCTCTTCTAAAAACTAGGTGCGTCTTATGGTCAGGTGCATCTTATGGAGCGAAAAATACGGTACATGTTAATGCAGAAGTCTGTCCCACTGGGATTTGCTTCCTAGTAAGTGAGTTATGAAGGGACGCGGGTGGCGCTGTGGGTTAAACCACAGAGCCTAGGGCTTGCTGATCAGAAGGTCGGCGGTTCGAATCCCCGTGACGGGGTGAGCTTCCGTTGCTTGGTCCCTGCTCCTGCCCACCTAGCAGTTCGAAAGCACAAAGTGCAAGTAGATAAATAGGCACCGCTCCGGCGGGAAGTTAAACGGCGTTTCCGTGCGCTGCTCTGGTTCGTCAGAAGCGGCTTAGTCATGCTGGCCACATGACCTGGAAGCTGTACACCGGCTCTTGGCCAAAAAAGTGAGATGAGCGCCGCAACCCCAGAGTCGGACACGACTGGACCTAATGGTCAGGGGTCCCTTTACCTTTTAAGTGAGTTATGAATTCCTCGCAGCATATTGTCCTCCATATCCGTTGCCAGTAGGGATGGGGAGAAATCAGATTCAGTTTGCATTCAACCTACCTAATTCATATTTCCCAAAACAATACGAGAACTGAAGCACAGCCACCCTTTGAAACTCACACTTCTCTGAATTTTGCAGTGAGCTTTCCGGCCTGCGCCTTGGTTTCCGAACGTTTTGGAAGTCGAACGAACTTCCGGAAGGTATTCCGTTCGACTTCCAAGGTACAACTGTACTTGGAAAACAGTGTGTGTGTGTGTGTGTGTGTGTTAAGATTTGCTCTATCTTCCTGAAGGTGATAATTTTAAAAATTAAATGTATTTCAGACACAGATCCATGTCCAGACCAGCATCTCTATCTTTGGATCATAACAGGAGTAGCTTCTGGATTGCTTGTATACAGCATTTTAATCACAATCTGCATTATGAGAAAGGCAGTAAGTACATGAGCTATAACATAGTTGTCAGGTTCTCTTATCGGCTGTTCAATAGAAATGCCAAAGCCATTTGTCTTTAAGTCTTTTTATTCAGTGCCAAGCTATTTACAGTGCAGAGCTCAGTCTTATCATGTCTGCTCAGTCACTAGCAGAATCCGGAAGTGCCTCCCTCCTGTTTTGGCGCCAACACCAAAGTTTTGGCATCCTAAATTGCCGCCTTCTCCTCCTATGTGATATATGCGCCGGAACTGGCGCTACCCCCTCCGAGCGAGTCTGCTGGGTGGTGCCAGGTCTCTCAGCAACTCCCTGGACACCTGGCACTCCCTGGCTCCCAGCCACTAACTGCTCCTCCCCCGAACAGGGACTGCCAGATTCACTCGAAGATGAATCTGTTGTTAACACAGGTTGCGGCTCTCTATAAACGCTCAGAGCTGGACTGGCAGGGGCAGGCAGATCCCTGACAATAGTGTATGGGCATTTAGGAATAAATCCAAAGTAATGTGTAATATCATGACCATGATATTTTTGGCAGTTTGGTTCCATTGTATTCTGGTCAATAGATAGGCCTGAAAAGTCAACCTGGAGAATGTAGCCATGCATTCACAACAATTGGTGTGTGTGTGCGCGCGCTAGAAACTGTGTCCAGAGTCTTGAGTTGCTATCCCAAGAAGGACTTGAATGCAATTTCTGTCTTTGTATAACCTCTGGTCTATATTGCTATGTAGCTGAGCAGAATCTAGAATTATTAGACCAAGGATGAGGTGACCTCACCAACATATTTTAACTTGGTCTACCAACATGCTTTGGGGTTTTGTTTTGTTTTGTTTTAAAGCAAGAGTATGCATGCAAGAACTCTTGACACAGGAGGAATAACTGATCCACATTAAGTCATCCAAGCCCAGATATTTTGTGTGTGTGAGAATTACAACACACAGCAAGCATTCCACCAGAAACTGGGCAGCGGCCTTATGTGTGGACCAGAATCTGTGTCCTACTCAGCACTGTTAAATTATTACTCTTGCCGTGAAAGGAACACCGAGATACCAAAAAGTCTGTAGTACGTCCGTAGAAGATGAAATGAAATTCCTTGCAGGGTTATTTAGTTCTTCAAGATCAACTGCTCTGCTGGGCTTGAGGTAAAAAAATGATGTTCATCAATGTGAAAAGAACGGCAGCAGTTTCTTTCTGATTCAAAACTAGCAACCACTGCCCTTGCCTTCCTCACCACAATACCAGAACACTGTAATAATCTCAATACGATGAGTAGAGTCAGGATGTGCTGAACAGAGCGGTTTAACTCTTCACAGAGGTGTGTTGCTTATCAGAATTAGAGTATATGCATGTTCCTTAGAGGGACCCAGGTGCCGCTGTGGGTTAAACCACAGAGCCTAGGGCTTGCTGATCAGAAGGTCGGCGGTTCGAATCCCCGCGACGGGGTGAGCTCCCGTTGCTTGGTCCCAGCTCCTGCCCACCTAGCAGTTTGAAAGCACGTCAAAGTGCAAGTAGATAAATAGGAACCGCTCTGACGGGAAGGTAAACGGCGTTTCCGTGCGCTGCTCTGGTTCGCCAGAAGCAGCTTTGTCATGCTGGCCACATAACCCGGAAGCTGTACGCCGGCTCTTGGCCAATAAAGCGAGATGAGCGCCGCAACCCCAGAGTCGGACACGACTGGACCTAATGGTCAGGGGTCCCTTTACCTTTATGTTCCTTAGAGTCTTCCAAGCACTACCCATCTTGTACTTTTGCCTTCTAAAGTCCTACCTTAGTCGAATCTGTCTGGCACACCTTTGCTGGATATTGCGGATGTTGTTTTTTTATTGGACTTCAATCTGGAGATTATGTTTGTGTGGAATTATTTTTTTATTATTGAGTTCTTAGCCACCTTCAATCCTTCTCCAGCTCCAGCCTATTTGAAAATCCCACCTACTCCCTTTGGAGAATATTCTGCAACCCCCCATTCTGCCCGAATGTCACCCCCGGAAAAGAGTGTAGAGAATTTGCAGAGGCCATTTTCCCTCAGCCGTAGTGCAGAAATACAGAGAAGAAAGCTGTTGGTAGTGTAAAATTGTGAGACGCATTATGTTGGGTCCAGGCATATCACCATCAGCACTGTGTATAGTAGACTGGGAACCCTTTATCTAAATTTCTCAGGCAAAGGTTACAAAAACAGCGAACAGGCCATCAGTTCAAATACCTTCAGACGTGATCTTTGTTGTCTTCCTGGATTCGAGATTATGGAAGAACGCAAAAGCTTACAGACTGTGAAATATTCTGTCAAAAGCAATTATCAGGGCCCTCATTTGTTAAGATCTACAGAAATTAGAGAGGTCGAGAAGATATACCTGGAGATAGGTTATATGAGTTTTAAGTATTTGGAGGGTAGGATGGAACACAGTTTTCTTGCAGTGCCAGATTATTTTTCTTATTTTCTTATTTTACAGATACGGAAAAGCAGCTATTTTACTCCTGGGGTCTATGAGAAAATTGTACCAATGTAACCGGGGAAAAGAAAGGAAAACTGCCATGGAAAAGGACAAAATGGTGTTGATTTCTACCAAGTATCGACAGTGAAAATAAATGTCTAATAAACAGGAATGCAATTTGTTACTTCCAGATTGGATCACAACAAAGGGAGATGCAAAGAATACCAAATTGACACTGCAAAGGCTGTTTGGTTCTTGAGTTCCTTAGGATGTAGTCACATCACTCCCAAGTACCCATCTTCTTTGCAAAATCTCCCCACAAGTTCTACAATAACAAAAAAATAGCATTATGCTTAGGGTCAGGCTATATAGAGTCCGCAGAATCAGCTGGTACAGCTTTTCCTAGACCGTACCACTTCAGGCTGAAAGTAGGGGTGTTGTTTACATGTTTGAATGATTCCCCTCAAACAAAAGCATGTAGCCTTGCTTACCTTTTTCATGTGCTATAGAAATTGGAGTTCTTGGAGATATACGGCAGTCAAAATTGAAGAATGCAAGAACTCTGGCCAGGCAGTAGATCAGTTTTTGAATCTTCAAACAGTTTTAATATTATGGTATTGCAACAAATTCCAGTTGAAATACATTTCTGTTCCAGGACAAGGCCCTGTTTCGCTGATTCTTCGTCAGCTAATTCTTCATGGTCAAAGTGTACCAATGTATCTTCTGTGTGTGCCTGTGTGGTACACTTGGTACACTTTGACCATGAAGAATTAGCTGACGAAGAATTAGCGAAACAGGGCCTTGTCCTGGAACAGAAATGTATTTCAACTGGAATTTGTTGCAATACCATAATATTCAAAAACTGATCTACTGCCTGGCCAGAGTTCTTGCATTCTTCAATTTTGACTACCTTTTTCATGTGCCACCCGGTTGTGGCTGTGTTTTGTTGTTGTTGTTGTTGTTTCATTTTTACTTTCTCTAACTTGCGCTGTTTAACAAAACCAAACCCTGACTCCTTCTAGAAGCAACCCCGGCCAATCAGGCAGAGAGACAATGTCTATCCTCACCCAGCCAATTATATATAGCTATACAATGATGTAGGGACCCAGGTGGCACTGTGGGTTAAACCACAGAGCCTAGGGCTTGCTGATCAGAAGGTCGGCGGTTCGAATCCCTGCGATGGGGTGAGGTCCCATTGCTCGGTCCCTGCTCCTGCCCACCTAGCAGTTCGAAAGCACGTCAAAGTGCGGGAAGGTAAACGGCGTTTCCGTGCGCTGCTCTGGTTCGCCAGAAGTGGCTTTGTCATGCTGGCCACATGACCTGGAAGCTGTACGCCGGCTCTCGGCCAATAAAGCGAGATGAGCGCCGAAACCCCAGAGTCGGACACGACTGGACCAAATGGTCAGGGGTCCCTTTACCTTTACCTTTATACGATGATGTCCGAAAGTCACATCAGAATAAGGACAGGAAAAACTGCCCATAGGCCAGAGAGGCTACCATGTAGCCGACCAGATGTGAGTATGGGAGGACATAATGAATACACATTGGAGGAAAGGTCAATGCATCCATCCTCCTTGCTCCAAAACTGGCAAGTCTTCTGCCTCTCCATAGAGTCCTTCTAAAATGGGAGGGCGTTTAGGAGAAGCAAGTGTTTTAATTATTTGCTTTATATCAACCCTAGTTCCGCAGTCCAGTACTGGAATCAGGAAGTATATACAGTGGTACCTTGGTTCTCAAACTTAATCCGTTCCGGAAGTCCGTTCCAAAACCAAAGCGTTCCAAAACCAAGCCGCGCTTTCCCATAGAAAGTAATGCATAATGGATTAATCGGTTCCAGACATTTAAAAACAACCCCTAAAACAGCAATTTAACATGGATTTTACTCTCTAATGAGACCATTGATCCATAAAATGAAAGCAATAAACAGTGTAGTGCAGTCACACAATCAATCAATCAATCAATCAGTAGCTGAACAGGGTTCCACACTGTCACAAAAAAGAGCCGCAAATACAAAAATGCAAAATAAATAGCAAAAAGAGACAGACCTCAAAAACTCAAAATGGCACTCAAAACGGAAGCATACCACTCAAAACGGAGCATGTTCAGCTTCCGAAAAATGTTCGCAAACCGGAACACTTACTTCTGGGTTTGCAGTGTTTGGGTTCCAAGTTGTGTTAGTACCAAGGTACCACTGTATCTTTTATTTCCTATCCCAAAGAACCTCTCACTTTCATTCTGCTCACCGACAATCATAAGGCAGTGGTCCTCAAAGCCCATCCTCTCATTGTCTCCTTCCAACCAAGTATCTACCACCCACTCCGATGTTTCTTTCTATTCTTTAAAAAAAAATTATTTAGTTTTCTAAATTTTAACAATTTACAAACAATTATCAAACAAACAACCTAACAAGAGAATTCTGAAGAATCTCCTGGATTTCCCTCCTCCCCTTTGTGGGTCCTTATATTAACCTTTTCCTCCTGCATCTTGTCTATTAATCCAAATCTTTTAAATCTCCATTATACCCCAAAATCAGCATTAAACTACAAGTGTTATGCCAATCCTACTAATAATTTTACAATGGTTTTTAAGGTAAATTATATATTTCCCCCATTCCTTATCAAAATTTTCATCTTCCTGGTTTCTGATTCTTCCGGTCATTTTTGCTGATTTGTCATAAGAAGAAGAGTTTGGATTTGATATCCCGCTTTATCACTCCCCGAAGGAGTCTCGAAGCGGCTAACATTCTCCTTTCCCTTCCTCCCCCACAACAAACACTCTGTGAGGTGAGTGGGGCTGAGAGACTTCAGAGAAGTGTGACTAGCCCAAGGTCACCCAGCAGCTGCATGTGGAGGAGCGGAGACGCGAACCCGGTCCCCCAGATTATGAGTCTACCACTCTTAACCACTACACCACACTGGCTCATCAACACATAGTCCATCAACTTAATCTGCCATTCTTCTCTGGGACTCTGTCTTCTTCCCATTTCTGGGCTAATAACATCCGAGCGGCAGCAGTCACATACATAAATAGTCTTTTCTGATCCGTTGGAATTTCGCCACCTAGAATTCCTAAGAGAAAAGCTTTGGGGTTGTTGTTATTTTTAAAAAGAAAAGGTTATTTTTACACACACACACCAGTTCCTGTCTTTCATTTCGCACCCCTTGTCTTGCCCTTAGCTCCCTTTGTTATTCTCTTTTTAAAAAAATAATGCTTTGTAAATAAAAGTATAATTATCAAATGAATATCATCTGGTCTCTTCTGTGTATGTATTATAACTTTATTATTTAAATGGCATTGTGGAGGTGTAACTAATTAACACTTGAATAGGGATGGGAAATTTGATTCCGTTCACATTTAAAGGCAGACTCACCTAATACACACATTCCGAAATAATGTCTGAACCCAAGAAACAAAGATGCATCATAATAGGGAAAATTGCATACAGACATATATATAAAGAGAAATTAACCTTAAAATGCTGGTGAATTTTTGTGAGGACTTGTTTTCTTGAGCAGTCTTTAACATTAGCAGTAACTGACAGACCATGGGAGTGATTCAGCCTTTTTCTTGAGTTTGTTTAAATTTAAAATAGTTTATTTTGGTCTTTTCTTGAATTTGTGCCTTTTAGGTTTTCAAACCCTTTTGGTAAATGTAGTATTAAGATTCTGCTTTAGAGTTTTGGGTGTTCTACCCGTTGCTTTTGAACCTTGATTTAAGTAGAGCACTTTCTAATTTCCTTCTGAGGAAACTGAATAGTTCAGTGAAACGAGGTTTATAGCCGGCATCCCGTTAAGGTCTTGTTTATTTCTTTAGATTTTTCCTTTACTCACTTTATGTGTTTAGTCTTACTTTTTACAAGACTATTGAAGCTTTATTTCCCCTCGTTTCAGGGATTTTCACGGTACCTTTTGGTTTTGTGCAGATTGTCAGGGACTGACAGAGGAGGAACGGTGGAGACCGCCTCTCCATCCTGACCCTTCTAGAGAAGAAGAAGACAGTTCAGAATTACAACAGGGGTTTGAGGGAGGTCACAGCTCAGAGGAAGATGAGGGGGAAAGTTGGGAAATAATGGGAGAGGAGGAGGAGGAGGAGGAGGAGGCCGAGCCAGAGCAGCTGGCTAACACGTTATCACAAGAAAGCATCGCAGACCCACCACCTCCCAGAACCCGGCGATCCTTAAAAGTAGGAGAGCGAAGAGCTCAGAGACAAATGGCCATAAGCCCAACAGCACAACTGTAGGGGGTTTGTGCTGTTGACAAATGAGGAAGTGGGAGAGAAGGGGTTGGGGTGGAGATTTACTCAGGACAATGCCATTATTCCAAGAGGTTGCATTCCGAAGCCTCTCTCTGTAAATCTATATATATATAAAATGTTCCCATTGCGTGTTTGTCCGAAACACCCTTGCTGCGTAACCGCTGGACCAAATCACATCAAATTTGGACACAGCATTCCATTACCATGGCAAAATAATCTGGCATAATAAAAATTCAGAAAAACCGCACCTGTCATACCTAAAATAAAGTTTAAACGCAAAAAACTGTCGCAGCTATTAGATGTCATCAGCAAAACAGCGCCCTCTAGCGACGGCTATACTGGTACTACAGCTACAAAAGCAAAAAATTGGCGCAGCTATTACACATCACCAGCAAAACCTCAGAGCTCCGTCGGCCATTTGCAAGCTCGCAAACCGGTAATTGAAAAGGGGGGGGCGAGAAGAGAGTAATAGAAAAGAGGGGGGCCGAGAAGAGGGTAATTGAAAATGGGGGTGGGGACAGAGAAGGGGCAGACAGAAGTTGAACGGGGAACTTCTTCAGTTTCACAAATTCAGCCGCAGCAGACCATCTTCCTGCTACGTGAGTGACTCTGAAATAGCTAATGACAGGCCAACTGCCGCTGTCGTATGAGGCAGGCCGGACCTCGCCGCTGCTGCCGCCGTAAAAGTTAGGCCAGCACTGTCACCACAGCCCAGGTCGTCGCTGTTAACGCCATCAAATGACCTTAACAGATTAGAGAACTGGGCCAAGGCAAACAGGATGAATTTTAACAGGGAGAAATGTAAAGTACTACACTTGGGCAAAAAAAATGAAAGGCACAAATACAGGATGGGTGATACCTGGCTTGAGAGCAGTACAAGTGAAAAGGATCTAGGAGTCTTGGTAGACCACAAACTTGACATGAGTCAACAGTGTGATGCAGCAGCTAAAAAAGCCAATGCAATTCTGGGCTGCATCAATAGGAGTATAGCATCTAGATCAAGGGAAGTAATAGTACCACTGTATTCCGCTCTGGTCAGACCTCACCTGGAATACTGTGTCCAGTTCTGGGCACCACAGTTCAAGAAGGATATTGACAAGCTGGAACGTGTCCAGAGGAGGGCAACCAAAATGGTCAAAGGCCTGGAAACGATGCCTTATGAGGAACGGCTTAGGGAGCTGGGTATGTTTAGCCTGGAGAAGAGAAGGTTAAGGGGTGATATGATAGCCATGTTCAAATATATAAAAAGATGTCATATAGAGGAGGGAGAAAGGTTGTTTTCTGCTGCTCCAGAGAAGCGGACACGGAGCAATGGATTCAAACTACAAGAAAGAAGATTCCACCTAAACATTAGGAAGAATTTCTTGACAGTAAGAGCTGTTCGACAGTGGAATTTGCTGCCAAGGAGTGTGGTGGAGTCTCCTTCTTTGGAGGTCTTTAAGCAGAGGCTTGACAGCCACCTGTCAGGAATGCTTTGATGGTGTTTCCTGCTTGGCAGGGGGTTGGACTGGATGGCCCTTGTGGTCTCTTCCAACTCTATGATTCTATGATTCTATGAAATGCAGGCCCAGCCCAACCGCCACCCAGGCCCCTTAGCCACCCCACCACTGTGAAAGGCAGGCCCCGGCCCTTCTCCACAGCCGCTCACGCCACCGCCGTCAGAGCCAGCCTGGGCCGCCCGCTGCCCACTTCCCCACAGACACAGCCATCAACACCACAGCATTCACACACATAGCCACAGCAAGGCGTGGCCGGGTCAGCTAGTATTGAATAAAAAGCAGATGGTAAGGACTTTTCCTTGTCTGATCCGTTCCTGGCAACCTGATGTGGGCGTTGGTTCCTCTGCTGCCTGACACTGACAGAATGCGGCAGCTAGACTGGTGACTGGGAGCGGCCGCCGAGACCACATAACACCGGTCTTGAAAGACCTACATTGGCTCCCAGTACGTTTCCGAGCACAAATCAAAGTGTTGGTGCTGACCTTTAAAGCCCTAAATGGCTTCGGTCCAGTATACCTGAAGGAGCGTCTCCACCCCCATCGTTCTGCCCGGACAATGAGGTCCAGTGCCGAGGGCCTTCTGGCGGTTCCCTCGCTGCGAGAAGCCAAGTTACAGGGAACCACACAGAGGGCCTTCTCGGTAGTGGCACCCACCCTGTGGAACGCCCTCTCACCAGATGTCAAAGAGAAAAACAACTACCAGACTTTTAGAAGACATCTGAAGGCAGCCCTGCTTAGGGAAGCTTTTAATGTTTAATAGAATATTTAAATATTAAATATTTATAATTATAAATATTAAATATTTTAATATTCTGTTGGAAGCCGCCCATCTGGCTGGGGAAACCCAGCCAGATGGGTGGGGTATAAATAATAAATTATTATATTATTATTATAAATAAAGAGAACTGGGAAAATGAAAACTGAGAGATGATGATGATGATAATAATAATAATAATAATAATAATAATAATAATAATAATAATAATAATAATGGGACTGTTCTGTTTCCGTGCCATGAATTTGAACCTGGGGGCTGACCCTGAACGTCCAGAGAAGTCACTGTCCTCTCCTGGTGTTGAATCAGCAGTAGGACATCGTTCCTTGTTCCCTTGTTCCTCTCTCCCTTCCTTGGCGTTGCGCCAGAGTTATGTCAGGCAGTAGTTAACGCTGATGGGTTTCTGAGCCAATGGCGACAGGAAAGAAAGGTCACACTGCAGGAGTCCTATTAGGCTGTTGCTGGGAGGATGCTCAGGCTCAGCAGGAAACTTCAGCTTTACAAATGATCGTATTAGAGTGTTCCGCTTGTTCTAGCCACAGGCACTTGCCGGGGATTTTACAAACGTTAAACTGCAAGAAGCAGAAGGCAGCCCGGCTTGTTGTCTCCTACAGAATTTACCCAACAAAGCTAATTTCTCAAGCAGCGTGCATGCTTCTGTTTGCTAGCTGGAACTAAAGAAGTTGGGCAGGGATGGGAGATAAAGCTATACGAAGCCTCCAGGTTCTCCAGCAAAGGGATTGTCCCCAAATCAATCAACATAGGGACATAGGATAGGCATGCCATATTTCAAACAGAGACAGAGCTTAAAGAAAGCAAACAGCTCACCATTGTCCTCTAAAGCGGGTTCTCCAATCATGGAGAGCACAGGTTGCGGAAGGGTTAACAGGACAGCTCCATAGCTGTCAACTTTCGGATATGAAAATAAGGGATTTTCCCAAACTTTCGGATTTGAAAATAAGGGATGCCACGAGGGCGGTGCAATGGCACCAAGTAGCCTCGCCACCCTGCACTCCAGAGGCTGCGCACAAACGGGTGAGCGAAAGAGCGAGCGCGTAGACGGCAGGCAGCCTGTCTTTCTGGTTGGGCATGAGGGTCTGGCTGCACAAGGCATGCAAGCTCCGCTCCCAGTCGGTCTCAGACTCCTTATTGGCAGCCGAGCAACGCAGCTGAGGAGCCTCCCTGGCCAGCAGGGAGGGAGAGGAGCTGCTTCCTTTGAAATCTGGGAAATTTAAGGGATATCAACAATCTGGGATAGCAGCGGGAAACGGCATTGGAATGAGGGAGTTTCCCGCCAAAAAAGGGAGGGTTGACAGCTATGCTCCTGATCTCTCCCCTATAGTTGTTTACCCTTACTGACTTCGCTGGCTAGTGGATGTCAGTTCTGTCCCAGGATGGGGGACAGATAGTCGGAACCAATGCCTAAGCAACCACTCACATTGGTTGTATTTAAATAAAGTGTGGCCAAATTAATGCCAAAAACCTTAAACTTAAATGACTGTGTGAAGTGTGAATTATTAGGGGGGAGGTGTCTTGGAACCTCGACATGCAAACAGACAATGATGAGCTGTTTGCATTTTTTAAGCAAACAGTGGTCTTACCTCTGCCAGGGTTGCCATATTACAAACTGTGAAAACCCGCACAGAAAGGTTGTTGAGCTTTTTTGGCAAAGTTGTCGAGCTATTTTTAAGGAAAACCGACAAAAACAACTCTTCCGACATGGGTTGTCCCGGACATATTAGTGATTTCCGCCCGGACACTGCTTTCGACTGCAGTACCCTGGATATGTCTGGGGAATTCTAGACTTACGGCAACCCTAACATAAGAAGACTCCAAACGAACCTGCCCAAGTTCTGAAATCTTCGAGGGAGGCCATTCTCTCAGTTTTGCCACCCTCACAAGGACCTTCTCAGTGGCTGCTCCCAGACTTTGGAGCTCCATTCCTAGAGAGGCTAGACTAGGGGTAGGCAACCTAAGGCCCGTGGGCCGGATGCGGCCCAATCGCCTTCTCAATCCAGCCCGCGGACAGTCCAGGAATCAGCATGTTTTAACATGAGTAGAATGTGTGCTTTTATTTAGGGCAGCCAGATAGGGTAGCCAGAACACTACACATTTTTCCAAAAGTGACCGCACCATAAGGAACGTGTAGGGAACCTTTGGAACGGCTGAAGTTGTTGAACTACAACCCTCATCATCCCTGGTCATTGACCATGCTTGCAGGGGCTGATGGGAGATGGAGTCCAGCCACATCTGTAGGGCCAAAGGCTCCCCACAGACATTCCCTTTTATAATGGACTTTATTCGGGTGGCCCTGACGCCCCCTTCCATTCCAATTTACTCCACCTGAATGATAAGACATGACAAACAGACAAGAGTCTGAGCAGTCTGCCTTTTGTTACCTCTCATGACTTCCTCCTAATAAAATAAAATAAAATTCCTTCCAGTAGCACCTTAGAGACCAACTAAGTTTTTTCTTGGTATGAGCTTTCGTGTGCATGCACATATCTCAAGAAGTGTGCATGCACACGAAAGCTCATACCAAGAACAAACTTAGTTGGTCTCTAAGGTGCTACTGGAAGGATTTTTTTTTTTCATTTTGTTTTGACTTCCTCCTAAGACTTGCTGTACAGTGGTACCTCGGGTTACATACGCTTCAGGTTACAATAATACAATGCAGTTTATTCGACCGTCAGTCAGAGCAAAAGTGGTGCTTCAGGTTAAGAACGGACCTCCGGAATGAATTAAGTACGTAACCAGAGGTACCACTGTACTATCAAATGAATGTTTTGAAAGGATGCTGCTGAGGTCCTAAGGCAACATCTGAAGCCAAGACACTGTTGTTGCTGCGGGGATCTCATTCTGACCTCAGGAAAGCTCCCTTCGATTAACCTCAAGAGACGCTCCTTTCAAATGACCTCGTTCCTCTCCCAGAGAGATAAATATATTGCAAATGACAACTGGAGGTTTTAAAAAACAACATGCACACAACTCTTAAAACCCATCTTGGGGGGGGGGGGAGATATAACTGAAATATGCCAGCAATATTTGCAGGTTATCTGGGGATTTCTTTTCACCAAAAGCCATAATTGAATTATTGCATTCAGAACGTGATACTTGCACGGGAAAGGAAAGCAAAACTACAATATCAGAATCTTTCTGGTAAATTGCAATGGTGGAAATACTGAGTTGCTGACTTCTTGCTGACTCCTTGCTTACGCATGATGAGAAACGTTTTCTTATCACTTCCCAGCAGAATGGGCTGGTTTCATAACTGAGCTCTGGTGACCTGTTATGCTCTGCGGATGCCAAATCATTGAAAAACATTTTCAATTAGCTTCATCCAATTGCCTTAACTCTCAAAATGGGTATCTAGATGTATGTACAATTGCTTTTCTTTAAGGAGTTTCCCCTCCTTTATAGTCCGCTCTACGAACCTTGGTTTATTCAGTTTCAAAGTGGTGGGTGCCGTTGTGTCCCAAGAGAGCCCATTTGAACACAACGTGACAGCAAACATTTGAGCACTCTCTTCAGCGTAGCATCGACGTGGCAAGTCATTATAGCCTGAAGACTTCACTCTAAGAGGCATTTCCAGAGGCTGATCTAGACTCACCAAAGGCAGGGTCTCTGCACATTTTTCCAGAAGCGCTATAAAACATAACGTTTTTATTCATGTCATGTCCACATGATACATAATAACAATAACAATAACAATAAAATATTTTATTTATACCCCGCCCTTCCCGATTTAAAAACCGGGGTCAGGCGGCTAACAACAAATATAAAACATTGATTAAAAATGACTTTACAAACAGCATAAACATAAATGTAGCATCTCCAGGGCTAACTGGCCAAGTTAGTCCTGCTAGGGCCAGCAAGGAGACCAGGGAAGAATTTAAATGTGGGAGCCCCGAAGGGTTTCTTCATAAAAAAAAGGAAAGGGAAAAGGGAATGGAGGATCAGGCTAATTCAAATTGAAGGCCAGGCGGAATAGCTCTGTCTTACAGGCCCTGCGGAAGGAGATCAAGTCCTGCAGGGCCCTAGTCTCGTGGGACAGAGCATTCCACCAGGTCGGAGCCATCACTGAAAAGGCCCTGGCCCTGGTGGAGGATAGTCTGGCTTCTTTATGGCCCGGGACCCTTAAGCTATTATTATTCATGGACCTTAGGGTCCTCTGCGGGACACACCAGGAGAGGTGGTCCCGTAAGTACTAGGGTCCTAGGCTGCATAGGGCTTTAACATGTAAAGCACTGTCACAGTCACGACTTTCTCCAAAGAATCCTGGGAACTGTAGTTTGCATACCACAAAGCTACAGTTCCCAGCAACCCTTTAAAAAAACCTACAGTTTCTGGGAGCGCTCAGGCGACATGGATCCCTCAAGCAGTTGTGCCACCTCAAAATGCACGTGTCGGTAGGCATTTCCATGTCAAAGGCTGCCTACATGCCATGCATTTTAAGCACATTCAAAGCACACGGCTTTCCGCAGATAACCCTGGGAGCTTTACCGTAGTTTACACCTCAGCACCCTGTACAAACTATCATTTTGCAAGCTGATGTGGAAATGTGGGCAACTGAACTATTTTCAAAGTCCTCACCAGCATTTCGGCATTGATTTCTGCTAATGGGCACTTTCTGAAAACGAAATTTGGCCACATACCGTATTTTTCTGTGTATAACACGCCCCTGTGTATAAGTCGCCCCCTATTTTTGGGGACTCAAAATTAAGAAAATGGGGGGAAATTGCCCCTGTGTATAAGACTACCCCCCCTTTTAACATTATTTTTTAGTAAAAAAAACCCTAGTCTTACAAACAGAAAAGGATGGTTTTTGCAAATCAGTTTTCCCATACATAATATATTGCATTTATGTTCACTATTTTCGCTGATACATGCATTTCTATGCACACTGTATCACGGCATGTGTGTTTTTGCACATATTCCTTGGCTTGAGAATTGCACTGCAAAATCAGGAGAAATGCTGATGCTGAAGTATGCCAATGTTTTGGTTTGTGTAAAGGGCTACATTTCTAGAAAAAGAGGTGCCAGAACTCACCACAAATGCCTCCTCTGCTCTCTTATAATGGCAATGGTGCTCACCTAAGAGGTGCCAGAACTGAGTTCCGGAGAGTTCCGGCTGAAAAAAGCCCTGGTTCCATAAAGTGCAAATTGGGTAAAAAAAGGTAAAGGACCCCTGACAGTGAAGTCCAGTCACAGACGGCTCTGGGGTTGCGGCGCTCACCTCACTGTATAGGCCGAGGGAACCGGCGTTTGTCCGCAGACAGTTTTTCCGGGTCATGTGGCCAGCATGACTAAGCCGCTTCTGGCGAAACCAGAACAGCGCACGGAAATGCTGTTTACCTTCCCGCCAGAGCGGTACCTACCGTATTTTTCGCTCCATAATGCGCACCGGTCCATAACGCGCACCTCGTTTTTAGAGGAGGAAAACAAGAAAACTATTTTTTTCTGGTTTTCCTCCTCTAAAAGGCTGGGAGGGAGGGAGGGAGGGAGGGAGGGAGGGAAGAGAGAGAGAGAAGGAAGGAAGGACGGATGGAAGGAGAGGGGGGAAGCATCTCCCTCCCTCCCTCTTTGTGCTCTCCAGGGGCGGGAAAGGAACGGACAGCCCAAAAGCAGCGCTTTCGGGCTGTCCGTTCCTTTCCCCCCTACCCCTCCGCTCCCGCCCCTTTCCCAGCTGTCCTGGCGGGCGCAGAGGGGGGGGGAGGAAGGGACATCCCGAAAGCGCTGCTTCTGGGCTGTCCGTTCCTCTCCCGCCCCGCCGGGAGCCATGGCTCCGGTGGCAGAGGCATCCCTCTGCTTACGACTGCAGTGGCAGCCGAGGGCTCCCGCTGCCGGCCAGTGCCTTCGCTCCATAACGCGCACAGACTTTCCCCCTTCGCGTTATGAAGCGAAAAATACGGTATTTATCTACTTGCACTTTGACATGCTTTTGAACTGCTAGGTTGGCAGGAGCTGGGACAGAGCAACGGGAGCTCACCCCATCGTGGGGATTTGAATGATACACAGGCCTGAATGTTTGGTGAGAAACTGGAAAACCAGGTATCTAGCACCGAGTAAATTGGCAAAAATGTATAAATCCAAATCAAATGTTGGAAATGTAAAGAGAAAGAAGGTTCTTTTTAGCATATGTGGTGGTCTTCTAGTAAGGTTAAAGCTTACTGGGAAATGAATTTTAAAAGATGTTTATAGGGACAGAACTACCCAAACTGTATAGAAATTTATTCATGTGTGTGACTACAACAGCAAGAATGTTACTTGCCCAAAAATGGGAAGAAGGAGAAGTCCCAGCAAAAGAAGAATGGATACAAAAACTTATGGAATATGCAGAAATGGCGAAACTTATGGGAAAAATAAGAAATCAAGAAATCAACTTTTTATAAAAGAATGGAAATGGTTTATTGAATATTTACAAATGAACTGTAAACAGGTAAGAACATTGGCAGGATTATTGTAACAACCTGCTGTTTTATAAGAGTATATATTTAAAGTAGTTGAATAAACGAGCAAATTAAGTTAATTTGGATATGCAGAAAATATTAAAAATAAATTTAAGGAACCGCAGAAAGAGGGGAAAGAAAGTCGAGTTTAGAAATGTTAAAATGACTGTAAAATTATTGAAATGTATAAAATTGAAAATCATAAATAAAATAACAAAAAGAAACAAGAAACCGGAAAACCAAATTTGAGTGAACGGCTATGATGAATTTAGGGGATGTTGCATCGCTACGGCACAAGCAGAACTCTGAGCACCTGAAAGCTAACTGTGTTCAACTTGATCCAACCTTGAGGATGAAATGTATGAGGCCAGAATAAGTCGACTTTTTTTTTAGGGACAAAGGAGCCGCTGATATGAATGAAGACTCGCTCCATCCTCTGCTCACTACCCCCCTTAGCTGTTGAATAAAATCTTAGCGTTGAATTAATAGTTTATGGCTGTTAGCCTGAGGCACAGTGAGGTCACATGCCGGGAAGGGAGGGAGAGAAGGAAGGAGAAGAGAATCATAGAACATTGGAAGGGATACTGAGGGCTGTCTAGGAATCTGCACACTCTGCGAAAGGAAAAGATACAGGTCCTGAAATATACTCGGAGTCTGTGGGAGATGAGAGGGAATGTGGATGAGGGAATATTGATTAATATTTCCTATCCCAGCTTGTGCTAACAAGCTCCAAACTAGCAGAGTTTCTCATCCCCAATAAAGCGCAGCAAAGCGTGGCGTTTAAGTTCCTATGAACTTCTAGAATAAGGCAGATCCTGGCACATATTTCCCCTGGTTCCCTCTTAAAAGAAAATACACGACACATAAGCTTATAAAAGTATAAAGGTTTTACTCACAGTCATTTCAAGCTTCTACAGTCTCAGAAAGGCAGGCTAGCTTAGATTAAATGTATTTACATGTGGAGATTCTCCTTAAGGGAGAAAGGCTCCATGTGGGCCTCTCTTGGCTGGAAGCCAAGAGAGCATCTCCTGAGATGTTGCATCCTCGGAGTCCTGGTGGGAAGAGAGGGAGAGTAGCAGCTCACCTGTATCTTTGAATAGCTACAGGTAAGGCCACTCCCACTTCTGGTCACACAAAGGAAGTGATTTCAGCCTTGGCACAGGAAACTCTACCTGGAGGACCAAGACCCCTTTGTGTACACTCTAGGAATGTTGTGATTGACTGCACCAGTGTTATACATCCCACAAACCCCTTCTCAGTCTGAACAACATTTAACAAACACAAAACAACTTTATTCAACCACCCAGAGTCCCAGCTTGACACGCAGGTTCTGGAAACTCTCTCGTGGCAAGGGTTTCGTGAGAATGTCCGCAGTCATCTCCTGAGTATTACAGTAGGACATTTCTACTAGTCCATCTTGGATCATCTGGCGAATGAAGTGATACCTGACCCCAATGTGTTTTGAACGTGCAAGGAACTTTTCGGTTTGCGCTAGCTGCAGGCAGCCTTGATTGTCCTCCATCAAGCTGACAGGTCCTTTTCTCGGCAAACCAAAGTCTGTCAGGAGTTGATCCAGCCAGATGATCTCTCTGCATGCTTCCGAAGCTGAAATATATTCACTTTCTGTGGACGATAAGGCTACACATTTCTGTTTATAACTGCCCCAAATAATAGGTGCATTTCCAAACATAAAAACATAACCACTTGTGGATTTGTAATCCGCCTTATCCCCAGCCCAGTCTGCATCACTGTACCCAACCAACTTAGGGTCCCTTACAGCTGGCAATTTTAATTTACAATTCATTGTACCCTTGAGGTAACGCACCACCCTCTTGACCCCACCCAAGTCATGTTCAGTGGGAGAACTCACTTTTCTGCTTAGGATCCCCACTGCACTTGCTATGTCAGGTCTGCTGGTAGTAACCAAATACAAAAGTTTACCAATCGCTGACCTGTATTCGCTGTTGTCTGGCAGCAGCTTCGAATCTTGCTGATTCTTTAGAAAATCTGTGGCCATGGGTGTCGCGACAGGGTTTGCATTTTGCATCTGCATACTTTCTATCAGTTCTATTATCTTCTGCTTCTGGCTGAGAAGAAATGAGCCGTCCTCTTCTCTCTCAATTTGAATTCCCAAGTAATACTGGACAAGTCCCAATTCCTTTACTTCCACCTCTTTGTTGAGATGTCTGACTATGTCTTTATAGTCTCTGTCATTGGACGTTGATATTAATAAATCATCGACAAAAGCCAGAATGTAAGAGAATTGTCCATTTCTGTTCTTAGTGTACAGGCACTTGTCGGCTGTTGACTGCTTGTACCCAAGCTGAACCAGCATTTCATGTAATTTCTGGTTCCATGCTCTTGCAGCTTGTTTCAAACCATAAATTCCCTTCTGAAGTTTACATACAAGATGTGCCTCATTTTGCTTGATAAAGCCTTTGGGCTGCTTCATATAAATCTGTTCAGAAATTGTCCCATGAAGAAAAGCTGTTGCTATGTCGACATGACGGACTGATAGGCCTTTAGATGCTGCAATACTTAGAAGTAATCTAACACTGCTGTATCGCACTGTAGGCGCAAATACTTGATCATAATCTTCGCCATACTGTTGTGAAAATCCTTGTGCTACAAGCCTAGCTTTGTAGCGTTGCACCTCCCCTTCTGACCCCTTCTTAAGCTTGAACACCCACTTGGACCCAATTGCATTCTTACCAGGAGGTAGCTCTGTCAGGGTCCAGGTCTTGTTGCGATGCAGTGCATCCATCTCTTCCTGCGCGGCTTGCTTCCAGAGACTGGCCTCAGCAGCTGGCAACCGTTGAACCTGTTCCCACGTGGAAGGTTCCTGTGGTGGCGCCGACCCTGCAAAGTAGGACAGTCGTAGTGGTGGAACGCCTCTGTTGGACCTGGAGGAACGTCTGACCTCTGGCTCTTGTTGAACCGCATCAGCTTCCTCATCTCCTTCCAATGGCGGCATCCCTGCATACGGGTCCTCTTCGTCTCTGGAGCCTTCTGACATCTGGTCCTCCGCGTCTTCTGGGGTGTCATCTGTAGGGGGTGCTACAACACTAGGAGGTACAATACTAGGAGGTGGATTAGTTTCTGGTATGGCTTCAAAAGGAAAACTTACAAACTCCTCTGTTGCTGGCTCATTGGAACAGTCAATTGCTGTGTTCCTTGTGTCAGCCTTTTCATACTCCTCAAAATGAATCACGTGATGTGAACTTGTTTTCCCTGTTTGTAAGTCCACAACTCTGTAGCCTTTTCCTCCAGAAGCGTATCCAACTAGGATACCAGGCTTTGCTCTGGAGTCAAGTTTGTGTCTGTGCTCCTTGGGCACGTGGTAATAGCACAAACTTCCAAATACACGTATGTGTGACAAATTTGGGACTCTTCCATGCCAAAGTTCAAATGGCGTGCGCTCTGTGCCTTTTGTTGGCAGCCTATTCTGTATATAAATCGCAGTATTTGCTGCCTCACCCCAAAGTTTCTTCGACAAGTTGGATCCTTTTAGCATACACCTTGTCATCTCTAGGATGGACCTAAATTTCCTCTCAGCAATAGAGTTTTGTTGAGGTGTGTAGCTTACTGTGGTCACATGTGCTATGCCTTCCTGAGCCATGAAGGCTTCCATTTCACGTGAGCAAAACTCCCCACCATTATCGGACATTAGGGTGGTGGGTGCTCGATGGAATTTGTTCTTGACCATGCTTACGTATTGCTTGAACAATTCCACTGTTTCACTCTTCTCTTTGAGAAGGTATCCCACACAAAACTTTGAATAATCATCCAAAAAGATAAGAATATACCTATTTCCTCCTAAAGAAGGTATATTCATAGGTCCAGCTAAATCAGTGTACACAATGTCCAGAACTTTTGTGCTTCTCTTTTCTGCACAACGTGGGAAAGAAGGTTTGACTCCTTTTTCACTTACACAAGTTATACATTTTGGTGTGGGTGTGTTACTTTTGTTTACCTGTAGACCTCTCACAAGATCTCCATTCTGCAGTTCCTGGATGACTCTGATATCCCTGTGACCCAGTCTTCGATGCCACAGCTCCAGATCTGGTTTATCCTTCTGCTTGGATTGGGCCACTTGTGCTGATTGGTTTTCTGAAACATTAATCTCATACACACCATTGATTAATTTCCCTTGAGCGTAAACCTCACCATTTTTCGTTACATTGCATTTTCCATTGGCAAATGTAACCTTGAAACCTTTCTTGTCTAAAGCAGACACACTAAGCAAGTTACAGTTCAATTCTGGGACATATTGAACGTTAGGCACAGTTGTTTCAAGAGATTCATTGTTCACCTTGAATTTCAAACGCATTGAACCTGTACCTTGTGATTTTAGAACATTTCCATCAGCAATCTGGATTTCAGTCCATTCACTATCATTTATTTCTCTGAAATATTCTCTTTTATGCGCAAAATGGCTTGTGGCTCCCGAATCTAAAATAAATTGGTCACTTTTCTTTTCATTTCTTTGCACATTTAAACTCTTTTCTTGCAGTAGAAATGTACGCTCGTGACCCCCCTTCTTTTCACCTTTTGGTTGAAAGGGGCGGGACTTATTCTTGCAACTTCTTGCCATGTGCCCTTTTAAATTGCAGTTATGGCATATTATATCTTTGGACACTTCCTTGGACCTGGGAAATTGCTTAGAAACATAACTTGTGTCCATTTTCATTGGATTCCTTTGTGGAGAATCAAGGTAATCTCTGCATTCCTCTCTTAAGTGATTTACTAGTTCATTAAAAGTCAAATCTCTGGTGTGATCCATTATACTCTTAAATGAAGTAAATTCTTTTCCTAATGATGCCAGCATAAAAGTCACTTTGGTTGCATCATCAAAAGCTCTGGGAGTTAGGGCAATCCTTTGAACAATTTCATTAAAGTCCTTAAAATGCCCTGTAAATTGTTCTCTGGAATTCATCTTTAACTTCAGCAGTTTATCCAATAAATGTCTATAAGAGTTCTCTGATGATTGTGCATAAACCCTCTCAATATCCTTTAGAATCTGAGATGCATCACTTTCATAGTCAATCAGAGATAAATGCTCATCTTTCAAACTGCTCAAAATTATGTGTTTAGCTTCTGCATCTTGCCTTTCCCAATCTGCTTTCTTGGTTAAATCAGCAAAATCAGGTTTGGGATCTTTCACCGCTTTAAGCAATTGTTTTGCACCAAGATGCACTAAAAGGCGCTGCTTCCATTGCACAAAGTTACGATCATTCAGCAGCATAAAGCTTGATCTTGCTTCACTATCAAAACCTGAGCTTGCCATCTTAATCCTCAAAAATTTAAAAAATTTCCAAAATTTCAAAAATTCCCAAAAATGGTTAAAATTCAAAAATCAAAACTCAAAAATCTCAAAATGCAAACTAATCTTCACTGCCTCTGAGGTCTGTGAGCTCTGAGGGAGGGGAGGGGTCGCTAATCCCCCTTTTACAGCACAATGGAGAACAAAAGACCATGTGCTTACCAGGAAGTACAAACAGAAAAATTCTACTCTGCCAAAAATCACAATCCAAAGCAATCCTTTAAAAATACACAAAATACGCAGTTCTGGGCCTCAAAACCCTTTGTGGGAGATGAGAGGGAATGTGGATGAGGGAATATTGATTAATATTTCCTATCCCAGCTTGTGCTAACAAGCTCCAAACTAGCAGAGTTTCTCATCCCCAATAAAGCGCAGCAAAGCGTGGCGTTTAAGTTCCTATGAACTTCTAGAATAAGGCAGATCCTGGCACATATTTCCCCTGGTTCCCTCTTAAAAGAAAATACACGACACATAAGCTTATAAAAGTATAAAGGTTTTACTCACAGTCATTTCAAGCTTCTACAGTCTCAGAAAGGCAGGCTAGCTTAGATTAAATGTATTTACATGTGGAGATTCTCCTTAAGGGAGAAAGGCTCCATGTGGGCCTCTCTTGGCTGGAAGCCAAGAGAGCATCTCCTGAGATGTTGCATCCTCGGAGTCCTGGTGGGAAGAGAGGGAGAGTAGCAGCTCACCTGTATCTTTGAATAGCTACAGGTAAGGCCACTCCCACTTCTGGTCACACAAAGGAAGTGATTTCAGCCTTGGCACAGGAAACTCTACCTGGAGGACCAAGACCCCTTTGTGTACACTCTAGGAATGTTGTGATTGACTGCACCAGTGTTATACATCCCACAGAGTCAAGTGTGAATTTCATGCTCTTTATTCAGCTCATAGTAGCAAGGAATGAATCTTACCCCAAAACATCTGCTATATATACAGTGGTACCTCAGGTTAAGTACTTAATTCATTCCGGAGGTCCGTTCTTAACCTGAAGCGTACTTAACCCGAGGTACCACTGTACATTATTTACACAATGGGCCCCACGTGATTGGCTAATTCTGGGCTACTCCTGTGGGCCAATCAGGTTGCGGATTCACTTCATCCAGGAGCCTGATTGGCTGCTCTTGCAGAGCAGCGGCCGCAGAGCGAGGCCGCTCTGCTCGACGGCTCATGGGGGTGCCCCGCCGCTGCTGCTTTTTCTGCGACGGCTTGCAAGGCTGCCGCGGAAGCAGCGGCGCCAGTCAAGGCGGAGTGCGCATGCGTGAAATGCCGTGTGTGCGCACTCCGTCGCCGGCCGCTGCTGCTCCCGCTGCGATATTGCGGTCAGCGGCTCGGGGTGCCCCACCGCTGCTGCTTTCCGCGTGGCGGCTCCCAAGATCGCAGCGGGAGCAGCGACGGAGTGCGCATGCGTGAAATGCCGCGCATGTGCAGTCCATCGCCGGGCCATCGCTGCTCCTGGCGGCAGCAGCCCGGCGATGGAGTGCGCGCATTACACGCATGCGCACTCTGTTGTGACGTCACGACGCCCCGCCCCCAGGGGATGCCTCCGTTCGCCGCCCCGGGTAGCGAGGAGGCTTCCTCCGCCCTTGCTCCCAACTCCACAGTTCTTTGGTTCTATCTCTATTTTTAAGTAAACTCACATATTACAAAATGACGTAAGTCTCCAGCAACGCTTTGTTGTTAGATCTAGACTAGCACTGCACCTCTGGGATGCTCTCACCTTTTGGTGAGCACAGCAAATGTAATCAAAGTCACAACAGAACCATCCTTACAGCAAACCCTGGAAAGTAGGTCAGTGTTGCTGTCTTCTCCGTTTTGCATATGAAACTGTGGCTGGCTGAGGGCCACGGAGTGGACTTTGTGGCTGCGGCAGAATTTGCACCGGAGGCTCCCTGGCTCGCCGCTCACATCTTAAAGCCCCTATTCAACCACCCTAGGCACAGATAAGTGTCCTGTTTCGTCAAAGAATTTATCCTCGCCTACCCTCAATGCAGTTTAATGGGAAATATAAACACCCACTTCCCGCCGTGTCTTGGGGGCGAGTTAACATTCGCAGGCAGCCGTGCTCAGACCACTTAGACGGCAGGATTTAGTGAATGGCTTCTTCTGAGGCGTATAATGCAGCTGAACGACTCAACCACGATGAGCACAGAGCCAACAAACAGCTCATTAGGAGATGGCTCACAAATGCAGCCTGAGCATGAGCGCCACAGGCTGAATCCTGCTCACTGATCCGCACGACAGGACCCCGTTCTCAAGGCTTTCTCTTTCCATTTGTGCCTGAGTTTAACGGCAAGCATTACGCCAGAATCCAGAGATGCCCAGTGGCTCTCAAAAGAATTGCCTCCCCTCGCCTCCCTTTTGATTTTGGCTTCTTTGTATAATTCTCCAGGAACATTGAAACCAACTCGGCAACATAGACTTCGTGGGTGACAAATCTTCCTCTGACCCCTCAGTTGATTATTTCACAAATAGCCTCCCAGGAAAGGAAGGCTGTGAAGCTCTGAGCACTTGCAAACTGTTTGCAGAGAAATTGCCTGCTCTTTGACGCTGTGTTTTGTTTAGGGACGCGGGTGGCGCTGTGGGTTAAACCACAGAGCCTAGGGCTTCCTGATCAGAAGGTCGGCGGTTCGAATCCCTGCGATGGGGTGAGCTCCCGTTGCTCGGTCCCAGCTCCTGCCCACCTAGCAGTTCGAAAGCACGTCAAAGTGCAAGTAGATCAATAGGTACTGCTCCAGCAGGAAGGTAAATGGCATTTCCATGCGCTGCTCTGGTTTGCCAGAAGCGACTTAGTCATGCTAGCCACATGACCCAGAAGCTGTACGCCAGCTCCCTTGGCCAATAAAGCGAGATGAGCACCGCAACCCCAGAGTCGGTCATGACCGGACCTAACGATCAGGGGTGGGTGGTGCTGTGGTCTAAACCACTGAACCTCTTGGGCTTGCCGGTCGGAAGGTCGGCGGTTCGAATCCCCATGACAGAGTGAGCTTCCGTTGCTCTGTCCCAGCTCCTGCCAACCTAGCAGTTCGAAAGCATACAGTGTGAGTAGATAAATAGGTACCACTGTGGCGGGAAGGTTTGCACCAGAAGTGGTTTAGTCATGACCTGGAAAGCTGTGGACAAATGCCGGCTCCCTTGGACTGAAAGCGAGATGAGCATCGCAACCCCATAGTCACCTTTGACTTGACTTAACCGTCCAGGGGTCCTTTACCTTGACCTTTTTTTAATCCCAAAATGGATTTTTAGCAACTGGTCAATAGTTGCTGTGTTCCATTGGTTCTGGCTTTTTAAGATGTGGACACACTCTTTTGAGATAGCAGGCCCCACTAGTTCTTACAGTCTCTCTCGCTTTCACCAGCTGGGACAGGCAAAGCCACAAGTTATCCTTCCCACTTCATTCGGCTGCGTTAAGTGAAAATCATCCCGTTTTTTATAGTTTCTCATTTGTATTGGACAGGCAACCCCACCCCCACCCCATCCATTAAGTCCTACCCACAAAAAGGATGCCAAAGTGTCCTTAGCATTAGTTTGTCCCACCTTTTATGAGCTGTTGATTAAAAAGATGCTTTAACAGTTTCTCTCTATACAGCTTTTGTCATAAGCATCCCTCCACCCACCGGACAGCTATCCTTTTTCCATTAAAAGGGGAAAATGCAGATCAGCAGCACCCCTTTGTGGCAGAAGCTGGTAACTGCATGTGGAGGGAATGAAGCCGACGTGAAAATAATTTTTGTTTTCAATCTGGCCTTTCCCCCACCCTCCCATAACTACATGCCTCTTGGTGTGCTTTTAGAATTGCAATCATCAGCCTTAATTTATTCTAAGAAGATGAATTAAGCTGCCAATATGCAACAGTATATTCACATGCCTTACCTTGATGCTCTGGAATAATTCTTTTCAAACTCCCTTTGCAAAACTGATTTTTTTTAAAAAAAAACTGCATCAAGAAGAACAGTAAAAGGAAACCGGTGAGAAGATCTTTCTCTTGCCACTGCCGGGCAACCCTGGGGATTGTTGTCACGGGACATATGCCATTCATTCTTGGGATCTATCGTGAGCTTTACATATTTAGGTTAAAATGCATACAAAATGCATATTTTAGTATTAAATGCATTGAAATCTATGCTCTGATGCAGAGTTCTTTTGTTTAAAATCACAGGATGAGGAGCAAATGGGGTTGAGTTGTGCATAAGTCTGACCCGTCCACCCCTAATAGTAAAGCATTTTCTGATGATTAAGTGGTTAACATTCTCAGACAGATCTTAATTGCCTTGCTGATCTTTTTTCGTTCGGTGAATTATCTGGTGATCTTAATTGTAGAGCTGTATAGGATACGTCACAAGGCTAAATTTGATCCATCCAAGATCCACCAGGATGACGGTGGGCCTCTGGTGCATCTGACTAATTCCTGGCGCAGCTGAGCTATGCCAATATAAGTCCCGTATCCTGGCTCGGCCAGAGATATGTTGGAGAAAGTTTCTCACCCCTGAGACCTGCAGATCTTACACTAGCAGAAGCTGGGCAATCCAGGAGAGAAGCAGGGGAGCAAGCTCCCTTATACTGGAGCCTTACTCCATCCAGCTTGGTCATGTGATGTGGCAACCCCGAGAAACGTGCACTAGGAAAAGGGGCGGTTGAGGTCAAACTCTATTTTAAAGCCTTGTTTCCCCCCTGCCAGGCTCGGACCAGCTCAGCCGGCCGTCACCCTGCTCCTAGATGAAGTTTGGAATAGGCTTAAGTTGCACCAACTTAACTTCAGTTGGCATAAGTTCCACCAGCTTGCTACACTGTGCAACGCAGCATGATACTAACAGAGGAATCGGTACACCCTACACATTTCCACGTAAAGTCCTTTTCACGCTGCTTCGGAATCCGATCTCTAAACCTCTGGAGGACGATTCAAATCCTACTGTTTACATTTCCAGATTGAAAGGTAGTTTCCTTTGCCCTCTATCCAGAAATATCAAGCGGTATATTCAGGCACGCATGTGCAACCCAAACCTAGCACAGAGCATCACAGAGCCTATAGGACAGGCATCCCCAAACTTCGGCCCTCCAGATGTTTTGGACTACAATTCCCATCATCCCTGACCACTGGCCCTGTTAGCTAAGGATCATGGGAGTTGTAGGCGAAAACATCTGGAGGACCATAGTTTGGGGATGCCTGCTATAGGAGAACCTACATGGCCAGAGTTGTGTTGTGCTGTGGACCAGAAAGCAAAAAATTATCAGGTTCTAGGCCCCTAGAGGGCACCACAAAACAAGTTCCCGGAGAAAACCACAAACATGTTTTCAAGATATCTGAGCAGAGATGAGGCACCTCTTACCTTTTCCCCCACCTGCCTTATTTGCATATAGAATGCTGTGGCTAACAGTGATGAAACGGAATATATTCCCCAAACCATGACAGCATCGTCGGCTTCCCACATGAAACCTTGACTTTGACATGCTGCGAATAACATCATTGCACCGTGCAAATTGCTGCCGAGATGTGAGGAGCCACGGCTGATACGGCAGGTCTAAGAAACCATCTGGGCCATATCTAAGGCGCAAAGATTCTGCAGCTTAGAACACGAATCTCAGCGTCTCAAAAAGGAGGGAAAGATAATACACACCAATCCCCCACTGAATTATTATCTAGCTAGGATTTCAGCCTGAGTGGAGAAGAATCCCAGTTCCACCATCAGAGGCTGATTTAGGGCAGTGCAACCAATTCCCCCACAAAGGGCACAGGGGCCATGTGGGTGCCATCCAGCCAGCTTCCCAAAACCTAGTAAGTGCTGAGCTTTGAGAAGAAGTAATAATAATAATAATAATAATAATAATAATAATAATAATAATATATTATTTGTACCCCAGCCACTCTGGGCGGCTTCCAACAAATATCAAAATACATTAAAATATCACAGATTAAAAACTTCCCTAAACAGGGCTGCCTTCAGGTATTTTCTAAAGGTCATGTAGTTGTTTATTGCTTTGACCTCTGATGGGAGGGCGTTCCACAGGGCTGGCACCACTACTGAGAAGGCCCTCTGCCTGGTTCCCTGTAGCTTTGCTTCTCGCAGTGAAGGAACCACCAGAAGGCCCTCGGCGCTGGATCTCAGTGTCTGGGCTGAACGGTGGGGGTGGAGACACTCCTTCAGGTATACAGGAACGAGGCCGTTTCGGGCTTTAAAGGTCAGCACCAACACTTTGAATTGTGCTCGGAAACGTACTGGGAGCCAATGTAGTTCTCTCAGGACCGGTGTTATGTGGTCTCGGCGGCCACTCCCAGTCACCAGTCTAGCTGCCGCATTCTGGATTAATTGCAGTTTCCGGGTCACTGTCAAAGGTAGCCCCACGCAGAGCGCATTGCAGTAGTCCAAGTGGGAGAGCATGCACCTCTCTGGAGAGACAGTCTGCGGGCAGGTATGGTCTCAGCCTGCGTACCAGATGGAGCTGGTAGACAGCCGCCCTGGACACAGAGTTAACTTGTGCCTCCATGGACAGCTGTGAGTCCAAAATGACTCCCAGGCTGCGCCCCTGGTCCTTCAGGGGCACAGTTACCCAGTTCAGGACCAGGGAGTCCCCCACACCTGCCCGCCCCCTTCCCCCGAAAAACAGTACTTCTGTCTTGTCAGGATTCAACCTCAAAGTGAGGGCTCTGGTAGGATCCTAGAGTCCTCTTTCCTCCTCAAAGCCTTGTTAGTGCTTGCCTAGCTTTGGGAAGGAGGTGGAAGGGCTCTGGGATCCTGCCAGAGCCTCGCAGCTCCTTTCCCAAGTCCAGCACCTTGTTTACCTGGGAAGGCGGCACTTTAGTTGAGATTCCTGGACTTGATGACCCTTGGGGTCCCTTCCAACTCTACAATTCTATGATTCTGTGATTCTATTATTCTAATCAACAAGCGTTGATGAAGTTGGGCAAACGCCTTTGTTTGGGTGAACTCATGGGTATGAACCATGAGTACTTCAAAGCATCAAAAGAGCTGGGTATCAGAATGCAAATGAATAAAGGAGGCTTGGGTTTTAGGAACAGGAGATGGAGGAGAGACATGACCAGGAAGTAGAGAAGGAACCTTGCTTGTATGTGCCTGGAAGACTAAGATAGGCAGCTGTAAGGATAGGCTGGTGCATTTTGGGGTGCTGCTGCTGTGTGCCCCTCCATGGAGAACTAAAGTTTGAACAGCCGTGTCGTGCTCTGAGACCCAGCGTCCTGCCACTTGCATTTTGTTGCAAGTTGGCAATCACGGACGGTCTGCGGGTCTACGAGACAGTCCTCCCCCACCCTGGGGAGTCTGCCAGGGCCAATTACCCCCATATCGACCCTGAATTATCGGCACGGCTGAGGTCCGATCGTATGGGAGTCAGCCATTTCCCACCGCTGGAAACAGGAAGCCCCGAAAGTTTGTACATAAGTGTAAAATGTTCAAATGTATATTGTTTAAGACACTAGCCTCCATTGTGCCCAATTTCTCCAATGGAACACAAACCCTGCGTGAGAGCATAGAACCGCCCTGGAATTTTGCGACCGCTTGGCAGAGAGTGAGGGTGGCACCCAACCTTTTTAGCACTACATTTTCTACCTTTTATCTCAAGGAAAGAAATGAATAGGTCCTTGCAGTGACCCAGTTTAAAATACTGGTAGTATGATTAACTGGATGATGAAACTGCTTTCTGTGAGTATGAGTAAGATCAGGAGCAGTAGAGAAGAGCCCGACAAACAATTTGGTCGGAAAATATCTAGATTTATCTTCTCTGGTAGTTCTGGGGGGTTCATTTGGACAGGGAAACTAATTCCTTAGTATTCTCATTGTTTCTGACCTTCCTATATATTCTGTTTGGTTTTCAGAACATCCTTGCTCTGGGGTATGCAATTCAAATCCCTCCAAGGGCCTCTTCATTTTGTTGTTGTTGTTTAGTTGTTTAGTCATGTCCGACTCTTCGTGACTCCATGGACCAGAGCACGCCAGGCACTCCTGTCTTCCACTGCCTCTCGCAGTTTGGCCAAACTCATGTTAGTAGCTTCGAGAACACTGTCCAACCATCTCGTCCTCTGTCGTCCCCTTCTCCTTGCGCCCTCCATCTTTCCCAACATCAGGGTCTTTTCCAGGGAGTCTTCTCTTCTCATGAGGTGGCCAAAGTCTTGGAGCCTCAGCTTCAGGATCTGTCCTTCCAGTGAGCACTCAGGGCTGATTTCCTTAAGAATGGATAGGTTTGATCTTCTGGCAGTCCATGGGACTCTCAAGAGTCTCCTCCAGCACCATAATTCAAAAGCATCAATTCTTCGGCGATCAGCCTTCTTTATGGTCCAGCTCTCACTTCCATACATCACTACTGGGAAAACCATAGCTTTAACTATACGGACCTTTGTTGGCAAGGTGATATCTCTGTTTTTTAAGATGCTGTCTAGGTTTGTCATTGCTTTTCTCCTAAGAAGCAGGCGTCTTTTAATTTCGTGACTGCTGTCACCATCTGAAGTGACCATGGAACCCAAGAAAGTAAAACCACTCACTGCCTTCATTTAGTTTTACCATTACGAAGTTCACAACATGTGTTACAATTTTAAGTTGGTGTTTAACTATTAACCTTTTCTGCACTAGTCTCTCTGCCTCTCTTCCAGTAAACAGATGCCCCCCCCCAAAGATCTGAGGAAAATGTGGGAAATGATGGCTGTTAAAAAAATTGAAGTTATGATCTTGAGATGCATAGGACTTGATGGATTGTTTGAGCTTTGTTCCGATATGCGAGATTGGATGCGAGGCCAAGAAGGAAGAAACCTCGGCCAAAGAAGATAAAGAAGAAGATTTGCAAAATAAATTACTGAGAGCCAGTGTGGTGTAGTGGTTAAGAGCAGTAGACTCATAATCTGGGGAACCGGGTTCGCTTCCCCGCTCCTCCACATGCTGCTGCTGGGTGACCTTGGGCTAGTCACACTTCTCTGAAGTCTCTCAGCCCCACTCACCTCACAGAGTGTTTGTTATCAAGGGAGGAAGGGAAAGGAGAATGTGAGCCGCTTTGAGACTCCTTCGGGTAGTGATAAAGCGGGATATCAAATCCAAACTCTTCTTCTTCTTCTTCTACTGAACTATGCAGGACAAATTATTACAAAAAAGGGCAACTGTTCAATGCATATTTTTAAGCTTTGTGTATAGATTCTTACATTAGTATAACTTTTAAAAGTCACTTGTAATAAGATGAAGAAGATTTTAAAATTGGATTGTTAAGTATATAAGGTTTTATGGACGTGCATGAAGAAGTATATTATAATGGAACCAAGAGGGGGAGGGGAGGGAGGTTGACCAAAAAATTATGGTTTAATTTGGTTATGATTTTTTTTTTCTGTTCCCCGACCAGCGCCATTTTGCTATTTTTGGAAAATCAAAAAAAAATATATAATAAGAAAACAGGTGCCCCCCTTACACAGGGGTTACATTACAGGCCCCCACATGCATCAGTGAAATTGCATAAAGTGGGGAGCACGCTCTAAACACCCTTTGGTTAATGGGCAGTATATAAATTGAATGGGACGCGGGTGGCGCTGTGGTCTAAACCACAGAGCCTAGGGCTTGCCGATCAGAAGGTCAGAGGTTCGAATCCCCGCCATGGGGTGAGCTCCCGTTGCTCGGTCCCAGCTCCTGCCAACCTAGCAGTTCGAAAGCACGTCAAAGTGCAAGTAGATAAATAGGTACCACTCCGGCGAGAAGGTAAACGGCGTTTCCGTGCGCTGCTCTGGTTCGCCAGAAGCGGCTTAGTCCTGCTGGCCACATGACCCGGAAGCTGTACGCCGGCTCCCTCGGTCAATAATGCGAGATGAGCGCTGCAACCCGAGAGTCATCCATGACTGGACTTAACGGTGAGGGGTCCCTTTACCTTTACCTTTATAAATTGAATAAATAATATGAATAACTAATAGGTTAGCCTGTGCAAGAACAGTGACTTCCCAGTGAGCTTCACGGCTGAGTGGGGAGATGGTGAAGATAGTCTTTCCTGGTCTGAATACAACACTCAGGTCACTAATAATTACATTTATACCACTCCTTTCGTTCAAGAAACATGAGACTGCACAATGCTTTCAGACTCTCCAAGTGTCCCTATTTTTCAGAGACAGACCCGGATTTACAGAAGCCGTCCCGGTTTCTGATTTGATCCCAGAATGTCCAGCTTTTCCTTACGATGTCCCTATTTTTGTCAGAGAAATGTTGGAAGGTATGAAGTTATGCAACCCGCAAGCCAAGGAGATAAATAACTATACAGCCTTTAGAATACATTTGAAGGCAGCCCTATAGAGGGAAGTTGTTTAATGTTTAATGTTCTATTATGTCTTTATATAGGTTGGAAGCCTACCAGGGTGGCTGGGGCAACTCAGTCAGATGGGCGTGGAATAAATATTATTATTATGGAATAGGACGTCCTTATTTTTACTGGAGAAATGTTGGAATATATATACGGTACTTTCTCTCTCCCAGGGGCGTAGCAAGGGGGCGGAGGGGGCAGTATGCCCCAGGCAGCACTCTGGTCGGGGTGACACTTAGGGCGAGGACCACGCCACCCGCACCTCCAAAGCCGCCCTGGGCTTTTTTTTTTTTTTAAGGCTATTTTCGGCGCTGCCAGGGTGGAACCGCAGGGGCGGCCAGTGAGGAGGGGTGTCACGCTTGTCGCTGATGTGACACCCCCCCTCGCTGGCCGCCCCTGCGACTCCGCCCCGGCAGCGCCGAAAATATCCTTCCCCCCGCTTTCAGTGGCGGGAAAAAATCCGCTGGGCTCCCTGGGCGGAGCCGCGGCATGGAGGAGAGGGGCGGGCCAGCCAGGAGGGGGTGACACTCCTCCTGGCTGGCCCGCCCCTCTCCTCCATGCCGCGGCTCCGCCCAGGGAGCCCAGCGGATTTTTTCGCCGCTGAAAGGGGGGGAGGAAAGCACCTGCTTTGTTTTCCTTCCCCCCCTTTCAGTGGCGAAAAATGTCATGCGCACGGAGCGATGCCCTGCCCCAGGGTTGCCGCTTGGCTTGCCGCTACGCCCCTGCTCTCTCCCATTTTATCCTCACAATGACCTATGGTGCAGCTTAGACTGAGAGATAATGTCTAGCTCAATGTCACTGGGGAGCAGAGCAGGACTGTGAACCCTGGTCTCCAAGTCTAAAAAAATGTAACTATTACATCAGACCGGCATCACAGTTCCCTCTCCTTCCTTCCTTCCTTCCTTCCTTCCTTCCTTCCTTCCTTCCTTCCTTCTTTCTCTTTTTTACTTTCTTTCTTTCTTTCTTTTTTACTATGCTTGCCGCTCAAGCACAAGGCCTCAGGCTACATGTCACCTTGAGACCTCATCGCTTCCAGCCCACAGGGGCTGTGAAACAGGCAGAAAACACTATTTTTAGCTTCACGGGAGGAACTAATTTCTGACATTACCCGAGCGAAGGAGCACAGAGCCAAATCGTTTCCTCAAAGGAAAGCACCTGAACGCTCCTTCAGAGGAGCATTTTATCTGGCCCGGTGCCAGGGTGAAACCCTGATTGCTTCCATTAGCCTCGTGATGGAGAGATCATTACCAAGTGAGCTCCACAGGGCCTGAAGAAAAATAAAATGGAAGCTGTTAAAAAAAAAAAAGAAGAAGGGGAAAAAAGGAGAGGCGAATGTCAGAACAAGGAAAGGAAACAAGCTACCTTAATGAACAACTCCAATTTCAGGTTGAAATCGCTGACTGATTGCAACTTGTGTTTTGTGTTTGTATGTAAAAAAAGGAAAGGGAAGATGAAGGGGACTGGAAGCCAAAACACAGCAGAAGCCTTTCTTCCCGGTCGTAAACTATATTGGAGCCATCACTCCATTGAAGGCGCATGTCAGTACTGGACCGTGAGCAACAGAGGGGTGAGTTGAATTTAGGTCCACTAAATTTAGGTCAGTTAGGAGCTGCCTGGAGTGAAAGACAAGATGGCACCCGTCAACTATTCCATGGGCAAAAGTTGACCGGGCAGGCAGATGAATCCTACTGCTAGAGACAGGAAAGCACCCTTGATTTTTTCACTGGAGGGCTGGCTGTTTTAGGAGGCACAGGGGAGGCCTAGTGACACACACAGCTGTCTCTTCCCATCCCTCGGCACCACTCCCTAAACCTCAGCCAGTGTGGTGTAGTGGTTAAGAGCGGTAGACTCGTAATCTGGTGAACCGGGTTCGCGTCTCTGCTCCCTCGCATGCAGCTGCTGGGTGACCTTGGGCTAGTCACACTTCTCCGAAGTATCTCAGCCCCACCCACCTCACAGAGTGTTTGTTGTGGGGGAGGAAGGGAAAGGAGAATGTGAGCCGCTTTGAGACTCCTTCGGGTAGTGATAAAGCGGGATATCAAGTCCAAACTCCTCCTCCTCCTCCTCCTCCTCCTCCTCCTCCTCCTCCTCCTCTTCTTCAGCATCTGCCACCTCCATCTGTCATGTGTGTGTGTGTGTGTTTGTGTTGTTGTTGTTGTTGTTGTTTTACAGATTTAGGGCACAGGTGCTGAGCTAAGGGGTTGCCTTCCATCTCCTTCTCAAAGCCTAGTTGGTACCTGTCCAGCTTTGGGAAGCAAACAGGAGGACTCTAGGACCCTGCCAGAGCCCTTGCTACTCCTTCCCAAAGCCCTGCATCTCATTTACTTGGCTTTGGGAAGGCGGCCTGACAGTTGCGGGTGGGGTGGGGCCTCACATTTTGGCCTCACACAGGGCGCCATATTACCAAGGTCCACCCCTGGTTGCATTGCCCTCCATGTCTCCATCTGTGATTGGGGTCACAAGAGCTCATGCAAGGGATCAAAATGCTCTCCTCCAGAGGGTGAAGCAGAAAAATTGTAGGCAAAATTGAAATGAAAGACCCGGCACCTGGAATGCACACGTTTCTACATAGTCCTAATTGCAGAAGATCATGGATGAATATGGAAATGACCGGGTGGAATCTTATGAGGACAACTGTCAACAAATGGCAAGTTGTTTTCCTGGAAGAACTGTAGTCAGAGCGGCCTGGCTGAAACCAACAGAGAAAAAATCATCTCCTTTCAGAAATGAGGCTGTCAGTGTGCATGTTATTGAATTGTTCAGGCTCATCTCCAGGGAAATTACTTGAGAGCGCGATGAAGAGGTCACTGATCAGAGCGCTCGAGGGGAGATGGCAACAGACAACCTGTGGTTAGAAAATCCTGCATTCAAACAGATCGTTCCAATCTGAGTTATAGCTTCAGGTTTTCAAAAAAATAGACATTAAGGCTAGAAAAGAAAGAACTCCCATGTAATTCACAGTCATCAGCCTTCTTCAAGCATTCATATCCAGCACAGAGGACATAAGGAGAGCCTTCCTGGATTAGGCGAAAGCCCCATCTAAGTCCTACAACTACTTCTTACAGAGGAGACCCAGATGCAAGCAGGACCTGAACGCAACAGCGCCACCTCACTTCTCATTCCCAGCAACTGTCCACTGTGACGGACAGCGGAGCCAAATTCCTGTGATGCAATCCCTCAGAATTCCACCAGAGGGCTGGAGCCTCTCTCTGATTGGCTACCAAGACAGCTAGTCATAGGGGGTGGAGCCAGAGGGAGAATAAAAGGAGCCGTTTCTGAGAGAGTGTTCAGATAGGGTTTAGTTTGAGAGGGAGACAGGGTGATGGTTCAAGGGAGAGAGCATTGGTTCTGGGTTGAAATGTCTGTGTGTAGTGCCCTGGGAGAGTATTTATTCAGACAGGAGTTAACTGGGAGGCGGAGTTTGAGCAGCAGAAGTCGAAGCTGTGGGGATACAGTCTACTTGGGTCTCATTCTCCTTCATATGTCATTTTGCTTTTCTCTTGTTCTTACCTCCATTACAAGATTGTTTGATGTATGGCAATCTTGTCTGAAAAGTGTAATAATATAGCATTAATATTATTATTTTTAAAGGGGTTCCATTGAACCCAGTTGAGCTCACCTCAGCAAAAAGTAATTGCTGTGTGAGAGAGATTTTCATGGGGATTTCAGCTGCAGAGGTAAAGATTAAAATATCTCCACCCATCTTATTGCAGTCCTGATGGAAATTGCCCACAAACACAAGGGACTGAAAGAGTTTGAGGATGGGAAATGTGTGAAGAAATTGTAGACTTGTGAAGTAACAGAGTAGCAGGTGCGAGTGTGCACATTCAAGCAAAAGAAGAGATGACGGACAAAGGCGATCACTAGGATCTACACATTTGTAGACTGAATGAAGGAGCATTGAAATGAACACACTAAAAAGCAAGCAAGCAAGTGGAAAGCTGGTGGGGAGGACAGGAAGGAAGAAGTGAGAAGTAGATAAAGGAGAGCAGTAGAACGAAGAGGAGTCTAAACATACTCAATCACTCAACCATTCCTCATAAGGCTTTGTTTCCAGACCCTTGATCATATTGGTTGCCCTCCTCTGCACACGTTCCATCTTGTCAATTGTCCTTCTTAAACTGTGGGGCTCAGAACTGGACATAGTACTCCAGGTGGGATCCGACCAAGGCAGAAGAGAGTGATAATATGACTTCCCTTGATCATAGAATCATAGAATCATAGAATCATAGAATCATAGAATCATAGAATCATAGAATCATAGAGTTGGAAGAGACCACAAGGGCCATCCAGTCCAACCCCCTGCCAAGCAGGAAACACCATCAAAGCATTCCTGACAGGTGGCTGTCAAGCCTCTGCTTAAAGACCTCCAAAGAAAAAGTATCAAATCAGTATACTTTTTTTCTGCTGCTGCAACTGCAACACAGTGTTGACTTGTGTTAAGCTTGTGATCTGCTAAGACCCTTGGATTCTTTTCACATGTTCTGCTGTCGAGCCAGGTGTCTCCCATCCTATTTTAACCTACCTCACAAGGTTGTTGTGGAGCTTGTAAACCACCTTGAGCTTCAGGGACAAAAATTTGGGATAGAAATGCAATAAATAAACAAATGATAAATAATACCTGTGCATCAATGTTCCCCCTGTTGAAATTCATTTTAATAGTTTTGGCCCAGTTCTCCAAACTGTTAAAATAATCTCGAATCCTGATTCTGCCTTCTGAGGTGTTGCCCCTCCCACTTTGGTGTCATATGCTAATTTGATGAGCATCTCCTCTATTCTTTTAGCAAAGTAATGGATAAATATGTTGACCAACATCAGGCCCAGGACCGAACCCAGTGGTCCCTCACTTGTCCCCTTTTCTAGAATGATGAGGAACTATTGGTGAGCACTCTGGGTTCAGTCAGTCAACTGGCTATGAATCCACCTAATAATAACATCATCTAGTCAATATTTTACCAGCTTCTCCTCAATAAGATCACAGGAGACATTGTCGAAAGCCTTCCTGAAACAGAAATACACTACATCTACAGCATTCACCTGATCCACCAAGCTTGTAGCTCTATCAAAAGAGAGAAATGAGATTCATCTGGCATGACTTGTTTTTGAGAAACCCAAGCTAGCTCTTAGTAATCCCAGCATCCTTTTTTAAGTGCTTACAGACCCACTGTTTAATTATCTGTTCTAGGATCTCTCCTGGTATTGACGTCAAGCTGACTGGTCAGTAGTTGCCTGGGTCCTCTTCATTTCCCTTTGGGGGGAAAAAGGTCCCCATCTCTGGCCATTCTAAGACTTTATTTTCCATACACAGGGTCAGGGTACCCAGAGGACTACTGCACTAAAGCAAAGATTTGCATCATAAATGCTATCGTCATCATGAAATATATTCATTTTTGGATCAGCATAAGCTGATAATTGTAAGCTCAGTGTTATTACCAAGAAATGAACTGGGGAAACCACCACAGATCTCGGGTGGATAATGAAGACCTTCTGTGGTGACGTGTTGAAGGTGTGGGATCTCATGAAAAGGTGGTGAGATATTTTGGCAAATGCAAGACGACTTCTAGACGGTGAGGTCGCCTTCCTCTAACTACTGAAGATTTCAATGGGAATGAAGCCCTAATTGTTCTTAAGGTTCAACCTCTTCCCCTCAAAATAGAACAAAAGAGAAGCGTCAGTGTCTCTGTTCAAGAAGCATGAAGCTATATATTGTGACTATCTGCCTTTTTGGCTTCTACTTTGAGCCTCTTCATGGTAAGTGATCTTCCACAGTCTCCCAGCAGCCATTTACTTATCAGTTTACTAGTGGAAGGTTGTGTGGGGAAGAGGTAGCAGAGGAACACTGGTCAGAAAGGCACCTTAAATTTCACGGTGAATGTTTCTGCAGTCTTTTAAATGTCTCTGTGGGAAGTGGGGGGGGTTATTGTTTTGTCGTCTAATTATTTACTTGTGTTTTATTTTGTATTTTATTCTGTGAACTGCTTTGAGATCTTTTGATGAAGGGTAGTATATAAATTTAAATTAAAAAAATAAATAAAAATAACTTTTTACATGCAAATACGTTAGTTTTGAACTGAACCACTGCTTAAATTCAAAGGATGGGTGGATTTTTGCCAACATCGGTTGGTGCTTCCTGTGGTTTTTGAGGCAAAAACGTAATGTATTTTTTCCCTTTTTCATATACAAAGAATGCTAACCGTTATCTGTTCATGTAACACATTCTGATAAACCTATGCTTCAACAATGCTTTAAAAACCAACTGTAGTTTTTAAAAAGCAGCTGTAGTCAAATATTTCATTCTCTAATTAGTGTTTCCGGAAATTTGGCTGTCTAGAGGTCAAGTTGAGCAGATTTGTTTGTCTTACCAAATAAGTCCTTTTGTTGAAGATATAGCTAGACACTTTCCAGACAAATACAGCTTTTTTGGGTTTCCAATTGTGGCATGGCTCCCCATCCCTTATGACCTTTCCAATATGTCAGTTCTTTTGTTAAGTAAGTGAGATGGGTGCACACTGTTAGCATGGTTCTATCTGACTTTTGTAATAACTTCTCCTGTGAAAAGCTGCTTTTCAGTAGGTATCCCTGCTTGCTCAATACATTTCAAATTAATAAAAACACAGTGACTCCTTCCTACTTAGAATCATAGAATCATAGAGTTGGAAGAGACCACAAGGGCCATCCAGGCCAACCCCCTGCCAAGCAGGAAACACCATCAAAGCATTCCTGACAGGTGGCTGTCAAGCCTCTGCTTAAAGACCTTCAAAGAAGGAGACTCCACCACACTCCCTGGCAGCAAATTCCACTGTCAAACAGCTCTTACTGTCAGGAAGTTCTTTCTAATGTGGAATCTTCTTTCTTGTAGTTTGAATCCATTGCTCCGTGTCCTCTTCTCAGGAGCAGCAGAAAACAACTTTTCTCCTTCCTCTATATGACATCCTTTTATATATTTGAACATGGCTATCATATCACCCCTTAACCTTCTCTTCTCCAGGCTAAACATACCCAGCTCCCTAAGCCGTTCCTCATAAGGCATCGTTTCCAGGCCTTTGACCATTTTGGTTGCCCTCCTCTGGACACGTTCCAGCTTGTCAGTATCCTTCTTGAACTGTGGTGCCCAGAACTGGACACAGTATTCCAGGTGTACTTAATACTGTACTTAGTTCAGAACATACCTGCTGTTTCTTACCTTTCATGCTTGGAACCTAGATATTTGGAAGACCTCCTTCTTCCACTTTAGGAGCTTGTCCAAATGTTATATTCCTCAGAGTTCCCTCTCAGGTCCACTGCCTCTGAGGAGGGGCATGTGAGACTGCAGAAAGGGTCTTCTCAGGTCACCATGAAATGCCTCCTCAAGAGAGACCCACCTGGTACCAAACTTGGTGCCTTTTCAGGTCAGGCTTTCCAGCAAGTTATTTGAGCTGGTTTTAAACCACCTCATTCTGCTCTCTTCTCCTCTCTTTGCTGTCTTAAATCCCACTATAGAATTTTATATTTTGTTATTAATATTGTGAGCTCTGCTGGGAGCTGGTTTAAACTGAAGGGTGGCACAACTGCATTTTAAACAAAGAAATAAACAAATACATTATCTGAAGAAGTGTGCATGCACACGGAAGCTCATACCAAGAGCAAACTTAGTTGGTCTCTAAGGTGCTACTGGAAGGAATTTTTTTTTATTTTGTTTCAAATACATTAGGAGTTCATGGGCCCAACTCAGCAACTTTGGTCATTGAATTTTGGGACACCAGACAGAGCTCTGTCCCACTGCCCAACCCACCGCACTCTCTTAAATATCAATATTCTATTAATCTTTTAAAGAGACAAAAACAACAAGAGAACAGAAATAGAGTTGCCATATTTTGAAGAGCAAAAAAGAGGACACATTTGCCAACTTTTACTTTTAACTATGGATCACTAGACGACTCTACCCATGAAAAAGAGGGCATGTCCCGGAAAATCGGGTCCTCCCTCAAAGAGGGCACGTTTTGAGGTGAGACCTGGAAACTGACACCCTGTGTTGTGAGTGGGTACGATTGGTCAGCCACAACACCTGATTGGAAGGTCCCTCGATGCTGGGTTCAATAGGGCATATGGGGCACAGTCCAAATGGATCGAGGGACCTATATATACCCATGCACGTGACCCAGAGCTTCCTCTTTCGGCGCATGCATTCAGAACACCCGCCCACCTCTCCCTACTTTTTTTTTTTAATAATATTTATTGGGTTTTTACACATAAATGATATAAAAAACAAACATGACATAACATAACAAAAAAAATACAATACTACAAATACACACACACAAAAATCATAGTTTCCCTTCTTTTTTCCTTTACATTTTAGTTTGACTTCCTCCCATCTTTCCCTCTGCGTTTCAATATATACCATCTTTAGCAATTTCCTCTCATTGTTTAATGTTATATTTCTAATATTCTATTCTATCTTTACTATCTTAGTCAATTTTCTTATCTTAACTTATTATTATCTTATCAAATCTTATCACTTATATTTCTATTACTCAAGTTCTATCCTAAGCTTATCCAGTACCTTTCCGAGCACAATTCAAAGTGTTGGTGCTGACCTTTAAAGCCCTAAACGGCCTCGGTCCTGTATACCTGAAGGAGCGTCTCCACCCCCACCGTTCAGCCCAGACACTGAGATCCAGCTCCAAGGGCCTTCTGGTGGTTCCCTCACTGCGAGAAGCAAAGCTACAGGGAACCAGGCAGAGGGCCTTCTCGGTAGTGGCGCCCGCCCTGTGGAATGCCCTCCCAGCAGAGGTCAAAGCGATCAACAACTACATGACCTTTAGAAAACACCTGAAGGCAGCCCTGTTTAGGGAAGTTTTTAATCTGTAATATTTCAATGTATTTTAGTGTTTGTTGGAGGCCGCCCAGAGTGGCTGGGGGGACCCGGTCAGATGGGCGGGGTACAAATAATAAATTATTATTATTATTATTATTTGTACATCATATTTTCACTTAATTGTTCTATGTACTATTCTGTAAATTGCTTTTCTTCCAGCATTATCTTATCTCTAAATCTTACAGTAATTTTTAAGATATTCTCTAAATTTCTTCTATTCTTTTTCCACCGCTTCTTCACCTCTCCCTACTTTTAGGGCTTTGCGCTTGACCTTGCTATGCCGTCGTGTGTCGTTAGGACAGGGGCATGGCAGGAATTTTCCCCACTTGGCTGATTGGCTGTTGCCATTTGGGTTTCGCCTGCCGCGTAGCAAATCGTCACAACTTGTAAAGTTGCGGATAGGCTCTGGTTCAGGTGATAGGGATGGGAGAACGCTCTCGCCATCCCTATGTGAAGGGTATTCCATTAAAGGAATCCAGGGACTCAATAGTTTGGTCAACCCCTGAGAGGGGTGTGTGCCCGTGCCTGAGTCCAGGGGGACATTTGGGTGGCGGATAGAGCCTGTTCCCGGCTTTCCGCTTATCCAGGTGTTCCCCCTTGGCTGACCTATGCTAGAACCCTAGGTCAGCGCCACCTGCATGGCAGGGAGCTAGTCGAACCAGAGCCTATGCAACCATTCACTTTCTGTAATCAATAAAGTTGTGGCCTAAATTCTGCCAAAAACCAGAACTAAAATTTGAGTCAAGTGTGAATTTATTTAGGGGGGGAGGTTCTGGGTCTGAACACGCAAAAGAGGACATATGAAAAAAGTGGAGGACAAGTGAATAGAACATCCTTTGAGATTCTGTTTCCCTCTTGGCTGCCAAATAGCTCAGTCGGTTGAAGAAGAGTTTGGATTTGATATCCCGCTTTATCACTACCCTAAGGAGTCTCAAAGCGGCTCACATTCTCCTTTCCCTTCCTCCCCCACAACAAACACTCTGTGAGGTGAGTGGGGCTGAGAGACTTCAGAGAAGTGTGACTAGCCCAAGGTCACCCAGCAGCTGCATGTGGAGGAGCGGGGAAGCAAACCCGGTTCCCCAGATTACAAGTCTACCGCTCTTAACCACTACACCACATGAGACTCGCAATCTCAGTGTTGTGGCTTTGAGCCCCACATTGGACTACTTTTTAATACACAAAGTTTGCAGAATGAGAAACGTTTTTCATGGGTTAAAAATATATATATACTGTTTTGTTTTTAGGTGATGGCTCCTGTTCATCATTTGCATCCAGCAGAGCTTGGCATAAAGGTACATACTTTTTTGGGGGGATGCTTGGATGGAATCAATCTAGCATGCCAAACTTTATTTCTCCCTCTGCTTTTACTGTTGCGGATCTAGAGAAATGATACAAAAATTTAGAGGAAAGAAATGATGTCTACAATCCTGTATCATGTTAGACTGTTTAAATCTCATGCAAGTAAATGGGATTAAAGCAGTCTGTGTATGGGATTGGAGCTAAGGATTACGATCCAGTATGCATGTACAGTCATACCTTGAATTATGGCCGCTTCAGGTTGCGCGATTTCGGGTTGCGCACCACGCCGAACCCGGAAGTAACAGAACTGGTTACCTCCGGGTTTCGGCGCATGCGCAGAAACGCTAAATTGCACTTTGCGCATGCGCAGAAGTGTCGAATTGCGTCAAGCGTGTGCACAGACGCAGCGGCACAGGTTGCGAACGCTGCGGGTTGCGAACGCACCTCCCGTACGGATCGTGTTCGCAACCCGAGCATCCACTGTATACTTAAGCACCAATGAAATCAACAAAGATTAAGTATGCCTGATTCTGAGCTGGATCACACTTAATGTGATTTAAGAAGATTCATAACCATGGATAAGCATCTGACCAAGTCAGTTTGAGACATCATCCAGAAGATCTGTTCAAAATAAACTATTTTGGCTGGTATTTCATCACATTTATAAACTGCAGGTTTGCAGCCTACAGCCTGGGTCATCAAATGATCAAGCTCTGTCCCTGGCAAGGGCACAGAAGAGCAGAAAACTGAGAGTGAAAGACTTAGAAGAACTTTAAAACTTTCTAAGGCAAACGAATGCTTGCTAAAATTAAACTATACCAATGCGAACATCATCATCATAATGATTAATAATTCCATTTATATGCTGCCCTTTATCAAAAGATCTCAGGGTGATGTACAACATTAAAAACATATTTTATGGAGCAAAATAATAAAGTAATAAAACAACAATAAAATCAAAGGATGGTCATAGCATAATACAGTGGTACCTCGACTTACGAGCAACTCGACTTACATATTTTTCGAGTTACGAATGACTTCCGGAAGAAAAAAAATGGCCGCCGCAACCGAATTTTTCGACTTCCGGAAGGAAGTCGCGGCCGCTTTAATAGGATTTTTTCGACTTACGAATTTTTGAATAGGATTTTTTCGACTTACGAATTTTTTTCGCTCAATGCATTCCTATGGGGATTCGATTTACGAATGTTTTCGACGAAAATCGCGTCGGAACACATTATCTTCGTAAGTCGAGGTACCACTGTAATAAAAATAGCCATTAAAATTCACACGACTTTTTGCTTACACAAACCAGTTGAGCAGTTTGGGAAGATTTCACTGGAAATCTTTGGCCCTACAGCAGATTTAGCCAAGATCATAGAATCACAGAATCATAGAGTTGGAAGAGACCACAAGGGCCATCCAGTCCAACCCCCTGCCAAGCAGGAAACACCATCAAAGCATTCCTGACAGGTGGCTGTCAAGCCTCTGCTTAAAGACCTCCAAAGAAGGAGACTCCACCACACTCCTTGGCAGCAAATTCCACTGTCGAACAGCTCTTACTGTCAAGATGGTTGCCTCCAGATGTTGTGGACTATAATTCTCATCATCCCTGGTCATCCTAGTTGGGACTTATGGGGGTTGTAGTACATCATACTGGGTATCCTGGCCGTAGGTGGGCATAGATGTTTCTGCTGCTTATGGTAGCTCATGATGCACATGTTACAAGATCTTGAAAGAGCATAACTCTCAAATGTTCTTTAAAATAAAAAATAAAAAAAATAGAAGAAGAGATGAAGGAAACAGCTGCTTGTACTTCCAATGGGATTTTTCTTCTATATGCCTGTTGAGAACAATTTCATTCTCTCTCCACCTCCAGGGAATCTTACTGCCACCAATGATGAATTTCCGAGAGAAAACTTCACATTTGACTGCCCCTTGTCACCCAGTGCTGACATCTTCCATATAAAACTGTTCAGAGGGCAGCACAAACAAGAAGTCTGTGATCTCTACATGGACAAAGGGAAAACAATTATTAAGGGCAGTGACTTTTGTAATCCAGTGCATTCCGGTGATAAGGTATCATTTGTTCTCAGAGATTTGAAAAGCAACCATAGTGATACCTACATCAGCTGCCTACAAATCTATGCACCCGTCCCTCATTGCTGTGGAACAATTGAGAAACATCTATATATCCAAGGTCAGTAGACTGCTTTATCTTTGCTGTCTAATGAGAGTCCTGCTAGTCATTCATCTGTGATAACAGATACACCTTATAGTAAAGACTAAAGTCTAGAACCACAGAGCCTAGGGCTTGCGATCAGAAGGTCAGCGGTTCGAATCTCTGCGACAGGGTGAGCTCCTGTTGCTCGGTCCCTGCTCCTGCCAACCTAGCAGTTCGAAAGCACACCAAGTGCAAGTAGATAAATAGGTACCACTCTGGTGGGAAGGTAAACAGCGTTTCCGTGCTCTGCTCTGGTTTGCCAGAAGCAGCTTAGTCATGCTGGTCACATGACCTGGAAAAACTGTCTGCGGACAAATGCCGGCTCCCTCGGCTTATAGAGCGAGATGAGCGCCACAACCTCAGAGTCGTTCATGACTGGACCTAATGGTCAGGGGTCCCTTTACCTTTAAAGTCTATAAAGTTAAATCCTCCTTCAAGTATAGAAGGATTTCTATACTGCATTTTAAAAAAGTGATATATGAGGTGGAGAATTTGTCTCTTGGCTTATTAATGTGTTGTTGTTGTTTTCTATGTCCACCCTGGGGCAGTGTGGGATTATGATGGCAAACCTACAATTCGAATTTACCAGTCAAATCTACTGTGTTGGGAGGAAAACTGCCACATTTTCTCTGAGGTTCATGAGACTAGGATGGTGGTCAGTTCTACAACTTTCTCTGTGCCTCCATCTTCCCTCTATCCGTGACTGTGGCCTTACCCTCATGAGGGATAGGCGTGGCTGGTAGAGATGGAGTAAAAATTCGATTTAGTTTGCATTTAAAGGCGAACTGATTGAATTCACACTTCCCAGAACAATGCTCCAACCAAATTCCAAGCCATCGCTTGAAATTTGCACTTCAGCGAATGTTGCGATGCAGTTCTTCTGTCAAACAATGTTTAGCAAGATGCATATACCAGGGGGAAGTTTGCATGAAAACGAGTATATTAGTAATATGAAATTAGGGGAAATTGCTTGGGGGGAAAATGTGTACATTAGTCGAAAGCGCCTGGGAGAAATTGAGCGCCTGGAAACGATGCTATAAAAGGATGTCATATAGAGGAGGGAGAAAGGTTGTTTTCTGCTGCTCCAGAGAAGCGGACACGGAGCAATGGATTCAAACTACAAGAAAGAAGATTCCACCTAAACATTAGGAAGAATTTCTTGACAGTAAGAGCTGTTCGACAATGGAATTTGCTGCCAAGGAGTGTGGTGGAGTCTCCTTCTTTGGAGGTCTTTAAGCAGAGGCTTGACAGCCACCTGTCAGGAATGCTTTGATGGTGTTTCCTGCTTGGCAGGGGGTTGGACTGGATGGCCCTTGTGGTCTCTTCCAACTCTATGATTCTGTGATTCTGTGATGCCTTATGAGGAACGGCTTAGGGAGCTGGGTATGTTTAGCCTGGAGAAGAGAAGGTTAAGGGGTGATATGCTAGCCATGTTCAAATATATAAAATGATGTCATCTAGAGGAGGGAGAAAGGTTGTTTTCTGCTGCTCCAGAGAAGTGGACACGGAGCAATGGATTCAAACTACAAGAAAGAAGATTCCACCTAAACATTAGGAAGAACTTCCTGACAGTAAGAGCTGTTCGACAGTGGAATTTGCTGCCAAGGAGTGTGGTGGAGTCTCCTTCTTTGGAGGTCTTTAAGTAGAGGCTTGACAGCCACCTGTCAGGAATGCATTGATTGGCAGGGGGTTGGACTGGATGGCCCTTGTGGTCTCTTCCAACTCTATGATTCTATGAGTATGCATTTAGTAAGGCTGTTGGATTTTCATGAGGATTGTTTCATTTTTAAAATAAAGAACTAAGTTTAAGATTGGAGAAATCATAAAATGAAATGGCGGAGCCTTCCATCCCTAGTCACTAGGGCTAAGGAAGACTGGCAAAGAAAGAAAGAAAGAAAGAAAGAAAGAAAGAAAGAAAGAAAGAAAGAAAGAAAGAAAGATTTATTATTTGTACCCCGCCCATCTGGCCAGGTCCCCCCAGCCACTCTGGGCGGCTTCCAACAAACACTAAAATACATTAAAATATCACACATTAAAAACTTCCCTAAACAGGGCTGCCTTCAGGTGTTTTCTAAATGTCAGGTAGTTATTTATCTCTTTGACATGGGGTGGGAGGGTGTTCCACAGGGCGGGCGCCACTACCAAGAAGGCCCTCTGCCTGGTTCCCTGTAGCTTTGCTTCTCGCAGTGAGGGAACCGCCAGAAGGCCCTCGGCGCTGGACCTCAGTGTCCGGGCTGAACGTTTGGGGTGGAGACGCTCCTTCAGGTATACAGGACCGAGGCCGTTTAGGGCTTTAAAGGTCAGCACCAACACTTTGAATTGTGCTCGGAAACGTACTGTACAGAAAGACATGTACAGACAATAGTGGTTGATCTTAGGCCTGAAGATCTAATAATAACTATTTATTTATATTTTTTTTCAGTGGATGCAGAAGATTCAAAAGTTTCAGAAGACTCCTGCTTGTTCTCAGAATCTGCATCATGGATACTCATTGGGCTCACTGTTTTTTCCATTGCTGCCTGCATCTTCTGTTTCACAGCATGCTGCCTCAGAAATGTGGTAAGTGATCTGCACAGCCTTCTTCAAAGGCTCCTAACCTGTCCCTGCGAGATGGAGTGAGATTTGGGCTTTCGTTAGCGAGATGCAGAGTCAGTAACACCCTCGCACACCTACGGAGTCAGCACGTCAAATGGAAACTGCTTTGGTGAACAAATCTGAGCCATTTATTTACTGCCGGAATTCAGTCACCGGTGACAGCAGTTTACTTTCAATTTCTCTAAGACAGAGCTGCTTATCGATTGAAAGACCTGGAGGAAAGGGAGAAGGGGGAAAAAGTTTGTGAACATCAGCAAAAACGACCCGGGGAAGCAATCCCCCTTATTGCTTCCTTCCAAAGGAGAAACAAATAAATGGTGGGCCCCGGCCAGCTCTGAAGTCATTTGAGCAGTCTTGGTGAGAAGACAGTGAATATAGTTTATTTCTTCTTCCACTCAATCTGGCAAAGTGCCTCCAAGTCCATTTTGGATTCTTCCTGTTTGAAAGTAGGCATCAGGGCCATTTCACATCTTGTTTTTCCTTCATAAGGAAACACGTAGATCAGGGTTAGGCAACCTAAGGCCCGTGGGCTGGATGTGGCCCAATTGCCTTCTTAATCCAGCCCGCGGACGGTCCAGGAATCAGCGTGTTTTTACATGAGTAGAATGTGTCCTTTTATTTAAAATAATAATAATGATGATAATAATAATTTTGCATTTATATCAACCTTTTATTGGCATCAAACGAATATCAAAAACAAATCAATACAGAATTGCCACTTCCCCAGTGGCACAAAACTTTGATAAAAGAAAGGAGGCAGAGCAGTCTATCGTCACATCTCTAGGTCTCCAGGGAGATCAGACGTCTGCAGTGTATTTCAATGACAAAAAACCAAATGGAGATATTTAGCCACTAACTTGGTGAGCTCCTGATCTTTCCCCAGTAATAGGAAATGTATGACCTCCAACTCTGGTTTCCATTTGGGGATGCAGAGTTGATCTAGAAATTGCTGACGAAGATCATCATATAGTTTACAATTAAGAACCATATGTGTAAGGCAGTGATGGCTAACCTTGACACTCCAGATGTTTTGGGACTACAACTCCCATCATCCCTGACCACTGGTCCGGTTAGCTAGGGATGATGGGAGTTGTAGTTCCAAAACATCTGGAGTGTCAAGGTTAGCCATCACTGGTGTAAGGCTTTCCACCAGGTGGTCTTCACATGGGCAAGTTCTTTCTCCCTCCACCCTGCCTGATAATAATAATAATAATAATTTATTATTTGTACCCCGCCGATCTGGCTGGGTCCCCCCAGCTACTCTGGGCTGCCTCCAACAGATATTAAAATATCACAGGTTAAAAACTTCCCTAAACAGGGCTGCCTTGAGGTATTTTCTGAATGTCAGATAGTTGTTTATCTCTTTGACCTCTGCTGGGAGGGCGTTCCACAGGGCGGGCGCCACTACTGAGAAGGCCCTCTGCCTGGTTCCCTGTAGCTTTGCTTCTCGCAGTGAGGGAACCGCCAGAAGGCCCTCGGGGCTGGATCTCAGTGTCCGGGCTGAACGGTGAGGGTGGAGACGCTCCTTCAGGTATACAGGACCGAGGCCGTTTAGGGCTTTAAAGGTCAGCACCAACACTTTGAATTGTGCTCGGAAACGTACTGGGAGCCAATGTAGTTCTCTCAGGACTGGTGTTATATGGTCCCGGCAGCCACTCCCAGTCACCATTCATACCAGCTTCCTGATCATAGCTGTCAACCCTCCCTTTTTTTGCGGGAAACTCCCTTATTCCAATGCTGTTTCCCGCTGCTATCCGGGATTGTTGATATCATTTCCCGGATTTCAAAGGAAGCAGCTCCTCTCCCTCCCTGCCGGCCAGGGAGGCTCCTCAGCTGCGTTGCTCGGCTGCCAATAAGGAGTCTGAGACCGACTGGGGGCGGAGCTTGCATGCCTTGTGCAGCCAGACCCTCACGCCCAACCAGACAGACAGCCTGCCTGCCGTCCATGCGTTCGCAGGGTGGCGAGGCTACTTGGTGCCATTGCACCACCCTCGCGGCATCCCTTATTTTCAAATCTGAAAGTTTGGGGGAAATCCCTTATTTTCAAATCCGAAAGTTGACAGCTATGTTCCTGATTTGCGTGCACAAGGCCAAGAAGAAAGACAGACGCAATGCGACATTCACACGTAACTTTGTTCATCCATCCCAACACCAATCTGAATGTACGTGTGAATTGGCCCTTGGAGATGAACCATAGCTTTAGCAAACTGTAGAAAACCTAAGATGGGAAAGTTAAGTGTGTTGAAACCACAGCCATATCTATATACAGGCCTGGCCCACTTCAAGCAGAGAATCAGGACATGCCAGCCTGGTCTATATGGATATACAGTGGTACCTTGGTTCTCAAATTTAATCCGTTCCGGAAGTCCGTTCCAAAACCAAAGTGCGCTTTCCCAAAGCAAGTAATGCAAAATGGATGAATCCATTCCAGATTTTTAAAAACAACCCCTAAAACAGCAATTTAACATGAATTTTACTATCTAACAAGACCATTGATCCATAAAATGAAAACAACAATCAATGTACTGTACAGTACAATAAAATAAATAAGACAGTATTGTAGATGATAAAAATTAAAATTATTATTATTTTCTTACCTTCACTGATTATAGTCATTGTTTGGATCTTTTATCCGTTTCTGCAGTCACACAATCCAATCAGTAGCTGAACTAGGTTCCACATAGTCACAAAAACAAATCAACCAAAAAAGCCTCAAAAACAAAAAACGCAAAATAAATAGCAGAAACAAAAGCACCAATCTTAATCTATTCCGGACGTCCATTTGACTTTCGAAATGTTCGAAAACCAAGGCACAGCTTCTGATTGGTGCAGGTGCCCCGGAAACAATAGCCGACAGCCACATCGGGTGTTTGGCTTCCGAAAAACGTTCAAAAACACTTACTTCCGGCTTTTTGGTGTTTGAGAAGCAAGGCGTTTGAGAACCAAGGTAGCACTGTAGATAGAAATCAGCAATCTAAAATCTTTAATTTCTATTTCCAGGTTTGCCGCCATGTAACGAACTCTCATGATTACAACAATGAATACATGTCCATGGCGGCTGTGAAGCCCATCTAATAACCCACCACTCAGAGGTAATACACAATTCTATCAGTGGTGTACGGACCATGGACTAGTGGGACTAGCCTAGTTCCCCCCTAGTTACCGGCAGGACCTTTCTGTGTACCAGGCTGTGTGTATCTGTGTGCATGATCCTCTCTCCCTCCCTCCCTCCCTCTGTAAAGGCTGGAAAACTGCACGACCCTGCAAAGCAATACACACACATGAGCAGGAAGTGGCTGCTTGAAGCAAAACTGCAGACCCTCCCATATCCACACACACACAAAATGTATTTGCTCTATAAGACGCACCTGACCATAGGACGCACCTAGTTTTTAGAGGGGAAAAGCCCCAATTTTTTGAGGATCAGCTCAAAGTTGTTGAGCTTACTTTGCAAAGGGAAAAAACCCTGTTTTATGGGGTTGAACTCACAGTTCTGCAGCTTCAGGAAGCCATTTCTACAGTTTCCAGACAGATAATCTAATCAGCCAGTCACATGTCGCTGGGGAAACAGCCTCCCTCTGCAAGGGGGCGGGGCTGGAATCTCTCTCCCTTATCTCTCTCCCCGAATGTTTGCTGAGCAGCTGCTCAGTGGACTTCCTTTCAACACCCCCTTCTCTCTCTCTCTTTTTTTTTAAAAGCACGATCTGCTTTTGCCCCTGGGCAATTCAGCTCCAGGGACCACACATTCGCTCCATAAGACGCACAGACATTTCCCCTTACTTTTTAGGAGGAAAAAAGTGCATCTTATGGAGTGAAAAATACGGTATATATACACACACATACATATATATATATATATATATATATACTTTATGTGTGTGTGTGTGTGTGTGTGTGTATATATGATTTTCAGCTATATACATTTCAATAGTTTTACAATAATCTTAACATTTCAAAACTTGACTTCCTCCCTCCTCTTTCTGCAATGCAGTTCTGCAGGTAAGTAATGTCTACAAAGACGCATTAGTGAAAATAACAAAAGAACGCATTATGCTGAAGAAAACTGCTTTGCAAAAATGTGTGCGTTAGGCAAAATTGCAAACACAGATGTGCATACATTGGTACCTCTGGTTACGTACTTAATTCGTTCCGGAGGTCTGTTCTTAACCTAAAAACGTTCCTAACCTGAAGCACCGCTTTAGCTAATGGGGCCTCCTGCTGCCGCTGCGCCGCCCCCCCGATTTCTGTTCTCATCCTGAAGCAAAGTTCTTAACCCGAGGTAATATTTCTGGGTTTGCGGAGTCTGTAACCTGAAGCGTCTGTAACCTGAAGCGTATGTAACCCAAGGTACCACTGTATTAGCAGAAATTTGCACTAAAGTGCCAGTGAATTTTCACGAGGACTTGTTTAGAAATGAATAAATCACAAACTTACGTGGAAATGTGAAAGACTGTAAAAATGAGAAACTGAGAGAAACCCAAACGCTAGCTGCCACCTCTGACATTTTATTAAACCATGGTCTCATGAATTGATTGAGGAGCAGATATTATTTTTGGATATTATTCAGGTTAAAAAGTAATATAATAACTTTAGATCCTTATGTCACAGGGCCTTTTAGAGAGCCACTGTGGTGTAGTGGTTAAGAGCGCTAGACTCGTAATCTGGTGAACGGGGTTCGCGTCCCCGCTCCTCTACATGCAGCTGCTGGGTGACCTTGGGCTAGTCACACTTCTCTGAAGTCTCTCAGCCCCACTCACCTCACAGAGGGTTTGTTGTGGGGGGAGGAAGGGAAAGGAGAATGTTAGCCGCTTTGAGACTCCTCCGGGCAGTGATAAAGCGGGATATCAAATCCAAACTCTTCTTCTTTTAATTTCTTCCAGGTGGTTCAGATCTTCAGTTTAAGGCGTGGCTTCTGGAGCGCAGCAGAGAGGACAATGAGCAAGAAACCTCTGTCCACCTTGCAGTGTTCAGTTTGGGCCTTATGGCCACATGCTGACATCCGCTCAAGAAGAAAACTTCTCATGCTGCAGCCTCATTTCCCTGTTGCGTCTTGCCCAAACCATTCTTCATGTACGAAGCACCCAGAACATGCCCAAACCACATTGATCAAATTTAATAGGTCTGTGTTTGCTTTTCGAAGGGATATCCTTTCTTCTTCTTCTTTTGTAGCTATTCAGAAAGCAAGGCTTCCAGGGCCGGATTCAACTAACCAGAGGACTGTGTGCGCACTATATATTGAAAGCACATTTCTCTCCAAGAATCCTGGGAACTGTAGTTTGCCCCTCGCAAATAATCCCCAGCACCCTTAACTAGAGGGACTGCATTCAACTAACCTGGCATGCTTCCAGAAGCCAGCGCAAGGGCTTTTGCTTGCACAACAGGGCTTCCCCTTCTCCTCCCCGCTCTGGGCACCCCCTGTCCCTCCCCAAAATATGCTCTGGAGAATTGGGAAACCTCTCAGAACAGCATGGCACGGGGGAAATGCTTTTGCTGATGGAACAGTCGGAAGAGCGTGACGTCGAATTCTTCCAAAAACTTTTGTCGGCAGGTTTCCTGTTCTCCACTTCCCCAAACCCTAAGAGCTGAGATCTCTCTCTCTCTCTCTCTCTCTCTCTCTCTCTCTCTCTATCTATCTATCTATCTATCTGAAATATACTCGGAGTAGAGTGTGGATTTCATGCTCTTTATTCAGCTCATAGTAGCGAGGAATGAAAGTTCCCCCAGAACGTTTGCTTTATATACAGTGGTCCCTCGACTTACGAATTTAATCCATTCCGAATGGACATTCGTAGGTCGAAAAAAATCGTAAGTCGATTTCCCATAGGAATGCATTGGGAGAAAAATATTCAGAAAAATCCATGTCGAAAAAACCCGCATCTAAAATTCGTAAGTCGAGGAAACTGCATCTAAAAACGGCAACGATTTCCATTCGGATGTCAAAAAATTCGTAGGCGTGTGGCCACTTTTTTCATTCGTAAGTCGAAAAATACGGATGTCGAGTACTTTGTAAGTCGAGGGACCACTGTACATTTACACAATGGGCCCCACGTGATTGGCTAATTCCACGATACTCCTGTAGGCCAATCAGGTTGCGGATTCACTTCCACCTGGATCTGGATTGGGTGGCTCCTGCGGACCAATCAGACTGCTGCATTCTGGATCCTATTGTTCTAGGACCAATCAGACTGCTGCATTCTGAATCCTATTGTTCTAGGACCAATCAGACTTCTGCATTTTGGATCTTATTCAACTCAGTACATAACACTATCTCAACTCAGTTTATTACAGCAAAAGCCAACAATATAATACAGTACAGTATAATTCCAAACCAGCGATCAGAATATCGCTACAAGGCGTCAAAATACTAAGGATTAGAAAAAAAACCCAATGGTGCAAAAGAAATTTATAGTATATTTTCCAGTAGAAGCGATTTACGTTTTTTGATGGCTAAGAAAGAGTCTTCCAAAAGGAATTTGCGTAGGATTTCAGGAATAAATTCCAGATAATATTGCAAGGGTTTAAATTTTGATAAAAGGGGTAATATAAGACGAGACCGTTCTTCACTATAAAATTCACAGAATAGAAGAATGTGAGTAACAGATTCCACCTTATTGGTCATGCATGGGCATAGGCGCTCGTGGATAGGTACCCGCAGGAATTTGCCGTGTAGTACAGCTGTAGGCAGTGCCTCAAATCGGGCTCTGGAAAAAGCCCATCTGTAAGATTCATAAGTAATATTAGATAAATAAGGGGCAGCTGAAAAGTTGGGCCAAGATTTTAGACACCTGTAATTCTCAGGAAGTAAGGCATCTTCTTTTTGCAGTTCGATATCGAGAAGCCTCTGAGTAATAGTCTATCTCTCTCTATCTATCTATCTATCTATCTATCTATCTATCTATCTATCATCTATAGACTCCAGTAAAATAACCAGCAGTATTATGCCATTATGCTGTGCGGTTGGACTATAGCCTCCTAAGGAAGGATAAAAGATGACTAGAAGACACCTGAGACATGTTGAGAACACTCACGGCCCAAGCATTTATGAGCAAAGTCTCTGCATGATCACCCTCTTGCGTTGCATGGAGGATGAGGGCTGTTGTTTTTCTCCCCATGGGTATTGTGGAGTGTGGAGAATTGTGGGTCCTTCCTGGCGAGAGGCAGGAGGAGCTTCTGGGGTGAGGAGTGTGTCATGTCGCCCCATGCCATGTGAGCTCAAGTTGAGGAGACAGCACCGGACGTCTGGGCGCTTCTGCTACCTATAAATACATGCTCCGGACAGAACCTGAGAGAGATGTTGGGGCATCTCCACCTTTCCTTGGGCTGCTTAAGAAAGAACGGCATGCTCTGAGGGAAGGCAGAGGTGAGGGAGCCAGGCAAGGGACCACACAAACCATCGACTTCCAGTTGGCTTCAGAGGACTCTGCCACTCTACGTTTTATGTAACATATTTGCTTGGGTGTTTGAAAATTGTAGACTGGCCTTGGATGACTTGGCAGAAAGGCAGTAACTTAAGTGAATGAATGAATGAATGAATGAATGAATGAATGTTTGATAGGTGGGGCTGATGGCCTCTGAGGTATTTTGGATGTGCTACTTGTTGCTATGGTCCCCATGTGTTGGTTGCTGATGTTTAAGAGGGCATCTGTGGCGTTTGCCCACTCTTTGGGAATATGTTTGTGCAGGTGGAGACAAAAGGGTTAATAGGCTGACCAATAGGAAGCCCAGGGGCGGAGCCTAACTGTTTAAGGCTCAGCACAGGGGTTTTGGCAGTTAGTTCAGTTGGGAATAGAGAGAGAGTTCAGTTGGTGTGGGCAGTTGGTGGTTGGTGGTTGTGAGGTTGGTGTGTGGAACTTTGTGGTGGGGAGGTAGAGGAGTTAGAGTGAGCTATAGACAGGAATGAGACTGAGAGGATAAAGTGTAACTGTCAGGGATCTGCCCACCCCTGCCAGTCCAGCTCTGAGTGCATACAGGGACCCGCAGCCTGTGTTAATGACAGATTCATCTTCGAGTGAATCTGGCAGCCCCTCTTCGGGGGAGGAGCCGTTAGTGGCTGGGAGCCAGGGAGTGCCAGGTGTCCAGGGAGATGCTGAGAGACCTGGCACCACCCAGCAGACTCGCTCGGAGGGGGAGGCGTCAGTTCCGGCGCATATCTCACGTAGGAGGAGGAGGTGGCAATTTAGGATGCCGAGGCTTTGGTGCTGGCGCCAAAACAGAAGGGAGGCACTTCCGGATTCTGCTAGTGACTGAGCAGACATGATAAACTGAACTCTGCACTGTAAATAGCTTTGAACAAAATAAAGAGACTTAATGACAAGATGGCTTGGTCTTACTATTGAACAACCGATAAGAGAATCTGACAGTAACAGTGTATTTAATATCGAAAGCTTGTTGGTGTGAGAAAATAAACTCTTGATATTCTTTGTTCAACTTAAATCCTGACTGAGACTCAGTGTTTACCAGGGAGAACCTGGTTGGTGGCAGCGGTATAGTGGTGGCACAGGGTCAATAGTCCATGGAATGACCGGGGGCCCTGTGTGATCGCCACAGCATCTTATTCTTGTCTGTGCTACTCTAAAATGTGGACATTTTTACTCTCTTTTTGTTGCATTTGACATTTATTTGCGGTGTTTTTAGGATGTTGTAAACTGCTCCGAGGTTTCTGTGAAATATGAGGTGGCATGTAAATCACCTGAGTGAATGAATAAAAAACTCTGTTGCCGCCGTCTCCTGCACAAACCACTGCCACGTGTTCCTCCCAAAGTTGCCCATGATGGAACGTATCCCCCCAGACCCCACCCCACCTGCCCTAGACCGAAACATTTGGCCGAATTTCTAGCTGGAACACCTAACAGAAGGGAGCTCGTGAAAATGTCTTTCCTTGTTGAAAACAGGCAAATTTGAGCATCCTCTTTACACTGACAGTGCAGAAGATTGAAAAGAAATTTGCTGCATAACATATGATCAGGTGTTCTGGGGAAATTATTATAGGTCAACTCATCATGCAATGAATTTATTATCCGTTTGTTCAGTTTATGTTGCTGACTCTATACTAGCATTATGCTATGGTCTATATATCGCTGTAACGCAGGCCTGAAATTTGTCTTCCTAGTTTAGCCATAGCCAAAGGCTTTAATTTAATAAATACAGAACAGACAACAAGGTACAATAGAATAATATATCAAAATGACGCAAACCGTGAAGAATATTCAGTCATATATATATGCATATGCAACCGGAGGAAATCTACTCCATACAACGTACAAATGTCTCAAAAGGTGCAAAGAGATTCAAAAGTGCAATGTCCGATGTGCAACAAGTCCAATGTAATAAAGTGCTAAAGTCTCTCAGGAGTCCACGTCTGCTTCTCCTGACGGGCGGCTAGCTTGTATTATCCCCGTTTCACTATTATCATTTCTTCAGGGACGGACATCATCTTAAATAATAATAATTATGATTTACAGTGTACATAGTGAGTGTTTACATTCTTAGAATAAATAAACATATGAACATCTAAAAATTTACTCACCAAATTGTTCATACATAAACACTTAACTAGGCTGAAGCGCTCACAACCTCAACGGTTCCTGGTTGGTAAGGCTAAACTAAACAGAAGTTTACAAGGTTAAATACAATTTCTCCTAAGTCCTCAATCATGACATTAACAAACACCAATAGGTTAAATACAATTTCTCCTAATTTAATAAATGGCATTGACTACTGAACGTGAACAGCTTGGGTTCAAATATTATGGCAGTCGTCACGAGGCCTGGGCTGGACAATATTTTTTAAAGCTAATTGATATGTGTAGATGCAAATATACAAATAATTACTCTAATTTAAATAGACCCCACCATAGTGGACCAGGTGACTTGTCTGTGCTTGCTTATTCTCTTCTGCCCAGAGGCTGCTACTGTTGGGCAGTTTCCAAGGTCTTGCTGATCTCCATTCTTCTCAATGTCTGTCTTTAACCTGAACTTGGACTGGTCATCCCTTCAAACAGAGGACTGTTTGAGGTCCTCAAGGACCATTCTCTGTGAAAGTAAGGAACTTCTCCATACTGGTCTCCCTGGTGCTAGTCCAAACATCCTAACTTGTATATCACACTGGTTGTCAACATTGTGACATCACAATAACATGATGTCATGACCACAGCATGACCCCATATTGGACCCTTTCCCCCAGCACTGAATATTCCTCCACTGCTCCAGTGACTTCTGAGGCTCATGCGCTGGTTTGCAAAGACCTCTTGCACATCACCATGTAACATGTAACGGGAAAGAGACACACACACTGGGCTAGAAACAACATTTTTTAGCGATAGGCCTCAGTTGTCAGCCTCAGATGTCATCAGCTGCTGTCTGACCACATCAGAATTAGCCTCTTGTGATCTCTGGGAATTTCAGGCCATGTTTATGCTTCTAAGGGCCGTTTCTGGTTGCAGATTTATGTAACGCAACACTTGCCGGCTGGAAGGCAAGGTCCACGCGTGAGAATCCCTCGCTTCTGCCTGCAATAAGGCAGCTTTGATACATATCGGATCACTTAAGTACAGAAGCTTTGCCGATAAGGGAGAGCTGAGATGCGTGTGCTTTGAGGAAGGAAGGCGTTGTCTCCAGCTGATAAGAGAATTCATAGGGTTTAAGAAAACCGAGTTACAAGAATGAGGCCCGTGTAAGGACAACACGGGCTGATAAGGCTATCAGGGTCTCCTAACCCTGATGCTCGCTTCTGCCTCCGTGGTTGGAGGCTGTTGCTTCTGAAGACCAGCTGCTGGAAACTGAAGGAGGAGAGGGTGCCCTTGGGTTCCGATTCTGCTGGTGGGCTTCACAGAAACACTTGGTTCGCCATGGTGGGCCACTGGTCTGATCCATCAGGCTGCTCTTATATTCTTAATTTATCTTCCCCGAGGAAACACATGTTGGAAAGGAGGAGAAATGGGAGCCTGCTGGATCAGGCCAATGTCTCATCCAGCCCAACATCCTGTTCTCACAGGGGCCAACCACAAAACAATTCATTATCCCCCCATACCAAATGTTATTATTAATAATAATAATAATAATAATAATATATTAATTATTCCCCGCCCATCTGGAGAGGTTGTGAGGCTCTTGGCTCATACAGGCATATGTGGTGGGGCTGTATCACTATTAAAGCTTTGTGGGAGTCAGCATTTGCACATATGTCTGTGCTTGTTATCATCTTAATTTGGACCCAATGTATCTCTCTTTCGCCCGGAGACCAATAATGATCTGAATATCATACATAAAGAATCAGTGGCGTTCTTATTATCAGCCACTCAAATGAAGATTTCTGCTATATCGAAAACAGGGACTGGTTTCAGTGTTTGGTGCTGGATAAACAGAGAGCCTAACTCCCCCTAAAAGCATGGTTTGTGGGCAATCTGAAAATGATAAGTTTGATGAAACTCGGTTGCATAAGTCATGCAGAGAAATCCACCTCCTCAGCAAAACTTCCAGTGACACATAATTGATCTTCCGAGAGATATAATAAACCCACAAGAGAAGTCTGTTTGTTTATGTTTATGTTTATTATTTGGGGGTATTGTTTGGAAGGAATGCTTTCAAGCTAATTTGTAGAACTTAACTTTTCTTTTTGGATCCTGTGATAGGTTGTTCTTCTTTTCTTGCATCTCTGCACTTTTGTACTCCTCAGTTGTTAAAATCAATAATATATATATAAATATATATTTATACATCCTTTTTGCCAATCCCCTCATCCAGAGGGGTCACAGGTTTTCCCACCTCTCGTGTATAGAATTGCAGTGTGAGAGAACATTATATTAAATTGCCATTTCCCTAGTGAGCTTAAATTTAGAGGTCTGCGTTTCTGTTCTATGATTATCAGTTCAATTCACTTGGGGGGGGAGGAGGGAGAAAAGATTAGTCACTTTTCACAGTAAAATGAATTAGACGGATCAGCACTTCTATATATTCACACATACATAGATATAATGAATGCATAAAATCAAGGTGCAGAAGAGTGGGGAATTTTCATCTAAATTACTATCTCCATGCTATTTAGTGCCTTAGCAAAGCAGTAAGTTCTCAGATGGCCGGGGATATCAACTTTTAACATGAAATAAATCAGTTCTAATGATCAAAGCGAAAGATTTAACTGCAGCACACATTAAATACGATCACTTTTTAAAAAAATATTAAAAAACCCCACACATTGACGACACCTTTGAAATACTGAGGAAGATTCATCATGTAAATCCAACTTCAGTTTTATGGAGTTTTATTTTTCGAAAATGCAAAGTACTCAGCAGTTCCAATCTCAGACACTCAATCAGTATCTGCCTCTTGGAAACTAATCCCCATGAGTTCATTTTATGACCATTCAGCAGAAACGGATTCTGGAGCCCCCCCCCCCATTTCACCCCTCAATATTTACTGCCAATGTCATTTACTTGCCTATCTCAGCCTATCTCATATGTTCAGCCATAGGATATAGCGTTTCCAATAGTTGTCTCCAATAATTCTGACTGACATCGCATAGCCACCAAAGATGACAGAAGATTCGAAGTTACGTCTCTCCGAAGAACTCTGATCTCATTCAGCTGACTGGATGGGAGAGAATTATCCAAGAAAAGCTTTAGACACAGGGCAAATAAATACCCTGTTCCCCCTATTTTAAGCCGTCGTCTTAAAATAAGCCATAGGATTTTTTCACATTTGCAAAATATAAGCCGTACCCCGAAAATAAGCCACAGTGATAGGCACAGTTCTGGAGGATGCCAAAAGCCCCCACAAAGCCCTCGGAGACCCCCCTCGCCACACCAAGCAGCATCTGCCCTCCAGAGCTGGTGGGGATGGCGGAGGGGATGGGGGCTTTGAAAGCAAAGGAGAGTCTGCTGACCCGCGTCCTCTCTTTCTCTCCCTGTGCTCACCAGGCCCCTCCGGAGAATGCCCTCCTCCCCTCCTGCCGAGGGGACAGCCGGAGGCGCAGAGCAGGCAACTCACCCGTTGTCGCCTCAGCGGCCACGCCGCCAGCTCAGAGGAGAGAGAAAGAGAGAGCAGCCCTTCAGAGGAGCTCCCAGGGCTCCAGGGAGAGAGGGCTGGAAGTCAACGCCAGCGATGCACACACCTCCCTTCCCTCAGACTCTCTCTCACAGTGTTTGGCGGTGGCTGTTGGCCGCCCTTTTCTTTCAGTCAAGAGTCCTGCCCTGCAGGGAGCCAGCAAGCAGCATGCACAAACAGACGCTTCCCGCCCGAGTCATGGCCCCCCCAGAGGCGTAGCAAGCCCAGGTGGTACCCGGGGCGGAATTTTTTTGTCACCCTCCACCACTTTAATTTTAAAAAATTTAAAGAAAATTAAAAAGTATCACCCCCCTCTGATGGTGCCACTTTGCGAGGTGTGGGGGGTTTTGTGTGTGTGTGTGTCTATTATCTCTTTTTTTTCAATAAAGTTAAAATAAAAAATAATAATAAATAATAATAAAAATGTAAAAAAATAAAAATAAATAAAAAGTGTCACCCCCCTCTGATGGTGCCACTTTGTGAGGTGTGGGGGGTTGTGTGTGTGTGTGTGTGTGTGTGTGTGTGTGTGTGTGTGTATTATCTCTTTTTTTCAATGAAGTTAAAATTTTAAAAATTCTTTTTTAAAAATTTAAAAATTTTTTTTTAAAGTGTCACCCCCCCTCTGGGGTGGAACCCGGGGCGGCCCAACCCCGCCCCCTTGCTACGCCCCTGGGCCTGCCTGCTCCTCGCGTGCAGGAAGCCAGTGAGCGAGGGGCGCGCTGCTCCTGACGTAAGAAAATAAGACATCCCCTGAAAATAAGGCATACTGTGTTTTTTTGAGGGAATAAATAAATAAATAAATAAATAAATAAATAAATAAATAGGGGAAACACGGTATATATGACTGGGGAGGCAGATGATGCGTTTTCTTCTATTTTTTTTTTTTCCTATTTCCCTTTAACAGCAGATTGCATTTGACCTCCTACAGGACTAATGCATACTAGACACTCAGCATGTGGTGATCACTTTAGGTGCCATGCTTCTCGCTCCTGGCAAATGTGTTGTCTTGTTTCATTTGCCATAAGCCATAAGCAAAACAGGATGCTTTCAAGGCCACACCTCAGCACCTGCCGGTTTCTGCCGAGGTGCAAAATTACAGGCTCAAGTGACAAAACCAAAGCCAAAAGGAGACAACAAAGGCCTTGGTTTGGTGCTCAAAAATTGGGAATGAGCTTACTTATCCAATATGAGTCAGGAGTAAGGTAAAGGTAAAGGGGACCCCTGACCGTTAGGTCCAGTCACGGACGACTCTGGGGTTGCGGCGCTCATCTCGCTTCATTGGCTGAGGGAGCCGGCGTACAGCTTCTGGGTCATGTGGCCAGCATGACAAAGCCGCTTCTGGCGAAACCAGAGCAGCGCACGGAAATGCCGTTTACCTTCCCGCCGGAGCGGTACCTATTTATCTACTTGCACTTTGACGTGCTTTTGAACTGCTAGGTGGGCAGGAGCAGGGACCAAGCAACGGGAGCTCACCCCGTCGCGGGGATTCAAACCGCCGACCTTCTGATCGGCAAGCCCTAGGCTCTGTGGTTTAACCCACAGCGCCACCCACGTCCCAAGGAGTCTCAAAGCGGTTAACAATCTCCTTTTCCCTTCCTTTTCCCTACAACAAACACTCTGTGAGGTGAGTGGGGCTGAGAGACTTCAAAGAAGTGTGACTAGCCCAAGGTCACCCAGCAGCTGCATGTGGAGGAGCAGAGATGCGAACCCGGTTCACCAGATTACGAGTCTACCGCTCTTAACCACTGTGGTGGGCCTTCCAGGGATCCTGAACTCTGGCATTCACCTCACTGTGGCAGTTGCTGATGTTGGTCCTGACTGAGGAAGCAAATGCCATCGCCGACATTCTCTCTCCCAAAGACATGGATTAAAATCTGTAGCATCAGCACACCCAACCTTCGCAAATGCAATTAGGTCAGGTTAGAAGAGTTTTTATGAAGATTGAAAGACTGGTTATATATTGAAAGTATTAAAACTCAATATTAACAAGATAAAATTAATAGTTTTGAAATGAGTGATTAACTGCCTTGCTTCCTGGAACGGGAAACCCTAGAGACAAAATCTATATTCTTTTTCATTTATTTATTTAAATAGAAAAGTGCCTCGTTGAAGTAGGAGATTAGGCAAGCAAGGATTCGAAGATGGCTTTGGACTTAAAATCTATGTCGGGTGGAGAGGTGGCTCACAGCTACTCTCAACTATGTCCATGGCAGAAATGGTGTTCATCCTTGTGGTTCTTGCTAGTGCAGGTAGGCACATGTTTAAGCGACCACTAGCACACCATGTTGAAAGCAAGGATACTCCAAGGGTGGCTACCTTACAGGTTAGTCAAGGGTAATGGGAAGTGATTTGAACACATATAAATGTGGAGTGTTGCTATAGCTATTATAGCTGTGATTTCAGACCCTCCAAGTGTCCCTATTTTCCTACAGAAAATGTCCCAGTTTCTGATTTGAAACCAGAATGTCCTGCTTTCTCCTTAAAGGTAAAGGGACCCCTGACCGTTAGGTCCAGTCACGGACGACTCTGGGGTTGCGGCGCTCATCTCGCTTTACTGGCCGAGGGAGCCGGCGTACAGCTTCTGGGTCATGTGGCCAGCATGACTAAGCCGCTTCTGGCGAACCAGAGCAGTGCACGGAACCGCCGTTTACCTTCCCGCCGGAGCGGTTCCTATTTATCTACTTGCACTTTGACGTACTTTCGAACTGCTAGGTTGGCAGGAGCTGGGACCGAGCAACGGGAGCTCACTCCGTCGCGGGGATTCGAACCGCCGACCTTCTGATCAGTTTAGACCACAGAGCCACCCGCGTCCCACTTTTCCCTTAGGACGTGCCTATTTTCATCAAAGAAATATTGGAGGGTATGGTAGGATGTCCCTATTTTCATTGGAGAAATGTTGGCGTGTATGGAGTTATCCAACCATCTGAAGGCAGCCCTGTATATGGAAGTCTTTTTTAAAATGTTTAATGCTTTATTATGTTTTTATATATGTTGGAAACCGCCCAGAGTGGCTGGGGGGTGGGGGAACCCAGTCAGATGGATGGGGATATAAATAATAAAATTGCTGCTGCTTCTTCTTCTGTTGAATAGGATATCTCTATGTTCATCGGAGAAATGTTGGAAAATATACGATTTCCTGACCATGTGGCATCATGCCACTAATCTTAAAAACAAAAGAAAACAGTGAAATCTAGAGCCACATTACACCCACTGAAATAACCGACAACTTCTGGAATAAGCAACGGATCACCTTTCCCCAAGCAATTGTGGCAGTAAAAAGGTAAAGGGGTAAAGGGACCCCTGACCATTAGGTCCAGTCGTGACCGACTCTGGGGTTGCAGTGCTCATCTCGCATTATTGGCCAAGGGAGCCGGCGTACAGCTTCCGTGTCATGTGGCCAGCATGACTAAGCCGCTTCTGGTGAACCAGAGCAGCGCACGGAAACGCCGTTTACCTTCCCGCCGGAGCGGTTCCTATTTATCTACTTGCACTCTGACATGCTTTCAAACTGCTAGGTTGGCAGGAGCTGGGACCAAGCAACGGGAGCTCACCCCGTCGCGGGGATTCAAACCGCCGACCTTCTGATCAGCAAGCCCTAGGCTCTATGGTTTAACCCACAGCGCCACCCGCGTCCCATTGTGGCAGTAGCACTTCCAAATAGAGCAGGCATTTGTGACCGTTATTCTAGCAAGCAAACACCTCCGTTTCCCGATGACTCTAATGCAGAGTGACCAGATCCGGCAATGCCACTTCAAATTGGACCCCAAGCGGTCGGAGCCGATACCTTTGCCTCTCCGATCCAGCCTTGATGACAACAAACGCAACCAGACTGCGTTTTGTTTGTTTCCTTTCCGTTGGCCCATGCTTGTAAATCAAACCACCCCGAAAAGGGTTGTTTCTGCTCAACAGGAAATGTGGTAACAAGATTGTCAGAGGCAGGCTGGAAATCATAATGATACATTTTCATGAGTGTGTCGATTGCCTTGGGTGACAAAGAACCGCAGCGCGTCTGCTGGGAGGAAAACGGAACGTGGCCCACAGTCTCTCGCTCGTTCGCGGGCCTTTGAATTGGAGTCGCTTGTCACCTCAGACCTCATTTCTGTTGCCCCTGAAGCTGTTTTCTGCTTTTCTAGGGCAGACTCAGAAGCGGGTAATGGAAAAAGGAGCCCTTTCTAATAACAACAAAACTGGGGGGATCTACCCGTGGCCTGAGTAAGAATGAAAAAGAACTGAAAAGAAAATAAAGCACGATTGAAAACAAACAGGCACCCACAGGCAGACAAGATGTTTGTGGCGTCATTGGCATCTGCCAGATGTCAATAGGCAGGGAGTTCCAAAGTGTAGCCATTTCAGCCAAGTGAAGTAATAATAATAATAATAATAATAATAATAATAATAATAATAATAATAATAATTTTTATTTATACCCCGCCATCTGGCTGGGTTTCTCCAGCCACTCTGGACAGCTCCCAACAGAATTAAAAGCACAATAAAACATCAAACATTAGAAACCTCCCCAAACAGGGCTGCCTTCAGGTGTCTTATAAAAGTCAGATAGTTGTTTATTTCCTTGACATCTGAAGGGAGGGTGTTCCACAGGGCGGGAGCCGCTACCAAGAAGGCCCTCTGCCTGGTTCCCTGTAGCTTTGCTTCTCGCAGTGAGGGAACCGCCAGAAGGCCCTCGGCGCTGGACCTCAGTGACCGGGCTGAACGGTGGGGGTTGGAGACGCTCCTTTAGGTAGATTAGCACCCACAGATGCACAAATTATCTGCGCTTTCAAAATAGGTATCTTTAAAGGAAATCTGTGCCTGACTCAGCTGAGTATAGTCATCCCTCATCTGCAGATATTTCTGTCCGCAAAACCACATTATTAAAGCCAATGAGATTGTGTGACATTCTGCAGCATTCTTAGATTAAGGTGCAATATAAATATTTTGATCACTTCGGGGAAGGGGGGGATCCCTTTTGAAGCCTCTAATATATTGGCTGATCACCGGAGAAAGTCCCTTTGGACTCACAACTGTCCATGGAGGCGTAGGTCAATTCTGTGTCCAGGGCAGCTGTCTACCAGCTCCATCTGGTACGCAGGCTGAGACCCTCCCTGCCCGCAGACTGTCTTGCCAGAGTGGTGCATGCTCTAGTTATCTCCTGCTTGGACTACTGCAATGCACTCTATGTGGGGCTACCTTTGAAGGTGAGTCGGAAACTACAACTAATCCAGAATGCAGCAGCTAGACTGGTGACTGGGAGAAGCCGCTGGGACCATATAACACTGGTCCTAAAGGATCTTCACTGGCTCCCAGTATGTTTCCGGGCACAATTCAAAGTGTTGGTGCTGACCTTTAAAGCCCTAAACAGCCTCGGTCCTGTATACCTGAAGGAGTGTCTCCACCACCATCGTTCAGCCTGGACACTGAGGTCCAGCACTGAGGGCCTTCTGGCAGTTCCCTCACTGCGAGAAGTGAGGTTGCAGGGAACCAGGCAGAGGGCCTTCTTGGTAGTGGCGCCCGCCCTGTGGAACGCCCTCCCATCAGATGTTGAGATAAAGAACAACACAACTTTTAGAAGACATCTGATGGCAACACTGCCTCTCTGGTTAATAATAATAATAATAATAATAATAATAATATTTATACCCGCCCATCTGGCTGGGCTTCCCCAGCCACTCTGGGCGGCTTCCAGCAAAATATTAAAATACAACAATCCATCAAACATAAAAAGCTTCCCTAAACATGGAATTCTCCTAGTCAGTGTTGCTGGACACACAGACGTTTCTAAGTAAGTTCAATCCTCTTCAGACCTTTGTGATGATAACATCAAGATCTGAGGAGCGCGTGACACTGGAGTGAGTGAGAATTTGGTGTACACACTCTTGCCCCTCTCTCAGTTTTATTTATTGCATGTTAGGCAACTGCCTGGACATGCCTCTCTCTCTCTCTCTCTCTCTCTCTCTCTCTCTCTCTCTCATAATTTCAATGCTGGCAAACTGCAGCCATCCAGTTTTTCATAGCATCCATGCTTCACAGATCACACACTTGCATTTTCTCATCTCTTTGGTTTCTGCCTTGTCAATTCTTAAGTTGGGAACCGTTTTGGCTATGGACGTAATTTTCAAGAACCCCAAGAAAGGTTCAATAAAATTTAGCATCTGGCCACGATGACAAAATTAATGGATATGATTTCCTTAAGGCAAGGTAGACAAAGAAATGAGCAATTTGAGAACTTCTTAAGTACATGAAATGAGAACATCAGTTAGAATTATTAAAAGTCTTTTCACTGCTGCCACAATTAATTAATAAATTATACTATAGAAATTTGAATAATGTGTCGTATAATACTTTTTTAAAAGGAAAATATTACATTTGCATTCTATTATATTGAAGACGTACTTTGAATTTCAATGTAGCATCATCGAGAAGTCAGTTGATACATTAGTGGTTATTGAACTGTATCATATGTGTAATCTATAATAATCCATATCCATTCAGGATAGCTCAGCCTGTAGAGCAGTGTTCCCCAACCTTGGGCCTCCAGCTGTTTTCGGACTACAATTCCCATCATCCCTGACCACTGGTCTTGCTAGCGAGGGATGATGGGAGTTGTAGTCCAAAAACAGCTGGAGGCCCAAGGTTGGGGAATACTGCCGTAGAGCATGAGACACTTAATCTCAGGGTCATGGGTTCGAGCCCCACGTTGGGCAAAATTTTTTTGAAGTGCAGTGGGTCGGACTAGATGACCCTCGTGGTCCCTTCCAGCTCCAAATTCTAGGATTCTATGAAACTAAGTTCGTCTCTTTGTATATAAAAAGGTTAAAGGATCCCTGACCATTAGGTCCAGTCGTGACCGACTCTGGGGTTGTGGCACTCATCTCGCTTTATTGGCCGAGGGAGCCGGCGTACAGCTTCCAGGTCATGTGGCCAGCATGACTAAGCCGCTTCTGGCGAACCAGAGCAGCGCACGGAAATGCCGTTTACCTTAACACCAGAGAGGTACCTATTTATCTACTTGCACTTTGACGTGCTTTCAAACTGCTAGGTTGGCAGGAGCAGGGACCGAACAACGGGAGCTCACCCCACATCCTTTCCTTCCTGCTGTTGGAATGATCACACAGAAGTGCTTAAAATTTATATGTCTTTATATATTTATACAAAACGTATATGCATAGATGCAAATATATAAATAAGGGCCATGATTACAACAGAACTGCAAAACAGTCCACCCCCCCCCCCTAGTGAGGAAGAGCAGAACCGGGTGACTTGTGTATAGTTGCTAATTCTCTTCTGCCCAGATGGTGCTACTGTTGGGCAGCTTCCAAGGTCCTGCTGATCTCCATTCTTCTCAATGTCTGTTTTTAACCTGAACTTGGACTGGACATCCCTTGAAACAGAGGACTGTCCCCAAAGAGCCCATCAAGTTGTTATCATATGTGGTGGACCTGCCCAAGGATAAAGGCTTTCTGGGAAAGGATTTATAATGAAATGAAAAAAGTGTTGAAAAACACGTTTACCAAAAAACCAGAAACCTTTTTACTTGGAATGGTGAACCAAGAAATCCCTAAGGAGGATCACACCTTTTTTTATGTATGCCACAACAGCAGCTAGGATTTTGATTGCAAGAAACTGGAAGACACAGGATTTACCTACGATAGAAGAATGGCAGATGAAAATGATGGACTATATGGAACTCGCCGAACTGACCGGGAAACTACGCGACCAGAGGGAGGAGACGGTGGAAAAAGACTGGGAGAAATTTAAAGTATATTTAAAGAACTATTGTAAGATTTAAAGATAGAAAAAAGTTGGAAGAAATGACAGCTTACAAATTAGAATAATAGGATCAAGTAATGTAAATGTATGCTTTTTGGTTAAAACGATTATAAGAAGAGAATATAAGCAATATAAGAAAAAAGAATGAAAGATGAGAGGAAATTACTAAAGATGATTGATATTGAAACGCAGCAGGGGAGACTGGAGGAAGTCACCCCAACATGATTAGACAAGATGAATGGGAAAATATGATGTTTGTGTTTGTGTATTTTGTATTTTGTACTTTATATTATGTATTATGTTAAGTTTCTTTTTCTGTTTTCTGTTTAAAACCCAAATAAATATAATTTTAAAAAACAAAAAAACAAAGAGCCCATCAAGTTGAGGACTGTCCTCTGTTAAAACGGTTCCCTTGTCCATACTCATCTCCCTGATTCCAGGGCGACATCCTAACTGCTATATCACACTGGTTGTCAATAATGTGACATCACCGTAACGAGATATCATGACTACAGCAAGAACCACTATTAGATCCTTTTCCCCAGCACTGAACATTCCTCTGCTGCGCCAGCGACTTCTGAGGCTCATGCGCTGGTTTGCAAAGACCTCTTGCACATCACCATGTAACATGTAACGGGAAAGCGACACACACACTGGCCTAGAAACAGCATCTCTTCTTAGCGACAGGCCTCAGTTGTCAGCCTCAGATGCCATCAGCTGCTGTCTGACCACATCAGCATTAGCCTCTTGTGATCTCTAGGAATTTCAGGCCATGTTTATGCTTCTAAGGGCCGTTTCTGGTTGCAGATTTATGCAATGCAACACTTTGCCGGCTCGAAGGCAAGGTCCACGCGTGAGAATCCCTCGCTCCTGCCTGCGATAAGGCAGCTTTGATACATATCGGATCACTTAAGTACAGAAGCTTTGCCGATAAGGGAGAGCTGAGATGCGTGTGCTTTGAGGAAGGAAGGCGTTGTCTCCAGCTGATAAGAGAATTCGTAGGGTTTAAGAAAACCAAGTTACAAGAATGAGGCCCGTGTAAGGACAACACGGGCTGATAAGGCTATCAGGGTCTCCTAACCCTGATGCTCGCTTCTGCCTCCGTGGTTGGAGGCTGCTGCTTCTGAAGACCAGCTGCTGGAAACTGAAGGAGGAGAGGGTGCCCTTAGACATTTTATACTTCTATCAACCCACAGAGGGCATTTCTCTGTCCATCAAGTCTCTCCCTTCCTTCTGTTCTGAGGGTTTTTCTAGCCTTTGAATAGAACACTTTGTGGTTTGAAGTGCAATCCAAGGGCTCAGCTACATTAGTCAAGGAAAAGCGTTTTAAATTTGTTATAACACCGTGACACCAGATGGCGCTGTGGAGTTCTGTCTTTTGCCAGCGGGATTTCCCATTACGAGGTTTGCAACGCGTTTCCCTGACACGTTTCATTGATGTGTCTAGATCCAGCCCAAACATGTTCTTTTTTTAAAATAATTTTTATTGGGTTTTACAATTTTTAAGCACATCACATATCGGTTAAACTTCATGCTTCCCCCCTCTCACGATGCATAAAGTTTATATTCAATACAAAAGTTCTATATATCACAGATTATAAAGCATATTCGTATGTTACAAAAATAAACATTATTATATCACTCATCATGGCTCGTTGGTCTTTGTCTTTCCCCACACATATATTAATAATAGACATACCAACTGAACCAAAAAATAAATAAAAAAATGGTTTTACAAAATAATATTCCAAAATATTCCAAAGTCACACATATACACTACCACAATTTGGACTTCCTGTTAATCCCTAATGTATATTTTTATCTTACACTTGAATGCACTTTAATTATTCTATACTTCTTTACCTAATTATCTAATACATTCCTACATCAGTTATTATCCTTGATTCTATTACTCAAATCCTTTTCATTCCAAAGTCATTCAAACCCTAGCATAGACAGCGAACCTTTACTATATTTTTGAACATACAGTATACGGTATCTTATACCTCGGAAAGGGATAATTCCAATGCAAACAGGCCAGATCTGCACCTCTTGGACTGATGTGCAGGGCAAAATTGGACTCTCTCTCTCTCTCCCCCCCCCCCCCCGAATTTGGTGATGCAGTCCTTGCAATACACGTATTCAAATACTTCTAAACATGTATTTAAATGCTTATTTGTGTGATACATTTATTTAATACTAATTTGGTGTGAGATTCATAAATACGTTTAGAATTGCAGTAAACAAACTTCTCCTTATAGATTCATACCGCCACAAGAGGGCAGTAAAGTAGCATGAAGTTTAACAAAAACAAAACCTTTTTTTTAAAAAGGGAAAAAGCTCTAAAATGTGAGCCGAGAGGAAAAATCCATAGAGGAGTCCAATAATAAGTTTTAAATCTTGGCACATACAACCCCCAAAGTCTAAAACATGGAGACGTGGGATTTAGGTCCAACAGGAACTTCAGTAGATTTCAGTAAATGACTATGACTCAAATAATGGGGATTTTCTCTTATTCTTTCGTCAGCTTAAAAAACAAACAAACTGAGGGCAGGCTGTGTCTTAGTGGGAAAAGGATGTATGGGGAGAAAGGTTGCTTAACCTTCTCGCCTCTCACCCTGTTTCCAGCTCAGAATCACCCTTCCTGAGATGCTTTTTTCACCTGTAAATAGAAATAGAGAGGGTTCCGTATTTTATCCTATATCGGCTTTAAATCAAATCAAATCAAAGTTTATTGCATTAGCCATTTGGCCATAGCACAAGTAATAAGTCCCGGCAGTAGCCTGCCATTCTTATACATTTGCAAACATCAGGTATGAAATCATGGTAAATAAAACAGGTGTTGTTGTTGTTCAGTCGTTCAGTCGTGTCCGACTCTTCGTGACCCCATGGACCAGAGCACGCCAGGCACGCCTATCCTTCACTGCCTCTCGCAGTTTGGCCAAACTCATGTTAGTAGCTTCGAGAACACTGTCCAACCATCTCATCTTCTGTCGTCCCCTTCTCCTTGTGCCCTCAATCCTTCCCAACATCAGGGTCTTTTCTAGGGAGTCTTCTCTTCTCATGAGGTGGCCAAAGTACTGGAGCCTCAACTTCAGGATCTGTCCTTCTAGTGAGCACTCAGGGCTGATTTCTTTAAGAATGGATAGGTTTGATCTTCTTGCAGTCCATGGGACTCAAGAGACAGGTATGATAAAAACAATAGCAATTATGTAAACTATTGGGAAGTTTACAAGTCCAGGGCTAAAGGAGGTTAACCTATTGAGGTGGCCCTGAGTTTCAGGGCCTGCAGGATATAGATGGCCACGCCACGAGTGACTATGGAATTGGCATCCACCAATAGATATTTCAAGCGGTCATCTTCCGTGGCAATGGTCGGAGGAATTAGTAGCAGGAGCCTCGATCTTATTGAGTCATAGAGAGGGCAGTGGAAGAAAAAGTGGGTAAAGTCCTCTATCTTTCCCCTGTTGCACGGACAAAGGCGGAGGTCGAGAGGAGTGTTGGAGAATATGCCCTGTAGGAATGCTGTGGGAATGGAGTGAAAGCGGGCAAGTGTGAAGGCTCTTCTTTCCATAGGGTTTGTCAAGTCACACAGGTAGTGAGCCAGGGCTCTCACTGCCTTCACGCGGGGAAACCACGTGGATAGGCTGGCCAAGTTGGATAGCGCCAAATCCAGCGCTTCGTCCCTGTCTAAAATCCAGTTACGGATTTTGTCTTTGTCCCATGTGGTCAGAACGGCAAAATCTGGAATACTGTTCGCAGATGATCTCCATGCCTTTTAACCAAGTACGGCTGCTGGTAAAGGCCAAGAAGGCTTGTTTGGTGAGGGACAAGTTTGGGGATTCTGCAAGAGATTTATAGTAGGTAATTATCCTGATATGGGCTTGCAGAGGGCAACATGGAACTGGGGAAAATCAGCACAGGAAAGAGTTAAGGAGCCTGCCTCTGCACACCCTTCTCCCATTGACTGCATTCACACATTAAATTTAAAAGACATTTGAAGCACATTGCTTCCCCCAAAGATTCATGGGAACCATAGTTCTCCCCCACAATTCCCAGCGCCTTTAACAAAATATAGTTCCTAGGATTCTTTTTTTGGAGGGGTGCGGCGGCGAGGGAATAATGTATTTTAAATGTATGTAGCCCTGGGCTCCTTAAGGAGCCAGGGTGGTGTAGTGGTTAAGAGCGGTGGACTTGTAATCTGGTGAACCGGGTTCGATTCCCCGCTCCTCCACATGCAGCTGCTGGGTGACCTTGGGCTAGTCGCACTTCTCTGAAGTCTCTCAGCCCCACTCACCTCACAGAGTGTTTGTTGTGGGGGAGGAAGGGAAAGGAGAATGTTAGCTGCTTTGAGACTCCTTCGGGTAGTGATAAAGCGGGATATCAAATCCAAACTCCTTCCTTCCTTCCTTAAGTTCCCCAAAGTTTTCTTCTTCTTCTGCAAGGATGGTGGTGGGACAGCAGAATTAAGTGGTTGCCCTAGAGGCCAAGCATCCAGAAGAGATGCTCTCTGTGAGTGGCCATATTATTATTATTATTATTATTATTATTATTATTATTATTATTATTCCCCTCCATTTACACCACAGCCACTCTGGGAGGCTTCCAGCGCATCTAAAAACATAAATCCAACGATTCTGGACAGCAATCATGCAAGAATTAGCTAAAATAACCATACAAGTTCTAGAAACCACCCCAGAATTGGTCTTGCTGAACATCTTCCAAGACAACAACGCCCACTTACACCACAAAGAACTCATCACCCATCTACTCTCAGCAGCCAGGAACATCATTACCAGACACTGGAAAGACCTGTCAGGAGCAAACATGGACCAATGGTACCAAGTAGTATGGGAAACAGCCCTACTAGAAAAACTAACCAATAAGCTAAAACTGACACGGGGGCAAACAGAAGAAGACACCTTCATCCCGGTATGGCTCCCCTTCATCACACACACAGCCCAAATAGACAATGACAGAAATCTACCGGCAGCATACAAATCAATATGGCTAACCTGACCAAAAACACTCACCCACCCCTCTCACACAGGAAACCAAAGATCACCACAGCCTACCACAAATGAACAATCACACCCTACGCCAACCCCGACCTCTCTCACCACTAAAAGAGCACAAGCAAACAACAGAGAACCTGCATAAAAGATGTTGACACCTAACCCTGCATATATTAAGTAGAATAGAAATACCGCCACCCCATCCTACCCATCTCCCCATCCTACACACACCTCTTCCCCTTCTCTCCCTATTGTCTCAACAAACGGTCTGATGTATAAAAATGTTACATGGAAAGAACAAGAAAGAGACAATGCATATACCTTTGTAAATTGAGAAAATCCTTAATAAAAATTAAAAAGAAAACCATAATAAAACATCAAACATTTAAAACTTCGTGATACAGGGGTGCCTCCAGATGTCTTCTAAAAATTGTGTAGTTCTTTATTTCCTTGACATCTGATGGGAGGGCGTTCCACAGGGCGGGTGCCACCACCGAGAAGGCCCTCTGCCTGGTTCCCTGTAACCTCACTTCTCGCAGTGAGGGAACCGCCAGAAGGCCCTCAGAGCTGGACCTCAGTGTCAGGGCTGAACGATGGGGGGTGGAGATGCCCCTCCACTTCTGCTCAAGACCCCCCAAACATGCAGCCAAGCTTCGGGAATAATCCCAGAGACGCACAGCTGAAGTGTAATCTTTGAACCAAGTTGTGCTCTGGTTTGTGATTTAATTCTCTTTTACAATAGGGACCAGGTTTCCCGAGTTCACAGAGAAGTAAGCAGGAAAACAAAATTAGTATTTAATGATGCCACAACAATTCCTATTATTAAAGAAAGCACTAGAGGCATATTGCACGATTACACTATCTGTTAATTGACCGTAATTCAAAATTCCCACAGAATACAATGGATCGCATTTGTTCTCATTATTGCTGTGTGCATATAGAAAGCCCTTTGAATATTGCCTGCTCTTAAGGCCTCGAATCCAATATTTTTTTCCGCTGTGGTGTCGCTATTAAGGAAATATTATTTCAGAGGTTTTTTATCACAAAGACCACCTTGAATAGACTTCATGCAGCCTTGCTTCTCCACTTTTCGTTGCCATTCTCAATGCTTCACTGATCTGACTTTCAAACCAAATCCATTCAAATTATCAGTAACACCCAGGACTGTACAGCAATACATATTAGAAGCAGACCATCGACACCCAATACATCCCTCTCAAGAACTTAAAAACGTCTGGCCAATTTTAAAATGACATCACGGAATTAGAATAAATTATACATAGTGATTTTTAATATATATTTTTTGTTAAAGCTTTCTAGCTAATTACTTGGGATTCCAACCGTATTTCTGTACTGACATGAAAGGTTTTTAAAAATGAAGATGATTGACACTATTATGGGAGTACAGTAGTACCTACAGTGGTCTCTTACTGTAGCCCACCGTTCGTAATGGCCGAGCTGATGGCTGTTGGAGTGGAAGCCAAAGTTTTGTCAATTCTAACCCCATTTTTATGACTGAGGTAGTTTTCTGGAAATAAGTGCAAGAAATCTCCACGAGTTAAACCATCACACTTTATTACTTGAAAGCATTGATAAAGCAAGCCATATTTCATCAGCTCCCTCTGGAGCCGGCCACAAATTTACCACTGTTTCTTAATGGCCTAGCAAGCGCATAATTCTTGTAAGTCTTATGCCTGTCCAAAAGTAGAAGCCTCTTTGCCGAGCCATTATTAGAAGCGTTAAACTTATTTCCTGGCAGAACAGGTGGACAAAACTCCTGTCTTCCTTAGAGAGGACCCCATGCCCTGCATTGGGGGGGGGACCCATAAAAAATTGCAGACTGTTTGCAGTTCCTATCGCAGCTCTCCTTCTTAACAGGTTCCTAGCAGATGAAGTTCTTAATGGCTGCTAGCAATGATACTTTCTCATATCCTCCTAGTGCCCCGATTTAATAGGATAGGAATAGGAATAATAGGAATAATTTATTGGCCAAGTACATTTTCCAACATACTTGGAATTTTGCTTCAGCTACATTGCAATGTAAACATACCTTATTTTTCGCTCCATAAGACGCACATTTTTCCTCCTAAAAAGTAAGGGGAAATGTCTGTGCGTCTTATGGAGCGAATGTGTGGTCCCTGGAGCTGAACTGCCCAGGGGCAAAAGCAGATCGTGCTTTTTTAAAAAAAAAAAAAGAGAGAGAAGGGGGTGTTGAAAGGAAGCCCCTGAGCAGCTGCTCAGCAAAGGATCGGGGAGAGAGATAAGGGAGAAAGATTCCAGCCCCACCCCCTTGCAGAGGGAGGCTGTTTCCCCGGCGACATGTGACTGGCTGATTAGATTATCTGTCTGGAAACTGTAGAAATGGCTTCCTGAAGCTGCAGAACTGTGAGTTAAACCCCATAAAACAGGGTTTTTTCCCTTTGCAAAGTAAGCTCAACAACTTTGAGCTGATCCACAAAAAATGGGGCTTTTCTCCTTTGCAAAAGAAGCTGCAGAAATTTGAGCTGATCCTCAAAAAAATGGGGCTTTACCCCTTTAAAAACTAGGTGCGTCCTATGGTCAGGTGCGCCTTATAGAGCGAAAAATACGGTACCTTATACAAACACTGTTCCACTCACAATACAATGACACAGCAAAGAAACCCCACCCATAACTGGCCTCCCCTTCCGCTATACAACTACGAATTTAACAATTTAATGGCACAAGGGAAAAAACTGTTCCTGTGCCTGGCCGATTTTGTGTATAAAGTCCTGTAGCGACGTCCAGATGGAAGTAAGTCAAACAGATGATGACCGGGATGAAAAGGATCTGCGACAACTCCCTCTGCTCTCTTCTTAACTCAGGTAGCATAGAGTGTCTCTATTGAAGGCAAGCTAGCACCAATTACCCTTTTTGCAGTTCTCGTTGGAGCCTTTTCTTGTCCATCTTGGAGGCTGGACAACACGGATCGATAGAAGCTGCCCCGGCTTCTGATCCCAAACCTGGATGTCCCATTTCGGCCAGAGCATGGGACCAAAAGACGGGCGCATTTTGGTTCTCCGTTGGCTCTCACCAGAGCACGGGACCCCAAAAATGGAAAACCCCACACGTTGCCATTCTTCTTTATCCTTCTGTTGTGGAACTTCTGGAAGTCTTCCAGAAGTATGTCTGTGGTGCTGGAGGAGGAAGTGGAGGCTGTGGAGGTCAACGTGGCGTCTTCTGATGATGTGCAGACCAGTGCGAGATTTTAACCAGGCCACGTCAGCCCCCCCAGTTTCTCCCGACCCCACACAGACCAGACAGGCTGCTGCAGCCTTCCGCTAGGTCACAAGAGGAGTTCCACTGCAGGAGACCATGTGTATAGTGTCCCACAGTGGCCAACCAGATGCCTATGGGAAGCCACAAGCAGCGAAATAGCCCTCACCCCCTTGCGATCCTTAGGCAACTGGGATATAGAGGCATGGTGACTCTGATCCTGGAGGCAACGCATGGCCTTCATGGGTAGGAGCCATTGATCACTTGCCTAATCCATCCCTCCCCACTGCAAAGCTACTCAAGCCGGTGGCCATGACCACAGGTTGTGGCAGCAGATTCCATAATTTTGCTATGTGCTTGTGAAAATGCGCTTCCTTTGGTCTGTCCCAAATCTATCACCGACTAATGTTTTTAAGAGGGAGAAAAACCTTCTCTTAAAAAAAGGGGGGGTAAAGGACTCCTGGACGGTTAGTCCAGTCAAAGGCGACTATGGGATGCAGCGATCATCTCACTTTCAGGCTGAGGGAGCCAGCATTTGTCCAAAGACAGCTTTCCGGGTCATGCGGCTAGCATGACTAAACCGCTTTTGGCGCAACGGAACACCGTGATGGAAGCCAGAGCACACGGAAATGCCATTTACCTTCCTGCCGCAGCAGTACCTAATTTATCTGCTTGCACTGGTGTGCTTTCAAACTGCTAGGTTGGCAGGAGCTGGCCAGAGCAACGGAGCTCACTCTGTCACACGGATTCGAACCGCCGACCTCTGATTGCCCTGTGGTCTAAACCTTTCTCTACCCAATTTCTGCACATCATTCATGAAATATACTCGGAGTCAAGTGTGAATTTCATGCTCTTTATTCAGCTCATAGTAGCAAGGAAAAATGAATGTTTCCCCAAAACGTCTGCTATAAATACATTATTTACACAATGGGCCCCACGTGATTGGCTAATTCCGGGATACTCCTGTAGGCCAATCAGGTTGTGGATTCACTTTCACCTGGAGCGGATTGGGTGGCTCCTGCGGACCAATCAGACTGCTGCATTCTGAATCCTATTGTTCTAGGACCAATCAGACTGCTGCATTCTGATCCTATTGTTCTATGGCCCAATCAGACTGCTGCATTCTGTATCCTATTCAGCTCAGTACATAACAATTCATAAGTTTATAAACTGCTATCATGTCCTCCTTTACTCTCCTTTTCTTAGAGGGGATTTGCTCTCTAAGGAACTTATTTCCAGCTCCCTGATATTTTCAGTTGCCCGTTCTGCACCTTTCCCAGCTCTACGCAATATCCTTTCTGACGATGCAGCAACTCAGGAAATGCATATGGTATTATTGTGTGCGGTTGCTCCATAATCTCCACTGGTGGGGATTGGGGAGTAGGAAGCCATCAGGGTTTTATAAAAGTGGGGGATTCCTGACAGCGGAAGGGGATCAGTGAGGCAGGAGAAGGGGTATTGCAAAATGGTGCAAGCAATATTGCTGCAATAAAGGCTTCTCAAGAGGCTTTGTTTACTGAAGGCCCCCTTCCTCAGAGTCTGCCTGTTTATTCTTTGCACAGCTAACAAAAGACCAAGTACCCTAAATTGCCATTGTCTTAAAAGGGGCAGGGGATGCCCAGAACATGCCCCCCCTCCGCAGAGAAAGCCACATGTGTCTTTAAAATTAGAACGGTTCATGAAAGAAGCATTAACGATGATGAACGATGACGGGGTTTTGTATTGAGACAAAATGCAGAGCGAAAACAAAGCAACCGACTACAGAGGCTGACGAACAATAGCAAATTATAAGATTAAAGGAGGAATAATGTGAGATGAGGAAGAGGAGGTCTGGGAGAACAAGGGAGCTAATAAAGACTGATGCACAGCAGTGCCAGATGATAGACAATAAGGCTTTGTAATGAACTTTTCAGGAGAAAGCTGGCTTATCAAACCCGGTATCAAGTTGTCCTGTGTCACTATCAGGAATAGGGAAAGAAAGGGAAATGTGATATTTTACAAGCACCACACAGTATCTGAGGGCTGCTCAAAAGGTTTTGAGCCATCTCACTGTGATAAAAGATGAAAAGAGCCCTTTTAAAAATTATGATTTTTTGTTGTTGTTGAATGATACGCACACTGCACTGGACTCAGTTTCCAAGAATGGGGAATAAAGTGTTTTCAAGCTTCCCCAGTGTGAGAAAAGTCCTTCAGCCCTAACCCATCCGGCCTACTACCTCTAGTAGCACAAGATGCTCATAGAAGTCGGTGGTCCAAAGTAGTGCATCAAAACTACTAACATGTGGCCTCCAAGCACAGCATCTCCTGAAAATGGGTCTCCCCAAGGCAAAAACCATTATTCACCAGCGCATGAAGGATATAGAGCAGCAGAATAATCTGGCCCATACTAAGAAATTTAGTGCTTGGTACGCATACTTGCCCCCTTCCCATTTTGATCTTCGGGCATCATATTTGTCTACCCTAACTATCCCAAAATTCAGGCGGGCCTTTACACTGGCCAGACTAAATATGCTACCCTCCGCTGTCCTCGAAGGTAGATATCAAAAAATTTCATTCGAGAACCGGCTCTGCCCCTGTGGAGCTGGCTACGTAGAGACTGCGTCACACGTTCTCTTGTCTTGCTCCCTATACAAAGACCTGAGGGAGGAGACCATAACGCCGCTCCTATCTGCCATCCCGGGCCGCTCCTGCGAAGCCAAACTGTTCTCACTCCTAGCTGACCAGAACAGCTTGATAACAGAGAAGGTTGCCAAATTTATCGAGAAAGCAATGAGACTGAGAGCTGCCCATTTGAATGACATCAGTGTCGTCACCCGGGTTCCCCGCCTAGGATCTTATTATTATTCTTATTCTTATTATGTTTTATCATTATTATTTTATAACCCCTGCCAAGTTTTAATCTGTTCTTTTGATGCTATGGCCTATCGGCTACACAAATAAAGTTTATTCTTTATTCTTTATTCCTTCAGCCCTAACTTACACTTTTTCTGTAAGGTCCTCACTTCTGCTGCCACTCTGGGCCTTTTCAGCAACAAATGTATAGCAGTTTCAAATTCCTCATGCAGCATTTCCCAAGCGCCCGGTAGCCAGCTGGTCGTTGGGCACCTGGAACCACAGTGCCATGGGTTTTGCTAACAGGAAAAATAACTGGGTACTGAACAAAGGTGCATAAGAAAAACTTACACCCAGTTAACAGTGGCCCATTAAAGTACGCTTCTAGCAGAGATAAAAGAAAAATAAACGCAACAGAAACTGACTTGGCTGAAAAAAAACGCCACCAGAAGTGAAAAGACACTTTTCTAGTCTAGACTTTAATTCTAGTAAGAGCTGTTCGACAGTGGAATTGGCTGCCAAGGAGTGTGGTGGAGTCTCCTTCTTTGGAGGTCTTTAAGCAGAGCCTTGACAGCCACCTGTCAGGAATGCTTTGATGGTGTTTCCTGCTTGGCAGGGGGTTGGACTGGATGGCCCTTGTGGTCAGGGGCGTAGCAAGGGGGTGGGGGGCAGGCCCCCCCGGGCAGCGCCCTGGTGGGGGTGACACTCGGGGCGGGGGCCCTGACCCCCGCAGCCACCCTGCGCTTTTTCTTTTTTTAAAAAAGACTATTTTCGGCGCTGCCGGGGCGGAGCCGCAGGGGCGGCCAGCGAGGAGGGCCCAGCGACATGTGACTGGCTGATTAGATTATCTGTCTGGAAACTGTAGAAATGGCTCCCTTTACTAAAGCTGCAGAACTGTGAATTAAACCCCATAAAACAGGATTTTTTCCCTTTGCAAAGTAAGCTCAACAACTTGGAGCTGATCCTCAAAAAATGGGCCTTTTCTCCTTTGCAAAAGAAGCTGCAGAAATTTGAGCTGATCCTCAAAAAAATGGGGCTTTTCCCTCTAAAAACTAGGTGCGTCCTATGGTCAGGTGTGCCTTATAGAGCAAAAAATACGGTATTTTAATGAACTGAATCGAGTGAACGCTTATGAGTCATGGCATCATGGAGTGTGAGCATATGAACTTAACAGTGCTTAGCTTATTTTTAAAGTTGCTCTTCTCTTAAAGTTGTTAATATTGCTTTGGAGAGTATGAACGTCGTATTGATCGTATTGATCTGTTAATCATAGAATATGACTTCTGCTGAAATTATGACTTTTAGCCTGTTTTTTAGTTGCTGCTTTGTTAACAGTGCTTTATGGATTGCAATTGTTTAATGGATGATTTGATGATTGTTTTATATGATTTATGCCATCCTTGTGATGTTCTATTGTGTTTTACTATGTTATTTATTGTGTGTAAGCTGCTTTGGGATTCGTTTGAATGAAAAGCGCTGCAGAAACACAATAAATCTAATCCAATCTAATCAAGGCCAGCCCTATCATTAGGCAGACTGAAGCGGATGCCTTAGATGGTACATGCTTGGAGTTTGTGGGAAGCATGTCCACACAGAGGCCATTACTCTCTGTTGTAGGACAGTTGTGTGCCTCAGGTGGCCTTTCCTGTGACCCGAAACCTAGACTGCTGTCCCCTCACTAGTGTTGAAGTAAGGTTCAACTGCCGGTCCAGCCAGCTTCTGCACATGGCATGAAATAGGGGCGCCATTTTGTTCATCACCTCAGATCAGACAGCTACCAGGCATTGCGGCCATTACTGATGAGTTAATCCATTTTTTAAAAACTACTATATTGCTTACGTAGTCTAAAACAGGTGGTCTAAATGGAAAGCACTTACTTGGATGTAAATCTCACTGGTAAGACGACTGGAACTTGATTTCAAGTGATGACTTTTCCACACACGATCCCCCTGTACGCTCCAGAGTTGTTATTCATTCGATTGGTGGAATTTTTGTCCCTGAAGGTATTGTCGCTGTTGTGGGGATACCACATTTTTGTTGCCTGGAAAAAAAAGTGATGCTTTCCACAGATGGTTGGGCTGGTGTCATTTAAAATGTGTCTGTGCTGTGTCCAGGGATCAATGGCAGGTCTCCCTTGTGTCCCTGCCATGTTGTGTGACCGTAATATAAGCACTTGGTCTGGAAAATGGAGGCTTACAGTATGGGAAACAGCCCTACTAGAAAAACTAACCAGTAAGCTGGAACTAACACGGGGACAAACAGAAGAAGACACCTTCACCCTGGTATGGTTCCCCTTCATCACACATATGGCTCAACAAGACAATGACAAAAATCTACCGACAGCATACAAATCAATATGGCTAACCTGATCAAAAACACCCACTCACACAGGAAACCAAAGATCACCACAGCCAACCACAAATGAACAATCACACCCTACGCCAACCCCGACCTCTCTCACCGCCAAAGGAACACAAGCGAACAACAAAGAACCTACACAAACAATGCTGACACCAAACCTTACGTATAATAAGTAAAATAGAAACACCGTCACCCCACCCCAGCCATCTCCCCATCCCGCCCACCTCTTTCCCCCTTTTCTTCCTAATGTCTCAAGAAACGAAACTGATTTGTAAAAATGTTACATGGAAAAAATACGAGAGAGACACTACACATACCTTTGTAAATCAAGAAAATCTTTAATAAAAATATTTTTAAAAAAGAAAGAAAAGCAAATGGAGGCTTCCTTCATAGCTGAAACGTATTAGCCTCGAAGTATAGATAAGCTCTTTTGACAGTTTCACTCCCTCTTCCCTTTCCCCACTATAACTTTCTGAATCGGGCTTCTCTGGAATTAGATTTGTTTTCCACCCTCTTTTCTGGCCAACTCTTTTCGCGTTTCTTGGAGACCACAAATTCATTATCCAGCCTTGAAGAAATGATCGAAGAGGAAGTTCAATACCCATCTTCTCGCGATTGCCTCCACACATTCAGTCAAGATGCGGGGAGAGCAGGATTGCGACTTTTAACACGGCCTTCTGACCTCCCATGGTTCCTTCATGTGTTGGGCTGATATACCGGCAAATATACAGCAGACGCTCCAAGTGTCCCTATTTTCCAGGGATGGTCCCAGCTTTACAGAAGCCGTCCCGGTTTCTGATTTGATTTTAGAATGTCCCTGTTTTCCTTAATAAAAAATAAAAAAAATCCTTCCAGTAGCACCTTAGAGACCAACTAAGTTTGTTCTTGGTATGAGCTTTCGTGTGCATGCACACTTCTTCAGATACCTTAGAGAAAGTGTGGCATAGTTTCCTTGCATATTCAGTGGGATAAGTGGATTGTAGAGGGTTCTTAATTCTAAGACCCTTAGGTATAATGTCCAGGTTATTGCATTTAATCAGAAAGAAGATGTCAGTCTGTACCTGTGCAAGTTGCTTGGTGAGGTTGATGGACTTCCATTTCATGCGGCTCAATGTGGTGCCTTCCATAGTTCCAGTTACAGGTAGGTAGCCGTGTTGGTCTGCCGTAGTAAAATAATAATAATAATAATAATTCCTTCCAGTAGCACCTTAAAGGTAAAGGTAAAGGGACCCCTGACCATTAGGTCCAGTTGTGTCCGACTCTGGGGTTGCGGTGCTCATCTCGCTTTATTGGCCGAGAGCCGGCGTACAGCTTCTGGGTCATGTGGCCAGCATGACTAAGCCGCTTCTGGTGAACCAGAGCAGCGCACGGGAACGCTGTTTACCTTCCCGCCAGAGCGGTTCCTATTTATCTACTTGCACTTTGACGTGCTTTCGAACTGCTAGGTGGGCAGGAGCAGAGACCGAGCAACGGGAGCTCACCCCGTCGCAGGGATTCGAACCGCCGACCTTCTGATCAGCAAGCCCTAGGCTCTGTGGTTTAACCCACAGCGCCACCCATGTCCCTAGCCCCTGCCTACCCCTCCTCAATAAAGGGATCCTGTTAAAGGGATCCAGAGATGTGGATCCTATCCGAAGTCTGGGCATGGGTGTGGGCCATGCCACGACCCCAACGGGGACCTCTCAGGGTTCCTCTATTTGTTGTAAGTCATAGGGCTCCACCTACTGGTTTGTTCTTGGTATGAGCTTTCGTGTGCAAGCACACTTCTTCAGATAACCTCTTTTCCTACAGTTGTACCTCCGCTTACGTATCCCTCTGGATACGTAAACTTCGAGATGTGAATGCGGCAAACCCGGAAGTATTTTTCCGGTTTCGCCATGCGCGCATGTGCAGAAGTGCTACCACACCACGCGCATGTGCAGAAGTGGTCCTCCGGTTGCAAATTCCTCATGATATGGCCAGACCTCTGGAATGCATCCTGTTCACAACCGGAGGTACCACTGTATTTTCATCAGAGAAATGTTGGATGATATGATACAGTTGTCCATGTATAGGGCCTATAGTGCAATCAGGAATCTTGGTGCAACCATGGTTCCCCATCACTCATGCAGCTCCTATGTGCATATGGCTATATGCACGTAGTGTTAGCAAAGCCACTTAAAGAATGCAGAAAGGAAAGTCTTGAAACACATTACTGACAAAACTGAACAAAACACAGAGTATAATTTGAGGAGGAATGAACAGAGAGATGTTCTTTCTTACTTACTTCAGGCCTTCTATATACCCTGTTTCCCCTATTTTAAGACGTAGTCATAAAATAAGCCATAGCAGGATTTTTTCGCATTTGCGAAATATAAGCCATACCCCGAAAATAAGCCACAGTGATAGGCGCAGTTCTGGAGGGTGCCAAGGAAAAGGCGGGGCTGGGCGTCCAGTCCTGCCACCAAAACCAGTCAGCCCCAGAAGCAGCGCTCAGGAACTCTGCAGAGCAGGGTGCACAGGATGGGGCAGTGGGCGCGACAAAGGCACTCTGAAGGTCTCTTTGCCCGCACGCTTGCCCAACTCCGCTCGGCGCAGAGCGCACGGGGCAGCCGCCGTGGCGGAGAGGGAAGGCGGCACGGGCTTTCCCTGCTCGCCGCCATGATGAAATCCCCCGAGCCGCCCCGCACGTCGCCCAAGAGGCCCCTTGGAAAACAAGGCTTCTGTTGAGTTTCGAGGAGGGAAGGCGGCGGCGGAGGAGCAGGAGAGAGCGCCCAGCGAAAGCGGGTCTCTCTGGTGCCCGTTTCCTCAAAGCTCAGCTTGGATTCTCCCCCTGCTGCCAGCAAGCAAACAAAGAGCTCCGCGCCCATCCCATCCTTTGCAGCCCCAGAACTCGAGCGTGGCCTTGCCAAGGCGAGCTTATGTAATAAAAATAAGACATCCCCTCAAAATAAGCCATAGTGCGTTTTCTTGAGGGAAAAAAATAAGACGGTGTCTTAAAATAGGGGAAACACTGTAGCAGGGTAACATTGAACGAAACCAACAGAGGAACCATTCCCTCAGAACTACACAGCCAATTAGAGCATGTGCTACCTCATGCAAGATCATGCCGGTCTGCCTGGTTGCTAAGTAACACCTCCAGCCGTCCCCCTCTTGGCTAGTTGACTTTGATAACTCTTAAGTTACGAAGTCAAAGATCCCTGCTGTTGCACATTCCAACATGTAGGAGCCACGGCCACAGACCCTCCAAGTGTCCTTATTTTCCTAGAAAGGCATAAATATACCCTCCCATGACCCACCCTGTGCCTGGGGATTATCGACAGCCACAATGCTTTGAGAAACCCATGACTCTAGATTTTGCCCTAGTCACCATTTTTATTTTTTAAAAGAGTTATTGACAATGCGCCATGGGTTTGAATGGGCTGAGAACCTGATTCCGGCGGGCAAAATTTGCGGGAACGACTTGAAGTTCAAGAGGGGAAGACTCAAGGTACAAAAAGCTATCGACATGTTACAGCCCTGGATCTGGAAGAGTAAAATGCAAACAATATGGTACTAAGCCCTTAACTAACACAGCCCATCTGTCATTTTCCTGGAATGCAGTAATGGCTCTTTTTAGGAGGTGCCTGTTCTTATTTCAGAGCCAATCTTCAATCCATCTTCACTTCCTATTCATGTCGAGGAAGTTATGAGAAACGACTCTCTTCACAGATGAGCACGTAGCCCTGTCAGTTCACAATTACAACCATCCCAGCATCAGTTTCGCTTGCTTGAGTTATGGGAGTAGCTTGTAGCCTTTTACTACCCCGTTGGGTAAATTCAGAATTTTAGCTGTAAGCTCTCTGCCGGTTTGGCTCTCAACATTAATGGAAGTTTTAATATATATATATACACACACATATCTATATCATGCAGGATCTCACTTGCCCTTGATTCTCCTTAAAAACTTATCTTCTTTTTTAAAATAAATGTACTCTTTATGCTATGTTGTTATAGGGTGCCAGGGAATGGAAGACATACTCAACAGCATCTAATACCCTGAGAAGGGAAATCTTAGAGTGTTATTCAACTAAATTATTGCTCAAGTGGACCAACTTCTGCTTGCACAATGCAATTCTCCACCCCCTACTTTTCTCTCCCCACTGCAACACCCCCAAATCTGCCCTGGAGAGTTGGGGGAACAGATTTAGGGGGTGTAGGAAGGGAGAGGAAGTCCCATTGTGTAAGCGGAAGTTGTTCGTTTTGCACAAAGCGGGTTCTTCTTCATGGAGAGCACGTGTTGCGGTGGGGGCTAGCAAGACACCCTTCTGTTGCTGGGTGGGATCGTATAGATGGCCAAGGAACGTGATTGGCTCAGTGAGTTGTTAAGGAGAATTTAATGTAGCAAGTTTTGATGGACAGCCAGTCTATATACTGTATGCTGCTGGCATGCAGCGAGAGCCCCTCTTCGCTGTGTGCATCAGATCACCCTCCCTCCCTATATTTAGGCCCCTGCGTTGACCTTGCTAAAATAATAAATAATAATAATAATAATAATAATAATAATAATAATAATAATAATAATAATTTATTATTTATACCCCACCCATCTGGCTGGGTTTCCCCAGCCACTCTGGGCGGCTTCCAGCAGAATGTTAAAATGCAATAATCTAAAAGCTTCCCTAAGCAGGGCTGCCTTCAGGTGTCTTCTAAAAGTCTGGTAGTTGTTGTTCTCTTTGACATCTGAAGGGAGGGCGTTCCACAGGGTGGGTGCCACTACCGAGAAGGCCCTCTGCCTGGTTCCCTGTAACTTGGCTTCTCGCAGTGAGGGAACCGCCAGAAGGCCCTCGGCGCTAGACCTCAGTGTCCGGGCTGAACGATGGGGGTGGAGACGCTCCTTCAGGTATACTGGACCGAAGCCATTTAGGGCTTTAAAGGTCAGCACCAACACTTTGAATTGTGCTCGGAAACGTACTGGGAGCCAGTGTAGATCTCTCAGGACCGGTGTTATGTGGTCCCGGCGGCCACTCCCAGTCACCAGTCTAGCTGCCGCATTCTGGATTAATTGCAGTTTCCGGGTCACCTTCAAAGGTAGCCCCATGTAGAGCGCATTGCGGTAATCCAAGCGAGAGATAACTAGAGCATGCACCACTCTGGCGAGACAGTCCACGGGCAGGTAGGGTCTCCGCCTGCGTACCAGATGGAGCTGGTAGACTGCTATGCCTGTCATAGGGTTGTCTGCTTTTGGGGCAGGGGCCTGGTAGGAATTGTTCCATTTGGCTGATTGGCTGGTGCCATTTGGTTTTCGCCTACTGCGTAGCAATTAGTCACAACTTGTAAGGTTGGCGGTTAGGCGGAGGGGTAAGGATTGGCTGTGCCTGCCCCTCCAATGCTGCTGCTGTGCGGGGAATTCCATTAAAGGAATCCAGGGGCTCACCATGCTTCTCAAAGTGGTTTACAGCATATTAAACCAATAAATCAATAAAACAATATCTGGGCGATGTTCCTCCGGCCTCATGAGGAGCCTCTTCAGTAGGGCTGGTGAGTGTGGGCCCAGCCCCCTAGGCCACGTGGAAAGGGCTTTGCGGGGAGCGGCCTTCACGCCCCACAACCGGGCGATGGCTGTGAACACACTCCTGTTTACTCTCCACCTTGTGTGTCCCTCCACCCAGTGTTGGAAGCAGAGTTCACAGGATATTAAGCCACAATCCATATCTATCTACAATCCTGTATCTATCCTGTCATGCTTCCCCCCCCCCCAAGCCAGCTTCAATCTGAATTGCAAAAAAGAGTGATTTAGCTGCATTTTAAGCTGGTAACGCGGACACAGCCTAAGATAGCAATTAACAATTATAATTCATATTGCAAATGCCTAATCACATCCAGTACTGAAATGTCAACAATCTGAGGCCACATAATGTTGCAATAATATCCTTGGTATTACAATGAAATATGGCCTATTCAGATTATTCGGAAGGAGCCACTTAGACCTGTTCAATTGCTCTGAATGTCAATGCTTCGAGGAGTGGACAGTCTGAAAGCCACTTTCATAAGCACCTAGTCATGCTCATGACTACAGAACCAGCACAAGGATCTTTCTGGGTGTATATATATCTGCTGCACAGAGAGCTATCTGGCTTCCATGCTGCCATTTTACTGCCTAGCAGCCCTCTTTGGGGCTAGTCCAAGACATTTTGCTGCCTCAGGCAGAAAATGGCAGCCCCTCCAAGTGCCCCTATTTTCCAGGGACAGTCCTGGATTTACAGAAGCCGTCCCAGTTTCTTATTTGATCCCAGAATGTCCCACTTTTCCTTAGGATGTCCTCATTTTTTCTTGGAGAAATGTTGGAGGGTATGGAGTTATGCGACCCCCAAACCAAGGAGATAAGTAACTATACAACCTTTAGAAGACACCCGAAGGCAGCCTTGTATAGGGAAGTTTTTTAAAATGTTCAATGTTTTATTATGTTTTTATATATGTTGGAAGCCGCCCAGAGTGGCTGGGGCAACCGTCAGATGGGCGGGGCACAAATAATCATAATCATAGTCATAATTGAATGGAGTGTTCCTATTTTCATGAGAGAGATGTTGGAGGGTATGAAATGGTGCTTCTGTTCCATGTCAAGAGCCATTGGATAGCATCCAACAAAGTAGATCATTAGAGCAGTGCACAGAAACGCCGTTTACCTTCCCACTGGAGTGGTACCTATTTATCTACTTGCACTTTGATGTGCTTTCGAACTGCTAGGTGGGCAGGAGCAGGGACCGAGCAACGGGAACTCACCCTGTCGCGGGGATTCAAACCGCCGACCTTCTGATCAGCAAGCCCTAGGCTCTGTGGTTTAGACCACAGCGCCTCATCCACAATTGGGAGCCTTGGATCTGAAGGGGTTAGGTCACTTAATACTGTGGTACTTTGGGTTAAGTACTTAATTCGTTCCGGAGGTCCGTTCTTAACCTGAAGCGTACTTAACATGAAGCACCACTTTAGCTAATGGGACCTCCTGCTGCTGCTGTGCCGCCAGAGCATGATTTCTGTTCTTAGCTGAGTTCTTAACCTGAAGCGTACTTAACCTGAAGTGTACTTAATCAGAGGTACCACTGTAATGAAAAAATAATAATACCTTGGGTCTTCCATTCAAACAAAGCCCAAAGGAAAATTCAGATGACCATGTTTAAAAATGTGTAGGGAGCCTGTGAAGATCAATGGTCAACCAGGAAGGGTGAACTGATCACCCTTTTCTCACCCCTGGCCTGGGCTGCTCTTCCACCTTCCATGTTGACATCATCTGATTCTGATTCTAATATTCTCCCAGCCCCTCCCTCACATCCTGCAGGGTTACCATAGAGACAGCAAGAAACAACTTTGCATCAGCGCTATTCCGTTGTCCACTTCTTACCGGACGCTCGATCAGTAAAGCAGTGCAAGGAGTACTCTCAGCATAGCCTATTTGTGTTATTTCAGCATTCCTATCAAGATGGCAGGTAGGAAATTGTGCCATCGAGATGTCCACATGTTCTGCTTCATTGTCCCATGAAGCAGACAGGAAAGCCAGCTGAGAAGTTAAGGATTTATAGCTGGGGAATGGATGAAATCACTGGACAACTTAGAGACGGTAACATACATGCAAGTGGATGCTGTGATAGACAGCAAGAGAAAAGGGAGAAAGGGGGATTTGCTTAAAAAGCCACCCCAATTAGTCAAGGTCCCAGAGTACCCCCCCATGGGGTTTAGATAAGACACGAATGAGGCCCATTCAATGGCCTTCAATGGGACTTAGTCTTGAATATATTTTTCACTAGATGTGCCGATGAAGTCTAAGGCTCCATCAAAATCACATATTTATTTTCGGTACTACAGTCAATCTACATTGCATTTTGTAGAAGAATGTACATTGCACTTGTCCAAAGCAGCCTACGAACCAAGAGTTTCCAGGGAGCAACAACACAAAACATCAGTTTCGTAGGAAAAGCAGTAGATAAATAAGTAAGGTAGGTCCAGTTGTGTAGATAAATAAGTAAGGTAGGTCCAGTTGGACCATTAGGTCCAGTTGTGTCCGACTCTGGGGTTGCGGTGCTCATCTCACTTTATTGTCCTAGGGAGCCGGCGTACAGCTTCCAGGTCATGTGGCCAGCTTGACTAAGCCGCTTCTGGTGAACCAGAGCAGTGCACGGAAACGCCGTTTACCTTCCCGCTGGAGCGGTTCCCATTTATCTACTTGCACTTTGACATGCTTTCGAACTGCTAGGTGGGCAGGAACAGGGACCGAGCAACGGGAGCTCACCCCGTCGCAGGGATTCGAACCGCCGACCTTCTGATCAACAAGCCCTAGGCTCTGTGGTTTAACTCTGTGGGTCCCTTTTATCCATAAATATCCATAAATGATCCACATCCAAAAGCAGTTTGGTTAGATTCTGCTCTCATGTGAGAGTCGGAAATAGCAATTGTTCTTTAGATGAATGATGATCTTTGTTGCTATTGTAACCCCTGTCTCACCGAATTATAGAAACAGGTGAGCTTAATAGGTGTAAGATTTAGCCGGTGCCTGTGACTTCACTAGGTATCCAGATTAACCCGGTCAAATTGGGGGGGGTACCAATCAGGGGAGGATTGTATCTTAGGGCTTGTTGTGACTCAAACTTGTCATAACTTCAGTTGGTCTTCCCCTAACGGACGTCTTTTCTATCCTGGCACCTTCAGTTTAAGCCAACTGCCCATCACTCTGCACCACCTTTTGAATTATAACATTCTCTGGCCAGTTAGAATCTTGGAGGTCACCATGGTGACAGCAGGAAAAAAGGCTCATATGACCCCAGCTCTATGGGCTCCCACTACGGGATGCTGACTTGAATTAACACTGAGCGCGGGTGCGTTTGAGGACCACTGGGAGGGGGGAATCACCCTCAGTTTACCCTGAAAAGAAGGGGAATAGCAGAACGTCTTGAAAGACAGCAGCAGGGCAGGGCTATTCATCCATGAAGAGGAGAGGATGGGGGAAAGATTCTGTATGCAGGCTGAGACCCTACCTGCCAGTAGACTGTCTCGCCAGAGTGGTGCATGCTCTGGTTATCTCCCACTTGGACTACTGCAATGCGCTCTACGTGGGGCTACCTTTGAAGGTGACCCGGAAACTGCAATTAATCCAGAATGCTGCAGCTAGATTGGTGACTGGGAGTGGCCGCTGGGACCACATAACACCGGTCCTGAGAGAACTACATTGGCTCCTAGTAAGTTTCCGAGCACAATTCAAAGTGTTGGTGCTGACCTTTAAAGCCCTAAACGGCCTCGGTCCTGTATACCTGAAGAAGCGTCTCCACCCCCACCATTCAGCCCGGACACTGAGATCCAGCTCCGAGGGCCTTCTGGCGGTTCCCTCACTGCGAGAAGCAAAGCTACAGGGAACCAGCCAGAGGGCCTTCTCGGTAGTGGCGCCCGCCCTGTGGAACGCCCTCCCACCAGATTCAAAGAGAAAAACAACTACCAGACTTTTAGAAGACATCTGAAGGCAGCCCTGTTAGGGAAGCTTTTAGATTATTGCATTTTAAACATTCTGTTGGAAGCAGCCCAGAGTGGCTGGGGAAACCCAGCCAGATGGACGGGGTATAAATAATAAATTATTATTACTATTATTATTATTGTTATTCAGAGGGAATTTGTGACAGCCAGGGGCGGAGCAAGGGGGTGCGGGCTGCACCGGGTGCCATCCCGATGGACGTGACATTCGGCGCCCGCCCTACACGACTCCCAAGCCTACACAGCGAGCCCGGGGGAAGGGGGGAGCTGCGCTGCTTTGCCACGGCCCCGATGGCTAGCAGTAGGCTTACCTTGGGATTTGCGGGTGAGGGGTGCGCAGAATGTCACCCCAGGGGTGACATTCGGCACCCCCTCCCGCCTGCGACTTCCAAGCCTACAGCGAGCTGCGGGACCTTCCCCACGCACTCGCCTCCTTTCCTCTCCTCAGCCGGGCCAAGCCGGGCCTTGCCTTGCTGAGAGAGGAGGGCGAGGAAGGGAGAGGAGGAAGGAGGAGGCCCTAGGGAGGAAAAGCTGAGGTAAAGCCTTCTTCCGGGGGCTTCGAGCGGAGGGGAAAGAAAGAAGTTCGTTTTGGGAGGGGGGAGAGAAATCCCCACCCCCACTGCACAAACACACACTCCGTGCCACTTAGGAAGAAGGGAGAGCAAACGAAAAGGTGGCGGGTTTCCTAACATTTTAATTATTTTAATATTATTTCTTAAATTTCCATATCCCGGCCTTCCTCCCAAAGGAGCCCCCACCTTTTCCTGCCATCGCCACCTTTTCTGTCACACGAGGGTGCAAGGATGGCAAGTTACTTTTAAGAAAGCAGAGGTACTGTTTTTTTCATACACCACCCCATCCATATACAACAGCTATTTATAGCAATGTTGAAAATTCCAATAGCCAGGAAAAGTTTTAGATATCGGGATACAAATCACCCAAAATTTGAACAAGTATCAGTATGGATGGAAAGCTCTAAATAAGGATACAATACATTGGAACATAGCTGTCAACACTCCCTTTTTTGCGGGAAACTCCCTTATTCCAATGCCGTTCCCTGCTGCTATCCCGGATTGTTGATACCCCTTAAATTTCCCGGATTTCAAAGGAAGCAGCTCCTCTCCCTCCCTGCCGGCCAGGGAGGCTCCTCAGCTGCGTTGCTCGGCTGCCAATAAGGAGTCTGAGACTGACTGGGGGCGGAGCTTGCATGCCTTGTGCAGCCAGACCCTCACGCCCAACCAGACAGACAGCCTGCCTGCCTGCCGTCTATGCGCTCGCTCTTTCGCTCTCCCGTTCGCCGCGCAGCCTCTGGAGCGCAGGGTGGCGAGGCTACTTGGTGCCATTGCACCGCCCTCGCGGCATCCCTTATTTTCAAATCCGAAAGTTGACAGCTATGCATTGGAATAAGTTAAGACGGTTCATTATGGACAAACCAGTTGCATTATTTTAAAATAATTATTGTACCTCCATTTCTCTTCTTCCAGACTTGGGTGAATGCGTGAGATGGAGAAGGAGCCTGGAATCTATCCCCGAGGGTTTCAGAAAAAGCCTGCCTGCCTGTGGGAAGGAAGATAGGGGAGACCTGGGCAAAAAAGGGATAGGCACACCTAACCCCAGAAAAGGGAACCCCCCCAAAGAGAAAATTATACGAGGCCGAAAAGGAAGCTGAAAAGATAAAGGGGACACCCGAGAGAACAAGATAATCCTTGATGAAAGGCCTATAAAAAGCACTCTGAAGTAAAAACCTCCAGCCCCAGCCCAACGGAGCCTCCGGAGGAAATGAAAACATTGAGTCAGGGGAGGAGAAGCTCCTGAATTTCATTTGCGTGTCGAGGTCCCAAACCACCCCTCAAATGAAACACACTTCAGACAGAACTTTAAGTTTAAGGTTTTTGGCATAATTTTGGCCACAACTTTATTAAAATACAAAATATGTGAGTGGTTGCTTAGGCATTGGTTCCGACTATCTGTCCCGCTGGGGACAGAACTGACATTCGTCAGTAAAGGGAAAACACTTTGGGGAGAGAATGGGAGCCGGGGGTCGGACCCTCGCCTCTCCCCAAATGCTCCCAGGGGCTCTTGTGTGGCCCTGGCCACCGACCGGGGGATACGGACAAAAGCATGGCGAGCCCCTGGATTCCTTTAACGGAATTCCCCGCGCAGCAGCAGCATTGGAGGGGCAGCCACAGTCAATCCTGACCCCTCCACCAACCAAATTAATAACCAATGCCTAACCGCCAACCTTACAAGTTGTGACTATTTGCTACGCAGTAGGCGAAAACCAAATGGCACCAGCCAATCAGCCAAATGGAAAAATTCCTACCAGGCCCCTGCCCCAAAAGCAGACGACCCCATGACAGGCATAGCAAGGTCATACACAGAGGCCTAATAAAGGCAAGGGGGGGTGATCTGATGCACGCAGCAAAGAGGAATATCACGCTGCGAGCCCAAGCAGTATATAGTCGCTGGGCTGTCCATCAACATAGAAATCCCAACGACACCCAGGACCCAATCACAGCAGTGGCCATCTATACAATCCCACCCAGCAACAGAGGGGTGACTTGCTGGCCCCCACCGCAACACGTGCTCTCCATGAAGGAGAACCCGCTTTCTGAGAAGAAGTTTGGATTTGATATCCCGCTTTATCACTCCCCGAAGGAGTCTCAAAGCGGCTAACATTCTCCTTTCCCTTCCTCCCCCACAACAAACACTCTGTGAGGTGAGTGGGGCTGAGAGACTTCAGAGAAGTGTGACTCGCCCAAGGTCACCCAGCAGCTGCATGTGGAGGAGTGGAGACGCGAACCTGGTTCACCAGATTACAAGTCTACCGCTCTTAACCACTACACCACACTGGCTCTCTGGGGGCTTTCTGAGGGCTAGTGGGAATCGTATTCTTGGCCACCTTCCCAGTTCATCCCATCAGCAAAGGAGATGTGGGCCCCTCGCCAGTATGTCCTGCTGATGTTGTAGAGGTGGCAGTCATCGTACCACCAGACTCCTTTGTACACCTCTGCACATTTCTGGTTCTTCGACTCCTGTTGTCTGCCCTTGGTTGAGAAAGGCATGTTGTTATGGTAAGAAAGCGAATCACTTGTGAGGAAGAGAACAAACTCCAGTCAAAGTCTGACCAAGTTTGCACCCTCTGTTCCCAATGTGTAAGGCAGCAGAGAGGGGAAGCAGAGATCTGGCTACACACCATCAAGAAACGGTTGACCTAATTTTTCCTCTGCTACAGCGTCACCTATATAATGGCCAGAGAGTCGCTGCTAACTGTAAGAGAGGTAGAATCCAACACTCTAACCGTCACATACCACACTGGCTCTCCCACCTTCACAAGGAGAGGACCTGGGAGATGGCGGTGAAATAGAAAGTTGTGGTCAGAGCAGGAGGACCTGAGGGAAGAAGGTGTGCTGTTTACCCAAGGAGGTCAATGGGTGAAGGTGGTCATTCCCCAGCCAAATTCCTTCAGCTGGCTTCCAAAACCTCTCTTGCAAGAATCCCAGTCCCAGCAAGGACATGTTGACTAGGTATCTTATTTAGGCCTTCTCCTCAAACTGGGGCATAAAACTCAAACGTCTGCTCACAATATATTCCGAAGTATGTTAGATGCATTATTCCATTATTAAGGAAATCAGCCCTGAGTGCTCATTAGAAGGACAGGTCTTGAAGTTGAGGCTCCAGTACTTTGGCCACCTCATGAGAAGAGAAGACTCCCTAGAAAAGACCCTGATGTTGGGAAAGATGGAGGGCACAAGGTGAAGGGGACGACAGAGGATGAGATGGTTGGACAGTGTTCTTGAAGCTACTAACATGAGTTTGGCCAAACTGCGAGAGGCAGTGCAGGATAGGCGTGCCTGGCGTGCTCTGGTCCATGGGGTCACGAAGAGTCGGACACGACTGAATGACTGAACAACAACAACATGTTAGATGCAGCCCACCAGGATAGTCTTCCGCAAAAGCCCTGCAGAAAGGAATGGAAGCCACAATTGTCAGTTCGTCCATTCCACGCTGTCCAACAGTCCTTTTGTGTCTAAGAAAACACTCCCATTGGATCTATTAGTGGGCATCTGCTTTATGGGTGGGTGGTATGCCTTTACTCTTGATATGGGGTTTGAAGTTGCAGGAGTAGCCATTTCATTGGGGGAGAGCTTGAGGTAGCCGATCCATGCACTCAAGGATGTCACCGCCTGATTTAATTCTGCCTTTTCATAGACCAGCGGGGGCTGCACTTGATGTTCCGAATCTACACATTTGAAGGAGCCTCCCGCCGCCCTCTTGTCCACTGAGCACCTAGGGGATATGGACCATATATGTGGGCCCTCCGTAGTCTCGCCATGGTCCTCCTTTCTAGCCAGTCTGCTTCTCAGTATGTCCAGTCTTTTCAGGATTTCAGTTGAGCTGGCGACTGTACTGTGCAACAGTTGTCTTTCACGACGAGAAACCCTGAATGCCCATCCTTAAAGGGAAGGTTCTTCAGCTCCCGGTTCAATTTTCACCAAAATGGCATCGATCGCTTCAGGATATTATTATTTTTTTGTGGGGGGAGTACATGCCTTTCAATTCCCCCCTTTTTATAACTGCATCATTTTTCATTAGAGTGTTTTACATTTCATTGAATATAACCACACATTCAATCCTGGACTTCCCTCCCCCCTTCTATGGTTCTACCTCTCCAAGCCGGTGCCGCCCGCCTCCGTTCATGGCAGTAGTGCCAGGAGGTGGGCACGAGGCATGCTCAAAACCGAGCGCCGGCACTGGCTTGGGGAGCGGGGCGCCAAGCCCCGGCCGCCCCCCGTTCAGGGCAGTAGTGCCGGGAGGCGAACGCGTAGTATGCTCAGAAATCCCGGCACTACCGCCCCGAACGGGGGACGGTGTCGGCGCTCGTTTCCAAATACGCTGCACGCCCGGCTCTGGCAGTACAGCACGCCTGGCACTCCCTCCCCAAGCCGGCGCTTCAGGGGAGAGGGAGCATATTGAGGGAGATATTAAGAGGGGAAGGGGGCATATTCTGGGAGGGTTTCAGGGGGGAGGGGGCATATTGCGGGAGGAATTAAGAGGGGAAGGGGGCATATTCTGGGAAGGTTTCAGTGGGGAGGGGGCATATTGAGGGAGGAATTAAGAGGGGAAGGGGGCATATTCTGGGAAGGTTTCAGTGGGGAGGGGCATATGGAGGGAGGAATTAAGAGGGGAAGGGGGCATATTCTGGGAAGGTTTCAGTGGGGAGGGGGCATATGGAGGGAGGAATTAAGAGGGGAAGGGGGCATATTCTGGGAAGGTTTCAGTGGGGAGGGGGCATATGGAGGGAGGAATTAAGAGGGGAAGGGGGCATATTCTGGGAAGGTTTCAGTGGGGAGGGGGCATATGGAGGGAGGAATTAAGAGGGGAAGGGGGCATATTCTGGGAAGGTTTCAGGGGGGAGGGGGCATATGGAGGGAGGAATTAAGAGGGGAAGGGGACATAGTCTGGGAAGGTTTCAGTGGGGAGGGGGCATATGGAGGGAGGAATTAAGAGGGGAAGGGGGCATATTCTGGGAAGGTTTCAGTGGGGAGGGGGCATATGGAGGGAGGAATTAAGAGGGGAAGGGGGCATATTCCGGGAAAGTTTTGGGGGGGAGGGGGCATATTATGGGATAATAATAATAATAACAATAATTTATTATTTGTACCCCGCCCATCTGGCTGGGTCTCCCCAGCCACCCTGGGCGGCTTCCAGCAAATATTAAAAAGGGAGGAATTAAGAGGGGAAGGGGGCATATTCCGGGAAAATTTCTGGGGGGGAGGGGGCATATTGACGGAGGAATTAAGAGGGGAAGGGGGCATATTCTGGGATGTTTTCAGGGGGGGCATATTTAGGGAGGGCCTCAGGGGCAAGAGGGCATATTCTGGGAAAGTTTCAGGGGGAGGGGGCATATTGAGGGTGGAATTAAGGGGGGAAGGGGGCATATTCTGTGAAAATTTCTGGGGGGGAGGGGGCATATTGACGGAGGAATAAAGAGGGGAAGGGGGCATATTCAGGGATGTTTTCAGGGGGTGGGGCATATTTAGGGAGGGCATCAGGGGCAAGGGGGCATATTCTGGGAAAGTTTCAGGGTGGGAAGTTTCTAGGGTGGACAGAGATGGGATGCGGCCAAAAGGAATAGCCTCTCCGGAGCTGAGCCGGGCTCTTGCTTTGCTTGCAAGCGGCGGAGGGACGAGCGGCGAGAAAAGAGCCCTTTCCCGCCACTGCCTCTCACTGGGGCAGGCTTGGTGGGGGCGGTTGGGAGAGGCGCTGTGCTGCGAGCGGGCCTTCGCTCCATAAGACGCACAGACATGTCCCCCTTCCTTTTTAGGAGGGAAAAAGTGCATCTTACGGAGCAAAACATATTGTATATATTAGGTGGCGGATTTGACCCCCACCCATCTGCCACCTGAGTGCCTGGACTGACGGAGCCCACAACTGAGCCAGCCTCCGAATTGGAAGGTGTTTTGATTCTAGGGGTCTGACCTGGTTGCCAGTGAACAGGCAGATCCATCTGGCCAGGAGGCTTCATGGCTCCAGAAAAGCATTTTTGCCAGCCACACGATGGCTCCCTTGTAGATTGTGCATTGTTTTCAACGTTCAGGTTTTTAATTGATTTTATCCATTTGCATTCTATCTCAAGGCAAGGTGCTTTGAGACCCTTCCCCCTTTTTGGGTATAATGTGATTAACGAATAATAGTCCATGCAAATCTTTTGCTGTAATAAATGTGCTAGACCTCAAGGTACTTTTTGTGTTGTTACAGACTACCACACTGGTAGGAATGGATGCATTTCCTAGATTCAATTTCTCCTTTTTCAGTTTTTACCTCTGCCCTCAGTCTTAAATTCAGCTCACAGCGATTTGCATGAAATAAATATAAGTAAAAGTCTACCTGAAACTTTGTAGATAACTCTGTGCAATTTTTTTTGCAAACAATTCTCTGTAATAAAATGTATTTTTGTACATGATTCTCACTAATATACACTTTTTAAGCACACGGTAGATGCCTTTTGTACACCTTTTCGACTAGAGATTTGCAGGAAATAATTCTGCCTTCCAACTCAGCCAGGGTGGATTTGATTTACAGTGGTACCTCGACTTACGACGATAATGCGTTCCGACGCCATTTTCGTAAGTCGAAAAAATTCGTAAGTCGAATCCCCATAGGAATGCATTGGGGGGGGGGAAATCCGTAAGTTGAAAAATCCGGGTCAAAAATTCGTAAGTCGAAAAAATCCTATTAAAAGCGGCTGCGACGTCTTTTCGCAAGTCGGGAAAATTTGGATGCGGCGGCCATTTTGTTTTACCGGAAGTCATTCTTAACTCGAAAAAAACGTAACTCGAGTTACTCGTAAGTCGAGGTACCACTGTACATCAAACTGATTTAAATCACAATTTAAATCACTAGTCAGTAAGGCTCAGGGTGGATAAAAATCAATGATTTTTTTTAAAAAATCGTTGATTTTTATCCACTCTGAACCTCACTGACTAGTGATTTAAATCGTGATTTAAATCATGATTTAAATCAAATCCACCCTGAACTCGGCCCTCCTGATGTACATTGGTAATCTTTTGGAATGCAGTAAAAATTGGGAGGACTGTAAAAATGACACAAAGCACCTTCTCACCTCCTTTTTTCAGGCAGCAATGGGGCTGCAGGGCACCTGAGGGACTGCATCCCCCCTGAGAGCCCACCAGCTCGGGGGGCGCCCAGGCAGCTCGGGCGCCCTGCAGGCCCAGAGCTGCCTGGGGCAATCCATCTATCCCACACCCCTCTAGCTATGCCACTGAGTGGTACCCCATAACCAAGGGGGCACTGCTGCCTCAAGTTCCCAAGGTATCTCTGGGTGCTCCCGCTTTACCTTTAGCAAGTTTTATTTGGGTTTAGGTGGCCTTCACTCAAGGTAGAAAACATGGCTCCTGTGTCTAGTCGGCAATTGTACTGGTGAAGAAGAAGAAGAAGAAGAAGAAGAAGAGTTTGGATTTGATATCCCGCTTTATCACTACCTAAAGGAGTCTCAAAGCAGCTCACATTCTCCTTTCCCTTCCTCCCCCCACAACAAACACTCTGTGAGGTGAGTGGGGCTGAGAGACTTCAGAGAAGTGGGACTAGCCCAAGGTCACCGAGCAGCTGCATGTGGAGGAGCAGGGAATCGAACGCGGTTCACCAAATTACGAGTCCACTGCACTTAACCACTACACCACACTGGCTCTCATGTGGCCATCCATGTGTATTTTGCCCTAAGGGGTCAGTGGCTGAGAGGGTTAAGACAGGAGTTCTGAGTGGATGGGATTCCTATTTAGTTGTCAGTATTCTCCTATTTTGGGACGCGGGTGGCGCTGTGGGTTAAACCACAGAGCCTAGGGCTTGCTGATCAGAAGGTCGGCGGTTTGAATCCCTGTGGCAGGGTGAGCTCCCGTTGCTCGGTCCCAGCTCCTGCCAACCTAGCAGTTCGAAAGCATGTCAAAGTGCAAGTAGATAAATAGGTACCACTCTGGCGGGAAGGTAAACGGCGTTTCGGCGCACTGCTCTGGTTCGCCAGAAGCGGCTTTGTCATGCTGGCCACATGACCTGGAAGCTGTACGCCAGCTCCCTCGGCCAATAAAGCGAGATGAGCGCCGCAACCCCAGAGTCGGTCACGACTGGACCTAATGGTCCGGGGTCCCTTTACCTTTATTCTCCTATTTCTCTGCCAGAAGGTTTTGGAGGTGGGGGAAAGGCGGCAAAGGCACCCACTTCCCTCTTGGTTGGTAAGGATTATTAGTCTGTCGTTGAGATGCCTCGCCCCTCAGAGGATGCTCCTGAGGGGGTTTGGGAATGAATTTGGCGGCCAACATTCGTCCATAGCAAAGCCGTGTCATACCAATGCATAAAAAGAGGGTGGGTGGGCTGGGAGATCTGGCAAGGAGGCGAAAGAGGGAACCCCTCGGCCACGCCACAGTTTAAACCATCCACGGCCACGCCCCCCGCCATCGCTGATTGGCCAGCGGGGTGCGTGACGCAGCCGGGGGTCGACGTGAGGTGGGCGTCAACCCTCTGCCCCCTAGCCGAATCACTGAGATGACCCGGATGCCCAGCTGCAACATCGCCCACCGGGGAAGGTGAGCGGACCTACCAATTTGCTGTCCTTTCATGAAGGCCAAAATCAACTGCCCAAGGTGTTCAACTCACTCTGCCTAATAGAGCCGGCCCTCCTGGCTTTTTTGTTGGTGCTCTTGGTGTACGGTCCAATCCGTTGACACTTGATTACCGTATTTTTCGCTCCGTAAGACGTACTTTTTTCCTCCTAAAAAGTAAGGGGAAATGTCTGTGTGTCTTATGGAGCAAATGCATGGTCCCTGGAGCCAAATTGCCTAGGGGCTAAAAGCAGATTGTGCTTTTTTTACAAAGAGAGAAGAGGGTGTTGAAAGGAAGCCGCTGAACAGCTGTTTAGCAAGCGATGGGGGAGAGAGATAAGGCTCCCTTTCCAGCCCCGTCCCCTTGCCCAGGCCTCCATTGTTGAATGCAGAGGGAGGCTGTTTGTTTCCCCAGCGACATGTGACTGGCTGATTAGATTATCTGTCTGGAAACTGTAGAAATGGCTCCCTTTCCTGTAGGACTAGAAGCTGCAGAACTGTGAGTTGAACCCCATAAAAACGGGGCTTTTCCTCTTTGAAAAAGAAGCTGCACCACTTTCAGCTGATCCTAAAAAAGGGCTTTTCCCTTTGCAAAAGAAGCTGCACCACTTTGAGCTGACCCTCAAAAAAACAGGGCTTTCCCCTTTTCCTCCTCTAAAAACTAGGTGCGTCTTATGTTCAGGTGCGTCTTATGGAGCGAAAAATACGGTAGATAAAGTGGGCAGGAGAAGAGATGTTTGTGTTCCCTAAGCAGAATGGTGGTAACACCCTAACAAAAGTGCACGTTTATCAGATGCAAGAAGATTAGCCAAAGAGCAAGGTAACAACTGGGCCTTTTGACCATTGCCAGAGGCAGAGGGAGAGCAGAAAGGACCACGAAGGAAAAAAAGAGGGCCAGGAAGAGTTGTGGATTGAGGGCTGGAGTTTCCTCCCTGTCACAGACATCTTAAGGACACGGAAGCCCTGTCTGGGCCTGGAATCTCACACCCCTTAAAATGAGCGGACAATCATAGTCCATTAACATTAGAGCACTACAGAGATTACCTGAATTGTAATGTGAGCAAAGTGTAGAGGCCATGCCTGCTGGATAGACTATCAATGGCTTGTAAAAGATAACAGGATATTTATACCAGTGTTCAGATTTGTATTTATTTATTTTTTAAGGCATCTGCCTACTCGGGGATTTCTAGGTCGAAAAGAGCAATTGCAGAAGATATTTTTGTCAGCCAGAGCATTCTTGCTGACATCTCATTTCCTTTCTCTTCTTTAGCAGGGAAGGTATAATCAGCATTTACTAAAAACCCTTCCTTCCTGTTGCAACAGATGGAAGTAACAAAACAGCAAAAATAAAGGGGGTTATTAACATTGACGGCAAGCCTCCCAATGCTCTGGCCATTAACTGAATGCTGCAAGCTGGAAGTTATTAGAACTGCTAAGGGCATCTAGTGTTAAAAAACACAGGAAAAATGTTTTTGAGAAAGAAGGCAATGGGTGGGAAACGAAATATGCCGGAGAGTATTATTGATGCAGAATAAGGCAGAACGAAAGGCTGGACTGGATGAATCCCAAACCGGAATTAAGATTGCCGGAAGAAATATCAACAACCTCAGATATGCTGATGATACAACCTTGATGGCAGAAAGTGAGGAGGAATTAAAGAACCTTTTAATGAGGGTGAAAGAGGAGAGCGCAAAATATGGTCTGAAGCTCAACATCAAAAAAACTAAGATCATGGCCACTGGTCCCATCACCTCCTGGCAAATAGAAGGGGAAGAAATGGAGGCAGTGAGAGATTTCACTTTCTTGGGTTCCATGATCACTGCAGATGGTGACAGCAGTCACGAAATTAGAAGACGCCTGCTTCTTGGGAGAAAAGCAATGACAAACCTAGACAGCATCTTAAAAAGCAAAGACATCACCTTGCCAACAAAGGTCCATATAGTTAAAGCTATGGTTTTTCCCAGTAGTAATGTACAGAAGTGAGAGCTGGACCATAAAGAAGGCTGATCGCCGAAGAATTGATGCTTTTGAATTATGGTGCTGGAGGAGACTCTTGAGAGTCCCATGGACTGCAAGAAGATCAAACCTATCCATTCTTAAAGAAATCAGCCCTGAGTGCTCATTAGAAGGACAGATCCTGAAGTTGAGGCTCCAGTACTTTGGCCACCTCATGAGAAGAGAAGACTCCCTAGAAAAGACCCTGATGTTGGGAAAGATTGAGGGCACAAGGAGAAGGGGACGACAGAGGATGAGATGGCTGGACAGTGTTCTCGAAGCTACTAACATGAGTTTGGCCAAACTACGAGAGGCAGTGAAGGATAGGTGTGCCTGGCATGCTCTGGTCCATGGGGTCACGAAGAGTCGGACACGACTGAACGACTGAACAACAACAACAAGTCAGAACATGTCTGAAAAATTTAAATCACTGTCGTCATAAATTAATCATTCTTGGAGCAAACAACATCAGATGGGCATGAGGATTGTTTTTCTGATGGCCAAAGCCGTCATATTGCCCATATTTTAGGGCTCTTCTGCATTAATTTACGGTGATATGATGGAATTACGCTAGTAACGCCTACCTTTTGCGCACACAAAAAGAAGACTTTGGGACATAAATGTGGCAGCATTAGCCTTGTCTCTTTTCTCTTCCCCTTGTAGAGCTCCGATCTTATGACCTCGTCATAAAACAGCGAGAGTGGTCAATAGTAATTGAGATTCAAGATTAAGAGGGCCTGGTCACATGGCAACGTGCAGCTGGTGTTATGGAACATCCACCCTGGGGGTCAGTACAGCTTATCCCAATTAGTTTTTCGCTTTCAAACAAGTTAAATGCATGTTTAATTAAGATGCAAAGCTATAAAGGTATATACCGTTTTCCTAAAGTCCCTCTTGATTAATCGGGTTTAGGTTTATCTTATCTATTAATTGAGGGTAAGGAGCTGTTATAAACCAGTCAAACAGGAATTGCTCTTGAAGAATTATTACTGAAGAGCTCCTGTCAAAGTGAAGTTAATTACTCTCAAAATTGAAAGTGAGTGGGGGCGGGGAGCCAGTGCCTAGGAACAGAAAGCATTTTGCTAAAGGAGATATTAAATCCGCCATCATTTACATCCTTTAAAGGAAAGGTGAAGAAGAAAACTGCGACCCTCTCTTCTAACAGTGTTCTGAGTCTACTGAGTGTCAGGGGCTTGGGAATTCCATTCACGAAGACTAGTCAGGGCAGAATCCCTAGTTGGGACACCCAATTAACCTCAGCCATAACTGGCTGAATGCTGGAAGGCACTGCTTTCCCCCTGAATTAATCAGATTTTCAAACAGGCTAGCTTTAGTTGATAGGGGGGCACAAGGGGAATGGATTAAAAGCTAAAGCCATAACCCAACCAGAGCTAAGTACACTTAAACCCATTGACGTCAGTAGACTTAAGCTCTCTTAACTGTGAGTTGGATTATGGCCTGCGGTTGCTTGTTACTCATAGTCCAAGACAAAAAAAGGGAGTTCTGTAGCAACTTAAAGATTAACCAACATGGCCTAAGCTTTCATGGATCACTATCCCCCCCCCCGACCACTTTTCTTCCTTACGAAAAGAAGAAGAGTTTGGATTTGATATCCCGCTTTATCACTACCCGAAGGAGTCTCAAAGCGGCTCACATTCTCCTTTCCCTTCCTCCCCCACAGCAAACACTCTGTGAGGTGAGTGGGGCTGAGAGACTTCAGAGAAGTGTGACTGGCCCAAGGTCACCCAGCAGCTGCATGGGGAGGAGCGGAGATGCAAACCCAGTTCACCAGATTACGAGTCTACCACTCTTACACCACACTGGCTCTGAATAAAAAAAAACCCAATGAAAGTTATATGGGTCACAATAATAGGTGGAGCATAAATGAATTTAAGACGTAATAAATTTTCTTGTCTTTAAAATATCACAGGTTCATTTTCCCTCCCCTGTTCTCTAGACTAAGATATCTGCTTCTCTGAAACACAACATAGTCAAATGTGACTTAAAAGTCACTTTTGATCATGTCACCCACTTTTACATCAGCTGGTAGATCATATGATATTAAGAAGACATTTGGAACAGAAAGAAACAGGAAAGTTTGTTCTGTGACTGTTGATTTATGCTAACAAGATAATGTATATAGTCATTGGGACCAGGACCTGGAGACCATGGGGCTCTTTCTGTGGTTTGAGGATATAAAGAAGTTGTAGTCATTGGTTACAGAAACCTTATCTTGAATAGCTTTCTAATGTTGAACAGAAACCGGTTTTTCTTTGTAACTGGTCCAGCTCACACTGTTGTAAACCACTTAACTAGCCTGACCAGACCGTGGAAAGAGGCACATAATAGTTACTATTGATCATTATTATTCACTTAACTTGTCGGGCACTTTATACAAATGCTTCAAAGACGTCCACAGAAGTACAAAACTATTTAAAACCAACATACAGCACTGAAGTAACCCAACCATAAAACAACCCCTCCATCTCTGCACAACCTAAACCTATACCTAAACAGCCTCTTCCTTGACATATGATCCCCCCCCCCCATTGAGGAGCTTTCAGTTACATGAGACCGTAACTGTAACCTAAATCAGTACAGTCCAGACACAGGTTTGCCATCCCAAGACGTATTGGGAGAGGAGAGAACAACGCTCTCCTGACAAAAGTCAGGCCCTAAACTACGTTCCCCTTTGCACGCCACTGCAATGGCTAGACAGCTCTTTCCCCATGGCATAATCCTAGTCTGCTGTGTGTATAAAATCACTGAAATGTATAGGTGTCTCATGGTTCTCCCTCACACACAATTGGTGTGTTCTTTCCTGGAGGGGTTCTGATCTAGTAGGACGGGGTGGCCAATGTTATGGCACCAACAGGATGGCGTGCCGAAGCCAGTCGCCGGATGCAGACAGAGTCTAGGTTTAACGAACCGAGTCAGGAACAGCCAAAGTCAGGTATCAGTACCGGGGTCAAGAGAAGCCGAAGTCAGGAGCAGTCCGCGTCAGGAACCAGCCGAGGTCAGGTATCAGTACCGGGGTCAAGAGAAGTCGAAGTCAGGTACATGGGATCAGGAGCAGGATGAGCAGGCACAACCACGCGCTTCAGTACAGCAGTTGCAGGTGCTGGTGAGGGAAGCAGCCGGCCTTCCTTAAGTAGCCAGCTTATCACCACGCCTTTTATGAGCTGCAACTGCCTCCAATTGCTCCCTCCGTTTCTCAGCTCTACACTCTACAGCTGAGATGGGAGGAGGGGTGGGGGCCAGTCGGTTCCTCTCCTCACAAGGGCCTGATTCTGGCTCGACTTCTTCCTCCTCCTGTCCAGGTCTTTCCACTTCCCTATCTGATTCTTCCTCTTCTGAGGAGTGCCGCCACCAGTCTTCTCCAGGTATGAATTCCTCCATTTCCTTTCCCCAGATCCTTCCGTGGGTGCAGTCCGGCTCAACCCTGACAGCCAACTCCCAAGAGACTGTGATCTACTCACAGAGTTAAAAACTGGCAGTGATCTACCCCCTTTTTTTTGGGTTCAGGTCAAAGTTGTTGAGCTTTTTTTAGGAGCCAATGATCTACCAGTGATCTACTGCAGACGTCCAGTGATCTACTGGTAGATCACAATCTACCTGTTGGACATGCCTGTATAGTAGGAAATACCTGCACCACAGGCTGTCCCAACATGGTTGGTTTATTCACACGCAGACACACCAGTGAAATACAGGGAAATGTCTCTCCAGCTCTCCGTTGGAAGGTGTCAGGATGCTGTCAGCGGCTCCTGGCTGGTTGCCCAGAGAAGTATAAAGACAAGGAAAAGTTCATTACAGTCGTTTTTTATTCCAATCTTTACAGAAAGAGGCTATAGAACCCAGCCTCTTGGATAATGGCGTTGTCCCGAGTGAATCTCCACCCCCGTCTCTCCCACTTCCTCATTCGTCACTTCTACGGGTGCTGCTACATGCCCTCTATCTTTGAGCTCTTTGCTCTCCTATTTTCAAGGCTCGCCGGGATCTGTGAGATGGTGGGTCTGGAATGCTTTCTAATGGCAACGTGTCAGCCGTGTGTTGCTCTGGCTCTCTCACGATTTCCCAGCTTTTCCCCTCATCTGCCTCTGAGCTACAACCTCCCTCAAACCCCTGTTGTAAATCTATACTGTCTTCCTCTTCCTCCTCCCTGGAAGGGTCAGGATGGGGAGGCGGTCTCCACCATTCCTCCTCCTCCTCCTCTGCCCAGTGCCTGACAGAAGGGAGCCCTGACATTCCCCCCTTCAGTTCTGGATAGATGGCCATATTCCACAACTGTGACTCTCGGTCATCACAAAGAGTCACAGGGCTCCTACAGACTTAAGAGTGTGTATCGTATTCATGGAACAATATTGGAAGTTCTCCTTTAGTGACATCGGTGTGTTAGACATTAACACTACCATTTTATTGACTTGCATATGGACATCAGTTGTAATGTAAGGGAGGCGAATGAGGCCTCAGTTATAAATGTTAACATAGGCTCTTCCTGCTGGGTGCAGGAGTTTGTGAAAATCAGCATTTGTGAAATATAGATAAAACATCGTGATATCGTATCTCAGATGCCCTGATTCTGTTTTTGACAAGCAAGCTTTCCCTTCAACTCTTTCCAGCAGGAATTCCGAGGAACTCCGTGCGGACTAGGACCCCCGTACTTATGGGACCACCTCTCCTGGTATGTCCCGCAGAGGACACTAAGGTCCATGAATAATAATATCTTAAGGGTCCTGGGCCCTAAAGAAGCCAGATTATCCTCCACCAGGGCCAGGGCCTTTTCAGTGATGGCTCCGACCTGGTGGAATGCTCTGTCCCACAAGACTAGGGCCCTGCAGGACCTGATCTCCTTCTGCAGGGCCTGTAAGACAGAGCTATTCCACCTGGCCTTCAATTTAGCCTGATCCTCCATTCCTTTTTTCCCTTCCCTTTTTCTATGAAGAAACCCCTCTGAGACCCCACATTTAAACTCTTCCCTGGTCTCCTTGCTGGCCCTAGCAGGATTAACTTGGCCAGTTAGCCCTTTATGTTGTATTTTATGCTGTTTTTAAGCTGTTTTTTTTAAAAAAAATATCATTTTTAATCAATGTTTTATATTTGTTGTTAGCCGCCCTGAGACCGATTTTTAAATCGGGAAGGGTATAAATAAAAATGTATTATTTATTTATTATTATTATTCAAATAATTGCAGTGCTTTTTTTTTTTTTTTTTTTTTTTTTTGAGAGAGAGAGAGAGAGAGTGGGACAGCCGACAGAGAGTTTTGGATTGAATTCATAGTCGCTGTCATCCATGAAACTCCCCTGGGGCCTAGAGCAAATCGCTCTCCCTCTCTCCCAACCGAGGCTACGCCTTTTACAGGACTCTGAGGTTAAAACGGGATCACTCCTACACTCCTTGGAGAAGTGTACCAAACATATAAATCAATAAACCTGCTTGCAGTGACAGAGCAACCCCATCGCCTCTCTGAGGCTGCAATCCTCGACACTTCTCTGGGAGCAAATACCATTGAAATAAGTGCAGCTTATTTCTGAATTGAATTTTTGTGTGCCTTTCCTTTCCTTAACGAGAGCTACACTTCCCCCAGACATCATCATGTCATGTGTTTGCACCAGTATGAGAGGCAGCATTCATAATTCTGTATTCTGCGCTGAGCACCTTCGTACTAGACAGATGTCAACGGATTGGAAGGGATTCAAAGAACCACAACAAAGCTGATTAATGGGCTGGAGGGATTGATTTATGAGATGAGATTAAAAGACCTTGGGACAAATCATTTTGCCAGCTAATGATTCAGGAAAGAGTTCTCTATACTTATTCATTCATTCACTTATTTGTTCATTCGTTGTTGTTGTTGTTATTGCCATGTTTATGATGATGGTGATTGGAATGCTCACAATGGTGGCATGGGGATTTTAGTAATTAGGCATGTCCACTTTGCATGTGACTTATTATTTAGATTTATATTACTACAACATTTATATAATGCTCACTAACAGAAAGAAAAAGTAAATATCATGAATACATGAAAATAGAAACAAAGAACAAGTGCCCTATGCTAAATCTTGAGGCTCATCCACACTTAACTTTTCCTCCATGCTGTCTAGGCACAGGTCCATGTATTCCTGGTTTGAGCTCTCCTCCTCCTCCTCCTCCTCCTCCTCCTCCTCCTCCTTCTTCTCCTTCTCCTCCTCCTCCTCCTTCTCCTTCCACTTTCCCATTGCTCAGCATTCAGCCTTCTGCATCTCATTGAGGCCATGCCTTGCAGCTCCTATGAGAGATTTCCACTTTTACCTTCTCCTGCAGCTTTGCTCTCTTTCTTTCGAGAAGAAAGGAGCACGTCTTTCAAGAAGCACTCCATCGCTCCATTCAACTTAGCAGTGTTCACAGTGGATTCCAAAACACGGTCGTCTTGCTCCACATAAAATGGAGCCTCTCCTTCACTAGATACCTCCCATGTGACCGTTAGCCAACCACATGAGAACTGCTAGAGATCTCTCTAGAATTTGGCGACCAACCAATCAAATTTAAACACATAGCAATGCGTACTGGTACAAGCATTTACATGTTCGGTGATTTAAATTACTGTGCTTAACAAGGAGGTCACGTAGAACCAAAGTGCTCCCTGGCTATGACCACATGACTGATTCTTTAGGGCTTTGTGATGGGAGTTGTCCTAGTTGGAGTGCAGGTGAGAGTCTGTGGTTGCCACTGATGCTACCATGTGTACTCAGGGGGTATGCTGCTGCCCTATTGCTACTCAGTCTTGGGCTCCATTCCTTCCACTTGCCTGCTGCTTGGAACTTGGAGGGCTGTCTCCACCTCCCATGGGGGACTCTGCTTGGGCTGGTGGATGTTGTGGGAGCTTGCGGTGCAGGTCCTCCCTATGACAAGCTGGAACGTGTCCAGAGGAGGGCAACCAAAATGGTCAAAGGCTTGGAAATGATGCCTTATGAGGAACGGCTTAGGGAGCTGGGTATGTTTAGCCTGGAGAAGAGAGGGTTAAGGGGTGATATGATAGCCATGTTCAAATGTATAAAAGGATGTCATATAGAGGAGGGAGAAAGGTTGTTTTCTGCTGCTCCAGAGAAGCGGACACAGAGCAATGGATTCAAACCACAAGAAAGAAGATTCCACCTAAACATTAGGAAGAACTTCCTGACAGTAAGAGCTGTTCGGAAGTGGAATTAGCTGCCAGGGAGTGTGGTGGAGTCTCCTTCTTTGGAGGTCTTTAAGCAGAGGCTTGACAGCCACCTGTCAGGAATGCTTTGATGGTGTTCCTGCTTGGCAGGGGGTTGGACTGGATGGCCCTTGTGGTCTCTTCCAACTCTATGATTCTATGTGCTACTAGGGCACCACACATACAAACGAGGGATGTCTGCATCAGGCACTATATAACGGTTTGCCCTTGTAGCTACAGATGCCTGCTCATTCTCAGGAGGCAAGTATTACGACAGATATTTCAGAACAAATGCATCTAGGCTGCTCTAGGAGCACCGGGTTGCTATTAGCTGCATAAATTAAATGCAAGGGACAGCTTGCGTGGCAACAATCTGAGAGGCCAAACAACTTGAACGTGTGAAGAAATAAAAATTAATCTAAGCTGAAAGGAAACAACCACCAAGATTTTCCGAAATGTTATAACATGGAAAATACACCAAGTAGGGTTCATATTCCACACCCACACCCCCTGCCCACGGAAATTTAGCTTTAAAACACACAGCTCAGAAATGTACAAAGGAAGATAAGAACAATTTAGCATTTTGGCCCTCTTTATAATTTTATCCCCCCTGCTTTAATAAATCGGGATGTTTTAGGAAACGCTGACTCCAGACGTTTTTTGGCTCTCTCAACAGTACTTTAATAAAGTCTGGGAAATAAACTTCACAGGAAAACCTCGGGTGTTCAATTAGTTTAAAATGTTGTAGGGTAGAGAAACGGAGATAATGAAATTATAAGGATAATGGCGGCTTAATGTTTTGTGGCTCACACGAGATTTATGTGCTCCAATATAACCTCCAGCTACACATATGGCATAATAAAAAAAATACAAAAAAAAATTAGAACAGACTAGAATCCTGGCTAGAGAAACAGGGGATGTGGGGAGGGTGGGTTTTGAATGCAGAAAAAGTCATAGCCAGGCTCTTGGGGGGATGGAGTTGAGCAGCTTAAAAACACTGGCCTCTTTACAAACCTTATATCATCCCTCTGTCTGCTCCTCCTCACACATGAATAATGTTCACTTAATAGCATCTGAATGCAAGAAGACTTATTGCGCAAGACCCATTTCCTCCTCCAATGTAAATTAGGCTCAGAGGGAGTTCCACTGCAAAACCACAATTCTGTCGGGAGGGCAGGGAAAGAATCCTGTGAAAATGTGTCTGGACTCTTCCCAAATGCCCATTAAGCAAGTACAGGAGTTTAGTTTCCACCGCGGAAAGTCTGAGATCCAAAGGGATTAAGGAACAGAACGTGTGTGTTTGTGTGTGAAAGAGAGAGAGAGAGAGAGAGAGAGAGAGAGAGAGAGAGAGAGAGAGAGAGAAGGAGATGGGGGACTTCTGGTTGAAAGCAAGACATGTATTGACATTACAGTAGCTGAATGAGGGGTATTCATAATGTCCTATGGGTCTGTGAGCCTTTGGAATATGTGTTGCCTCTCAAGGTGAGCACAACTCATCAAAATAAGGGAAGACGGTCAACTTTCGGTGTTCCTGATGTGTGCATCAGGAATGCTATAGAAGTTGGACCCTTCTTCCCTCAGCCAAGAAGCCAGCGGTGTCTGTTCTCCCCCTCTGTTGTCTTAAGGGGAGGTTTCTCACTTGGTGAGTTGCCAAAAGCTTGTGGAGGCGCTTCTGTGTGCTGTCTTGGGGAGACTGGAAACTCAATTAAAAATGGTGGGAAGGAGATGAAACATTTGTTTTGTATTTAATTTATCCAAGGAGGGATTTTTTTTTGGGGGGGGGGGAACGTTGCAAGAATTTCTGTGCCTGAAAATCATGAGCCGTCAGCATCATATCTACCGAAGGTAGATAAAAGTGACAGTAGGTTGAGTACATGGAGGTCTGAGTGATAGGAAATGCTTCCTGACTTTCAGTGGCACCAGCAGCATAGGAGGCACATGTCCAGGACCCCATTCAGCAGAATCAGTGCGGCTGTAGAAATGTGAAGGAATGCACATCACCATCTAAAGTGGGGTACTCCATAAGATCTAAACCACTGAGCCTCTTGGACTTGCCGATCAGCAGGTTGGCGGTTCGAATCCCCGTGACAGAGTGAGCGCCCGTTGCCCTGTCCCCGTTCCTGCTAGCCTAGCAGTTCAAAAGCACACCAGTGTCTAAAATCCTGGCCCAACTTTTCAGCTGCCCCTTATTTATCTAATATTACTTATGAATCTTACAGATGGGCTTTTTCCAGAGCCCGATTTGAGGCACTGCCTACAGCTGTACTACACAGCAAATTCCTGCGGGTACCAATCCACGAGCGCCTATGTCCATGCATGACTTATAAGGTGGAATCTGTTACTCACATTCTTCTATTCTGTGAACTTTACAGTGAAGAACGGTCTCGTCTTATATTACCCCTTTTATCAAAATTTAAACCCTTGCAATATTATCTGGAATTTATTCCTGAAATCCTACGCAAATTCCTTTTGGAAGACTCTTTGAGCTCAGTATCCTATGCTGTGGCCAGGTTTTGCACCTTAGCCATCAAAAAACGTAAATCGCTTCTACTGGAAAATATACTATAAATTTCTTTTGCGCCATTGTTTTCCCCCCCACCCTAATCCTTAGGATTTTGACACCTTGTAGCGATATTCTGATCGCTGGTTTGGAATTATACTGTACTGTATTATATTGCTGGCTTTTGCTGTAATAAACTGAGTTGAGAAAAGCACACCAGTGCAAGTAGATAAATAGGTACCGCTCTGGCAGGAAGGTAAACAGTGTTTCCATACGCTCTGGCACTCATCCTGGGCCTCCGTGCACCAGTAGCGGTTTAGTCATGAGCTGGAAAGCTGTCTGTGGACAAACGTCGGCTCCCTTGGCCTGAAGCGAGATGAGCTCCACACCCCATAGTCGCCTTTGACTGGACTTAACCATCCAGGAGTCCTTTACCTTTTACCACTACCTTTTTACCAATAAGCCACAGCCTAAAAACTGCCTTACTGCACCACTAACAACAACTATCTGGGTTATAAGGAGCTTTTGCAAAGGTAATGGGGTTGCCATTGTAGTCTAGCATTGACATATTTCAAAAAGTAGAATTCCTGACATTTACAAAGTTGAGTATCAACTACCCCCAAAATAGATCCATATCTCCTACATCCAGTTTCCCCTGACATTTTGCCATTTCGGCAAAATTCCCCCCGATGCCATTTTTACACCCCCAAACCAGGACATTTCCTGACACATGGCAAGCCTATTGTGGTCCCTCACACTTCACTCAAAACCCAGTCCAGATGGTTGGGAGACAATCTAGAGGAGGACTCTACAAAGCAGCACAAAGTGGAAGTACCAGCATTAGGCTCTTGGCATCCCAGCCAATATGAGCAATTCAGAAGCTGCTGAGAGATGAGATTTTGCCTTCCGTTGAGGTGCTGATGGAAGATCTGGGCAGGCACCTGTTTGTTGTGTGAACTTAGGTAAAGGTAAAGGGACCCCTGACCGTTAGGTCCAGTCGCAGACGACTCTGGAGTTGTGGCGCTCATCTTGCTTTATTGGCTGAGGGAGCCGGCATACAGCTTCTGGGTCATGTGGCCAGCATGACTAAGCCGCTTCTGGTGAACCAGAGCAGCGCACAGAAACGCCGTTTACCTTCCCGCTGGAGCGGTACCTATTTATCTACTTGCACTTTGACGTGCTTTCGAACTGCTAGGTGGGCAGGAGCAGGGACCGAGCAAAGGGAGCTCACCCCATCGCGGGGATTCGAACTGCCGACCTTCTGATCAGCAAGCCCTAGGCTCTGTGGTTTAACCCACAGCGCCACCCGTGTCCCCATGTGAACTTACAACAGTATAATTGTAAGTTGGGAGGGGTTGGCAGCAGAGGGTTAATGAAACCAGAATGACTGCAAATATTTCTTAGTAAGCCAGCAGACCAAATTCTGAGAAGCATCCTTTGCTGGAGGATGTAATCCATCCTATCTCCACCCCTTTCTGTGGAGCAGGGTTGGGTTGGGTCAGGGATTAACCGTTAGTTGGGAGTGGAGAACAATAGACAGCAGTTTTGAGTCAGAGGGTAAGAAAAGGTCAGAAAATACAGACTAATGGAGTCTGAGACTTACTTCTGAGCAAATGTGTGTAAGAGGGTGCTGTAAATTTGAGAGCTGTCCCTGAATTTGATAGTCAGGAAACAGAACAATTCCACAGCCTCAAAAATGTGGGCTTCATCAAGTATCATGGAAACCGTTCACTGGAATTTCCATTTATAGCTGTTAGGCTCATTGTGTCCAAATCTATTCAAGCCCTCTTTTGAGAGCCAGTGTGGTATAGTGGTTAAGAGCGGTAGACTCGTAATCTGGTGAACCGGGTTCGCTTCCCCGCTCCTCCACATGTACGTAGCTGCTGGGTGACCTTGGGCTAGTCACACTTCATTGAAGTCTCTCAGCCCCACTCACCTCACAGAGTGTTTGTTGTGGGGCAGGAAGGGAAAGGAGAATGTTAGCCGCTTTGAGACTCCTTCAGGTAGTGATAAAGCGGGATATCAAATCCTAATCCAAACTCTTCTTTACTCAGACTCTTTAAAATCTTCGGAATTGTAAGTAACATAAATTGCATTATAATGTTGTGGGGATGTAAATTCCATTGGTAAAGCCCCACATAAATGTCTGAAGTAATTCCAGATACTGTTCCTTTGCACAAATGATCTTTGCTACATATCTGACAGCTGAAGTAGGTTTTACGGGTATATAATTAGGTGCAAACTCTGCAGTGATAGGAAATCAGGGTGAGGTTGGCCATACAGAAGAAAATCATCCTGAAATGTTCCTTATAACACAAGGAAATGTACTTACATTTTAATGTGATCTTTTTTTTGGGGGGGGGGTGTCGCGGATTCCTCCACGGCGTTGTAGCAGAGCAGCGCAAAAGCCACAGGTTCTTTAGTGCAGTATTCTTTTATTGTGAGCTATATACATACAGACAGTTCATGCAGTAGAACAAGTAGGACTTCACTCTCTCTATCTCTGATAACACTCTACATCCACACGCCCTGCTTAACAGGATCCCCTTTAATACAAAACAACCAATCATCTGTCGGCACACTCCTGCTGAGTCATTGCAGGCCTGTTGCATCAGCTTCTTGCATCAGCTTCTTTTACTTTACAAGCAAGCTCAAGCCTGCAGACTTACTGTGTTACACAGCACTCTGTGTATCCCAACAAGGGGGGGGGGTGTCAACTAACCAGGAACTAGTTACAATTTTATAAATGCTACTTGATAAATGCTAGCTTACCTGTCATGTCTATCAGTAGCGGCCCATAGATTTGCTTTTACTAAAGCTAGATTTAACGTCTTTCCATCCAACGTCATGGGTAATAGGTTTACCAAAGGACAAATTTCAGCACTATGTGCATGTGATAATAAAACTATAGAATCCCTCCATCATATACTGCTCTGTTGTCCCTTGCACATAGTTGCCCGGACCAGATTTTTATTCCCTTTAATTTCAGAAAATTTGTCTGAGACCTCGGAGTCTCAGCTAATATATCTGCTACAAGACAATGACCTGTGCAGAACGCTGCTTGTTGCAAGATTTTTGATTACAGTCCTTTCGTATAAAAGGAAAAACGGTTTACTTTATGACTACTGAGATCTCACCCTATTACCTGATTCATAGTGGAGATCTCCTGAATTAAAATGTACTGTCGCATCTATTTTAGTTAAGGAATTTACATAAATCACAATCGCATATATGTATTGAATTATTTTAGCTTATTTATATATTTTTGCCTTGTTTTATTTTACTCTGTTGTAACCAGTGTAGATATACACTGTTTTGCATATGGTTTTATATTATGGGCCTCTGGCCGTAAAATAATAAAGTAAAGCTACTTGATGTATGGTATAAAATATTTATTTAAAAATATTATAATAATTTTTAATAAATAGATAAGAAAAATAAATTGACCTTCTGAGTGTAGAAGTAACAGGCAGAAATATGGTCTGGTTAGGCATGGCTTTAGAACTTGGGAAAACTCAGAAGTCCGCCCATTGAAAAAGAATGAACAAAAATATTTTAATGTTCAAAGGGACATGGCATCAACCCAACACTCAGTTTTCTCAAGATGTTATCCGCATATTAAAAGGAAGCATGTCTTTGAAAGTTATTTACATAATCTCACATTTGCCAGGTTGTGAAAGGCATGAACACGCTGCATTTTCAAACAATGCCATCACAGTTTTGGGAGTCCTGTTATTCAACGTTTCCTGTAAGTGAACATCTATGCATCTGTGGTCCTCAGGAAACAGAAGGCATTTGCAATTATTTACTGTATTGCTGAGGCTATGTGCAACCTAGGGGAAAGCCAATGCAATTCTGGGCTGCATCAATAGGAGTATAGCATCTAGATCAAGGGAAGTAATAGTACCACTGTATTCCGCTCTGGTCAGACCCCACCTGGAATACTGTGTCCAATTCTGGGCACCACAGTTCAAGAAGGATATTGACAAACTGGAACGTGTCCAGAGGAGGGCAACCAAAATGGTCAAAGGCTTGGAAACGATGCCTTATGAGGAACGGCATAGGGAGCTGGGTATGTTTAGCCTGGAGAGGAGAAGGTTAAGGGGTGATAGGATAGCCATGTTCAAATATATAAAAGGATGTCATATAGAGGAGGGAGAAAGGTTGTTTTCTGCTGCTCCAGAGAAGCGGACACGGAGCAATGGATTCAAACTACAAGAAAGAAGATTCCACCTAAACATTAGGAAGAACTTCCTGACAGTAAGAGCTGTTCGACAGTGGAATTTGCTGCCAAGGAGTGTGGTGGAGTCTCCCTTCTTTGGAGGTCTTTAAGCAGAGGCTTGACAGCCATCTGTCAAGAATGCTTTGATGGTGTTCCTGCTTGGCAGGGGGTTGGACTGGATGGCCCTTGTGGTCTCTTCCAATTCTATGATTCTATGATTCTAAGTTCAGTACTGAAATACCGGTATTGGATAGGTGCCTTGAAGCAAACAACCAGGTAACATTTCTCCTGGAAAACCAAGAAAAATCTGCCATAAAATAAATTGCCCAATGGTAGCCCAAAAGCTGAGAAAGGTTTACAATGTTCAAACTATCATTTCTGTAGACATTGTACACAACCCAAGTTATGATTTGTTATGATTTGAAGTTCAAAAACTAGAAAATCCATGTTGCTTGATCTTCTCTCTTGTGAAACTAATTACACAATTAGCACATGTGTCACTCTCGATTCTGACACATGAAGTAAAGTGATAGAAATAATCCTCATTATAAGTTATTCATAATAATGGGTTAATAGTTCATCTTTGCCCCTGCCAGAAACAACAAATGATAGAGGAAACCAAAGTTTAAATACTGTAAAGTATCTAGAGCTCTAGGAACGACTCCAGTTCTCCTGAGTGGGCAAAATGCCTTCCCAGAAAATTATGCCTCCCCCCCCCCCATCTTTTAGCCCCGAAGCCTACTGAACACAAACCCCAAAGCCTGGCAAGGGATTAACAAAACATTTTCAAACTGCAGACATAAAAGACAGGGGTCGAATCATATTTCATTTGGCCTTGTTCGGCAATATTTTTGGCTTTCCAGGGGAAATGGACTTCAGTCAAACTCCTAGAGCTCTCAAATGACTAAATCAGCCACAAATTTGCCCTGCATGGAATTCTTAGCTTGTGACAGGTGAAAGCAATTGTCCCCTTGATAGTTGCAGAGAAAACAATGAACAACTGGTAGTGGATGATCATATCTAACTTTAGGAAGCAGTCAATGACTGTACAATTGCCCATTGCTTATTGTGAGGCAACCTCTTTAAGGCAGTTCAAAATTAACCCAGAAAATCCCAGTGCTAGGTCAACACTGGGTATTGGTAGTCAGTACTTTTCCCCCCTAAAAAAAATGTTTAGGGGTACTCTCATTTTGACTCAAGAAAACCATCATTTTAAAGTTCAAATTGGGAACAATAAATACAGTAAATGGACAAAACTACAAAGATTCACAAAATGTTTAGGGGTATGCATACCCCTGCGTGCCACCAGGAAAAAAGCACTTTCGGTAGCTGCAGAGGCTACCATTTTGTTTTAAACCACTTCAGGAATTATAACTAGGAGGAAGGATTAAGGTAAAGGTAAAGGACTCCTGACAGTTAAGTCCAGTCGCGAACGACTCTGGGGTTGCTGCGCTCATCTCGTTTTACTGGCCGAGGGAGCCGGCGTTTGTCCGCAGACAGTTTTTCCGGGTCATGTGGCCAGCATGACTAAGCCGCTTCTGGCGAAACCAGAGCAGCGCACCGAAACGCCATTTACCTTGCACTTTGAGGTGCTTTCAAACTGCTAAGTTGGCAGGAGCTGGGACCAAGCAACGGGAGCTCACCCCGTCATGGGGATTTGAACCGCCAACCTTCTGATCGGCAAGCCCTAGGCCAGTGGTGGCTAACCTTGACACTCCAGATGTTTTGGAACTACAACTCCCATCATCCCTAGCTAACAGGACCAGTGGTCAGGGATGATGGGAGCTGTAGTTCCAAAACATCTGGAGTGTCAAGGTTAGCCATCACTGCCCTAGGCTCTGTGGTTTAGACCACAGCGCCATGGGCAAATAGGTAGTATTTAGACACAGCACCATGGATAGCTCCAATGAAAGCCAGAGGTGAACCGAGGCCCTTTCAGTTCACCTTTCCCAAGCTCTGCCCCCCTGGCCTGAAGACTCTGGTTTTTACATGGCCAGCCTATAGAGGCCCTTGTTCCTCCAGTCTTCAAAATCGTAGCTTCTGTATGCATTATAAATATCAGGTCCAGTTCCCAGACTGGTGGGGGTACAGCAATGTCAGACTCAGCTATGGCAGACTCAGTCAGCTCCTCCTCCTCTGACCCTGAGCTTGAGGCCAAGGCATAGATAGATGATCGATAGATAGATAGATAGATAGATAGATAGATAGATAGATAGAGGATAGATTTGCAGATATTCATTTCTACTTGCCTTCTATTTTATTATAGTTTCTTGCTACCTGCAGACTATTGGAGTGAGGTACAGGAGTTTTTGTTGATGGGCAGATTTGATTTGGGAAGTACTTAATGTTTGTTGTTATTGGTACTAAAAGGGATACAGGTGGCGCTGTGGTCTAAACCACTGAGCCTCTTGGGCTTGCCGATCAGAAGGTTGGCGGTTCGAATCCCCGCGACGGGGTGAACTCCTGTTGCTCTGTCCCAGCTTCTGCCAACCTAGCAGTTCGAAAGCACGCCAGTGCAAGTAGATAAATAGGTACAGCTGTGGCAGGAAGGTAAATGGCATTTCTGTGCGCTCTGGTTTCCGTCACGGTGTCCCGTTGCTCCAGAAGTGGTTTAGTCATGCTGGCCACATGAGCCAAAAAATTGTCTATGGACAAATGGCAGCTCCCTCGACCTGAAAGCGAGATAAGCGCCACATCCCATAGTCACCTTTGACTGGACTTAACTGCCTAGGGGTCCTCTACCTTTACCTTTTAATAATAATAATAATAATAATAATAATAATAATAATAATAATAATAATAATAATTTATTTATATCCCGCCCATCTGGCTGGGCTTATCCAGTCACTCTGGGTGGCTTCCAACAAAATATAAAAATACAATAATCTGTCAAATATTAAAAGCTTCCCTAAACATGTCTTTGTATCCTTATTCTCAGTCTTTATTATGAATTATGTGGGGATTGCTTAATTTTACTGTATACTTATTGAGTTTTTAAAAATATATTGTTAGTGACTACTTACCTTTCGTTTTGTTTCTGCAATTATGTAAATCTTTTCATGTGGCAAGCCGCATTGATGTAGGTGATGACGATGTATATTTATTAGCTGCTTTGCTCATAAAAACGACCGCAACTTGAGCATGTTTTAACTATGGAAAGAAAGCATACAAATAGGTCAGGAACCAAGATGACCAGAAGTTCGTGAATGACTGGAGTAAATTTATAGATTACTTAAAAGAAAATTGTACAAGTTTAACAGGACTGTTGTAATTCCTATGTTGTGAGATGTGAATAATCTCTGACTGAAATCAGAGGAGGAAGGGAAAAAAAGGTCAGAGATTGGAAAAAACCAAAAACGTTTGGGGTTAAATAATATTTAAAAACCTTTGAAAGGAGGGAGGGAAGTCATAGCTCGGCAGAGCTTTAAGTTTATTGTATGTAATATAATATGATGAAAATTTGAGTCAAAACAAAATAAAAAAAAATTTCTTTCCAGTAGCACCTTAGAGACCAACTAAGTTTGATCTTGGTATGAGCTTTCGTGTGCATGCACACTTCTTCAGATACACTGAAACAGAAGTCACCAGACCCTTATATGTAGTGAGAGGGTGGGAGGGATATTACTCAGAAGGGTGGTGGGAATGGGTGGTAGGCTAATAGCTGTGGTAAACCTGTTGACGACTGTTAACGACTGCAATTGGTCTAACAGGAAAAAGCAAGGGGTGAGAAGGTTAAAAATAGCTTTGTCATGTATAATGAGATAAGAATCCAATGTCTTTATTCAGACCAGGTCTCTCCATGGTTTTAAGCTTGGTAATGAGTTGCAATTCAGCAACTTCTCTTTCCAGTCTATTTCTGAATTTCTATTTCCAGTCTTCTTCTGAAGAGAAGTTGCTGAATTGCAACTCATTATATGTTTCAACTCATTATATGTTTCCTCTCACTATATGTTTCAGTGTATCTGAAGAAGTGTGCATGCACACGAAAGCTCATACCGAGAACAAACTTAGTTGGTCTCTAAGGTGCTACTGGAAAGAAATTTTTTTTTTGTTTGTTTTGACTATGACAGACCAACACGGCTATCTACCTGTAACTGAAACTTTGAGTGTTAACGTAATATGAAATCAATAAAAATCATATGGAAAAAGAAGAAGAAAGCATACAAATAAACAATGGCGATGATGCAGCAGGAGCTTCCAAACAAGGAAAAGGCACAGGTTCCAGCAGAGCCCCCCCCCCCCCCCCCGTTGCAAAAAGGTAGGCTAATGTTGAAGTGAGCCACACAGACACAGAATTACGACATGAAGGAGGCAATCTGAAGATGCCGGGCCCGTGAAGTCGGTGATGATACACTGGGCACAGGACATTGGACATAATATTATGCTAGATGACTGGGAAAAACTATGGAAGGAAGGTATGAAGTTTACTGCATGTAATGCACTGAAAGAAAATGTGTTAAAATGATGTATAGATGGTACATTACAGCGGTCAAACTGGCGAAAATATATAAAGTGGATAATAAGTGCTGGAAATGTAAAGAGAAAGAAGGTACCTTTTTTCATATGTGGTGGGAATGTAAAAGGGTGAAATGCTTCTGGGATATGATATATGGTGAGATTAAGAAAATGTTGAAATATACATTTGTTAAAAAACCAGAAGCTTTCCTGTTGGGAATTATAGGTACAGATATTAAAAAGCAGGACATTAAGATTTTCCAATATGCAGTGACTGCGGCAAGAATGTTAATAGCACAAAAATGGAAACAAGAACAAACACCGACAGTGGAGGAATGGAAAATGAAACTATTGGACTATGCAGAATTGGACAAAATGACGGGGAGAATCCGAGAACAGCGGGACCAGAAGTTCATCAAAGACTGGACTAAATTTACAGACTACTTAAAGGAAAGTACTCAATTGAATACGTTAGTAGGACTACAAGAGGTTTTGTAGATCAAGGAAGAAATGCTGTTGTTAATATGAACTTGTAGTGAGAGACATAAAAAAACAACGGAAGAAACAAGAAATATAACATTAAGGTATAGTTATTAGAAGGTCACAAGGAAGGTCTGAAGGAAGTCAAGGCTGTAAAAAGCCAAAAAGGTATAAGAAGTGTAAAACTATGCGAATGTTATTATTGTAAAAAAATTATTTTTGAAACCAATAAAAAATGATATTGAAAAAAAAGAAAGAAAAAAGAAGAAGATGATATCGGGCCTATCACTTTGTGGCTCTCGCACTGTTACAGCGTTGCAAGTTGACAGCATCTGGCTGCACAGCAGGGAAATGATATAACCTGTTCTGAGGGATTCGTTTAAGCTTTTTTTTTTCCTTTCCCCCCTTCCCCACTCGCACAAAAGTAAAAATGGCAAAAACTTAGTCCTTAATGGGATCATACTGTTCTTTCCTCACATTGTCAACTTCACTTAATTTCCTCCGTGCCATTAACATGTCTAATGCATATGTCAGGCACAAGCCTGATAGTATTGGGGCAAGCAGAATGTTGTATGGAGTCGGCAATGTGTTAAAACAATTGAGCAAGCAAGTACTAAAAGTTTGTTGCTCTGGCCATATGGTACAGTGTTTAATTTCCCGTAGTGGAAGGACGTGGCTGTCACAGGGAGAGAAAAAGATGATGAATAAATTTACTTGGGGAAACATATTATAATGAAGAATGGCTTTCCGGGGAAGTAAACGGAGGAATTTCATTTCTGAAACAGGGGCATATGGGAGGCATTAAGATCTAAATAAGGGTAGCAGGGCACTGTGCCTTAAAGAATGAAAGACATATCAAGGAAAACAAGGTGATCTGTCTTGCTGGGCCAGCTATGAGAGAGGCATTTTCTAAGTGCATGTTGTTGTGCTGAATTATGAAAACGAGAAATGGCATTTGCGTAATTGGCAGTTGGAATACCTCTGACAGAAAGACAAAGGCGACGTCTTCATTTCTGTGCTGATGGGCCAGTCTTTTCGTAGGTTGGACAGCACACTGAAATTGACAAAATGTAGCATATTGAATGAAGATGGTGGTCCTCTTGCCCTTCAGCTGAAAAACAAAAAACAAATAAACAGTAATGATAATCATAAATACTTTTGGGGGGTTTTAGGGTTATTGTTTTTGGTTTGATTTTGTATGTTGTGCTCTTGTTTGTGAACCGCCCTGAGACATCCGACAGTGTATAAACTGAATAAATAATAATAATAATAATGAGGTCTATTGATTATTGTCCCCTTCATGGATCACTGCCTTGTCGTAGCGAAGGGGCTTGAATAACTCCAAGAAGCTATGAGCTATGCTGTGCAGGGCTACCCAAGACGGACAGGTCATAGAAGAAGAAGAAGAAGAAGAAGAAGAAAAGTTTGGATTTGATATCCCGCTTTATCACTACCCTCACTCTGTGAGGTGAGTGGGGCTGAGAGACTTCAGAGAAGTGTGACTAGCCCAAGGTCACCCAGCAGCTGCAGGTGGAGGAGCGGAGACGTGAACCCAGTTCACCAGATTACGAGTCTACCACTCTTAACCACTACTCCACACTGGCTCTTAACCACTACACTCATAGCTGAGAGTTTAGACTAAATGTGATCCACCTGGAGAAGGAACTGGCAATCCACTCCAGTATTTTGCCAAGAAAACTCCATGGACATAAAAAAGGAGAAGCTTTGGGAAGAAAGTGAGAGTTTCCAAGGCATGCTCTGGTTCATGGGGTCACGGAGAGTCGGACACGACTAAGACGACCAAACAGCAACAACAATTGATTATTGTGGAGCTTGAGTTAATTCAGTAACATATGAGTGCCATTTTTGAATAAGAAATAATCATATATTTAGCATTATAAAAAGCATCACCCTGCTTTTATCCTGCATCCTTGCACATATCCCACATGGACCATCAGAAAGCTGATTGCTCTACTATTCATAATGGTCTGCCTATTCATGATTTTATGCATTTAGGAAGATGTATGAATCGCTTCATCAAAGAGCCCTCTCAGCAGTGTCCATAATAAATAATGAGTGTCCATTTATATTCCTTTGTAAGATGTACAATGGAGAGCTGGGATATTGTCTTCCGGCTCTTGGCCATGTTCCAATGACCCACCCAAAAACAGGAAGTGATGTCATTGTTAGGAGGCTCCAAGTTGACCAAGATGTGAGAAGAGGAAGCAAGGGTTCTGGATGCAAAGGCAGAGAGCCAGGGCAGAAAAGCAGCACAGATCAAGTATTAAAATAAGTGACAGGCCAACTGGTTGAGGAGGAAGGGGCAGCAGGTGACAGGAGCTACAGGTGCTTCCTGGACTTAGAAAATATCTGGGAATAGGGAACTGAGGCAAAAGTATCAGCCCCAGGGGAATCCAAGTCCATTGCAGCTCTCTCCCTAGAGGAATGAAGGTTTAATTGCATGGAAGCCCTTTCCCTGAAAATCCAAGCTCAGGACTCAATACCACCCATTGAGATGTTTATATCTGGGGAGAAAGGAAGACAAAATAATGGTAATGATTGAGGTTGAATCCTGACAAAACAGAAGTACTGTTTTTGGGGGACAGGGGGCTCCCTGGTCCTGAATGGGGTAACTGTGCCCCTGAAGGACCAGGAGCGCAGCCTGGGAGTCATTTTGGACTCACAGCTGTCCATGGAGGCGCAGGTTAATTCTGTGTCCAGGGCGGCCGTCTACCAGCTCCATCTGGTACGCAGGCTGAGACCCTACCTGCCCGCAGACTGTCTCGTCAGAGTGGTGCATGCTCTAGTTATCTCCCGCTTGGACTACTGCAATGCGCTCTACGTGGGGCTACCTTTGAAGGTGACCTGGAAACTGCAATTAATCCAGAATGCGGCAGCTAGACTGGTGACTGGGAGTGGCCGCCGGGACCACATAACACCAGTCCTGAGAGATCTACATTGACTCCCAGTACGTTTCCGAGCACAATTCAAAGTGTTGGTGCTGACCTTTAAAGCCCTAAACGGCCTCGGTCCTGTATACCTGAAGGAGCGTCTCCACCCCCTTCCGTTCAGCCCGGACACTGAGATCCAGCGCTGAGGGCCTTCTGGCGGTTCCCTCACTGCGAGAAGCAAAGCTACAGGGAACCAGGCAGAGGGCCTTCTCGGTAGTGGCGCCCGCCCTGTGGAACGCCCTCCCATCAGAGGTCAAAGCGATAAACAACTACCTGACATTTAGAAAATACCTCAAGGCAGCCCTGTTTAGGGAAGTTTTAAATCTGTGATATTTTAATGTATTTTGATATTGTTGGAAGCCGCCTAGAGTGGCTGGAGAGACCCGGCCAGATGGGTGGGGTACAAATAATAAATTATTATTATTATTATTATTATTTTGGCACCTATAAACTGGAATGTTTACCTCACATTCAGTGGCTTCGGTGCATTGCTTGAGGTGTCCTGGAAGCGGAGGACCAATCCCCCAGGCAGAGACTACAAAACCCATGAATCACTGCGGGTGGAAACAGAACACTCACCACTTCCTAGGCCTCAGATGACAGCGAACCAGATGTTACACATACTGTAAACACATAAGGGAAGTCAGTGTGGATGTGGGCACTATTTCTGTTCTCCGTCTCCTTTCTAGCTGCCCTCCATTAGCTGGGGGGGGGTGGAAGTAAAAATTATTTTCCAGGGTTCTAAGATGCACAGGAAGTCTCTACATCAGGGGTGTCCAATAGGTCGATCGCGATCTACTGGTAGATCCCTGGGAGGTTTTGGTAGATCGTGGTCAATCACTGGGTCCCTTTCCTTAAAAAAGGTAAAGGACCCCTGACAGTTAAGTCCTCTTGCGAACGACTCTGAGGTTGCGGCTCATTTACTGGCCGAGCGAGCTGGCGTTTGTCCGCAGACAGTTTTTCCAGGTCATATGGCCAGCATGACTAAGCCGCTTCTGGAGAAACCAGAGCAGCACACAGAAACGCCATTTACCTTCCCGCCGGAGCGGTACCTACCTGTATTTATCTACTTGCACTTTGACATGCTTTCGAACTGCTAGGTTGGCAGGAGCTGGGACAGAGAAATGGGAGCTCACCCCATCGCGGGGATTCTAACCACCGACCTTCCAACTGGCAAGCTCAGTGGTTTAGACCACACCCCTTGCCCCGCCCTCCATTGTTGCACGATCTGTAGAATGGAAGACGGAGTTTCCTCAGCGAGGCTGTTTGTTTCCTCAGCGATCTGTGAGTGGCTCTTCCCCTTTCTCCCTCCCAAGAGCTTAGCCTTGATCTCCCCAAATACGGGACTTTGACCTGAACCCCCCAAAAGGGGATAGATCACTGCCAGTTTTTAATTCTGTGAGTAGATCACAGTTTCTTGGGAGTTGGCCGCCCCTGCTCTACACGTACAGTGGTACCTCGGGTTACATACGCTTCAGGTTACATACGCTTCAGGTTAAGAACTCCGCTAACCCAGAAATTATGCTTCAGGTTAAGAACTTTGCTTCATGATAAGAACAGAAATTGTGCTCTGGCGGCGCAGCGGCAGCGGGAGGCCCCATTAGCTAAAGTGGTGCTTCAGGTTAGGAACGTTTTCAGGTTAAGAACGGACCTCCAGAACGAATTAAGTTCTTAACCCGAGGTACCACTGTATATATGTGCTGGTCCCGTGGGTTACCTGAAAGGTGAGGTCCAAGTCCGGTCCGTGGTATATATTATCACCCACCCTGGAAGCTCCCGCTCTGTGAATCTAGGAGTGCCATAGAACTTCTGAAGCCCAGTATTTCACCCTACCTCTGTCTTGTATTTTTATCCCTTCCTTTGCCAAAGTTGCTCAGGGCAACATGGATATTTATTTCACCACAACCACATTATCATCACAACAGCCCTGTGAGATAGGCTAAGCTAACACAGGGGTGGCAAACCTGTAGCCTCTCCATAATTCTAGTACAGTGTGTGTTGGTCCCAAGGGGTATTCAATAGGTGAGGTCTAGTCCAGTCCGATAAAGCCGAGGTTAAAGAGTCCGGGTCAGAAGCCAGCCAAAGTCAGTCACGAAGCCGAAGTCACGAAGCCGAGGTCAGGAAGCCAAGGTAACAAAGCTGAGGTCAGGAACACAGGAACCAGGAACAGGAACTGGGCAGCAACGATGTTGCTCCTGCAACTTGGGGCTGGGACTGGCTGGCTTTTATCTGCCCCGAGGCATAGGGTGGCTCCGATCCTCAGGTGACTCGCCTCTCCTGGCTTGGAGGCGAGCACTCCTCCTGCGGGAACTTAGTTCCCTTCGCCTCTCTGCCCTGAGCCTCTGCAGCTCAGGAGAAGCTGGAGGGTTACCGGACCCAGAGGCAACCTCAGCTTCCCCTGACTGGGTGGGGAGTGGAGCACCTGCAGGCAATGAGTCCTCCACCCCTTCAGAAGCCAGATCAAACTCAGCCGATGCCTGCACCTGAGGATCTAGCACAGGTGAGTCCCCTTCAGACTCAGGCCCCAGCCCCGGCTCTGCTGGTTCTGGAGGCAGGGAATCCTGTGCAGGCTGGGATCCCTCAGGTTCAGCGTCTGAGTCTGAATCCCAGTGGTACCTCAGGTTACAAACACTTCGGGTTACAGACTCTGCTAACCCGGAAGTAGTACCTCGGGTTAAGAACTTTACCTCAGGATGAGAACAGAAATCACGTGGCAGTGGCGCAGTGGCAGCGGGAGGCCCCATTAGCTAAAGTGGTACCTCAGGTTAAGAACAGTTTCAGATTAAGAACGGACCTCCGGAACAAATTAAGTACTTAACCAGAGGTACCACTGTACTGGAGAGTCCCCACTTCAGACCTTCCCTCTCCAACTTGTGGAAGGCAACTAAATGAACTCGTCCATGCCTGCCCTCCCTTGTATGTTTACTTAACCCTAATGTAGAATACCCCAAGAGTGCTATGATATTGGAGGGATAGAGATGCAAGAGGGAAGTCCATATTTTTAACTGTCAGATGGATTTTCCACGGGAAACCTCCTGCAGGGGCCCGAAAAAACAGAAGCGCAAAAGGAATTCCTCCTTGGGGTTTTGCAGATGGCTACAGCAGGTGGGGACGGTTTGATGGTGGGTCGGGACACGCCCCCCCTGCAGAAATCCATGATTTAACTGCAAGAGCAGCCAAGGGGGTGGACAAATGAATGATGACAAAGGCAAGCGGGGGGCATGAATCAGTGGGGCATGGAAGAGAAGATGAGAGAGAGAAACAGTCTTTTTGCAGGGGCGTTATGGAAAGCAGGGCTCGGAGAGAGAGGGAGAGACTGACTTGAGGAAAATGCATGGAGACGGAACAATAAAAACCTATTAAGCAGTTAAGATTATTAAGGTAAGAAAAGGAAACCAAGAGTGGTTGTTCACATGGTTGCACTGTGATAACAAGAAATAAATTTATCTCTTACCTCCAAAGATACTGCCTTCAGATATCTTCTAAAGGTTGTATAGTTATTTATCTCCTTGGCTCAGGTGTCACATAACTCCATACCCGCCAACATTTCTCTGAAAATAGGATCATCCTACCACACCCTCCAACTTTCCCCCCGACGAAAATAGGGGCATCCTAAGGAAAAGTGCTGGTGGAGCTGTGGGTTAAACCACAGAGCCTAGGGCTTGCCGATCAGAAGGTCGGCAGTTCGAATCCCCACGACGGGGTGAGCTCCCGTTGCTCGGTCCCTGCTCCTGCCAACCTAGCAGTTCGAAAGCACGTCAAAATGCAAGTAGATGAATAGGTATCGCTGAAGCGGGAAGGTAAACGGCATTTCCGTGCGCTGCTCTGGTTCGCCAGAAGCGGCTTAGTCATGCTGGCCACATGACCCGGAAGCTGTACGCCGGCTCCCTCGGCCAGTAAAGCGAGATGAGCGCCGCAACCCCAGAGCTGTCCACGACTGGACCTAATGGTCAGGGGTCCCTTTACCTTTACCTTTAAGGAAAAGAGGGCTATTCTGGCATCAAATAAGAAACCAGGACGCCTTCTGTAAATCCAGGACTGTCCCTGGAAAATAGGGACACTTGGAGGGTCTGTCACGCAGTGCTTATGTGTCATGTCAGGTGTGGGTGTGTATAGGGGTACACATGAAAGCCCCTCTGCTTTTGGGGTGCACTGCACCATACACAGAAACGGGAACATGGGATGCTGTCTTATACTGAGCCAGACCATTGGTCCATCTCATTCAGTATTGTCAACGCTGGTTGGCAGAGCCTCCCCAGAGTTTCAGGCAGGACTCTCTTCCAGCTCTACCTGGAGATGCCAGGGATTGAACTTGGGGACTTCGGCATGCAAAGCAGATGCTATGCCACTCAGTGTGCTTGTCCCGTGGGTTACCCGAAAGGCGAGGTCCAAGTCCGGTCCGTGGTCAGAGGTGCAATGTGAAGGCAGTCCGTAGTCACTGAAGCTGGGTGCAGGGCAGGGAGTCAGGCAAAGTCAGGAACAGGTAGGCAAGCAGGGAACCAGGGCAGGTCAGGAGCTCAGGCAGGAAAGCAGGACAGGTTTCAAGCAGGAACACTGGCAGAAATTGGTCACCAACAATGTTGCTCCTGCAACTTGGGGCTGGCCGGCTTTTATCTGCCCCGAGGCATAGGGCGGCCCCGATCCTCTGGTGACTCGCCTCTCCTGGCTTGGAGGCGAGCACTCCTCCTGCGGGAACTCAGTTCCCTTCACCTCTCTGCCCTGAGCCTCTGCAGCTCAGGAGAGGCTGGAGGGTTACCGGACCCAGAGGCAACCTCAGCTTCCCCTGACGGGGCTGGGAGTGGAGCACCTGCAGGCAATGGGTCCTCCATCCCATCAGGAGCCAGAGCAGACTCAGCAGATGCCTGCACCTGAGGATCCAGCACAGGTGAGGACCCTTCAGACTCAGGCCCTAGCCCCGGCTCTGCTGGTTCTGGAGGCAGGGAATCCTGTGCAGGCTGGGATCCCTCAGGTTCAGCATCTGAGTCTGAATCCCAGGCCATCACACCCAGTCTATCAGCTGAACTACAACTACATAAGAGAATGCATGCAGCTTCCCAGAGGCCTGTGGCACTAAGTCCCCATAGCTTTCACTTCCGTAGTGTATTCTGAGTTGATGAAGGCTAGGCAGCCCTGACATCTTATGCATGAGAAAGAACAGTATTGTGCGAAAGGGGAACACCTGCAAGAGCTTACCGATTTATTTCAGCTGTGCCTCTCCCACAGACACAGATGAACTACTTTGCCTGGGGTCTGCGGGGCTCTGTAGGAGAGGGGCAAGAAAGGGGGAGCTGGATTGAAGTCAGTCCCTCTCCCCTCTCCCACCCCCGTGTGCTCCATCGTGGATTTATTTTCTATGCAATCTCCCCGAGGTGAAAGGTGAGCTCATGAACTGCTGTATGATTTAGTGACTTGGAAAACACAACTCCATTCCGCCTGTTTCTGTAACTTGCTCTAGATGGCGAACCTTGGAAAGTCATTGTCGCTCTCAGGAGCCGGGCTCTCATCGTCGTTTGCTCGTGTTTCATTTGCTATTCTGAATACTGACACTGGACAGATTGAAATCCTGAGTCTGGATAATGACACTGGACAGAGGAGAAATCCTGAGTCTGTGTACTCTAGATGCTTGAGTACACAGTGCCTTGCATTGTCCTGAGAAGTGGGTTTATATGAATGTCACAAGAATTAGCTTTTCCATACCCCACTAATTTCTCCTCTCCCCAGGTCAGATGCAGAGACTAGTTCAAGTTATGTAAAGGGACAGTATGAGGGTACATCAATCCAAGGATCTACAGATGGCTAGCGATGCAAGACTTTGATTGAGATTTGATGTCTAACTTAGGGCATGTTCTGACATTCACTTCTTCAAGTGATCTTGCAGATGTCCACTCATGGATATGTTACATGGGAAATGTAACTTTTCCAGGGTAGATCCATGTACAGGTTCCTAGGTCTCATGAGGTCTAAGAAAAGTGAGTTGGATAATACCGTGTTTCCCCGCAAATAAGACACTGGCTTATTTTCAGGGGATGTCTTTTTTTATTACGCAAGTATGGTACAGCAATCTACATTTATTCAAATATAGTTAAGTCTATCACTATGTCTTATTTTCGGGGTATGGCTTATATTGCGCAAATGCTTAGAAATCCTGCTACGGCTTATTTTATGGGTATGTCTTATTTTCGGGGAAACAGGGTAGGCCCACCACTTTAAATTCCAACAGGTTTTTTGTCATTTGTTTTTTGTGCTGTTTTGTTTTGTTTTTATGGGATGGCATCCAATTTCGTTGCACTTGTACAACATTGTACTTGTACAATGACAATAAAGAAATCTTATGAGTAGAATGTGTCATTTTATTTAAAATGCATCTCTGGGTTATTTGTGGGGCCTGCCTGGTGTTTTTTCATGAGTAGAATGTGTGCTTTTATTTAAGCATCTCTGGGTTATTAGGAATTAGTTCATCCCCCCCCCCAAAAAAAATATAGTCTGGCCCCCAACAAGGTCTGAGGGACGGTGGACCAGCCCACAGCTGAAAAAGGTTGCTGACCCCTGCATTAGACTCTCAGCCCCAATGGAAAGTCGGGCCCTCAAGCCCTGTCCATGGTACTGATTTCCAAGGCTGCAGAACTGCAGGAAAGGTAGGTGCCAGAACTGGACCGTGGTTAACTCAGTGCAAAAGTCACATGCGCTGTGATGCAGCTGGGCTGGTGAGAACCATTCACAGTTCTTCCTCCACTAGAAAACTCAGACCCCAATGTGCTCATGGGAAGACAGGATGAGAAATGGCCTCATTGCGAGCATCTCACCCTCAAGGTATGTGAGCTGGGGGTGGGGAGAAGCTCCGAAGTGTCTTGACTGATTTCTGAAGTGCCTTTCCCCTACGCAGAGCAAAGATGCATCAGAGCCGCCGCTTTTCCGATGGGCACAGGGGTGTCAGAAAGGCAATCAACACCCCCCTGCGCCCACAGCAATAAATCTGCCCAAGAATTTGATTAAATATTTAACGAGCTTAAGAGCCGAAGATGAAATATTGTGTTTAATTTTGAACTAGCACATTTATTTATTAGACTTTTTAAAGCAGCGAATTGGTTTTAAAAGATAATATTCCTTTAATTTTCTCATGAAAACCGGGACTTAATTAAAAAAGCTATTTTAAGACTCTGGGAAGGGTACTTAACGGAGAAGAGGCACGGCGACATTCGCTTGGAAGGCCCGCGGAGGTGAGAGCCGGGAGCCACGTGAGATCGCAGATACAGGTCAGAGAGGAAGGATGATGCAAGAGTTTTGCACCAGGTGGCAATACCAAACGTTCTCTGTCTCACCGAAACACCCAGAGACAGCGCCTCAGTTTCCCAAGCTGCCCTTCATTTCTGTAACATGCTGGCACTGCGAGTTCTCTTTTTTATTCACTTTAAAATAATAACAACACTCTGCCCTTCGGTTGAAAGTCCCAAAGCAGAAATGCATAAACTCGAAGATCAAACTTAAAAATAAAACTAAAATTCCCCCATGCACTTTTTACCGCCATCGTTATTTTTTATTGAATGTTTTAGGGCTGTGCATCCGCATTTAGGGTTTGCCCTGAATAATGAGGCAAATTGGGATGACTTGGGGCAGACTCCCATTTTCCTGAGTCAGATCACACAGATGCACGTTGAAAGGGATCAGGGAGACCTTGGCTTTCCGAGTCACTACATGGCCTTGGTTCCCTACCCTGCAAAGCGAAATCATAGAATCATAGAGTTGGAAGAGACCACAAGGGCCATCCAGTCCAACCCCCTGCCAAGCAGGAAACGCTATCAAAGCATTCCTGACAGGTGGCTGTCAAGCCTCTGCTTAAAGACCTCCAAAGAAGGAGACTCTACCACACTCCTTGGCTGCAAATTCCACTGTCAAACAGCTCTTACTGTCAGGAAGTTCTTCCTAATGTTTAGGTGGAATCTTCTTTCTTGTAGTTTGAATCCATTGCTCTATATGACATCCTTTTATATATTTGAACATGGCTATCATATCACCCCTTAACCTTCTCTTCTCCAGGCTAAACATACCCAGCTCCCTAAGCCGTTCCTCATAAGGCATCGTTTCCAGGCCTTTGACCATTTTGGTTGCCCTCCTCTGGTTGCCCTCCTCTGCCCTCCTCTGGACAGTGTTTCCCCTCTTTTCTTTCCTGAGGAACCAAACCTAGCCAACTGAGGACATAACCTGTCAGTGAAGGAACTTCTCTGACATAACCAAAGCTCAAAGGGAGGAAAGTGGGATTGGGATTTTTCATTTTGAGAGACAGGTCTAGCTTTTAATCACAGAGCATTGTTTTCCAAATATACTCCAATCACAGTGATTTGCATGTGTGAAGAATAAACAGAGTTGTTTTTCATGTGCCTTTTCTCCCCCCCCCCCCCGTGAGTTTTGTCAGCTCAAATTACTGTAAGTCAGCTTACTTTAAGTAAGTCAGTTTTACATCTATCTATATAAAATTGTTCAAGTTGGATGTTTGTTAACGATCACCTTTCTCCATAACCCCTTGATCGATTCCGTTCAAATTTGGACACAATGTTCCATGCCCATATGGGAGTGATCATATGTACTTACATTGCACAAATACCACACCTTTCCCAGGTAAAAATGTGATTTTGTGTAAAAAATATAGGGCCCTCCAGTGGACGTTAAACAGCACAGCACAACACACGCTTTCTCTTTCATACTGTATCTTACTTTTGCATTTCACCAAATCAGCCACAGCAAGGCGTGGCCCGGTCAGCTAGTTCTGCATAATATCACACATTCAGTTATTGCTAGCTCTTCGGTACATTTTAGAAAAACCATTTGGAATAAGTGATCCCTTAAAAAGAAAACCCTGGTTCTCATATTAATGATAGCACTTTCCTTTCCCTCCCTATAACCATAGCTGTCAACCTTCCCTTTTTTGGTGGGAAATTCCCTTATTCCAACGCCGTGTTTCGCTGTTTCCCCTTTTTGGTGGGAAATTCCCTTATTCCAACGCCGTTTCCCGCTGCTATCCCGGATTGTTAGCTATCCCGTAAATTTCCTGGATTTCAAAGGAAGCAGCTCCTCTCCCTCCCTGCCGGCCAGGGAGGCTCCTCGGCTGCGTAGCTCGGCTGCGTTGCTCACCAATAGTTACAGAGAATAGGATGTCATTAGACAACAGCACTGTTTGTGCTTGGCTTGCATGTAAATCAACCACTCTGGCCCAGCCCACAAATACACTCCTTCCAAAAGAATGTTAAAGGATGCAAAGTCTGCAACACGTTTGTATAATAAGTCATTAATGGATGCCAGAGAGCCAAAAGAGTGAACCTGATCAATCCCCCCATGAAGAATTGACGCTTTTGAATTGTGGTGCTGGAGTCCCGTGGACTGCAAGAAGATCAAACCGATCCATTCTGAAGGACATCGGCCCTGGCTGCTCACTGGAAGGACAGATCCTGAAGCATCGCATGAGAAGAGAAGACTCCCTGGAAAAGAGACCCTGAGGTGGGGAAAGATGATGGTATGTAGCCTGGTGTAAATTAATTTGTAGCCTGGGGGGATTACCGTGGCGTGGACTGTCCCCGAGAACCATAGACTGTCCCCGGGACAGGTGAGGCTGCTGATCCCTTATTTTCAAATCCGAAAGTTGACAGCTATGCTATAACGTTTACTGGTGGTAAGCACAACACAGTTGATAGCCAAGGAAGAATGACCTTCGCCCCAAAGCTTTGAACATGATGCATCTCACAAGCCCATTTTCATTGAGATGAGTGCAGCAGATCTTGTGACTTCCTCCCATCACAGTTGGCTGCACAACCTGTGAACAAAAAAATTTGGACAGATCTGGATTCCAAACAGCCTTACAGCTCTTTCAAAAGGTTAGAGTTTATTACTCTGGGGGAATCTCCTTACGAATATATTTACAAGTCATGCATATTATGTGTTTGTTTTTGTAGCTCGACATTTCAGTATAGGTAGTTGAAAGCAGACATTTTCATGTCTCCCTTAGGGTGCTGCCTTGTAGATTAATGATACTTATGAACTGAAATGTTTGTGCAGTCACTCCTCAATGCAGAAGGGGATCTCCACTGTCCACACTTGAATTTCACCTTTAAGTAGGCTGGATGCTATCAGCACTTGATTTAAGCTGGAGAAGCTCAGGGGCTGAGTATTAACAGCATGCAGGATTGACTCGTGTGCTTTTGTAGGCGTGCATTTGAAACCGAGAAGGAGGCAGGAGAGATTTGAAGAGATTGATTGGTTTCCAGCCAAAGGTTCAGGATCTAGTCTCATGAGGCATGTGGCTTGGCCCCCAGTAAACACAGAAGAGAGTGCAGCGAACTGCTAGGGGAATGGGAAGCAATGCACAATGGTTTCTAGAATATCAAATATGGGATTTTCAAACAGCCACATTCAGCCTTCAGTGCCCCGAGGATTTGCTCTTTTCGGCTGCTAAGACAAATTAGTTCAATCTGAGATTTTTAGCTAGAGAGCCAATAAAGTTTCTAAGAGCTGCGAAACTAGAAGATTCCAGGTGGTGGAAGCCATGAGACACAGCAAGCCTTCCCAATGTTTATTTTTCCCTTCCACAACCATCAGCTACCAATACTGGTGTATGTCTCTCCCTCCCTCCCCGCCCCACACTCCACCACTCCAAGATCCCATTAATCATCATTACTATTTCTAACTTCCTACACATTAAATACCACTTGTCATCACGCTTCCTCCTCCACCGCCTCAACACCAAACCCTTTGCTTATTTCTTCACCTCAACCACCATTGGGAAGGCTGCTGCTGCCCTGGGTCTCTTCCTCTGACCAGGGGGCGCGCGCGTTCTGTTTCACCCCTTGAAGTCGAACGAGAAGTGCCACCCCACCCTGCCACTTGTGCTGGCTGCCCTGCCACCTCTGCCGCCGGTGAGAAGCGGTGCCAATTTTGGGTGAGATGGATGGCTCAGTCGGTAGAGCGCGAGACTCAACAGGGACAAATGTCCGGTTCTGTACTTAGCCAGGAAGAACCCACTGCACAAATATAGTATGGGGGGATACCTGGCTTAGTAGCACTACATGGAAAATGATCTAGAGCCAGTGTGGTGTAGTGGTTAAGAGTGGTAGACTCGTAATCTGGTGAACCGGGTTCGCGTCTCCTCTCCTCCACATGCAGCTGCTGGGTGACCTTTATTAGTTTATATTACACATTTAAAATTCCAACAAATACAACAAACAAACAAACCTGTTTACAAACAAAACAAAACATCAAAATAAAATAAAATAAAATAAAAAATACATAAATACATTTAACTTACATAAACAAATTTCCAACATACAAGTCTTTCAATCTTTCTTATTATACATTGTTTTTTAAACCTTGTCTTTCCGCACAATTTTGCTTCTATGTAGTTTTCCATCCGTTTTCAAACATTTATACTATTTCTAAAGTTCACAAGTATCACTCTAGTTCTGCTAATATGGTCTTATTGTTGTAGTGTGTTTTTAAATATTCCTTAAATATTATCCATTCTCCAATGGTTTTCTGTTTTATTTCTCCCCTAATTCTACCCGACATTTTTGAGAAAAGAGAAAAAGAGAAGAAGAAGAAGAGGAAAAGAAGAAGGAGCAGCTGCTGGGTGACCTTGGGCTAGTCACACTTCTCTGAAGTCTCTCAGCCCCACTCACCTCACAGAGTGTTTGTTGTGGGGGAGGAAGGGAAAGGAGAATGTTAGCCGCTTTGAGACTCTTTCGGGTAGTGATAAAGCGGGATATCAAATCCAAACTCTTCTTCTTCTTCTTCTTCTTCTTCTTCTTCTTCTTCTTCTTCTTAGTGGATGACAAGCTGAACATGAGTCAACAGTGTGATTTGGCAACAAAAAAGGCTAATGCTATTCTAGGCTACATCAACAGTAGTGTCAAGATCAAGGAAATTAATAGTACCACTCTATTCTGCCTTGGTCAGACCAAACCTAGAGGACCGTGTCCAATTCTGGCCACCACAATTTAAGAAAAATGTTGACAAGCCAAAAGGTGTGCAGGGGAGGGCAACCAAGATGATTCAGGGTCTGGAAACCAGGTCTTATGAGCAAAGGTTGAAGGAGCTTGGTATGTTTAGCCTGGAAAAGAGGAGACTGAGAAGAGATAGGATAGCCATCCTCAAATATCTCAAGGGTTGTTACATGGAAGATGGAACAAACTTGTTTTCTCCTGCTCTGGAGAGTAGGACTCAAACAAATGGCTTTAAGTTACAAGAAAGAAGATTCCAACTCAACATCCGGAAAAACTTCCTGTTAACAAGAGCCATTCGACAGTGGAACGGTCTCTCTCGGGAGATTGTGGGTTCTCTTTCTTTGGAGGTTTTTAAACAGAGGTTGGATGCGCATCTGTGATGGATCTCAGTGTCTGGGCTGGACGATGGGGGTGGAGAAGCTCCTTCAGGTATACAGGACTGAGGCAGTTTAGGGCTTTAAAGGTCAGCACCAACACTTTGAATTGTGCTCGGAAACGTACTGGGAGCCAATGCAGATCTCTCAGGACCGGTGTTATGTGGTCTTGGTGGCCACTCCCAGTCATCAGTCTAGGTGGCAGAAATGGCAGGGCTATGGATTTGGAGGTAGCTACGCTGCTTCATTGGGGACACGGCTGGCGCTGTGGGTTAAACCACAGAGCCTAGGGCTTGCCGATCAGAAGGTCGGCGGTTCAAATCCCCGCGACGGGGTGAGCTCCCGTTGCTCGGTCCCTGCTCCTGCCAACCTAGCAGTTCAAAAGCACGTCAAAGTGCAAGTTGATAAATAGGTACCGCTCCAGCGGGAAGGTAAACGGCGTTTCTGTGCGCTGCTCTACTTCGCCATAAGCGGCTTTGTCATGCTGGCCACATGACCCGGAAGCTGTACGCCGGCTCCCTCGGCCAATAATGCGAGATGAGCTCCGCAACCCCAGAGTCGTCTGCGACTGGACCTAACGGTCAGGGGTCCCTTTACCTTTACCTTATGCTGCTTCATTAAACCCCACCACTTCCACCGAGGGTTCTGGATTGCCCCCTTAAGCCCCACTGACTTCAGTGGGTCTACTGTAAGCATGCTTGCGTGTGGATCCAACCCATAATTCAAACTCTTGGCTAGACTTCCATGTGGAGACAGTTGTCTTAATCAACTCCCTGCAGAAGTCAATGTGGGATCTCTAACCTTGGGAGAAATAATAAACTCACAAGAAAACCTGAACATAACCCCAATGTACGTACTGCAAAATCCTGGGAAGCATTAATATAGGATGTATCAAATCTAAGTCACAGGAAATTATTATGGCGCTGGTTAAATAGCCAGGAAGCCACTATTCCAGGACCATATGCTGTACTGATCACTCTGCTAAAAAAAGGTACTATGAGAAATGTACAAAAACTACCAGAGGCAGCAACAGTGACTCAGATATACAGCAATCTCACTTATTTCGAATAAAAGGTTTGGGTCAACCGCTTTTGCATTCTTCAGACATGAAGTTCTTATTTAAGAAATGGGTAGACATAGTTAGTTACCCCTTTCAGGGGAGAATAAAAGAGCCCTGGTTAAACCCCAAATATGTCTGAGGAAGGTTGTCTACTTGTCATTGCACAAGGAAAGCAGAAAGAAATAAAAAAAGGACTTTAGGCAGAAATTTAACAGAATTAAATCAGTAGAGACAGCAAGGGGAACAGCTGAGATGTAGAACTTGCAAGGAAAAGGTGTTAAAATCTAAAGATGATTTTTATCTTGAAGGAAGAAACACAATGTGTGATATGACAATGATCCTGAGCGCTTCCTTTTTTAAGTGTGAGCATTTTTTTATTTTTTTTTTAAAAATCTGTTTAATCGAAAGAGAGAGAGAGACAGAGAGAGCACAGGTCCTATATGGGCAAAGATGTTTCTAGCAATTTAAGACCACATCAACTGGTGGCTTTGCCACAGTGCATAGGTCTTTCATTCAACAACAACAACAACAACAACAACAACAACAATAATAATAATTTATTTGTACTCCGCCCATCTGGCTGGGTTTCCCCAGCCACTCTGGGTGGCTTCCAACAGAACATTAAAATACAATAATCTATTAAACATTAAAAGTCTCCCTAAACAGGGCTGCCTTCAGATGTCTTCTAAAGGTCTGATAGTTGTCGTTCTCTTTGACATCTGAAGGGAGAGCGTTCCACAGGGCGGGTGCCACTACTGAGAAGGCCCTCTGCCTGGTTCCCTGTAACTTGGCTTCTCGTAGTGAGGGAACCGCCAGAAGGCCCTCGGCACTGGACCTCAGTGTCCGGGCAGAATGATGGGGTCCATAAGTAGGCTTTGGACTGTAGGCTTACACAGAGAGTAAGGAACTCAAGATTCATGATGGAGCCAAGGACTTTACAAGGGGAAGGAAACAAGAACATGCTCTCTGAAGGCGGTGTTCAAGTTGGCTATAATCAATCTTGAAACTTTTGAACTTGCCTTATTGCTCCCTCGGGCCTTATGTTCCTTGACACACTCAGAAACACTGTATGTTTCTTCAGACTCTAATAATGTTAGTATGAAGTCCCTTGCTCATTGTGAGGGCCAATTTCACAATGACATGAGCGAAGGAGGCAGAGGAACCTAAAGCTGGGGGTCGTTATTTACCTCACACCCGATAAAGAGCCCCCCGGAGGGCCATCTCAAAAAGCTCAGCTGGTGACACGGAAGAAGGGCAGGGGCCCAGTGTGCAGATGGAGGTGTTGAGCTGTTTGGACTGGTTGAGCTGTTTTTTATGTAGATCCCTAAAATTACCATCACTTGAGGAAGGAAGAGAACCGAGGAACGGCTCGGAGGCAAGCATGTTTGAGTTTAAACAACGCGAATATAAAATATGAACAGCCATCTTCATGGATTAATCAATTCAAATGGATTTCGTTCTCCCCACGCCCCATGCAGCTGTCTCTTGCTAGGCAAAGTTAACATGTTCTATTTCAAGGCTGCTAAATGCTGGAGCAGCTGCAGCGCTATCTGGGATTCTTTTTTAAAAAGATAAAGGCAGAGACAACCCCCCACTTAAAAAAAAAAATGTAACAGCTCCATTGGCTGATAGCGCTATAGCAGGAATAAGCTAGACAGTCCATCATGTAGCTGAGAAGACCGGCATTTAACTACCATATGCTGCCACACTTGCCTGAAGCATAATCTCTTAATATCCAATATTCATGAATTCAGTTTCATTGCACAACATCACACACACACACACACACACACACACACACACATTCTGACTCTCCTCTCGCGGCCAAAAGAAAGGCACCCCAGGAGCATGGCCGTCGTCATAAACACTTGAGATCTGTGCACTCATGCGCAGGTGCGCCAGGGGTGGATAATTTTGTTCCATCTGTTTTTTGAACCAAAGTGGCCTGCTTTGCTATTCCTGGACGTCTACAGGGATGGGAACACGGTGCTTAAACAGACCACATGCTTCTCTGGATTTTCTGATAGGTACAAAAAATGCGTTCGTACAGCCATGTGGGGTAATGAGTTCAGACTATGCAATTCACATGTGGACTGTTTAAAGATGAACAGTGAATGAATGGAATGGGATGAAACCTCAGCTGACCTTTCTCTTCCTCAGGCTTCCTCAACCTCGGCCCTCCAGATGTTTTTGGCCTACAACTCCCATGATCCCTAGCTAGCAGGACCAGTGGTCAGGGATGATGGGAATTGTAGTCTCAAAACGTATGGAGGGCCGAGGTTGAGGAAGCCTGCTCTTGTCCATGAATAGAGTTGTTTGGGTTACTCCAGCACATCCAGCCCAACTTGGCTCTTAAAGGGGGAATGATGGAAGAAGGATCCCCAAAGCATGCCCCTCCAACTTTCCAAATAATACAATACAGTTTATTCGACCGTCAGTCAGAGCACAATCATTATCCATAGAAAATTTAAAAAACGTCTAAACATCTCGGAAAGCTTTACACTAAAACATACAGTGAGAAGTAGATTATACATTTAGACCCATGTCAATACTGTCAATTTTAACCTTACGGCGTTTAAAGGCCAAAAAAAGAAATTTGGCCACCAAGAGGGTTGTGGTACCAGTAAAATTGCTCAGCAAAAACAAAACCTGTCTTTCTCTGTCTGCTAGGTTAAGTTGGCATAAGAGTGGGGCTATCAGTTTTTGTCTAAGATCTACATAAAATGGGCAGGTCAAAAGAATATGTCCAGTTGACTCAACCGTTCCCAGGGCACAGGGACAAAATCTCAGAGCATAGAAATAGAACAAGAGCAAATAGAAATCAGGCAGCAGGAATCTATGGCACATCTGGACCCAGAGTGAACTTGTGAATGAGAGCCGTAACTTAAGGTGTTCGCCACCCAATGCTCCGAAACCAAATTGCTTGGACCTTTCAGGGTGCTTCTACCGAAATGCATATTCTTCTTGCTCAGCAATCTTGTGTCTGTTGCTGCTGTGCTAAAAACATGCCTCCAATTCACCCTTCCTCCCCAGCCTGATGGGAATCCCTTGTTGAGGACCTCAGGGCCTGGAGACAGACAGTCAGGTGGTGTATCCACAGCAGAGACCAGAGGAAGAATGACCACTGGGAGGAGTGTGGAAATGCCATGGTACACCTGCAGCAGCACAACCGGACGCCTCCATCTCCCCTAGCTGTTGCGTGTCGAGGTCCCCAAACCACCCCTCAAATAATTTACACATCAGTCACAATTTTAGTTTTGGTTTTTGGCATGATTTTGGCCACAACTTTATTAAAATACAAATAATGTGAGTGGTTGCTTAGGCATTGGTTAACACTATCTGTCCCACAGGGGACAGAACAGACGACCATCAGTAAGGGGAAAACCCTCTGGAGAGATAAAGGGAGCCGGGGGTCTGACCCTCCCCTCTCCCCTCAGGCTCCCAGGGCTCTTGCACGGCCCTAGCCCCTGACCGGGGGTTCGGACAAAAAGCATCGAGCCCCTGGATTCCTTTAACGGAATTCCCCGTACACCAGCAACATTTGGAGGGGCAGACACAATCCATCATAACCCCTCCTCCAACCAACATAATAACCAATGCCTAACCGCCAACCTTACAAGTTGTGACTATTTGCTACGCAGTAGGCGAAAACCAGATGGCACCAGCCAATCAGCCAAATGGAAAAATTCCTACCAGGCCCCTGCCCCAACAGCAGACGACCCCATGACAGGCATAGCAAGGTCAACACAGAGGCCTAAAATATAGGGAGGGAGAGCGGGTGATCAGAAGCACGCAGCCAAGAGGGGGATCACGTTGCAAACCCACCAATATATATCCGCTGGGCTGTCCATCAATAAATTGCAACGTACTATTCTCCCCAACAACACCCAGGGTCCAATCACAACAGTGGCCATCCATACGATCCCGCCCAGCACAAGAGGGGTGACTTGCTGGCCCCCACCGCAACGCGTGCTCTCCATGAAGGAGAACACGCTCAACAAAACATGTTGCTCCCATATCGGTCTCTGCCATTCACAGCAGGCTCTGCAACCTTCCAGTGGTTTGACCTCACCCCCTGTATCCCAAGACAGAGGGATGCCAATCAACCAGTAGTATTCTCTGAGGGGATGTGCGCAACCCCAGAGTCGGTCACGACTGGACGTAATGGTCAGGGGTCCCTTTACCTTTTTACCCACGTGGACTGAGTAAGAAAAGGGTACAGGGTCACTTAGGCCTTCTGCCCCTACTAAGCCTCTGAGTGACATTTCACTTACCATCTTTAAAATAGTTTGAAGTTCCCCACACTGAAAACAAAATAATAATAATGGCATAATATGATGCTGTTTTAACAATTGCCTGTATATTGCATCATCTTTTTTGCACCCTGGGCAGGTTATGCTCAGGAAAGATGCCCTCTATTGACCCCACACTAGTTAGACTACTAAGTAAAAAGGGCAAAAGGAAATGTGCGCCGTGATCTCGGAAATGGTGCCATGTCATATTTTGGACCCGGCTAGTGAGATTGACCACATTTCTGCCAAAAAGAAAAGGTTGATCACCACAGCCCTCGGGAGATAACGTCTGACTACAGCGTGGATAATCTAACTTCAAATTAGCTCCTCTTGTTGTTTCTTTTTAGTACCCCATAGCTGTCAACTTTCAGATTTGAAAATAAGGGATTTTTTCAAACTTTCGGATTTGAAAATAAGGGATGCCACGAGGGCGGTGCAATGGCACCAAGTAGCCTCGCCACCCTGCGCTCCAGAGGCTGTGCACGAACGGGTGAGCGAAAGAGCGAGCGCATAGACGGCAGGCAGGCTGTCTGTCTGGTTGGGCGTGAGGGTCTGGCTGCACAAGGCATGCAAGCTCTGCCCCCAGTCGGTCTCAGACTCCTTATTGGCAGCCGAGCAACGCAGCTGAGGAGCCTCCCTGGCCGGCAGGGAGGGAGAGGAGCTGCTTCCTTTGAAATCCGGGAAATTTAAGGGATATCAACAATCCGGGATAGCAGCGGGAAACGGCATTGGAATAAGGGAGTTTCCCACAAAAAAAGGGTTGACAGCTATGCCCCAGACTCAAAGGTGCCCAAAATGTTTTCAAACCTAAAGACAAGTGAATTAACAACAGCAGCAGCAACAACAATAAAGCTAAAAGCAATAAGTACCAGCAAATGTTAAAATTTGTGCTGGTTTGCTCCATCATAGATATAAAAAGCTGGACCAAAATGGCAGCAAGGACCACAGTTCAAAATGGGACAAATGGATTGTAAGGATTGCGATGAAAAAATCAAGCTTTTTAGTTCACATAGCCTGGTCTATGATTTGCTCTATAAATAAGCCAGGTATCGGCATCTTGTATTTCTATGCAGAATTAAAGCTAAGCAGAATGGGGATTTATGCCCCTAAGGAACTTAGCCCTGCAGCTGAAACCGCAAGGGCCCCTCTCATACCTACCTGGCTCCCCCTAGGCCAAAGGAGCTGATGGCCTATGCATTGTATGATGCTATCAATTTCTTTTGTCTGGGTGAGAGGGATTAACATCTAGGGATGGGCGGTGGAGGGAAAAACCAATGACCCCCTTTTCTGCTAATGGCCCGAGACCTTCATTATAACTGGAGGGCCTCTCTGGTCTTTAATTTATCATTGCCTGCATTAATATCAAGTAGCCGTTGGCCTCTTCAAGTAGATTACTATTTCTGTCAAAACTGTCCCATCTAATAGGGAAAATGGATAAATAATGGGCATTTATTCCAAGCTTGTGCATTGTAATTATGGGTTTGAAAAGCCCCCACTCTAGTGGGTGACTTTTCATCCCTTCATGCTGCTATGCATATCTGCCTTTAGGGAGGGGGGGGGGTTGCTACATACTTGCTGGCCTTACACCCTTCCCGGGGTGCAAAGATCCGCCCAGCTCCTCCAAATTTAGTTTAGCTGCCCCCAAATTAACTTTTATTGAGGTTTTTTGGGGGAGGGGGCAAAGTTGTTGACCTTTTTTAGGGGGAGGGGCGAGCTCAAAGTTGTTGAGCTTTTATGGGAGGGAAATCGCTCACCTGTAACAACGGCGCAGCGGAATAAAGTGCTTTTGTTTCCTGACTCATCGGGAATATTTGTTGCTACGGAGTAACAGAACGATGGAAGAGGAGGGCAGGGACTTTTGCTTTTCCATTGCTTTTCACAGCCGCCGATTGAGAGGGACCGGTGACCAGTAGCTATACATTTGGTGCCCCCCAGAATTTGGCACCCGGGTGCCTTGCACCCCTTGCACCCTGGGTAAAGACGGCCCTGACCCTTCTGTTGCTTCCCCTCTCCCAACTATAGGCAGTTCTTTTCTGAGTGAAAAACATGAGGAAAGTCAGTGGACACAAAAACCTATGATCCTCCCTGGATTCTCTCCTTCCAATAACATATTGTTTGGAAAGGGATCTGTCAGGTTCCTTTAATGGTTGCTCATGAGTAAAGACCAAGTCCATCTTGTCTTTCTATCATTTTATTGTGCAAATTATGTACAGTGCGGAGCTAATCCTAAACATGACCGTCTAGTCGCTAGCGGAATCCGGAAGTGCCCCCCTCCTGTTACAGCGCCAACACCAGAGTCTCGGCACTCTAAATTGCCGCCTTCTCCTTCTGCGTAATGCTGGCGCCGGAAACGGCGTCTCTCCCTCCGAGTGGGTCTGCTGAGTGGTGTTAGGTCTCTCTGCATCTTCCTGGAGACCTCTCACCACCTGGCTCCCTCCCGGTAACTGCTCCTCCCCCAAGGAGGGGCTGGTAGACTCACTGGGAGATGAGTCCGTCGACAACATAGGCTGAGACTGCCTGTAGCCACTCAGTGCCGGACTGGCAGGGGTGGGCACATCCCTGACAGGATCCTTTTTTAGGCACGGCCAGTTTGCAGAACCAGCGGTGCATTTTGGCTCAGCCCTACATCATGTAAGGTTGGAGCCATAATCCCCAAATGCCAGATCACTTATGAAAGGGCATGACAACAACAAGGCTATTTGCATATGTTACATTTCCGGCATTCCACATTTGCGAATTAGACGCATAACCAGACTAGCTTGTAATGAGCAGCAGCCTGCTGTCTGACAGATACGCAGAAAATTGCCAAGCTCAAAGAACACTCCACTGATTGGTTGTGAAATTAATGGGCTTAGTTTGTCCCTGTGCATAGAAAGCACAGGGCAGAGTTTTTGGCTCGCGGAGCTGGAGAAATGCTGTCTGACACTGGCTCCGGAATTGCACTAAGTGCTTTCAGGGACAGGATCTAAGGCAGTCTCAGGGCTGGTTCTAAAAATACATCATTTAGGCCAAAACATCCTAGTGACACAGAGGGTTGGCTCACACAGACAAGTCTCTCGCTTGATAGCCAGCATGAGCAGAATAAGACAAGCCATGGCCAGTCAGGTACCACAGATGGACCTTTCATCTCCTCCGGACACTGAGGTCCAGCTCAAGGGCCTTCTGGTGGTTCCCTCACTGTGAGAAGTGAGGTTACAGGGAAGCAGGCAGAGGGCCTTCTTGGTAGTGACGCCCACCCTGTGGAACGCCCTCCCATCAGATGTCAAGGAAATAAACAACTATCTGACTTTTAGAAGACATCTGAAGGCAGCCCTGTTTAGGGAGACCAGGAAGGAAAAGGAGGTGGTCACAGCAGGAGGCAGAGACTCCCTGGCTTCTTCACCAGCCTGCCTCCACTCTGCCTTTTGCCTCTGCTCCTGCCTCTGATTCTGAACTGCTCTCTGCCCCATCCTCCTCCTGCTCTCTAAACCCTGTTTCCTCTCCAGCTTCTGACACCTCCACCTCCACCTCCCAGTGTCCTCCCTCTTCCCCCTCTGACTAATCATCGTCGCCCCAACACCAATCCCCTGGCTCTGGGCCTTCTTTCTCTGGGGGTTCCCTTGGGGTTCCTCAGCTGATGCCTCCCACCTGTGCACCCAGCCAGTTCATGCCAGTATGCATGAAAGTAACCAGCCAATGTTTTGTTCCCTTCCATTTCAACAAGTGGATCAAGTTTGGGAGGCGCGAGTCTCATTCTGTGCGTCTTCACTGCAATTATTATTATTATTATTATTGCTCATGTAGCTCTTATCAGGCAAAGAGACTAAACCGTGACCTCTTACAATTTACATACATTAGTAATGCAAGATGAGAAGCCTATTCAGCTTGGCTAGAGGAAGGACAGTGTCTGTATATTCCACAATAAGCAGAACGTGTTGAATATTACAATTGCACAGTGGAAAATAGCATGTAGCCAGTAGCAATAATGTGGGATTGTTTTAAATGTAACCCCATTCAAGTAGACGTATCGAAGAAGTGGCAGATCGCCTGAGTCCGCAGTTGCTTTGTGAAGGTGCCCTGCTCGAAAGCTCTGATTCAGAATTATTAAGTCATGTATTTGCATTCTGCCCCCAGATGCACATGGCCAGGAGCAATTTCTATTGATTTCGAGTATTGTCTTGGAGTTAATTGATCCATGCTTTGTGCTTGCGCACAATAAGCGACAGAACCTGGCCCTCGGCCAAAATTGCGAGGATAGGCAGAAGACAACAGAACAACTGTACAAACAAAAGGACCCAATCCCATCCAGCAACAACTTAGCGCATTATCATGTAAATATGCTCAACGCGCCTCTAAACAGCGGAACTAAACAGCTGTGGAAATGTAACTCATCTCCTGATCCGGCCATTCTGGTTGGGAAGATTGGGTTTGGAAGAAGTGAGAGTAATGTGGCGTTTGAGATTCAGTGACACGTAGAAGCTGGTGCCCATATATAAATGGGAGACATCTGCATGCCAATATTTGCTGGTTTCCAATGCCCCTCTCTGGGGGCCCTAAGTTCAGCCGTGCTTAAAGGATCGAAACATAGTTCTGTGCTTCCTTGTGGCCTGAATGCCACCACTATTGTCTATTTGGAAAATGAGTCTGCAAGGAATCATTTCCCATCCCCAGCTTGCCAAATGAAGAGCAGGTTGTCCGCTAGCTAGGGAGGAGCAAATTTGCCCAGTTTGGTTTCTCTCAGTTTCTTGCGTTTCCAGTTTACAATTAGAAAAAACAACAACTGTCCTCATAAAAACTCATAAGCATTCTAGTGTGAATTTCTCCTGCTGAACCCCCCCATGCATTTTTGCCAAATTTACACATTTTTACAAAGCCACTTTCCCTAATATAATCAATTGTATGTTATTTTGACAAATAAATGCATTTTTAAAAAAGAAAAATCTTATTTTGGCATTTTCTATTTTACATAAAGTTAAAGCTATGGTTTTCCCAGTAGTAATGTACGGAAGTGAGAGCTGGACCATGAAGAAGCAGGGGTGTAGCAAGGGGAGGCGGGGGGGGCGGGCCGCCCCGGGCACCACCCAGCAGGGGGTGACAAAATCTGCAAAAAAAAAAAAATTTTTTTTTAAAGGCTATTTTCAGCACTGCCAGGGTGGTGCCGCAGGGGCGGCTAGCGAGGAGCGGTGTCACCCCCCTTCACTGGCCGCCCCTGCGGCTCCGCCCCGGCAGCGCAGCGCCGAAAATAGCCTCCTCCCCAGTCCCCGCCGCTGGCTGGCTTGCGGCGCCGCGGCATGCAGGAGAGGGGCGGGCCAGCAGCCAGGGGGGTGTCACCCTCGTGGCTCTGGTCCGCCCCTCTCCTGCATGCCGGGGCTCCGAGCCTGCGCCCAGGGAGCCCAGCTAGCGGCGAAAAAAACCGCTGAAAGGGGGCGAAAAAGGAAAACAAAGCAGGCGCTTTCAAGCGCCTGCTTTGTCTTCCTTTCCCCCGTTCAGCGGCTTTTCCCGTCGCTGGCTGGGCTCCCTGGGCGGAGCTCCGGCATGCAGGAGAGGGGCGGACCAGAGCCACGAGGGTGACACCCCCCTGGCTGCTGGCCCGCCCCTCTCCTGCATGCCGCTGCCCGCCCGGCACGGCACCCCCTTGCAGCAGCGGCGCTCGTGCCGGCGCTGCAAGGGAGTGCCGCCGGCAGCGGCTTCAGGAGTCCCAAAGCCGCTGCCAGCCCGGCACTCCCTTGCAGCAGCGGCGCTCGTGCCGGCGCTGCAAGGGAGTGCCACCGGCAGCGGCTTCAGGAGTCCCGAAGCCGCTGCCAGCCCGGCACCCCCTTGCAGCAGCGGCGCTCGTGCCGGCGCTGCAAGGGAGTGCCGCTGGCAGCGGCTTCAGGAGTCCCGAAGCCGCTGCCCGCCTGGCATCCCCTTGCAGCAGCGGCGCTCGTGCCGGCGCTGCAAGGGAGTGCCGCCGGCAGCGGCTTCAGGAGTCCCGAAGCCGCTGTCGGACCGGGCCGGCACCCCCTTGGAGCGGCGGCACGAGCAGCTGCCGCACCAACAGGTGCCGAGCAGCGGCTTCGGGAGAGTCCCAAAGCCGCCGCCCGGCATCCCCGGGGGCGGGGCATCGCGCTGTGCGCGTGCGTCATGACGTCATGACGCACGCACACGCCACGACGCCCCGCCCCCGGGGGGTGCCTCTTGGCTTCCCGCCCCGGGTAGCCGAGAGGCACGGAACGCCCCTGTGAAGAAGGCTGATCGCCGAAGGAATTGATGCTTTTGAATTATGGTGCTGGAGGAGACTCTTGAGAGTCCCATGGACTGCAAGAAGATCAAACCTAACCATTCTGAAGGAAATCAGCCCTGAGTGCTCACTGGAAAGACAGATCCGGAAGCTGAGGCTCCAATACTTTGGACACCTCATGAGAAGAGAAGACTCCCTGGAAAAGACCCTGATGTTGGGAAAGATGGAGGACACAAGGAGAAGGGGACAACAGAGGACAAGATGGTTGGACAGTGTTCTCAGGGCTACCAACATGAGTCTGACCAAACTGCGGGAGGCAGTGAAAGACAGGAGTGCCTGATGTGCTCTGATCCATGGGGTCACGAAAAGTTGGACACGACTAAACGACTAAACAACAACAACAAAAGGTAAAGGGACCCCTGACCATTAGGTCCAGTCGTGACCGTCTCTGGGGTGCTCATCTCGCTTTATTGGCTGAGGGAGCTGGCGTATGGCTACTGGGTCATGTGGCCAGCATGACTAAGCCGCTTCTGGCGAACCAGAACAGTGCACGGAAATGCCGTTTACCTTCCCGCCGGAATGGTACCTATTTATCTACTTGCACTTTGACATGCTTTCGAACTGCTAGGTTGGCAGGAGCAAGGACCAAGCAATGGGAGCTCACCCTGGCGCAGGGATTTGAACCACCGACCTTCTGATCGGCAAGCCCTAGGCTTTGTGGTTTAACTCACAGCACCACCCACGTCCCATTTTACATAAGCAAATGAATTAAAAACATAAACATATAATCCCCTTTGACTCCCCTCCCCATTGCGGATCTTAATATAATGATTTTCCCCCTCTGCATCTCTTTCATAACTCTAGTCTTATAAATCCTTCATCATTCCATACTTCAATTTTTTACTACCGTACAAGTTTTCTGTCAATCCTTCCAATGTGTATAATTGTTTACAATAGCTTTTCAAATAAAGTATAAACTTTCCCCATTCTTTATTAAAGACCTCCACTTCCTGGTTTCCAATTCTCCCTGTAAGTTTTGCCATCTCGGCATAGTTCATCAATTTTGTCTGCCACCCTTCTTTGGTTGGAGTTGTACCATCTTCCCATTTCTGGACTAACAGAGTCCTGTGGTCACGCACATAAACAGTTTCATCTGGTCCTTCTGGATCTCTGGTCCTGTAATACCTAAAAGAAAAGCTGGTTTGTTAGGAAAAGATATTCTCAGCATTTGTTTCAATTCGTTATATATCATTTCCCAGAAGTCTTTTAAGAATAAATGCTTTTTTATGCATGCTTCACCGTAGTATATGCAATTTATTTTGCATCTCACGGGTGGTATAATTGGGTCAGTGTGTCTGGCTGTTAACGAGAAGATTGCTGGTTGGAGCCCACCCAGGGGTGGCCATGGGCTAGATTGCTTCATTGAGGGGTTGGGGAGGTCTGGGTTTCCTGGACATAGAATAGAATAGAATAGAATAGAATAGAATAGAATAGAATAGAATAGAATAGAATAGAATAGAATAGAATATTGTCATTGTCCCCTTCGGGGACAACGAAATTACTTGGCTGCTCCATCCACCCAGATAGGGCACTCCACTCAAAAACAAAACAACTACAAAAACACTGATTAAAACCATACACACTGATTAAAACCATACAATGATAAAACATAACTGGTAAGATTAGATGACTTCAAAGTCCAGGCTTCCCATTCAAGGCCGCGATTGCTCTGGAGAAGAAGCTGTTTCTAAGACGGCTTGTTCTTGTTGTCATCGTCCTGTATCTCCGTCCCGATGGCAAAAGTTCAAACAGACGGTGACCAGGATGCGATGGATCTTTCACTATGTCCAGTGCCTTTCTGTGGCACCTCATGGCATAAATCTGCTCTAAGGTGGAGAGCGAGCAGCCAACAATGCTCTCTGCTGCCTTAACAACTCTGCACAACTCCATCCTGTCCTTGGTAGTACAGCTTCCGTACCACACACATAAGCTATAAGTGAGCACGCTCTCAATGGCACAGTGATAGAAGGCAAGCAGCAGCTTTTGTGGAAGATAGTTTTTCCTTAGAACTCTCATATCCAGGATTCGTCTGTCAAAAACAGTGTCTGGGAGGAATTGGCAAAAATATTGGAGTGTGGATTTTTTGGCAAAAATAAAAAAGCAAGTTTGGCCAAAAAATAATAATAATAAAAATGGGCTAGATGAACCTCAGGGTCCCTTCCAACTCTACTGCGGGATCTGATTTCTTTCCGCAGGGCCTGTAAGACAGAGTTGTTCCGCCTGGCCTTTGGCTTGGAATCAACTTGATCCCCTCTCCCTCTTTCCTTTTCCCTTCTGTGATGGAACTCCTATTTGGGGACTTCCCTGGCTTTTTTCTGGCCCATGTAGGACCAGTCTGGATAGTTGGCCTTGGTGAAGATTTGACGGTTTCTTCCCTAAACAGTTTTTTTATTTGAGTTTCTACTGAAATGAGGCTGCACTTTAATGTTGTATTTTAATCTTGTTTCTAAGTTGTATTTTAATCAATTGTTCTTATACCTGGTGTTAGCCGCCCTGAGCCCGGTCTTGGCTGGGGAGGGCGGGGTATAAATAAGATTTATTATTATTATTATTATTATTATTATTACTATTATTATTATTATTTATTATTATTATTACAATTCTATGGTTCTGATACTTTACTCGAGACCTGTGATGCAAAATTCAGAGAGGTGCCAGTATTGAATGATGGCTGTCTTTTGGTTCACCTATTATTTCACGCAGTGTGGATTAGGTCGGCTTGCCTTTAAATGCAAACTGGGCTGGATTTCTTCTGAATTTGCCCCCTAGCAAACGGAAAAGTGGCCAGAGGACAGAGAGCCCCATCCTTTCCTATGGGTAGCTGCCGTGCAAATACAGTAAATGCCTGTAACCTGGGGCTTCCTTTCGCTTCATCGCATGCAAGGCAGCATCAGCATACATGGATAATGGTTCTTCTCTGGCTGCAAAAGCCCAAGAGGCCTGTAGTGAGCCTTTATTGTCTCGTTTATTGACTCTGTATTGCATCACTATCGTCTCTTGACTGTGCAACTCTAGACTATTCACAGTCTGTTTCACCCACCTGTTCCTTTTGCATGGACCCTCCAGTGTTCTCTTCTGCCGGTGATGAACTTGCCTTGCACACGACCCAGGAAAAGGACCACCTCCGGGGGCCAATTTCGATACCTTTGTGTCATAGCTGTCAACTTTTGGATTTGAAAATAAGGGATCAGCAGCCTCACCTGTCCCGGGGACAGTCTACGGTTCTTGGGGACAGTCCACGCTGCGGTAATCCCCCCAGGCTGCAAATTAATTCACACCAGGCTACATTCAAGTCTTCATGCTATTTCACCCCCTTTTCTCCAGGAGACTGTATGCTTGCATTTCAGCAAAAAGACTGAGTATTCATTTCAAATAAACAAATGCTTGTCTTTTTATGCTACTTATTACTGATGGGTAAGGGCTGTGGCGCTGTGGGTTAAACCACAGAGCCTAGGGCTTGCTGATCAGAAGGTTGGCGGTTCGAATCCCTGCGACGGGGTGAGCTCCCGTTGCTCGGTCCCAGCTCCTGCCCACCTAGCAGTTTGAAAGCACGTCAAAGTGCAAGTAGATAAATAGGAACCGCTCAAGCAGGAAGGTAAACGGCATTTCCGTGCGCTGCTCTGGTTCGCCAGAAGCGGCTTTGTCATGCTGGCCACATGACCCGGAAGCTGTACGCCGGCTCTCGGCCCATAAAGCGAGATGAGCGCTGCAACCCCAGAGTCGGACACGACTGGACCTAATGGACCCTTTACCTTTTAAGGAGTCTCAAAGCGGCTAACATTCTCCTTTCCCTTCCTCCCCCACAACAAACACTCTGTGAGGTGAGTGGGGCTGAGAGACTTCAGAGAAGTGTGACTGGCCCAAGGTCACCCAGGAGCTGCATGCGGAGGAGCGGGGATGCGAGCCCGGTTCCCCAGATTATGAGTCTACCGCTCTTAACCACTACATCACACTGGCGTAGAGAGAGAGAGAATGAAGGGGAGGGAGGAAGGGAGGGAGGGAGAGAGGGACTGATACCCTCCTAGAAACGAGTTGCATAAAATGCTTGGCATTATGCCCATTTCTCTTCTGCCCTTTCCTCCGAGTGAAATTTGTTTAAAAACAACGACAACAAATCCCCTCTCTTTCCTCCAGATGTCAGCACAAGACTGCAGAACTCCTTTTCTCTTCCTCCCCATTTCCAAATGTCCATTCGTAAAGTAGAGGCTGATTTGTGGGGGCTGCCCCTCCTCCATGCCAGAGAAGACGAGCAGCCGCCTCTTTGCTTGTCTCCCTCCCAGATTTGTTTCCCTAATTTCTTTTTTTACTGAAGGTTTACCAACTGCTTTATTGCCAGACTGAGCTCTCCTTGCCGTCTCTCTCTCTCTCTGTCTCTCTTGTTTCTGGAGACAATCTCTGTCTCTGGCCCCAGCTGCCACTGCTGATTTTTCATTACCGTTTAATTTAAAACTAGGATTGGAATGGAAATGTCTTTTTTTTTTTTTTTTTTGGCCATTGCGGGGTTGCGAGGCCTGTGGTTTTACTGCCGAAGTCACAAATGTTGGGTCCTTACAACTGTCTTTCCAGCATGTGAGTGAGAATCAGGCTGTGGAGAGGCTTGCTTAAAGTCAGGGAGCTGATCAGGAGCTGGGGCAGCAAACCCACCTCAGATGACCCAAGGCTGGGCTGCAGGTATATCCACGTACATTTGGGTATCCTTTAAAAAAAGAGTAGCATCGGTGCTAGGAAACTGTAGCATCCACAGGCAGGATTAGGCATGGTGGTTGATGCACAGTCACCACTGAAAAGAGGAGCCTCGTGTTTTCTCCCTGTACATTACGGACTGCTGCTTGGGCAAGAGCATGGGAGCAATGCCATTTATATATTTTGTGCCCCTACCTAGGTGGAATCTAGACACACACACACACAAAAAAAACCCACTGTGAAAATGCTTTTTAAAAACGTTTTGAAAAATATGTTGAATTTGCCATAAGCTCACCATTGCCATCTAGTGTCACGTTTGTATAATGCACTTGTTGTTGTTGTTGTTCAGTCGTGTCCGACTCTTCGTGACCCCATGGACCAGAGCACGCCAGGCACGCCTATCCTTCACTGCCTCTCGCAGTTAGTAGCTTCGAGAACACTGTCCAACCATCTCATCCTCTGTCGTCCCCTTCTCCCTGTGCCCTCCATCTTTCCCAACATCAGGGTCTTTTATAGGGAGTCTTCTCTTCTCATGAGGTGGCCAAAGTACTGGAGCCTCAACTTCAGGATCTGTCCTTCTAGTGAGCACTCAGGGCTGATTTCTTTAAGAATGGATAGGTTTGATCTTCTTGCAGTCCATGGGACTCTCAAGAGTCTCCTCCAGCACCATAATTCAAAAGCATCCATTCTTCGGCAATCAGCCTTCTTTATGGTCCAGCACTTAATAATGCACTTAAAACACACTTAAAATGTTATATTTGCAGCTGTGTAGCTGAGTCCTGTGGGGACGTGGGTGGCGCTGTGGGTTAAACCACAGAGCGTAGGGCTTGCCAATCAGAAGGTCGGCAGTTCGAATCCCTGCGACGGGGTGAGCTCCCGTTGCTCAGCCCCTGCTCCTGCCAACCTAGCAGTTCGAAAGCACGTCAAAAGTGCAAGTAGATAAATAGGTACCACTGCAGCGGGAAGGTATACGGCGTTTCCGTGCGCTGCTATGGTTCGCCAGAAGTGGCTTAGTCATGCTGGCCACATGACCCGGAAGCTGTACGCCGGCTCCCTCGGCCAATAAAGCGAGATGAGGGCCGCAACCCCAGAGTCGGTCACGACTGGACCTAATGGTCAGGGGTCCCTTTACCTTTACCTGGGTGGAATCTAGACACACATAAAAAAACACTGTGAAAATGCTTTTTAAAAACGTTTTGAAAAATATATTGAATTTGCCATAAGCTCACCATAGCCATCTAGTGTCACATTTGTATAATGCACTTAAAACGCACTTAAAACGTTATATTTGCAGCTGTGTAGCTGAGTCCTGAGATGAACACTGTGAAGTCGGGCTAGGCTGATCAGACAATTTTAGTTTCGGATCCCCCCCTCCCCCCACTCTTAAGCTCAGTTCTCCACATTACCACATCAGGTTTTTAAAAATTATTTTTAATCCTCTTCAAAATTCACCAGCATTTTAGGGGAAATTTCTCCCCAAAGACACATTTTTACATGCAATTTTGACAAAAATACACAATTTCCCCCCCAAAGCAGCTCCCCCTACTTTGCAGGCGGCGATCAATTTACGCATGTCTGATTGATGTGCAGACATGAATGTGTGCATTGTGGTGACCCGGAAGTGGCCAGAAAAGGGGGCGGAACAGGGGCACAGAATTGGGCAGAAAGGGGCAGGGTGGACCTACGCACTCACTCTATGACCTTTAAAAAACCACCAAATCTATTGTGGCCTAAATGTGTTAATGCTCAGGGTGCCTCGGGGCGCATGGTTGTTTCTGCTGCAACAGCCCTGCAGGGCTCCTCTTCGGGAGACAGATCCATCAGCGGTGTTTCCTTGGCCTTTGATTTATTTTCCCTTTAAGTTTCCCCCGCCCTGCCCTTCAGATAAGTCCACGTTGGAATGATCACAGAGAAGAGGAAATGGCAGAACTATCTCCAACTTTAAAATTAAATTAAGCTTAGAGGAAGTTCAGCATCCCCAGGGGACGGATGGATGGATAGAGGAAGAAAGAGGTTGGGTAGCTGCACCCGGCAATTTAAATATTTAACAGCAGCAGCGTAGGATGTTTCGAGCTCGGCAGATCATAGACGGAAGAAGGCCTAATCTCTTATCTGTCACACTAAAAACAATTATTGTCTCCCCTCCCAGCAAGAGCCTTATCTTTTCCAGGCAACACCGATTTGGTTGTCAAACAGAATTCTCCGCTATCTGTTTGGATCGTGCTGACTCTTCACACTTCTAAGTCTCTCTTCCCCCCTCCCTTTACCAAAGCTGGCCTTCGGCCGCTCTGGAAGAGAGTTCTTCTGGTACCAATTCACCAACTGATTATGGAATGGATCATGGTTGTGTTTTTCTCGAAAACAAGAGATATACCTGCCTGCCTCCAGCATCTTACTGGTTCGCACCTATTTCATATTTTCAATTCTCCTTCATGGATCACTGCCTTGTTGTGGCGAAGGGGCTTGAATAACTCAGAGAAGCTATGAGCTATTCCGTGCAGGACCACCCAAGATGGACAGGTCATAGTGGAGAGCTGTGACTAAACGTGATCCACCTGGAGCAGGAACTGGCAAGCCACTCCAGTATCCCTGCCAAGAAAAGTCCATGGACAAAGACAACAGGCATATAAAAGTTATTGTTGTAGCGTGGGTTAATGATTTCACCAAGTGATTTCAGCTCTCTGACATTGCAGGCAGGAGACAGCTTCTTCATGTAACAACTCTTTATTCAGGCAAACAAGACTGGGGGAACTGAGGGTAAGGAAGCTACATTTATAGGGACAGAGGACTGGCTAGGAAAATATACATTTTGGAGGGAATAATCTCAAGCAATCACACAGTTGCTTTTTGGTGGGAACCAATAAGACTGAGGATCCAAATGCAACAACTTGAATGCACCAATAGTAACTGTTCCTTCTGGGACAGGAAGGCAGTTACTTTACCCTAATGTGATTACAGACAATAGTAATACAGATATGATAACCCTTTGAATCAATACACAACAGTTATGACGCTGGAAGATGAGCCCCTCAGGTCGGAAGGCGTCCAACATGCTACTGAGCAGATGACAAGTACAAGTAGATTCAGAGCTGATGAAGCAGCTGGGCCAAAGCCGAAAGGTCACTCAGTTGCGGATATGCCTGGAAGCGGAAGGAAAGTCCAATGCACAAGGAGAAGGGACGACAGAGGACAAGATGGTTGGACAGTGTTCTCGAAGCTACCAGCATGAGTCTGACCAAACTGCGGGAGGCAGTGGAAGCCAGGAGGGCCTGGCGTGCTCTGGTCCATGGGGTCACGAAGAGTTGGACACGACTAAACGACTAAACAACATCAACATATTTTCAATTACTTCCATGCAAGTCCACTTACTTGAAGAAGGATACTGACAAGCTGGAACGTGTCCAGAAGAGGGCAACCAAAATGGTCAAAGGCTTGGAAATGATGCCTTATGAGGAACGGCTTAGGGAGCTGGGTATGTTTAGCCTGGAGAAGAGAAGGTTAAGGGGTGATATGATAGCCATGTTCAAATATATAAAAGGATGTCATATGGAGGAAGGAGAAAAGTTGTTTTCTGCTGCTCCAGAGAAGCGGACACGGAGCAATGGATTCAAACTACAAGAACGAAGATTCCACCTAAACATTAGGAAGAACTTCCTGACAGTAAGAGCTGTTTGACAGTGGAATTGGCTGCCAAGGAGTGTGGTGGAGTCTCCTTCTTTGGAGGTCTTTAAGCAGAGGCTTGACAGCCATCTGTCAAGAATGCTTTGATGGTGTTCCTGTTTGGCAGGGGGTTGGACTGGATGGCCCTTGTGGTCTCTTCCAACTCTAGGATTCTATGATTCTATGAATGGGAGCATGTGGTTGTAAAAGCAGATCTGCCCAAACTGTATAGAAATTTATTAATGTATGCGACTACATACATGGTATTTGCCCCAAAATGGAAAGAAGAAGTCCCGACAAAAGAAGAATGGATACGAAAACTTATGGGATACGCAGAAATGGCGAAACTTACCGGAAGAATAAGAAATCAAGATAACAAACTTTTTATAAAAGAATGGAAGTGGTTTATTGAATAGTTACAAACTGTAAACAGATAAGGACATTGGCAGGTTTATTGTAATAACCTGCAGCTTTATAAGAGTAGATGAATAAATGATTAAGTTGATTTGGATATGCAGAAAATATAAAAGATAAATTTAAGGAACCGCAGAAAGAGGGGGAAGGAAGTCGAGTTTCGAAATTTTAAAATGATTGTAAAATTATTGAAATGTATAAAATTAAAAATTAAAAAGAAGAGGAAGTAAAAGCAGATCCAGCCATTGAGTCCATTGCTTCAAGATCAAATAAAAAGCTGTAGAGTCTCTTTTGAAGTAATCAATGATATATATGCCCAGTAGACTATATAGACCAGGTGTGGTGAACCTGTGGCTTTCCAGAGGTTGTTGGACTACAGATTCCATCATCCTTCATGATTGGCTGTGCTGGCTGGGGCTGATGGGAGCTGGAGTCCAGCAACATTTGGAGGGCCACAGGTTCATCACCAGTGTCATTCTGTCCAATGTCTTAATGCAGGACCATCCGTAAAACAACATTCATCCTACCCCTTTCTTGTAGTTTGAATCCATTGCTCTGTGTCCTCTTCTCAGGAGCAGCAGAAAACAACCTTTCTCCCTCCTCTATATGACATCCTTTTATATATTTGAACATGGCTATCATATCACCCCTTAACCTTCTCTTCTCCAGGCTAAACATACCCAGCTCCCTAAGCCGTTCCTCATAAGGCATCGTTTCCAGGCCTTTGACCATTTTGGTTGCCCTCCTCTGGACACGTTCCAGCTTGTCAGTATCCTTCTTGAATTGTGGTGCCCAGAACTGGACACAGTATTCCAGGTGAGGTCTGACCAGAGCGGAATGCAGTGGTACTAATACTTCCCTTGATCTAGATGCTATACTCCTATTGATGCAGCCCAGAATTGGCTTTTTTAGCTGCTGCATTACACTGTTGACTCATGTCAAGTTTGTGGTTTACCAAGACTCCTAGATCCTTTTCACATGTACTGCTCTCAAGCTGGGTGTCACCCATCCTGTATTTGTGCCTTTCATTTTTTTCCCCAGGGAGACCTGAGACTGTACTCACAGTTAATAAAGAGAGTGGAGTCTCTTCATCACCAACACCCAGCAACATATGTATGAGTTTCATGTTCTGTTGTAAAAGATGCGTTCTTAGAAAAATGAGAACCAGTTCCAAATACTCTCAGGAAGATACATTGAACGTTATGAGATTATATCTATGCTTTAGAGAGAAACAGCTCATTCCTTGGAATCTTTGGTTCCTAGGAACGCTGAACATTGTGGCCCACTCTTGATCATGCAAGAATCATATCCCTACTTTCCACCATGTTTTGCCAAAGTAAACTCAAGAGAATGTGGGGATTGAATGGTGCTTGTCCTGTTTCTCATTTCAGCTGGTTCACAGCAGATATTTGTGTGGTGACAGCATACAGACTCCTCTTGTGGTTTGGTTTTGTTGTTCACTCAAGGCAGAGAGAGGGAGAGCGTGCAAGCTGTTGACTTGGTTAGGGTTTGGAAAACATTGAATATGAAGCATAGCTTTGACATCTAACTAAGTGATTTTATTCTGGAGATTAAATCATGTGGAACACTCAGATTCTTTGGCAGGAAACCAAGGCTGCCGTCCCTGCTTTTCTCTGCAGAACAGAAAGTCATTAGATGAAGATCTCATGCAAACCAAGGCTGACTGGATACAGGTTGGACTGACCAAGAACAGGCAGAACATATACATGGGTTTCAAAGAGGCGGCTGTCTACCAGCTCCATCTGGTACGCAGGCTGAGACCCTAACTGCCCACAGACTGTCTCGCCAGAGTGGTGCATGCTCTAGTTATCTCCCGCTTGGACTACTGCAATGCGCTCTACGTGGGGCTACCTTTGAAGGTGACCCGGAAGGTGACCAGGAAACTGCAATTAATCCAGAATGCGGCAGCTAGACTGGTGACTGGGAGTGGCCGCCGGGACCACATAACACCGGTCCTGAGAGATCTACATTGGCTCCCAGTACGTTTCCGAGCACAATTCAAAGTGTTGGTGCTGACCTTTAAAGCCCTAAACGGCCTCGGTCCTGTATACCTGAAGGAGCGTCTCCACTCCCATTATTCAGCCCGGACACAGAGGTCCAGCGCCGAGGGCCTTCCGGTGGTTCCCTCACTGTGAGAAGCAAAGCTACAGGGAACCAGGCAGAGGGCCTTCTTGGTAGTGGCGCCCGCCCTGTGGAACGCCCTCCCAGCAGAGGTCAAAGAGATAAATAACTATCTGAAATTCAGAAAATACCTGAAGGCAGCCCTGTTTAGGGAAGTTTTTAATCTGTGATATTTTAATGTATTTTAATATCTGTTGGAGGCGGCCCAGAGTGGCTGGGGGGACGCAGCCAGATGGGTGGGGTACAAATAATACATTATTATTATTATTATTATTATTATTATTATTATTATTATTACTATTATTATTATTAAAAGAGACACATACACACATGCAATAACCAATAAGTTATGGGAAATGGGAGAGAAGCTAAAGGCTTCAGAATGCTAGGGAGATGTGCCACACTCACACTCACAAACACACTTGACAGCCTTTTTGCTCTTTGAGCAAAAAAACATATAGCAGGTTATCCCCTCCCCTAAAGCATCTTGCATAGAAGCCAACTCCTAGGGGCCATGGGGTCTTCGACTCCCCCAATAAAATATTTGAGGGGTCCAGGGCCCCCCAGAGTTGATGGGCATTGCCATTCAAACGGTGTGCATGCACTGTGTCGTGTGATTGATTATGTGGGGTGGGGCTTACCTGGCCCCATCCCCAAGATTTTATTCAAGTTGGCACCCCTGGTATCTTGAGAATTGTAGTTGCATGAGAGAGTTGGGAATTGTCTGCTGCAACTTGAGAGCCAGGGTGGTTAGGGTGACTAGTATTTGTCCAGATATAATCTGGGCCATGGGACCCAGGTGGCGCTGTGGGTTAAACCACAGAGCCTAGGGCTTGCTGATCAGAAGGTCGGCGGTTCGAATCCCTGCGACGGGGGAGCTCCCGTTGCTCGGTCCCAGCTCCTGCCCACCTAGCAGTTCGAAAGCACGTCAAAGTGCAAGTAGATAAATAGGAACCGCTCCGGCGGGAAGGTAAACGGCGTTTCTGTGCGGTGCTCTGGTTCGCCAGAAGCGGCTTAGTCATGCTGGCCACATGACCCGGAAACTGTACGCCGGCTCTCGGCCAATAAAGCGAGATGAGCGCCGCAACCCCAGAGTCAGACACGACTGGACCTAATGGTCAGGGGTCCCTTTACCTTCACCTTTAATCTGGGCCATAAGTCTTTCCCCAGTGCTAGGCATGCCGTCCATCCTGCAACCACAAAGCACATGTTACAAAATGAAATTCTTGGCCACCTTGGACTGATAAATCCTTCTTCCATCTCCACACACAACTGTCAACAAGGAATGGCTTCTCCACTTGAAATGCCTACCACAGTGTGGTGTAGTGGTTAAGAGTGGTAGACTCGTAATCTGGTGAACTGGGTTCGCGTCCCCGCTCCTCCACATGCAGCTGCTGGGTGACCTTGGGCTAGTCACACTTCTCTGAAGTCTCTCAGCCCCACTCACCTCCCAGAGTGTTTGTTGTGGGGGAGGAAGGGAAAGGAGAATGTTAGCCGCTTTGAGACTCCTTCGGGTAGTGATAAGGCGGGATATCAAATCCAAACTCTTCTTCTTCTTCTTCTTCTTCTTCTTCTTCTTCTTCTTCTTCTTCTTCTTCTTCTTCTTCTTCTTCTTCTTTGTCTGTGCCTAGGAAAGAGCAGAGTGCCTTTGTCATCACGTGGATACTGTAAGCGGGATCGCCTTTCATTCTCCAAAGATGAGATGGGAAAGTTGGCAGTGCGGTGCTTGTCTTTGGCTAGTTTCTTTTTCTGAAAAGGCTTATGGTACCGCAGTTAAAAAAAGAAAAAAACCACTCCAGTGTTTTAGAAGTGCACTGGATAGAATTTCACTCCCTTCTGGGTAGTAAATGCACACAGAATCCAATTATGTTCACCTTGGACAGATGCTCAGGCACTGCTAACCTTTGGGAGGGGTCCACAGCCCAGAAAGAGAGGCCACATTTTGCATGCAGACAGTCCCCTGCCCCAGCCTCTGGAATCTTCACTTAAAAGGGCCAGGAAAGACCTCTCTGCCCGAGGCTCTGACTTGGACATCATCCTTGTTCCATAATTTCCCCCCTCTGAGTCTTTTCGCTTAATCTAAAGCAGGCTGGGACTTGCTGCAGGAGGAAAAGCTGCTTGTCCCTTTTTGCACAAGTACTTTCCCAGCGAAAAATCACCCTCGCCAACCAACTTTTTTACTTACAGGGGGAAAGATAGGTGGCCATATCCCCATTCTGCAGCTCCCCCTGTGGGCCAAATACAAATACCATATCGGAAGACAGAACATTGGTCTACTAGGCTCGGTATTGTCAGTCTTGACTGGCATTTCTTGACCTAGTTTGGTGTAGTGGTTAAGAGCGGTAGACTCGTAATCTGGGGAACCGGGTTCGTGTCTCCGCTCCTCCACATGCAGCTGCTGGGTGACCTTGGGCTAGTCACCCTTCTCTGAAGTCTCTCAGCCCCACTCACCTCACAGAGTGTTTGTTGTGGGAGAGGAAGGGAAAGGAGAATGTGAGCCGCTTTGAGACTCCTTCGGGTAGTGATAAAGCGGGATATCAAATCCAAACTCTTCTTCTTCTTCCTATGCATTTCTTCAAGATAATCCTACCTGGCGTCAAAACCTTTTAGATATCTTATCCAGATACCTGAGTTTAATACCCTTAAACGGTGGAGCCCTGATAAAGTTCGGGATTGGATCCTTGATAGATCATCACGAAGATAAAAAATTCTGGGTTTTCCTACTGGTTTCCCAGAGTAAAAGCAGTTAAAGTTTGTGCCAACTACTTGCCGGATATCACTGATCCCACCCTTCAGAGAGCTTTTACTATGGCCTGGTTTCAAACATTACCTACTGCGTACCTGACTGGTAGATTTGCAGGAATCCCAGTAGAGCACCGCCTATGCCCTTGTCCCATGAGAACCAAAGAGGGTCTTAAAGGTAAAGGGACCCCTGACCATTAGGTCCAGTCGTGTCCGACTCTGGGGTTGCGGCGCTCATCTCGCTTTATTGGCCAAGGGAGCCGGCGTACAGCTTCCAGGTCATGTGGCCAGCATGACTAAGCCGCTTCTGGTGAACCAGAGCAGCGCACGGAAACGCCGTTTACCTTCCCGCCGGAGCGGTACCTATTTATCTACTTGCACTTTGACGTGCTTTCGAACTGCTAGGTGGGCAGGAGCTGGGACCGAGCAACAGGAGCTCACCCCGTCGCAGGGATTCGAACCGCCGACCTTCTGATCAGCAAGCCCTAGGGTCTGTGGTTTAACCCACAGCGCCACCTGGGTCCCAAAAAGAGGATCTTACGCATTACCTTTTTCATTGTCCTATTTACTCGGGCTTTAGAGGTGCGATTCTGCAAATCATGCCCATTTCAATAAATAACCCTGAAGATCGAGTAAAATTTTTGTTAGTTGACGCTAACCCACGGATTTCCCACGTAGAATCATAGAATCATAGAATCATAGAATCATAGAGTTGGAAGAGACCACAAGGGCCATCCAGTCCAACCCCCTGCCAAGCAGGAAACACCATCAAAGCATTCCTGACAGGTGGCTGTCAAGCCTCTGCTTAAAGACCTCCAAAGAAGGAGACTCCACCACACTCCTTGGCAGCAAATTCCACTGTCGAACAGCTCTTACTGTCAGGAAGTTCTTCCTAATGTTTAGGTGGAATCTTCTTTCTTGTAGTTTGAATCCATTGCTCCGTGTCCGCTTCTCTGGAGCAGCAGAAAACAACCTTTCCCCCTCCTCTATATGACATCCTTTTATATATTTGAACATGGCTATCATATCACCCCTTAACCTTCTCTTCTCCAGGCTAAACATACCCAGCTCCCTAAGCCGTTCCTCATAAGGCATCGTTTCCAGGCCTTTGACCATTTTGGTTGCCCTCCTCTGGACACGTTCCAGCTTGTCAATATCCTTCTTGAACTGTGGTGCCCAGAACTGGACACAGTATTCCAGGTGAGGTCTGACCAGAGCGGAATACAGTGGTACTATTACTTCCCTTGATCTAGATGCTATACTCCTATTGATGCAGCCCAGAATTGCATTGGCTTTTTTAGCTGCTGCATCACACTGTTGACTCATGTCAAGTTTGTGGTCTACCAAGACTCCTAGATCCTTTTCACTTGTACTGCTCTCAAGCCAGGTATCACCCATCCTGTATCTGTGCCTTTCATTTTTTTGCCCAAGTGTAGTACTTTACATTTCTCCCTGTTAAAATTCATCCTGTTTGCCTTGGCCCAGTTCTCTAATCTGTTAAGGTCATTTTGAAGTGTGTTCCTGTCCTCTGGGGTATTAGCCACCCCTCCCAATTTGGTGTCATCTGCAAACTTGATCAGGATGCCCTCAAGCCCATCATCCAAGTCATTGATAAAGATGTTGAATAAGACTGGGCCCAAGACAGAACCCTGTGGCACCCCACTAGTCACTTCTCTCCAGGATGAAGAGGAGCCATTGATGAGCACCCTTTGGGTTCGGTCAGTCAGCCAGTTACAAATCCAATGAATGGTAGCATTGTCTAGCCCGCATTTTACCAGCTTCTTTACAAGAATATCATGGGGCACCTTGTCAAAGGCCTTGCTGAAATCAAGATAGGCTACATCCACAGTGTTCCCTTCGTCTACCAGGCTTGTAATTCTGTCAAAAAATGAGATCAGATTAGTCTGACATGACTTATTTTTCAGAAACCCATGCTGACTTTTAGTGATCACAGCGTTCCTTTCTAGGTGCTCACAGACCGTTTGCTTAATGATCTGCTCTAGAATCTTTCCTGGTATTGATGTCAGGCTGACTGGGCGGTAATTGTTTGGGTCCTCTCTTTTCCCCTTTTTGAAAATAGGGACAACATTTGCCCTCCTCCAGTCTGCTGGGACTTCACCTGTTTTCCAAGAATTCTCAAAGATTACTGCCAGTGGTTCTGAAATCACCTCTGCCAGTTCTTTTAATACTCTGGGATGTAGTTCATCTGGCCCTGGAGACTTGAATACATCTAAACTAGCCAAGTGTGCTTGTACTACCTCCTTACTTATTCTGGGCTGTGTTTCCCCTGCTGAATCATCTGCTCCATATTCTTCAGGTCGGGCATTGTTTTCTTTTTTGGAGAAGACTGAGGCAAAGAAGGTATTGAGGAGTTCTGCCCTTTCTGCGTCCCCTGTTCGCATTTCACCTTCTTCTCCTCTAAGTGACCTCACTGTTTCCTTGTTCTTCCTTTTGCTACGGACATACCCATAAAAACTCTTTTTATTGCTTTTAACCTCTCTAGCAAGCCTGAGTTCATTCTGTGCTTTAGCTTTTCTGACTTTGTCTCTACATGTGCTGGCTATTTGTTTGAATTCCTCTCTGGTGGTTTCCCCCTTTTTCCATTTCTTGTACATATCCCTTTTAAATCTTAACTCAGTTAAAAGTTCATTAGATAGCCACCCTGGCTTCTTTAGGCACCTTCCATGTTTTCGTCTCATTGGTACTGCTTGAAGTTGTGCTTTTAATATCTCCCTTTTAACAAACTCCCATCCATCATGAACTCCCTTCCCTTTTAGTATTACTGACCATGGGATCACACCCAGCATTTCCCTAAGTTTTCTGAAGTCGGCTTTCTTAAAGTCTAGAATTTGAGTCTTAGTATGCTTGGTTGCTCCTTTCTGATGTATAATAAACTCCAGAAGAGCATGATCACTCCCACCTAATGATCCTACCACTTCTACCCCACTAACCAGGTCATCACTATTGGTTAGAACCAGATCTAAAATGGCTGATCCTCTTGTTGCTTCTCCCACTTTCTGGACAATGAAATTGTCTGCAAGGCCCGTGAGGAATCTGTTCGACCTTATGCTCTTGGCTGAGTTTGACATCCAACAAATATCAGGATAGTTGAAATCCCCCATTACTACTATCTCATTTCCTTTTGAATGCTTGGTCATCTGTTCCAGGAAGGCATCATCTATGTCCTCAGTTTGGCTTGGGGATCTATAGTAAACTCCCACCATGAGATCACTGTTATTTTTCTCTCCCTTAATTTTGACCCAGATACTCTCAATTTGGCTTTGGAGTTTTAAATCATGGATCTCTTCACAGGTATACACATCCCTGACATATAACGCCACTCCTCCTCCTTTCCTGTTTGGTCTATTTCTCTGAAATAGATTGTATCCCTCTATTACTACATTCCAATCATGAGACTCATCCCACCAGGTTTCAGTGATGCCTATTATGTCGTATTTAGTTTGCTGTACCAAGAGCTCAAGTTCATCTTGTTTATTTCCCATGCTCTGTGCATTTGTATACAGACATTGAAAACCATTGATCATTCCCCCTAGTCTCCTACTTAAGGATTTTTTCCTCCCACCACTAGGTCTGTGCGCTGTTTGCTCCATTTGGTCCTTGACTTTTGGATGATCATCTTCAGCCTTTGATAGACTCCTACCTTCAGGACCACTGTCTCCCTCCCCCACATAAGTCAGTTTAAAGCCCTCCTGATGAGGTTTTTGAGATTGTTGGCAAAAACATTCCTCCCAACCCTTGTGAGGTGCAGCCCATCACTTGCCAGAAGTCCATCTTCAAGAAACTGCAGACCATGATCTAAGAAACCAAACCGTTCCTGCCGGCACCATTTGCGAAGCCAGTTGTTCACTTCTCCTATTTTCCCCTCTCTTCCTGGGCCACGGCGTTCAACTGGGAGGACAGATGAGATGACAATTTGTGCATTTAATTGCTTCAGCTTCCTGCCCAGAGCCTCATAATCACTTTTGATCTTCTGGAGGCTATGGCTTGCGGTGTCATTGGTTCCCACATGGACTAAAAGGAAGGGGTTTTTATCCGTGGGTTTAATTATTCCTTGCAGCCGTTCTGTAACATCATGGATCTTGGCCCCGGGGAGACAGCATACCTCTCGAGACATCTTGTCAGGCCCACAGATCACTGCTTCCGTACCCCTCAATAGGGAATCCCCTATCACCACTACACGCCTCCTCTTAGGCTTGGTCGGGATTCTTACATGTGCTGTCCCTTCCAAGGTCGCCTGCACATTCCCAGAGGACTGACTATGTTGCTCGTCTTCATATACCTCATCAACTGTGATGAGGGAGAGATCTTCCAATGGAGTCTGTTCTTCATCTTCTAGATTTGAGAAGTAGTACGTGGTAGCGGTCTTTGTGATGAAGGCCATGAAAGCCAGGGAAAGATTTCTGGATGACAAAGAATAGACCCCTTCATCGTCTTCTTAACTGGTTCTTGTTGTACTTCTCTTTCTGTTTTGTAGGATGAGGGTCTTGCGGGGACAGTATGTAATGAATTTTAATATTGTTGTGCAGATATTTGTGTAAAGGCATCACAATAAACTGATACAGTGGTACCTTGGGTTAAGTACGCTTCAGGTTAAGAACTCCGTTAAGAACAGAAATCGTGCTCTGGCGGCGCGGCAGCAGCAGAAGGTCCCATTAGCTAAAGGGGTGCTTCAAGTTAAGTATGCTTCAGGTTAAGAACGGACCTCCGGAACAAATTAAGTACTTAACCCGAGGTACCACTGTACTTGACTTGACTGGCAGAAGCCATACCTCAGTGATGGCTAACCTTGACACTCCAGATGTTTTGGAACTACAACTCCCATCATCCCTAGCTAACAGGACCAGTGGTCAGGGATGATGGGAGTTGTAGTTCCAAAACATCTGGAGTGTCAAGGTTAGCCATCACTGGCATACCTGGAGAGGCCAGGGATCGAACCTGAGGCCGCCCTCATGTCAGGCAGATGCTCTGGGCTAAATTAGGGATGTTGGAGAATTTTGGGAGCTGGGAGAAGAAAAAAGAAGTGGCGGTCAGGAGCCAGAACCAGTCTAGCAAATATGAGCGGTATTTGTTCACATTCTTGTTGGGAAGTTTTAAGTCTACATATGATAGAAAATTAATGATGGGTCTTTTTTTTATTACATGGTTTTGATGCTTCCTTCACATAAAAATGAGTAAAAGTTATGTAACTTATATCACTTAGGTCAGCTAGCCTAGTATTTGGCAGAGACTGAATTTCAGCAGAATGGAAACAGTGCTGGTTGTGAGAAAATAATCAGTGCTATTTTTCTAGAAAAAGAGGTGCCAGAAGTCTCTTATAATGGCAATGGCGCCCACTTGAGAGGTGCCAGAAATAATAATAATAATAAATTATTTATACCCCGCCCTTCCAGGTCCAAAAATCGAGTTCCAGCTGAAAAAAGCCCAGACGATAATAATAATAATAATAATAATAATAATAATAATAATAATAATAATTTATTTGCCCATAATCGTCCATCTGACTGGGTTGCCCCAGCCACTCTGGGTGGCTTCCAACAAATGGAACACATTAAGCACAGTATAAATCTTTAATACGGTCAAAGACCAGCAAGACAGTTAACAATTCTATTCATAGATAGTGTCTGTATACTAAAATTACAAATAAATATTACTGCATTTTAAAATTTTATAAAACTTTTGTGTTCAGATTCAGCGATATGTTGCCGCTCTGTGGTGTTCCAACAGGGTTTATCTAGGCTCTTTATCATTGGATTTTGTTGGCGTCATAGCATGTCTTATTCTTGACGCAATGTAGCACAATTTAGCTACAATCCTAGTAATCTCTGAATCTGAGTCAGCTAAAAGGTATCTGGTATATGCTTCAGTTGGTCGACCAGGTAATTTCATTAGGAGTGGTTCAATCAACTCCTTCCTCGTGTTGCGGTACAATGCATTAAACACAGTAAAACACTAAAAACTTCCCTATACAGGGCTTCTTTCAGATGTCTTCTAGAAGTCAGACAGGTGTTTGTTTCTTTGACGTCTGGTGGGAGGGTGTTCCACAGGGCAGGCAGAACAGAAATGGCTGCCTTCTCCCATACCATGGGGCCGTTCTCCATTGGAACGGAGCCAGAGACAAAGAATCAACCTCACTGCACCAATACTGCAGTCCAAAACCAATTGCCCCCGCTCCCAGTATGTATTTGACTTAAAATAAGAGTCCATGGGAAGTTCTGATCAAGGAACACTTGTACTCTCAGCTTGAGATTCGGGGAAGCTGCTGCCTCCGCCGAGGGAAGATGGTACCAGATGGGACTGGTCTGTGCGTGATATTGGGTTAATGGGAAAATTGGGGGTGGGAGGAGTGAATACGCTAGATCAGACATCCCCAAACCATGGTCCCAGGGCCGGATACGGCCCAAGGGGCTCATTTATCCGGCCTCCGGTTACCCCCGCCACCCACTGCTGTCGCCCGCTCTTACCAGCGCAGCTGTCCACTTCCGGGTCGGCGGAGAGCTGGAAATAACTTGTGCGCATGCGTAAACGTCATTTCTGGCGCACTTCCGGGTCTGAGGAGGCCCGTGCACACATGCACAAGCTATTTCCGGTGCTACGCCGACCTGGAGGTGTGCCGGAAATAGCGTGTACGCACGCGTATGGGTGCGCGCTCCCCCACCTTCCGGCCCGCCGTGCAATCGGCGCTGGAGGAACCGGCCCGGGGCCTGGTAAGTTTGCCGACCCCTGCGCTAGATGCTTGGAGTGTTCCGCTTTGCATGATCCTACAAGAACAAAGGAAACGGATCAAGAAGTACAGGAAAAAAGGGAGGGGGGAATCTGTCAGATGCTGAAGGTCTTTCCTTATAAACACCCAGGGCTATTTTTAGTTTTCTAATGTAAAAAGTCAGCGAGATGAAGAATGAAGTGATCGCTTTCCCGCAGAAAAACCGGTTGAATCTTCATGAATAATTCCTCATAGGAATCTGTGTGTGCGCGCGCCTTTATCTGACAGATTGACAAGTCATGCTAAACAACAGCCACTGCAAAAATGTGAAAGATACAATCTCAGAGTCGGGCCTTGCAGAGCTTCCATTGTCATCTTCCATCAAGAAGGGGGCTTCTCGGGGGGTGGGGAGTCCCTAGTTTAATAGACAGAGACCTTGACATAAGAGTGATTCTATTAGGACGTTAAATAAATGCACGGGCGACATTTGGGTTTTTGTTGACAGAAGGGGTTTCTTTCCGACATGGTCTTTCGGATGCTTCGTCTGATAACCACCCTGTTCTTATTAACATTGCCAAAAGCCCAAACACATCCCTTATCCTGCTTTGAATCTGCCTGTCACTGAACATTAGAAAGGAATCTCAGAGCCAAATAGAGGGGGGAGGGACACAGACATCTCCGTTGCCGGCTAATGACGGCTATGAGGCAGTGCATTGCCCAGTGGGCAGGACAGTGGACTGGAAGTTCATCAATGGCGACCTTACAATATGTTTCTTTGCAGATTGTCGCCGTGTTGTTGGGGAAATACATGATATATTGTCGTCCCCATTTTACAGTGCCTGGATCTCTGCTAAGGCCTCCTAGGCATAAATGTGAATGTATACTGAGTCAGTCTGTTGGTCCACCAATAATAATAATAATAATAATAATAATAATAATAATAATAATAATAATAATTTATTTGTCCCCCCCCCCCATCTGGCTGAGTTTCCCCAGCCACTCTGGGCGGCTCCCAATCAAGTGTTAAAAACAATACAGCATTAAATATTAAAAACTTCCCTAAACAGGGCTGCCTTCAGATGTCTTTTAAAAATAGGATAGCTGCTTATTTCCTTGACCTCTGCTGGAAGGGCGTTCCACAGGGCAGGCGCCACTACCGAGAAGGCCCTCTGCCTGGTTCCCTGTAACCTCACTTCTCGCAATGAGGGAACCGCCAGAAGGCCGTCGGTGCTGGATCTCAGTGTCCGGGCTGAACGATAGGGGTGGAGACGCTCCTTCAGGTATACAGGTCCGAGGCCGTTTAGGGCTTTAAAGGTCAGCACCAACACTTTGAATTGTGCTCAAAAATGTACTGGGAGCTAATGTAGATCTCTCAGGACCGGTGTTATGTGGTCCCGGCAGCCACTCCCAGTCACCAGTCTAGCTGCCGCATTCTGGATTAATTGCAGTTTCCGGGTCACCTTCAAAGGTAGCCCCACGTAGAGCGCATTGCAGTAGTCCATGTGGGAGGTAACCAGAGCATGCACCACTCTGGCGAGATAGTCTGCAGGCAGGTAGGGTCTCAGCCTGCGTACCAGATGGAGCTGGTAGACAGCCACCCTGGACACAGAATTAACCTGCGCCTCCATGGACAGCTGTGAGTCCAAAATGACTCCCAGGCTGTGCACCTGGTCCTTCAGGGGCACAGTTCCCCCATTCAGGACCAGGGAGTCCCCCACACCCACCCGCCCCCTACTCCCATTTTGCTTCCTCTGAACGGCAGCACCTCCCCAGAGGGGGCCTTGCTCAGATTTCTCTTTAAAAACCCAGAAAACGGGAGACGCCAGCAGGGCTGGCGCTTCCATTTAGGCCAACTAGGCAACTGCCTAGGGTGCCAAAATGGAGGGGGCGCCAGCCAGCCTGCCCCTTGCCCCCTGCCGCCCGCCGCCGCCCGCCGCCTCCCCAACCAGTGGCGAAAACCGTGGCGGCGCAGGGCGCCCGGGGGAAGGGGGCGGGGCACCGTACGTCATGCGTAATGACATCACGTGGCCCCGCCCCCTCGCCTAGGGCGCGAAAAGCCCTAGCACCGGTCCTGGATGCCAGGAGTCAAACATGGGTCATTCTGCATGCAATACATGTCCTTTGGCACAGAGCTCTGGTTCGGAGTTGAGACTTCTAGACCACGTTGACACCTGCCTCTGATTTGCACGCAAATATAAACGCGCCGACGCAGCTTGCTCTATTCGCTGCCTTCTTTGGGTTGATATGGTGCCCATTTTGTAGCAGCGGCAAAAAAGAAGGGGGAAAGGGTGATGCAGGACACCGAATCTGACCCAGTTCCAAAATGTCCTCGGCAGCCAGCAAATTGCTTGGTTTCCTCTTCTTCTTCCCTGATCTTATCAGTCATTTCCGAAGACGTGTCTGTCACGAGTGGTTTGGTTAATAACTTTCCTGTGATCTCAGAGCAAAGGTTGCCTGGCAGCTTTCTCCTCTTCCTGCTGCCTGTCAGGATAGGAAATCGCAACTTTCAGGAGAGCCTGCCACACAGGGAACTGGATAGCAACGGGGGTCAAAGGGAAGATTGTGCATGAACTGAGAATATGCAGACTTAGCAGCAGCTGCTGCCTGGACAGGAAAGGAGGCCTTGCGTCTGCCTTCCCTTGTTTACTATCTTTGGATGTCCCAAGAGGGAGGAGGGGGAAGGGGCACCAGCTTATACGTTTGTGCCATGCAGCAAAGCCGACAAAATAATGGCTGGTAGGCTGAACTCGTAAACCTGGCCTTCTGGGAAAGCTCACAAAATGACTTATTCGTTGCTCCGTCTTAGGCTTTGCTCTGTCTTTTGTGCTAGAGAAACCCTTATGTGTAGCGATGGATGATTATGACAATTTGAGGGTTTTTTTTAATTTCTATTTATTCATTTTTACAAAACACAAAAAAGAAAAGAACAAAACAAACAGACACAAAAGATATATAAATAAATACATTAGTAAAGATTATTACAAAACCATACATTTCTTCATGATGCAATGAATTTAACTCCAACTAAACAGTTTTACAACAAATAAACATACCAACCAATACAATATTTTATACATGGTTTTGTGTAAATTTTGTACAAATATTGACTTCCCTTAACCTACACTCCACCGCTTCAAAAGAGCACATATAGGATGTCCCTATTGATGATCCGTTTGATTGATATCTGTTTAACTTAAAGGTTAACTTTTCACTTGCTTTTATTAATTATTCTACAGGAGCTATTGCAAAGCATGTAAATTGCTTTGCAATTCGAGTTTCTCTCAGTTTCTCATTATTCCAGTCTTAAGTCCTGTTCCCCACATTTCCACATCGGTTTATAACAACAATAAAATCATCGTGAAAATTCACCAACATTTGTGTGCGAATTTCCCTTTGCGCGAAAGACCTTTCCTTATATACAGAGTCTTGCAAAGAAGTTTTGCCGAACATGATGAATTTTGTATGTTACTTTCATATTTTTGTGCATATTTTCCCTCAGTATATGCATATTTGTACACATTACTCAGAGGGACAACTGCATCGCAAACTTCGGAGGTGTGCGAATTCTGATGGACAGCCGTGTCTTGGTTCGCACCTGGATTTGGAAATGGCAGATTAGGTAAACTCACGTTCAAATGCAAAATGAATCATTCCATAAACAAGATCCCTAACTTTAAGCATCATCAGTCCATGTACATGGATAAAATTTACATATTACAACTTGGCACAGTGCTTCGCTCTACTATAAGGACCCTCACAATTTCTACCCCTGGGGCCCACTGAAAAAGGGGCTGAAAATTACATAGGCCCACCTCTAATTGGTGCTGCAGGGAGAGAGCATGTCACAAGATGGAGGCAGAAACAGAGTGCTGCACAACCAGGTGGCAATTACTGACATTTTCTACTGATACCTGATCCATCTTTAGAAATTGCTTATTGCTTTGGCACAGCACTTTCCCTGTGTCAAGGACTTCCGCACCTCAGCTGCCCTCAGTCTAAGTACAGACATTTCCTCAGCCTCCCTCACAATTTCCTGACCAAGAGGCACTGAGTGAAGAAGGCCTTTTCTTTTATATTTTCCCTATTCAACCCCTACATGCCTGTCTAAGTATTTTTTTAAAAAAATCCATCTCCTGTAATTTATTTATCCATTCTCCTTTTACAACCAACTTATACTTGCGGACGACCGCAGTGCCTGGAGACAGACAGACAGGTTGTGTATCCACAGTCGTGACCAGAGGAGGAATGGCTGCTGGGAGGAGCGCAGAGAGAAGAAAAGCCTGAATCAGCACAACCGGACGCCTTCATCTGCCCCAGCTGCAGCAAAGTATGTCTCCCCCGTATCGGTCTCTACAGCCACAGCAGGCGCTGTAGCTCTCCAATGCTTTGACTTTACTCTTCCAGTGTCTCCCAAATCACACAAATGCCAACAATAATACCACCTTGTTGTTGTTTAGTCGTGTCCGATTCTTCGTGACCCCATGGACCAGAGCACGCCAGACACTCCTGAAGTTTGGTCAAACTCATGTTGGTAGCTTCAAGAACACTGTCCAACCCTCTCGTCCTCTGTCGTCCCCTTCTCCTTGTGCCCTCAATCTTTCCCAAGATCAGGGTCTTTTCTAGGGAGTCTTCTCTTCTCATGAGGTGGCCAAAGTCTTGGAGCCTCAGCTTCAGGATCTGTCCTTCCAGTGAGCACTCAGGGTTGATTTCCTTAAGAATGGATAGGTTTGATCTTCTTGCAGTCCATGGGACTCTCAAGAGTCTCCTCCAGCACCATAATTCAAAAGCATCAATTCTTCGGCGATCAGCCTTCTTTATGGTCCAGCTCTCAAGCCAAATTGCCAATTTCTTTCATTTCTCCTTCCTGATCCTTTTACACTCATGTCTTGCTCCTAGAACTGGTTTCCTCTCTTATCCACACAACAAATCCCCACAACGGGGAATTGCTCTGTCCCAGCACCTGCCAACCTAGCAGTCCGAAAGCATTCCAGTGCAAGTAGATAAATAGGTACCACTGTGGCGGGAAGATAAACAGTGTTTCCGTGTGCTCTGGCTTCTGTCATGTTGTCCCGTTGCACCAGAAGCGGTTTAGTCATGCTGGCCACATGACCAGGAAAGCTGTCTGTGGACAAACGCCGGCTCCCTCGGCCTGAAAGCAAGATGAGCACCGCAACCCCATAGTCGCCTTTGACTGGACTTAAGCATCCAGGAGTCCTTTACCTTTACCTTTTACACTCACGTCTTGCTTCTATAATTGGTTCCCTCTCATCCCTTTCCTTTCTATTCTCAGTTTGTTTGTTTTTATTCTTATTCTTATTAATCATAATCAACGCTTTTGTTCTAGAAAAAAAGGTGTCTGTACTGCATACCCTTGAGTACCCCCAGAAAAAGATATAATAATAATAATAATAATAATAATAATAATAATAATAATAACAATAATAATACAATGGTACCTCAGTTTTCGAACGTAATCCATTCCAGAAGACCGTTCGAGTTCTGGAACGTTTGAAAACCGAGGTGCAAGGGGCAATCTAAAAATTCAATAGAGAAAATTGAAAAAAAAAATCTCAGCGGAAGCCGTTCAACTTCTGAGATGCTTTCGAAAATGAAGCATTTACTTTCCGGTTTTCGACATTCAAAAACTGAAACGTTCAACTTCTGGGACGTTCGAAAACTGAGGTACCACCGTAATAATAATAATAAACATTATCCTTTTACCCCATTTCCTCCTTTCCTTCAATATGTCACTCTCTGACCCTTTCCCTTAGATAAGAGAGACTTTCCTTCTGTTCCCCTCCTCTGCTGGGATGTGTGGAGACGCACCAGTGTCCAGGAACTGCCCAGTGTACAGTATGAAGCTCTTCTGGTAGCAAAACTAATGCAAGAGCCCTCACTGCATATACTTTGTGTCTGTTATATTTCTGCAGATGTTTCTGGTCACCAGGGTGTCAGATAGTGGTTCACTAGTACTTGTGTGGGAGAAAAGCAATGACAAACCTAGACAGCATCTTAAAAAGCAAAGACATTACCTTGCCGACAAAGGTCCGTATAGTTAAAGATATGGTTTTCCCAGTAGTGATGTATGGAAGTGAGAGCTGGACCATAAAGAAGGCTGATCGCCGAAGAATTGATGCTTTTGAATTATGGTGCTGGAGGAGACTCTTGAGAGTCCCATGGACTGCAAGAAGATCAAACCTATCCATTCTTAAATAAATCAGCCCTGAATGCTCACTGGAAGGACAGATCCTGAAGTTGAGGCTCCAGTACTTTGGCCACCTCATGAGAAGAGAAGACTCCCTAGAAAAGACCCTGATGTTGGGAAAGGTTGAGGGCACAAGGAGAAGGGGACGACAGAGGATGAGATGGTTGGACAGTGTTCTCGAAGCTACTAACATGAGTTTGGCCAAACTGCGAGAGGCAGTGAAGGATAGACGTGCCTGGCGTGCTCTGGTCCATGGGGTCACGAAGAGTCGGACACGACTGAACGACTGAACAACAACAACAAGTACTTGCCCCAGCAAAATAAAAACCCAGCTTGGCTCTTGGGAAAGAGTATGAAAAACTGGAGTGCGTACTCTTCTCGCTAGAAAGTATGCTGAGCTACTTACTGATTCGGGATGAGGAAAAGGTTCAAACAGGGGAACCCCTGCAATGTCACACGCCGCTTTAACGCTGGCGGAATTTGACATAGACCCCACTTTCATAATTAAAGGCTTGTAAAAAGGACACGTTCTAGAGAAACCAGCCCTTGGTGGGACGAGAGGAAATTAGGAACCAGGGAAAAAAGGGCCGTGGGGAGACGCCCGCTTGCCAAAAGCATCCCTCGAGGACTTTAACAATTGTGTAATTTTTATTTCGCTCCCCATTAATTGTTTCTCATTTGCTTTTTAAGACAAGACAGACAAAAGAGCTCCGTTCCAATGCCCAGAAGCCATTTACAGGCATTCAATGTCCAATTGTGCAGGGAGGGGAGTTTAGAGAGAGAAGGAGGAGAACGATTTGTAGTCGTTCATCAAGGTGGGTGTGCTGGTCAGAGGTGCAACGTGAAGGCAGTCCGTAGTCAGTGAAGCTGGGTGCAGGGCAGGGTGTCAGGCAAAGTCAGGAACAGGTAGGCAAGCAGGGAACCAGGGCGGGTCAGGAGCTCAGGCAGGAAAGCAGGACAGGTTTCAAGCAGGAACACTGGCAGGAACTGGCAACCAACAATGTTGCTCCTGCAACTTGGGGCTGGGGCTGGCCAGCTTTTATCTGCCCCGAGGCATAGGGCGGCCCCGATCCTCTGGTGACTCGCCTCTCCTGGCCTAGAGGCAAGCACTCCTCCTGCAGGAACTCAGTTCCCTTTGCCTCTCTGCCCTGAGCCTCTGCAGCTCAGGAGAGGCTGGAGGGTTACCGGACCCAGAGGCAACCTCAGCTTCCCCTGATGGGGCTGGGAGTGGAGCACCTGCAGGCAATGGGTCCTCCATCCCATCAGGAGCCAGAGCAGACTCAGCAGATGCCTGCACCTGAGGATCCAGCACAGGTGAGGACCCTTCTGACTCAGGCCCGACTCAGGCCCTAGCCCCGGCTCTGCTGGTTCTGGAGGCGGGGAATCCTTTGCAGGCTGGGATCCCTCAGGTTCAGCATCTGAGTCTGAATCACAGTGGGAATTATACGCACTGATGGCATTAACCCATCAAGCGCCACTGCAGCACCGTTCTTTTCAGTGGGGAGCTTCACATAAGCTCTTTTGAAATGAGCAGAAGCAGGGCTTGGAGTGCTATGATAGAGGCTGACTCTTAGCTAAGGAGCTGAATGTGTTATCCAGAGATGGATTTAGGGCAGCGCAACCAGTTCTCCCATCCTGGGGACTTGAGCCTAGGGGGCGCCACAGGGCACCACAACACATATGTCCCTAATATGATGCTTTTGTATGTTATTGTCACACACACACACACACACAAAATTCATACACAGACTTTACCCTAGTATATGCATTTTGTGGGATGCGGGTGACGCTGTGGGTTAAACCACAGAGCCTAGGGCTTGCTGATCAGAAGGTCGGCAGTTCGAATCCCCGCGACGGGGTGAGCGCCCGTTGCTCGGTCCCTGCTCCTGCCCACCTAGCAGTTCGAAAGCATGTCAAAGTGCAAGTAGATAAATAGGTACCACTCTGGCGGGAAGGTCAACGGCGTTTCCGTGCGCTGCTCTGGTTCGCCAGAAGTGGCTTAGTCATGCTGGCCACATGACCTGGAAGCTGTATGCCGGCTCCCTCGGCCAATAAAGCAAGATGAGTGCCGCAACCCCAGAGTTGTCCGCGACTGGACCTAATGGTCAGGGGTCCCTTTACCTTTTCCTTTATACATTTTTGTACATATTTCTTGCCTGGAGAACTGGATTGCAAAATGTGAATAATGAAGGATGGCAGTGTTTCAGTCCAGGTATTGTTTTGCAAAGTGTGAATTAGGTAAGTTTGACATTAATTGCGAACTGATCCGCTTTCTTCCTTCCCCACTGCTTGTCTGTTCCTTTCCACGTTGATTTCTAAAATTGCAGTCCTGCGGGTGGGGAAATGCTTTTCGAGAGAGCCCAAGGTTTGCATCGGAAAGTCTTGTTGCAGTGTAACTGAAGATCTGCTCCGAATCCATCAGAAGAAGCCCACCCCAATTTCCACAACAGAATATAATTCAAAGACAAACAGGCTCAGGACATAAAGAAATCCCAGACTGTGATGTTGATCTGCTGAAGTTAATTATAAAGTTCCTCTCAGTTGCAGTCATAAACTCCTCATTTATGTAACACTCACAGTTATGTGCCTTCAGATTAAGAACACCTAAAATAAACCCCCCTCATTGTTTTTGCATTAGCATCACAGATCCCTCTCTCTCCTCCTGCCTTCACTTTAGACAGAGAACAGTCAGCCCCAAACAGTTATACGCAATTCACACAGCTGAGCAGAACGCAGGCGTGTTTGGACATGCATTAATCAGAAGCGCCTGCAGAGACTGCAGTTCTGAAAGACCAAAGCAGATGTAAGAAATCCCCAAAGAAGAGTGTGGCAGAAGTTAAGTCTCTTCTAGATTTATTTTTTCCAAAGAGGAAAAAAACCCAACAACTTGTGGCATCATCTTATTTTCCAGACAGGTTATGTCCTCCCCAGGTTTCTCATTTAAGGAGACTGGAGTTGAGGAAAGACAGGAAGAGAATCTGCCCAGTGTTGACGTATTGTTCTTATTCTTTTAGGTCCTGGTGTGCTGGTATTTTGTCCTTCTTCATGGCTTTTTCAGCCAGGTACCACTAAACCTTCCGAAATAGGCTCAATATCTTCAACACATAGCTGTCAACCCTCCCTTTTTTTGCAGGAAACTCCCTTATTCCAATGCCGTTTCCCGCTGCTATCCCGGATTGTTGATACCCCTTAAATTTCCCGGATTTCAAAGGAAGCAGCTCCTCTCCCTCCCTGCCGGCCAGGGAGGCTCCTTAGCTGCGTTGCTCGGCTGCCAATAAGGAGTCTGAGACCGACTGGGGGCGGAGCTTGCATGCCTTGTGCAGCCAGACCCTCACGCCCAACCAGACAAGCAGCCTGCCTGCCGTCTACTCGCTTGCTCTTTTGCTCACCCGTTCGCGCGCAGCCTCTGGAGCGCAGGGTGGCAAGGCTACTTGGTGCCATTGCACCGCCCTCGCGGCATCCCTTATTTTCAAATCCGAAAGTTTGGAAAAATCCCTTATTTTCAAATCTGAAAGTTGACAGCTATGCTTCAGATCTCAGAATGCTGCCATCTTGCTCCTAGTCCCAGAACTGCAAATTATGTTTCAAAACTGGCAACAAAGGGCTTCTCCAGATGACCTGTTTATTTAACATTCATCTCAATTTGCTTGTCTAATCCTTATTGAGCATTCATTCCGATTTGTTTACGGGGGTGGGTGGGTATACGACAATGAGCATTTGTCCTACATTCACCTTCATTTGCTTGCATGCAGCTTCTACCTCTTCCTGTTAATAATTCATTCCTTTTCAATGCATTTCTGCATCACTTTCCTAACTGCAAGAAGCCAATTTCTTCTTTAAAGGAGACGCGCTGTGCATAAACCTAAGTTTCACAGTATGAACCCTCCTGAAAAATACTGACAGTCTAGAGGCATCCCGTCCGCTTCAGACTGGTTACAAATGGAATACCATTCTGCGAAATGGGGGTGAAACTGGTGTGTGTTTGCTTTCACCACTTTTAAAATTAAATGATCAGATCAGGGTGGATTTGATTTAAATCAAACTGATTTAAATCATGATTTAAATCACTAGTCAGTAAGGCTCAGGGTGGATAAAAATCAAAGATTTTTTAATTTTTTTTAAAAAAATCCGATTTAAATTTTAAAAATCTGATTTTTTTTAAATTAAAAATTGTTGATTTTTATCCACCCTGAGCCTTACTGACTAGTGATTTAAATCATGATTTAAATCAGCTTGATTTAAATCAAATCCACCCTGGATCAGATACCAGCCATCAAGGCTCAAATCTCAAGTGAAGCATCAGTTTGTCTGAGAGAGGGAAGGGAGGGAAGGGGTGCTGATGTTTTTCTGCTCAAAATTATCTCCCTGGGGGAGAAAGATGGAGATCCCTTTAAGGAGGGCAGCACTTTCACCTCCCTGATTCCGAGCAGAAAAAGGTCAGTGGAAACTTAACACTTGACTGCATACAATGCAGTTGCTGAGCTCTAAATCTTCATACATCTCTCTTTTTTATTTGTATCGCTTACTTACTTTCCTCCCTGCCCCCCCCCCGCGCCCCAGGCAGAGCTATAGCTTTATCAGCACAAAATGACAGCGTCAACTATGAAGCCATTATTGTTGCGATGAAATGGTACATTTCCTGAGAGAGGCATTTTTGGTTATTGTTCTGTTATTTTGTAGGATGCCACTGAGCAGGCAACACCCCATGGAACCATCCCTTCCTATAGTGTCTGTGGGGTGGGGGAAATGCCTGAGCCACTGGTGCAAACTGCCCCCTAATGACCTTCTCATGTATGTAAATGCCATCGGAGACATTTAAGGATAATAACATTGTTTTTGGCTCTTTACGGAGGTGACGAATGACATATGTGGGCTGAGATGAGAATGAAAGCAGAAAGTACTATAATTTCGAACAGATTTTCTTTCTCTTTCCCGCTTTCTCCCTCTCCCTCCCCCCCCCCACATCCTGCCCTCACGGCTTGTGGGGGCAAATACACATCACTTGACAGTTTTTGTGGTATCCTCATCACCAAGAACGAGGACTCGTTTGTCAGTTCCTCGGCCTGATGGGAAACTAAGGTTTATAGGGGGGGGGAAGGGGGCTTATTCTGTCAGCATGTTTTCCCATTCCACATGAACTGTCAAAATAGCTCTGAGGAAACCAGTCAGCAAGCGCATAGATCAAATGAGATCAACCCAGCACAGTCCACAGTGGTTTCGGCAGAAACCTCCAGGAAGGTTTTCTCCACATCACCCAAGAACACGGGGAGACCTCCTCGGCTCGAGGAGTTTAAGATGCGTGCTGTGTTTCTCCGCAGATGGAAGAATGCAAATGTGTCATTTGAATTCCCAAATAGGATAATGAAAACTGATAAACATATAACTGCATCTGCGCTGGGCCCCTATATCAGCTGAGAGAGCGAGAGAGAGAGCACATACACGCAAACAAAACCAAAAACACATTTCCAGCCTAATAGGACTAAATGAATCCCTTCAAAAGCGCTGGAACATATTGCCCTGGAAGAGTGGCATTATTTTCACATTTAGTAGCATGATAGGGGCATTTTGCACCGCCATTAGAAGTCGATGAATTTATGCAGACTTCTTCTTCCTTCTAGATCCCATTCCCACCCAAGAATTTAACCATTACTTGGCCATTAAAGCCGGTGCAGCAGAATGGCAGAGAGCATAAGCAAGAAAGGCGCTACCTTGGGGCCAAACTGCGCATCACTTTGAAGATCCACATTAATGGGGAAGTACAGTGGTACCTTAGTTCTCGAACTTGTGGGAGTCCGACTCCTGAAACCGTTCAGAAACCAAGGCGCAGCTTCCAATTGGCTGCAGGAGCTCCCTGCACTCTAGTAGAAGAAGCATCGGGTGCTCAGCTTCCAAAAAATGTTCGCAAACTGGAACACTTACTTCTGGGTTTTCGGTATTTGGGAGCCGATTTGTTCGTCAACTAAGCCGTTTAACTGTATACGAATTTTGTTAAACAGAAGAATGCAGTAGCTGCTAAGGTGAGGAAGAACAGGGGCATGTGGAGACCAGTGATGGGCACATGACAGGAGCACACTCTGGCCAAAAGAGAATAACTTTCCAGTCCTGTTGATTGCCAAGGGGAAAAGGGTTAACCATATGCTTAAAACTGTTATGGAAATCAACATTGGACTTACAAGGGCTTAACTTAAACTGCATTGTAGCCCTGTGTGGTTGTCAGGATGCTGTCAGCAGCTCCCAGCTGGTTGGCCAGGAAAGACAAGGGAAGGTTTCTTACCGTCCTTTTTTATTCAATACTAGCTGACCCGGCCACGCATTGCTGTGGCTCATTTTGTGAACATTTGTAATTTTGAAATGCTTTTGGGTATACAAATGGTTGTTCCATTTCCTGTGGAGATATAGAGATATCTCCCCCCGTACTGGACCCCTTTTTCTGCTGACTCCCCACAGCTTCCCCCATTGAACTTCTGCCTGCTTTTTGGCTGCCTCCCCGTTCCCTTCCAAGGTCCCCCCTCGGACCATGCCTCTCCAAATGGCCCCTTTCTCCCTCCCTCACAAACGGCTCGTTTCAACTTCCCGGTGAAAATGCTGGCTCTGCCCCCTGTGCACATGACCCCGATTTCGCCTGCCTCCCCACAGCTTCTCCCGTTGAACTCCCGCCTACCTCCGGTGAAAATGCTACCTCCGCCCCCCGCGCACACGACCCCGCTTCGTCATTGAAATGAAATTACCGTGTGCTGCTTCTTCCTCCCTCAGAAACGTCTCTTTTCTAATGATGGCATAGCCGCCCTCGCCTCCAAGGCCTCCCTCCCTCCCTCTCCTCCCTCCTCCTGGGCTCTCTGACTTTGTATAGCCTGTATCACAGCAGTGATGTCACCATATTGACAATGGTGGTGGCTATGTAGCATTGTGATGTCATGCTGCTCACTACCCTGTTTCCCCCTTTTTAATACATAGTCATAAAGTAAGCCATGGCAGGTTTTTTTTTACCTTTGTGAGAAGTAAGACGTACCCCAAAAGTAAGCCGTGGTGCCGCCATTGTTTCCGTCGCCTCCTCAGTCCCTCCTGCGTGCGCAGGGAGCCAGCAAACCAGCGAGAGGCGCGCGGGGGGGGGGAACGCGCCTCTTGCGGAGTTCTGCCCCGCCTGCTCAGCGCACAGGGGGAGGCTGTACCATACCATACTGACGTAATAAAAATAAGACATCCCCCGAAATTAAGCCACCCTGTGTTTTTTGGAGGAAAAAAATTATAAGATGGTGTCTTAAAAGGGGGGAAAGACGGTATGTGATTGGGCAGGATCTAAAAACTGTAAACAGATAAAAACATTGGCAGGATTATTGTAATAGCATGCAGTTTTATAAGAGTATATGTTTAAAGTAGATGAATAAATGAGCAAATTAAGTTAATTTGTAATATGCAGAAAATATGAAAAATAAATTTAAGGAACCACAGAAAGAGGGGGAAGGAAGACGAATTTTGAAATGTTAGAATGATTGTACAGCTATTGAAATGTATAAAACTGAAAATCATAAATATAATAATAATAATAATAATAATAATAATAATAATAATAATAATAGGTTAGGGTATGTGTATTTAAGGGGGGGGCAGATTGCACCAACCTTCTCTAACCTCAACTCCATGCAGGCTGCAGTGAGTCAGTTAATTAATTTCTCATTATGGCAACAGGCACTCTATTCCATATTTGGTGGAACTGCCCAAATATTAAACAGTTTTGGGAGCTAGTTTACAATGAAATGAAAAAAAAAATTCAAATATTCCTTTAAAAAAACGCCAGAGGGTTTTCTGCTGGGTATTGTACCTGGAAATTTAAAAAGAAGTGGATAAAGTGCTTTATTTATACGCAACAGTGGCCGCAAGGCTACTTATTGCAAAAAAAAATGGAAAAGAGTTGTGATGAAAAACAGAATGGCTCACCAAATTAATAGAATATCATAATTTGACTAAAATGATGGGGAATATTGGAGGGGTATCAAAAGATAAGATAGAGGTGGAATGGAAGGCCTTTAAGGGATATATACAAAATTATATTGAAAAGCCTGAACTCCTATCAGAATGAAACAAGTACTGTGAAAGATATAAACGTGAAGAGGAAAAGAAGGAATGTAAAATGTTAGATTATGAATATTAGAATCAATAGTAGACAATAAGGAAGAATGGAAAACAGAAGATATTACAGCTGAGAAGATTGGAAGACCAGCACTGGGTGAAGGATGGTGGAGGGGTAAGAAAGCATAAAGGTAAAGGGACCCCTGACCATTGGGTCCAGTCGTGACCGACTCTGGGGTTGCGGTGCTCATCTCTCTTTACTGGCTGAGGGAGCCGGTGTACAGCTTCCGGGTCATGTGGCCAGCATGACAAAGCCACTTCTGGCGAACCAGAGCAGCGCACGGAAACCCCGTTTACCTTCCCGCCGGAGAGGTACCTATTTATCTATTTTGACGTGCTTTCGAACTGCTAGGTTGGCAGGAGCAGGGACCGAGCAACGGGAGCTCACCCCGTCGCTGGGATTCGAACCGCCGACCTTCTGATCAGCAAGCCCTAGGCTCTGTGCTTTAACATTTATGGTTATCTTGGAGTATTTTTTATTTAAAGCATGAAAGAATGTATGAATGTGTATTTGTAGGTGTCTGTCTGTACATTTTATACAATTTTTAATAAATAATAATAATAATAATAATAATAATAATAATTATTATTATTATTATTTCTCATTATGGAACAATTTCTTTAAAACACCACCTAATTCGGTCCAGATAAGTTTTATATTTAGTTAGGGACAAACTGATTTTTATGTATCATGGTACAAACATGTAAAGAGCCCCAGTATAATGAAGGAGGTATATGAAATCACATTGTTCACTCTTGAGATTCTGCTACCTCTCATGACTAAGTCTTTCCCTCTGAGCTGTCTTGGGCTATCTGCCTTGTCCATTCCTTATCCAGCATGAAATTAATTTGTTCAAGCTCAAGATGAAAGAGTCCTCAGCACTGAAGAAATAGATATTAACTTATCTTAGATTAGGTTTTTATACTCATCTTAATTTAAAATCATTTTTCCTAAATCCTTCCCTTAATTATAAATTACAGCAGAACAATTTTATATTCCCAGTAATTACTATTTTAAGGTCATAAGATGATTGGGAAGGAAAGCTGATCGGGGAGCGGGGGAAATAATGAAATGTGAATATATAGGCTCTCTCTCTTTGCATTAGACAATGTTTCCACCACTGTGAACTCATGCGCTGTGGAGAAGGTGGAGACATTTCACATCCTGGACCTCGATGTCCTCCTACACATAGAGAAGGAGCAGAAACTTAATTCAGTTCACAGTTAAAGGCAAACCTACCTGAGAGCCGGGACGCGGGTGCATAGCTGTCAACTTTTCCCTTTTTTTTGGCAGGAAATTCCCTTATTCCGAATAGGATTCCTCGCAAGAAAAGAGAAAGGTTGACAGCTATGCACAGGTGGCTCTGTGGTCTAAACCACGGAGCCTAGGGCTTGCCGATCAGAAGGTCGGCGGTTCAAATCCCCGCGATGGGGTGAGCTCCCGTTGCTCGGTCCCTGCTCCTGCCAACCTAGCAGTTCAAAAGCACGTCAAAGTGCAAGTAGATAAATAGGTACCGCTCCAGCGGGAAGGCAAACGGCGTTTCCATGTGCTGCTCTGGTTCGCCAGAAGCGGCTCAGTCGGGCTGGCCACATGACCCAGAAGCTGTACACCAGCTCCCTCGGCCAATAAAGCGAGATGAGCGCCGCAACCCCAGAGTCGTCCGCGACTGGACCTAACGGTCAGGGGTACCTTTACCTTTACCTTTTACCTGAGAGCCAGTGTGGTGTAGTGGTTAAGAGCGGTGGACTCGTAATCTGGTGAACCTGGTTCGCGTCTCCGCTTCTCCACATGCAGCTGCTGGGTGACCTTGGGCTAGTCACACTTCTCTGAAGTCTCTCAGCCCCACTCACCTCACAGAGTGTTAATTGTGGGGGGAGGAAGGGAAAGGAGAATGTGAGCCGCTTTGAGACTCCTTCGGGTAGTGATAAAGCTTGATATCAAATCCAAACTCTTCTTCTTCTTCTTCTTCTTCTTCTTCTTCTTCTTCTTCTTCTTCTTCTTCTTCCTATTTCTCACCATCCGAAGTAATATGAGGACTGAAATTTCCTGTCTTTTTGAAATTTGCAGTTCTCTGAATTTTCCAATGCAATTCTCCAGTCAAATAAAGTGTACAAAATTTCAGGGTACTGGGACGTGCACTGAAACATATATATTAGTGCAAATAATATTCAGAAATACATATTAGTGAAAATAATATCAAAAAATACACATTTTAGGGGAAATTGAGATGCAAAAAAAATGTGTATATTAGGCAAAATTACATACAACACAAGTATTTCAGGGGGGGAATGCACTAAAATGATGAATAATGAAGATTCAGTATGAGTTAGAGGGGGAGATAAATCACAAACTTGTCTGGAAACGTGGAGAACTGAACTGGAAAAATAAGAAACTGAGAGTAACCAAAATCCATTGATTCACTCATCCCTTTTTAAACAGTTTCCAGTGTATGTCTGAACTCTGCCAGGATGCCCACCACAAAGTATTTCATGTTATGCAGAATTTAGATGTATTCTTGCTTTGAAAACAGGAATACATTACGAAAGGATTGTTTTCATTGTTCTCATCTAGCCCCTGAAGTGTTTTGCTTCTTCGGAAACCAGAGAGACAAATAACTCAGAATACAAAATGTCAACCTTAGCTGCTTTTCTGGTATTCTAAAGGCAGTGGCGGGGGCGGGGGACATTTTCTCTTATCCCCCCCCCCATATGCTCCTTCCTTATAAGGACAGTAAACCTCAGTGAAGGCATTCCAAAATCAAATTCAGATGCATACATACATAATCCCCCCCCCCCCGATTCGGCTATATAATACCCAGTCAAACTTCTCCTCCAGCTATTTGATGCTGAGTTGAGTTGCACTGAAATAATTGCTTTAAGCTTTTTGTGTTATGTTATTGTTATGCGTCCTTTCAGTGAGAGGGTAGAATATACATTTCTTAATTAATCAATAAATTTCCCACATGCGTGCCACATATATATATATATATATATATATATATATATATATATATATATATATAGGTGGGTGGTGCTGTGGGTTAAACCACAGAGCCTAGGGCTTGCCGATCAGAAGGTCGGTGGTTCCACCTACACTAGAGGGCTGGCAGATGAAAATGATGGACTATATGGAACTAGCCGAAATGACCGGAAGACTCCGAGACCAGAGGGAGGAGGCGGTGGACAAAGATTGGAAAAAACTGAAAGACTATTTCAAAAATGTTATTTGATTTACAGACTTAATGTTGGATTACATAAGAGACTGCAGAATGAACACAATGAATGATATTTAATGATAGATGATATAATAATAATAATAATAATAATAATAATAATAATAATAATAATAATAATTTTTTATTTGTACCCCGCCCATCTGGCCGGGTCTCCCCAGCCACTCTGGGCGGCCTCCAACAAATATTAAAATACATAGTTATAGTTATAGTTATAAGATATAGAATAAGAAATAAGATAGGTGATTTATAAAAGATACTCTAAGATGTTAAGAAATTACTATGAGAATGTAGGATATACAATGAAACACAGTGGGGGGGGGGAGGGAGGAAGCCACCCCAAAGATGTTTTGAAAGATGAATGGGAAATAAGATGTTTGTTGTGTTTGTGTTTTTGAAAAATGACTAGAAATGATGTTATAGAAATAATGATTTATGTTTATTTTATGTTGAAAAAACCCCCAATAAAAATCTTAAAAAAAAAAAAAGGTCGGTGGTTCCAATCCCTGAGATGGGGTGAGCTCCTGTTGCTCGGTCCCTGCTCCTGCCAACCTAGCAGTTCAAAAGCACGAAGTGCAAGTAGATAAATAGGCACCGCTCCAGCGGGAAGGTAAACGGCGTTTCCGTGTGCTGCTCTGGCTGGCATACAGCTTCCAGGTCATGTGGCCAGCATGACTAAGTCACTTCTGGTGAACCAGAGCAGTGCACGGAAATGCCGTTTACCTTCCCGCTGGAGCAGTACCTATTTATCTACTTGCACTTCGTGCTTTTGAACTGCTAGGTTGGCAGGAGCAGGGACCGAACAACGGGAGCTCACCCCGTCGCGGGGATTCAAACCGCCAACCTTCTGATCGGCAAGCCCTAGGCTCTGTGGTTTAACCCACAGCGCCACCCATGCCCCATGGAAAGCACATAGGGATGCAATATTCTGTATCCCCCCATGCTTTCTTCAAGGAGTTCAAGGCAGCATGCATGATCTCAACTAATTTTATCCTTCTCCTAGGCTTCCTTCAGATTATCAATATTTTGCAGGATGGATTGAAGCGCAGACTGGAATTTTAGATTTGCACAATTAACATGTGCCGAAGTGCTCTGTTGTTCTGGCACAAAAAAATCCACTTAAAAGAAAGCAGCAGTTTGGGAAGTGAGGGGATAAGGCACTGAAAAGGATGGGATGGACTTCCTGTTGGAAGACATGTCAACACAAGTGAGGGATTTATGGTATACACCTGGTTCCGGTATATTGCTGTAGAACCTCTCTTCCAACAAATCCGAACGAATGCTCAGTAAAGACTGGACATAGTCTAACCATCGCGTACACTTTGTGCAAGCGAATCAGAATGAATGCTGAATAAACAGGTGGTCTGGAGGAGCTCCTAATCTTTGGTTAGGCTGACTGATACAGATTCAAGGTCACCCAGGGAGCTTCAGGACTGAGCAAGGGATCCAGGCCAACACAAACCTTTTTCCTTAGGGGAAATCATCATATTGAGGGGAGGGGAGGAAGGCACACAAGACTTTGATTTATTTTGCTACACACTTATCTCTGGAAGACAGACAGTCTTTGGTTAACAAATCCTCTACAAAAGAAAAAGATTTTACATATTCATGCATAGTAGGGGGAAAAATTGTCTATGTTCTCACTGTCAAAGAGCATAAGCAAACAGCTGATTTTCATATCCTCTGTTACCGTCTAAACAAGCTTCTTCTAAATCAAAATCTTAGAGACAGGCAGGGGAGAGGAGAGTTTAGCAACTGGACTGACTCATCATTCATTTAAAAAAAATCCCCACCTCTGTTCTTCCAGAGGTAGCAATTTCAAAGGAGAGGCAGAAATGGCTTTTTTATTCCCAAATTATTGGGGTGGGGTGGGCAAGCAGGTAGGTAGGTAGGAGAGAGATTTACTCATTTACCTGGACTTTTCTTAATGTTTATTAGGCTTTTTGAACCCCCAACTTAGAGACTTGTATTTTGTTTTGTTTTGCTTGCACATACCTAAATCTTCTCTTTGTCTACGGTACCCGCTACCTACTTTCTGATTTACGGAGTATGTGCCAAAAAATGTGGGTAGCAGGTACGCAAAGAATTCCCAGGCACCATTTGCCCATCTTTTCTGAACAGATAGACAAATGGATTGACGAGCTACAATCACAAGACCTGCTTAAGGAGCTGCTGAGTGTGGTCCATAGCTGTCAACTTTCAGATTTGAAAATAAGGGATGCTGCGAGGGCGGTGCAATGGCACCAAGTAGCCTCGCCACCCTGCGCTCCAGAGGCTGCGCGCGAACGGGTGAGCGAAAGAGCGAGCGCGTAGACGGCAGGCAGACTGTCTGTCTGGTTGGGCATGAGGGTCTGGCTGCACAAGGCATGCAAGCTCCGCCCCCAGTTGGTCTCAGACTCCTTATTGGCAGCCGAGCAACGCAGCGGAGGAGCCTCCCTGGCCGGCAGGGAGGGAGGGAGAGGAGCTGCTTCCTTTGAAATCTGGGAAATTTAAGGGATAGCAGCAATCCGGGATAGCAGCGGGAAACGGCATTGGAATAAGGGAGTTTCCCGCAAAAAAAGGGAGGGTTGACAGCTATGGTGTGGTCTGTTGAATTCATCATCAAGTAGCTGAACATCAGAGGAGGATGTGGAACTCTCCCCAGTCCCAAGTATATCCCTATCCCATGTCCCATCAGCACCTTCTGGTTGGTTGACATCCATTTGTCCCTGGAGACAATGGAAGGGTGCACCTAAGCGGGTAAAGAAGAAGAAGAAGAGTTTGGATTTGATATCCCACTTTATCACTACCGGAAGGAGTCTCAAAGCGGCTAATATTTTCCTTTCCCTTCCTCCCCCACAACAAACACTCTGTGAGGTGAGTGGGGCTGAGAGACTTCAGAGAAGTATGACTAGCCCAAGGTCACCCAGCAGCTGCATGTGGAGGAGCAGAGACGCGAACCCAGTTCCCCAGATTATGAGTCTACTGCCGTTGGAGAGTCACAGTGCCTTCTGTGGCCGTAGAGACCGATATGGAAGGGACATGTTTTGTTGCAGCTGTGGCAAATGATAGCATCTGTTTGTGCTGATCCATGCATCCCACATGGCGTTTCTTCCTTCTGTGCTCCTCCCAGCGGTCATTCCTCCTTTGCTAACTGCATAAAAGCCAACTTCTAGGGAACGAGGGGTCATTAGCCCCCCCTAAAATATTTGAGGGGACCAGTGCCCCCCAACTTGATGGGCATTCCCATTCAAATGGTGTGCTTGCTCCATGCCATGTGATTAATAATAATAATAATAATAATAATAATAATAACTTTTATTTGTACCCCGTCCTTCCCAGCCGAAACCGGGCTCAGGGCGGCTAACAATCATAAAACCACACAACCACAAAACAAACAGTTAAAAATACAAGTTAAAACAATGTGGAGTAGGGCTTACCTGCCCCACCCCAAATATTTTATTCACGTTGGCACCCTGGGTCACTGTCGCCATCACAAAGCCATCAACCAAAGTTCCTTGAGTTTAGATATCACAGGGAACTTTATCTTGTCTAAAACTGGAACCAGAAGTTACCGGTCTCCTCGGTAGAGAGCCAGTGTGGTGTAGTGGTTAAGAGTGGTAGACTCATAATCTGGGGAACCAGGTTCGCTTCCCCGCTCCTCCATATGCAGCTGCTGGGTGACCTTGGGCTAGTCGCACTTCTCTGAAGTCTCTCAGCCCCACTCACCTCACAGAGTGTTTGTTGTGGGGGAGGAAGGGAAAGGAGAATGTGAGCCGCTTTGAGACTCCTTCGGGTAGTGGTAAAGCGGGATATCAAATCCAAACTCCTCTTCTTCCTCCTCCTCCTCTGGTGGAAGAGAGGAGAGAATAATGTCAACCCAAGATTGGGAGAGGTTTGTTTATGTAACAGGAAACCATGGTTTCCCCCGGGCCACTGAGACGTAAAAGGACTTCCTTCAGATCTGTGCATTCAAACACTGACAGGCTTTAGAGAATTTAAATTCTGGATGCAAATGTTGCGAGCTCCATGCATTATGTATGCAAAAGTAGACTTTTGCACAGGCTATCCAAGGACAAGGAGAAATATTCATATCCTTTCTGTGCATTGCTTCTCTGAGCACATAACCAAGGCTTACGTTCCTTCAGCGCACATTTAACTGATTTGTCTCTAGGCAAAGTTTATATATTTGACAAACTTGAAGGCAGTTAAATATTTTCACTTCTCTTAAGAGCCCCACGGAGGGTCTTTCCGGGGGCATTTTGATTATATTATAAAACAGCCTCACAGCCAGCGTTAACTTAATAACAATAAAAAAATATCCATTGGCATGCCGCATAACCACAGGGTCACAGGCTTGCAAAGGACACCCATCTACACAAAGTTAGCACAGCTTTGCATTCATGCCGCCAGACAGACTTGCAAAATTGTGACGCAGAACGAACAGTGCTCAGGAGAGTTCCTAGGTCAGGGACCTCGTGGTTCCTCCAAGGGAAGCTGGTAGACATTCACGGGTGAGGTGAATCGGCAGACTGCTCTTGGCAGAGCCCTGCTTAAACTGCTTCTCTGAATGAAATGCATACAGAAATATGCCCCCCCTCTGACATCACATTGATTTAAAAGCTGGTTGAGTCCAAAGCCATATATCACATTTGTTCTAACTAAAAAATAGTGCGACAACTTCAACCTTCCATGGAGGTTTTGAAGCAGAGTGTCGGGGTTGCACCAGATGAGCAGGAGTGGTGGCAAGCCCCCCTAGGTGAAGCGGCAACCACGGAAGAGTCCGGAGAAATGGAGGGATTCTTACCTGAAGAAGACTGGTGGCGACACTCCTCAGAAGAGGAAGAAGCAGATGGGGAAAAGGGAAGGCCAGAACAGGAGGAGGAAGAAGTTGAGCCAGAATCAGGCCCTTGTGAGGAGAGGAGCCGGAGGGCCCCCTCCCCTCCTCCCATCTCAGCTGTAGAGTGTAGAGCTGAGAAACGGAGGGAGCAATTGGAGGCAGTTGCAGCTCGTAAAAGGCGTGGTGATGAGCTGGCTACTTAAGGGAGGCCGGCTGCTTCCCTCACCAGCACCTGCAACTGCTGTGCTGAAGCATGTGGTTGTGCCTGCTCATCCTGTGTTTCTGACTTTGGCTGGTTCCTGACTCGGACTGCTCCTGACTTCGGCTTCTCTTGACCCCGGTACTGATACCTGGCTTTGGCACGCCATTCTGTTGGTGCCATAAGGGTGGTCAACCTTTTCCCCTCAAGGGCCTTTTTCCTCAGATTAATCTGCCAGTAGTGGGTGGAGACAAAGCTGAAGTAAAAGTATTCTGGATTAGTTCATCTTGGGTACAGACCACCTGCTTCAAGTTTCACCATGGCTGCCTCAGGTTACAATTCGTATTCTGCTCAGAAGGAAGCTCCACAGACTTCGCACAGGTTATTCTCAAGCAAGTATATAAAGGAGCATAGCTACTGATCTGGGAAATAAGTGAAAGCGACTCCTTTCTGACTTCAGTGTGCTATACACAGCAGGAGCTTATCAATTAGTTCTCAGGCAGCTGGGAGGGAGGGGAGGTGAGGAATTCCCCCTTGCAAGCCATACACAACCAGGAAAAACCTCCTCCTCCTCCTCCTTCTTCTTTTTATATCATCATCATAATCATCGTCGTCATCATCATCATTTTAAATAAAACACTACCTTTCCCAATTAATTGTTGATATTACTCAGAAACTCCACAGGAGAGGAAGAGTGTTTCTAAAACCCAGCAAAAGTGGGGAGGAAATGATTAAGAGGAAATAAATTCTGATGAGATGGAAGAATGAGGCTGCTTCAGGATGCACCAGGGGTGACATAAAATGAGGTTGGGGCTTCAGGTTGTCCACTTGCAATTTAAGATTTAAAGGTGTCACAGAAACAGTGGGCGGCTCTCAGAATGCCAGGAAGATGTGAGCAGTTGTTTGCTTTTTCTTTCTTTTTTTAAAAACCAGAGTGGTAGCAGAAGTATTGTGGTGGTGTTAGACTCGGGTCCGCATTAACACCTCTGCTCTCCACCTGGAAAGGAAGCCCTGCTCTTAATTTCTAAGGATTAAGAAGAAGAAGAAGAGTTTGGATTTGATATCCCGCTTTATCACTACCCGAAGGAGTCTCAAAGTGGTTAACATTCTCCTTTCCCTTCCTCCCCCACAACAAACACTCTGTGAGGTGAGTGGGGCTGAGAGACTTCAGAGAAGTGTGACTAGCCCAAGGTCACCCAGCAGCTGCATGTGGAGGAGCAGAGCTGCGAACCCGGTTCACCAGTTTACGAGTCTACCACTCCTAACCACTACACCACACTGGCAGGCATGTGGTAGGGATTTCAAGTGGAGAAGCCATTCCTTGTTGACAGTTGTGTGTGGAGAGGAAAGAAGGATTTCTCAGTCCAAGGTGGCCAAGAATTTCATTTTGTAACATGTGCTTTGTGCTTGCAGGACGGACGGCATGCCTAGCGCTGGGGAAAGACTTATGGCCAGACTATATCTGGACAAATATTAGTCACCCTAACCACTCTGGCTCTCAAGTTGCAGCAGAGAATTCCCAACTCTCTCATGCAACTACAATTCCCAAGATACCAGGGGTGCCAACTTGAATAAAATCTTGGGGATGGGGCCAGGTAAGCCCCACCCCACATAATCGATCACATGACACAGTGCATGCACACCGTTTGAATGGCAATGCCCATCAACTCTGGGGGGCCTTGGACCCCTCAAATATTTTATTGGGGGAGCCAAAGACCCCATGGCCCCTAGGAGTTGGCTTCTATGCAAGACTGGCTCCCTAATCTTAAGGTCTCCTAATCTTCGATTTCTTATTCAGCAAGCACTCTAGGCATACTCCATACAAAGTTGCTGTACATCTCAGTCGGGAGCCATTCTGGGAACGTGATGGTGTCATGATGCTGAACAACTAATCAGATCTGGCATCACTAAGAGAAAACAAAGCCCTCAGAACGAGAGGAACCTCTATTATTACATTGCCCTACTTGGGATGAATGGGACTAGCATTTCTATCAGGAGAAGGAGGAAAGCATGGAGGTCACGGTTGGTTATGGCCAGTGCTATTTTTCTAGAGGTGCCAGAACTCGCCATGGACGCCTCCCTTGTTTTCTTATAATAGAGCTGCCATATTTCCAAAAGTGAAGATCCAGACACAAATATTGTTGAGCTTTTTTTGGCAAAATGGTTGAGGCAACCCTACTGGCGCCCAACTTGAGAAGTGCTGGAACTGAGTTCCGGCAAGTTCCGGCTGAAAAAACCCCCACCCCTGGTTATGACAAAGGCAAACTACTGCCTTCAACATCACCATGACTTCTTGTTTATTACCAGTAAGATGGGCAAACCCCTTGACCCTGTTTGTAGAGAGATGTCATATATCCGGACGTGGTTACAGGACTTCATACACAAAAACGTCTAGGCACAGGAATAGATTTTTTCCTTGTGCCATCAAACTGTTGAATTTGTAGTTGTGTGCGGAAGGGAGGTCAGTTGGTGGTATGGGGGTCCTTTGTTGTGCTGTTGTAGCGTGAGGGGAATAGTGTTTGTATGAGGTACGTTTTCTTACATTGCAATGTAGTCGAAGCAAAATTCCAAGTATGATTGATACTTGGCCAATAAAATTATTCCTTATTGCTTATATACAATAAAATACAGATACACAGGACTCCCCCTCTCCAGAGTACCACATGAAATTTGTCTTTCCTAGTGGTCTTAAGTACACTACTTACCTGATTTAAGTCTCTTCCAGCTATCCTGCACTACTTTTTTGTATTTGTACGTCTCTTGTTTTTATTGCATCATTTAAGATAAATACAATAAGATAAAATTGCTGAAAGTGGATGGTTGCATCATCATCATCATCATCATCATTACTACTACTACTACTACTACTAATACTACTACTACTACTATTTTTACATAGTCTGAGAGCACCTGTGAAATTAGAGCTGTCTGTTTTGGCTCAGGTCTTCATAAAGTTTAAGAAACATGGTGTTAATTGTGCAAGACCCTGTTGCAAAGGCAGGCTGTTGTCTTTAATGTCTTATGTAAATATTTCATGCCTCAATACCACATTCCTTTCCTGAAATATTGCCCCACGGAAACCTCCGGATGGTGATGAAATCCTCCTAGCAAAGGATTTTTTGTGTGTGTGTGTTTTTAATGCCGAAGCCCCCTTAAGACCGCTATTTATGTCCCACACTGTGTTAAAAATAAATGTGACTGTTGCGCTGCCTCCTTCCGCATAACTGAACTGACAAGCCTTCCAGTTAGCGGTGAACATATCATCGCACTTCACAAACCCGTTTGCATCGCTAATGGCTCCTTAAACATTTCTAAATGATCTAAATGAGAGTATTTGGGCGCACTGACTGCCTCGTAACACTATTTGTTCTTAATACATCATGCTCTCTGTGGTACTAGGGGTAGGCCTACCATTGTAATTGCTGCCTATATCAGACTGTAATTGTCCAACAAAGTGAATTCATGCAGGTCAAAACAGTATTCAAAAGCCGTTAAGGCTGTGTTAGTTTGCCTGGTTATGCCATGCGAGCTCAAGCGCAGCGTTAATTGGTAGCCACAGATGTGGGCAGCGACAAAAAAGTGACTGGAGTTTGGGTGAAAGACAAGCTGACATAATTAGTGTGAACCGCCGAAGACACTGGCAGTGCCTCTCACGAAAACGAGCTTGCAATGATTGCCAATTTCAAATCGTCCATGTTTCTTGCTCCAGGGGACACATATTTGACTCGCATATCTCTCAGATGGAGCGCAAGAGGTGTCAGACCAAATCTCACAATCAGACACAGCATCTTGCTCCAACAGCAGGTGCCCTCGTATGTGCACACGCACACACGCGCGCGCGCACACACACACACACACAAAAACAAACAAACACACAAACACACAGGTCAATAAATGTGGGAAGCAATTACTTTCTGAAGGCAAACCTAATAGAGCACAAATTAATCCCTAAGAACCGTGTTAGTTAATGTGCCCCTGCAAGAAGGAATCAGTCCCAAGCCTCTTTAAGCAGAGGCTTGACAGCCACCTGTCAGGAATGCTTTGATGGTGTTTCCTGCTTGGCAGGGGGTTGGACTGGATGGCCCTTGTGGTCTCTTCCAACTCTACGATTCTATGATTCTATGATCCACTCTGTATCCGTTGCATGCAGCGCTGTTCCCATTCCACTGCAGTTCAGTTTTCGATAAAAGCAACATCGCTTGCCTTGCAGTCCACTGGGGCAGAATTTTATGTAATTAACATTACACTCGTACCTTGGTTCTCAAACAGAATGCGTGCCGGGAGTCTTTTCGACTTCTGGAACTGTTCGAAAACCAAGATGTGGCTTCCGATTGGCTGCAGGAGCGTCCTGCAGCCAACCAGAAGCCGCGGAAGCCGCGCCGGACGTTCGGCTTCCGAAAAATCGTTCGAAAACCAGAACACTCAGCTCCGGTTTTCGATCGTTCGGGAGCCGAAACATACGAGTTCCAAGGCGTTCGGCAGCCAAGGTACGACTGTATTGCGTTATTCCATACTATTCATTTCAGTGCTGAGGAAATGGAATGGAATTGGGGAGGAAAGTCACCGGCTATGTATCATTTGTGGACCGAAAGCAGCAGCAGCAAACACTGATTGTACTCACCGATTGTGAACACCGTCAATTTTTGCTTCCATTTCTCAGACGTGCCCAGTGTAAACAAACACAGAGAGCTTATCAAAAGCAATTTTCTGGACTATGGAGGAAGCCTGTTCCCCACTAAAAGGGAATGATCTTGATAAGAATTTTGCTCTACCATCCTTTGACTAGAAACTGAGTAATACTACTGTTCCACCAGTTCAGTACTTCTGAAGGAAGAGAATTCTGATACAGCAGAACCACAGGGGAGTACTGGAAGCAGAAGGCTCCCCACCAAGGATTTGGCAAGTGAAAAAAATGTGCTCATGCCTTGGCAGACCTTACAGAATCCAGAGGGCTGCCTTGCATTTAGGCCATCCAGCCCAGTATTCTCTACTATGACCCGCAGAACCTCTTTCCATCACCTCCCACTTTCAACTTTTTCACATGGCAGTTTTTCAACTACAAATGCAGACTAAAATGTGTCTTAGAGAGAGGCACACATGCGCACACGTGGAACTAATGTACAAAATGCATTCTATTAGCCAAAATTGCTTGCCAGAGATTGGGCAAGGCTGCATACAAAAATGGGTGCATTAGGAGAATTAGGGATGGAAATGAATATGAATGGCAATGAATATGAATTTTCCTGAAGGTGTGTGTGTGTGTGTGTGAATTGCAAGCTGATGCAGAAATGAGGCACAGTCTAGGGCAGATTGGAAAAATGAGAAACTGACAGATTTATCAGTTCCTGCTATTACTAGCACAAAACCCCCACCTTAGTAATAGAAGATCTTCCGAGAGACAAAGTTGTCCCAGTTGAGGACCTCCAGTATAGGGGGGAAGCCTATTAATTTGGGGGATGACAGAATTCCTCCCACATCCTGTGCACCAGTTTGGGTTGCAGGTAGAGAGATAATAATAATAATTTTATTATTTGTATCCTGCCCATGTGACTGGGCCCCCCATTTGCATTTTAAGAGTCTCTTGAAAATCAAGAACAAACTCTGAAGGGTTTTTGCAAACTCAGAAAGACTCTGTAGGTAAATACAGTCGCACCTCGTGTTGCGAACGCTGCGTGTTGCGTTTGACGCGGGTTACGAACGCGCCGAACCCAGAAGTACCGGAACGGGTTACTTCCGGGTTTGGCGGTTCGTGCATGCGCAGACGCAGACGCGCAAAATGACGTCATGCTCATGTGCAGGAGCGCCGAATCGCGTCGTGCACATGCGCAGGCGCGGCGCTTGATGTTGCATACCTTTCAGGTTACGAACGGGGCTTCAGAACGGATCCCGTTGGCAACCAGAGGTACCACTGTAAGACAAAATAAACTGAGCCTATCTGTTTTGCCGTCGCTCTTTTTTTGGAGCCATTTCGCAGAAAACCAAACAAAGCTTGCAAATCTTCCTCCAGGCTAGAAATCTTGAACACCCCTTTCATATGTGCCCTGCAGCCTATAACAGGTCCCAACTGCACAGCTTCAAAGACTTCCAAGAGGTCTTTCCTGTCAAAGCAGGGTAATAGAATCCTGTACAAGCAATGCAGAGTTCAGGCAATGCTAGACACAGCTATTAAAGCAGCAGCCTTTTCCAGAAGATTGTATTACTCGCCGAATGCACAGTTAGTTCAAAGGGGCCTGCACAGGAAAACTTCCCCATGGAATGCACTCGACATGGCTCGTACATTTTACTTCAATACAAACAAGTTCAATGCATCAATCCCCATTACATGTATTTATACTGCACAGGAGAAAACGTTTCTTTGGAGAACTAGTTCCACTAATCATTATTTTCAATTGCAAAAAAATGAGCCAGGGGACTGCTATCTGGATAGCAGATCCTTATTTGGCAAAATGTCAGGGTACGAGCCTTCAAACGGGAAGTTCGGGAGCTCAAAAATGACCCCGTCAGTAAATTAATTAAATTTAAAATTTAATAAAACTCTCTGCTACTGCCGCGGCATAATTCCTGACAGTTCCCAACCTCACCCACCAAATTGAAGGCCTATTTTTAGTGACCAGAAATGTGCAAAACCGATCTCACGTGTGTGAGAATGTTTGGAATGTGGATGAGGATATATTGCTTAAGATATCCTTATCCTAACTTGTGTTTACAAGTTCCAACTAAGTCAGCAGAGTTACATTCCCCTTTTAAATCACACAGCAGAAGGTTGCTCAGGTTTGTTTAAACCTCTGTAAAATAGTTTCCTGGTATTACTCCTTTATCCCTCTTCAAAATAAGACACTACACAAGTCTTCTATAAAAGTATGTAAAAACGTTTACTCACAGACATCAAATGGTCACAATAAGATCCCAGATGAAGGCAGACTTAAGCTTAGAAAATATATGTACATGTGGAGACTCTCCATGTGGGAGAAGGCTCCATTTGGGCCCTCTAAGAGCCCATCTCTGCTCTAAGATGTTGTTTGCTTGCAGTCCCGATCCAAGAGAGGGAAAATGGATACTGACCTCTGGTTTTGTCCTAACCTGCCCAGGTGAAGCCACTCCCACTTTCAGTTACTTAGAGGAAGTTGTCTCAGTCCAGGTAAACAGGAAGTTACGGCTGGAGGACTGAAACACCTTCAAGTCCACTCTAGCAGTGTTATATTTGACTGCTCTGTGTGTTTACATCCCACAACGTGGACGTCCTGAAACTGAAAATCAGTTATGTCAGCGTCCCAGAATTCTATTATATGTACGCTGCCCATCTGACTGGGTTCCCCCAGCCACTCTGGGCGGCTTCCAACATATATAAAAACATAATAAGACATCACACATTAAAAAGCTTCTCTATACAGAGCTGCCTTCAGATGTCTTCTAAAAGTCTGGTAGTTGTTTATCTCTTTGACATCTGATGGGAGGGCATTCCACAGGGCGGGTGCCACTACCGAGAAGGCCGTCTGCCTGGTTCCCTGTAGCTTCACTTCTCGCAGTGAGGGAACCACCAGAAGGCCCTCGGAGGTGGACCTCAGTGGGTGGAGCTGAACGATGGGGGTGGAGATGCTCCTTCAGGTATATATGGCTAAGGCCGTTGAGGGCTTTAAAGGTCAGCACCAACACTTTGAATTGTGCTCGGAAATGTACCAATGTCAGTCTTTCAGGACTGGTGTTACATGGTCCCTGCGGCCGCTCCCAGTCACCAGTCTAGCTGCTGCATTCTGGATTAGTTGTAGTTTCTGAGTCACCTTCAAAGGTAGCCCCACGCAGAGTGCATTGCAGTAGTCCAAGTGGGAGATAAACCAGGGCATGTGCCAGTCTGGCAAGACAATGAGCAGGCAGGTAGGGTCCCAGCCATCTAAATGGTGCCATCTAAATGCTTTTAATCAATTAAATGTCTGGAGCTTACACATGGGTATATGTTAACATCATGTGTGTTTGCTATTTACATGCTCAGACCTTTTAAGCTCACCCCAAATAAATTCAGACAAGATTCAAATTTTGGTTTGGTTTTTGGCAGAATTTAGGCCACAACTTTATTGATTGCAGCAAGTGATTGGCTGCATAGGCTCTGGTTCGAATAGGTCCCTGCTCTGCAGGTAGCGCTGACCCAGGGCAGCAGCATAGGTCAGCCAAGGGTGAACACCCGGATAAGCGGAAAGCCAGGGACATGCTAGTCCGCCACCCAGATGTCCCCCTGGACTCGGGCACGGGCACAACCCCTCTCAGGGGTTGACCAAACCATCGTGTCCCTGGATTCCTTTAATGGAATACCCTTCGCATAGGGATGGCTAGAGCCCTCTGCCACCCCATCACCTGAACCAGAGCCTAGCCGCAACCTTACAAGTTGTGACGATTTGCTATGCGGCAGGCGAACCCCAAATGGCAATCAGCCAATCAGCCAAGTGGGGTAAATTCCTGCCGTGCCCCTGTCCCAACGGCAGATGACACACGATGGCATAGCCCTAAATATAGGGAGAGGTGGGTGGGTGTTCCGATGCACTGGCCCAAAGAGGAAGCTCAGGTACACGTGCATGGGCTTACATAGGTCCCTCGATCCGTTTGGCTAGCGTCCCATTGGTCTGATTATCTCCCGCTTGGAGATTAGCTCTAGTTATCTCCCGCTTGGACTACTGCAATTCGCTCTACGTGGGGCTACCTTTGAAGGTGACCCGGAAACTGCAATTAATCCAGAATGCGGCAGCTAGACTGGTGACTGGAAGTGACCGCCGGGACCACGTAACACTGGTCCTGAGAGATCCACATTGGCTCCCAGTACGTTTCCGAGCACAATTCAAAGTGTTGGTGCTGACCTTTAAAGCCCTAAACGGCCTCGGTCCTGTATACCTGAAGGAGCGTCTCCACCCCCACCGTTTAGCCCGGACACTGAGATCCAGCGCCGAGGGCCTTCTGGTGGTTCCCTCACTGCGAGAAGCAAAGCTACAGGGAACCAGGCAGAGGGCCTTCTCGGTAGTGGCGCCCGCCCTGTGGAATGCTCTCCCATATCTGTGATCTTTTAATGTATTTTGATATTTGTTGGAAGCCGCCCAGAGTGGCTGGGGAGACCCGGCCAGATGGGCGGGGTACAAATACCGCGTTTCCCCTATTTTAAGACACCGTCTTATATATTTTTTCCCTCAAGAAAACGCACTATGGCTTATTTTGAGGGGATGTCTTATTTTTATTACGTAAGCCCAGCCCCACCTTTTCCTTGGCGCCCTCCAGAACTGCGCCTATCACTATGGCTTATTTTCGGGGTACGGCTTATATTTCGCAAATGCGAAAAAATCCTGCTATGGCTTATTTTATGGCTACGTCTTAAAATAGGAGAAACAGGGTAATAAATTATTATTATTATTATTATTATTATTATTATTATTATTATTATTACCTGATTAAACCCTACATCGAGGGACCTACCGATTGGGTGTTGTGGCTGTCAATCAAGCTGAAAACATCTTTGATTTGTGCCTAAAAACTAAAGGTTTAGAGAGGCCTAGATAACAGACACTACTCCATGCTGTCAAAAGCAGCCGCTGCCGCCTTGCGCTCCCCCCTCCCCCAATTTTCTCCGGTTGCATCGAGGCCGGTTGCAAAAGTCGCAAGTCCCTCTGCTTTTAAAACTGCGCCTGCTTCAGCATACATCATGGGGCCTCTTAGAAAATTACCAGCCGCAGTTCTCTGTAACCCCTAACAGTGCTGTTCAATAAAAGACCCGTAATTATTGCCATAGCAACTGCAGCATGTGGCGTATATGGTACATCTGTGAAACAAGACTTTGTTTTCTAAAAAAAAGGGGGGGAGAAAAAGGCACTGTATATTAATTTGTAATCAGGGAGTATGATTTCAGCGTTTGCAAAGCAAGGATCCTTTCTGGGGATCTCCTTATTTTCAAGTGCGCTCCATTCCTCCCCCTCCCCGTGGGAATCTCCTCCCCCTTTCTTTGCCCTCATTCAGAATCCTATACATTATTCAAGTGTGGATCTGTGCAATGGATGTTATTTGGATTAACAGGTACCACGTGAGAGCATGCCGAGTGCTTTCTGGGAGGCGATCGCAAGACGTCTCTTCCCATCTCTTTTGTTGTTGTTATTAGGTTACAATGACAAGTTGCAGGCTGGAGATATTCTAGGAAAACAGAATCCATTTATCTTGGTTTTCTGCAGGGCCAGAATCACCACATGCTCGTCTGTTTTCCCGAAGAAATTAAGTAAAATTATTTCCGGCTAATCAAGGAAGCAGCTCGCTTTCCAGTTGGCTTTCCGTGGACAGCTCTCTGCGTTCTTGACGTGGGCTGTATCAGGAGGGGGACAGAGGAAGGGCTGTGTAGAAATGGCCGGACATAAATGCTTTTAAAATGGTCTTCTCTCAACATGTCAATTCATTTCAGTTCATTTTGATGCTGCTTTCCAGCTACAGTTTAAAAACACACACACAAAAACACACACACAAAATGCTATTGTAAGAAATCAAATTAAATCCAGAGCCCTCCTGTATGCTGTCCACCCCCCAACATGAGTTGAGAGTAAATGTCATTTCCCCCCATAATTTGTATAACTTATACAGTTAACTTTAAAATGCACTTACAATCTCTCTCTCTTTCTCTCTCTCTCTCTCTCTCTCTCTCTCTCTCTCTCTCTCTCTCTCTCTCTCACACACACACACACACACACACATGGATTGTATAAAAACATTTTCTTCCTTGACATAAGGGCCATTCACACATTACTCAGATGTCAACCTGGGTTTGGCATTCAACCAGGCATTGCAGCCAACCCAGGTTCTCTGATGAGCCTGTCTGTACTGTGCACGTGGTTGCAAACATGTGTCTGTCGCATTCACAATTTACATTCTGGGACACAAAGTGTCTTAGATGCCCATCTTACAAATGTAAAGTGGTCCATAGAGTCGGCCATCTTGCAAATGCAAGGCATATCTCTCAGATTCATAAATAATCTGCTGCCAATACACATATCCCAGTTTCCGTGGCCTAGATGAAATGAACCCCTCATCTAAATTGTCTGAAAAAGGGGAACAGATGAAATGACTCTCTCATCTAAATTCCCTGGGGGGAAAGGGAACAGTTTTTTTCTGACAATGTTTACCCTGAACAGTTGGAGCACTGATGAACATTCCATAACATGACAACAGCTCAGCCAATAGCTACAGGAGGGGGGATTCCACATCAATGTATATTACATAGGTCAACAGCTTTTAATATAAAATCTTGGTAACAATGGCACTTTTTCTTCATGTTGCTGTAACTAGCTTTAGTACGTCGTTTATTTTCAGCTGTTAGAAAATGCCTTGGCCATTGGCTCCGGGGAAATTCTGCAGTGCAGAAGTCGCCACACCCTGCTTTAGAAAGCAAAGCTCTGGAATGGAACTGGTTCAATTCCCAGCTTTTAATGAACCACTTGATGCTGGAAGAAGCTGAAATCATGGTTTATCAGCATTTTGCGAATGGGAGTGGTTGCCGGTTGTTATTTTATCCCTGCCTGAAGACAGCTGTTCAGAATGTGAAAAGGCATAATGTAATACTTTAACTAGTCATTCCTTTAAATAAAGTAGGGCAGACATCAAAGCTCTTTTTTTGGTCTTACTAATACCATAAAAGCAGACTAGCGTTACCAACCGCAAGCTGTATTTATTCGGGAAGAGGGGGGGCAAGCAGATTTTGTCTTTTTTGAAGCACATATAACTTGGCCCTTGACACTGGAAAGATCTCAGATTGAGACAACACAATAAATTTGACCACCTTCCCAAACAGCCATCCTGTTCCCTTTTGCTTCCACGCCCTTCCCGGCCCCCCGCTCTCTCCACAAATTTCTTGCTCTTTTGCACTTTCCTCCGACGGATCTGACCACTAGAGAGCACCCGTTGCACACAGATAAAGCACAACGCTGCGATGCCAGTTTGCATGAAAGAACACAGCGCCGAGAAAGGAGGTGGGAAATTAAGTGGTACCAGGAATTATTATACACCCTTCGCCAACAGACGCTGGTTCAATAAAAGGTATCGCCTTATCTACTTTATGTCTCTCGTTTCATTTGTTTGTGATTTAGCGCCTTCACTGCCACAGAAGCACAACGTGCAGCCAGGCGCTGAAGTTAAAAAGAATGGTTTTCTTCTCCCTTCTTACTGTTTGGTGCTGACATCAGCAGAGAAGAACGGGCATCTCGTAACGTGACATCATTTCCAGTAAATCAATGCGGACTAAAATGCTGAGCCCTTCGGCGACGAACGCCATGACAACCACCAGGGAGGAGGCAAGCGAAGGATGGGTTCAGAAGGCTCCTTCCGTGCCCACTGCCAAGCTCAACCTCTGCACCTACGTACAGTAAGGAGAGAGAGAGAGGCCTCTGTTTAGCCTCTTATTTGTGCCGTATGCTAGGCAACTGGGAATTTCCCTTATGTTGTGCGGTTTGGCATCGTTCCCTACTGGAAGGACAGCTGCAAACTGACCGCAGAGCATGTTAATTGCCTGGCATACATGAGGGTTTGAAGCAGGCAAGGGGTCATCACCTGAAACCGCAGCCTGTTCCCTCTAGCTCAGGGATCCCCAAACTCGGCCCTCCAGATGTTTTGGGACTACAACTCCCATGATCCCTAGCTAATAGGACCATAGCTGTCAACTTTCGGGTTTGAAAATAAGGGATTTTTTCAGACTTTTGGATTTGAAAATAAGGGATGCCGCGAGGGCGGTGCAATGGCACCAAGTAGCCTCGCCACCCTGCGCTCCAGAGGCTGCGCACGAACGGGTGACCAAAAGAGCGAGCGCATAGATGGCAGGCAGGTTGGCTGTCTGGTTGGGCATGAGGGTCTGGCTGCACAAGGCATGCAAGCTCCGCCCCCAGTCGGTCTCAGCTGAGGAGCCTCCCTGGCCGGCAGGGAGGGAGAGGAGCTGCTTCCTTTGAAATCCGGGAAATTTAAGGGATATCAACAATCCGGGATAGCAGCAGGAAACGACATTGGAATAAGGGTGTTTCCCGCAAAAATGGGATTGCGGCTCTCATCTCGCTTTACTGGCCGAGGGAGCCGGCGTACAGCTTCCGGGTCATGTGGCCAGCATGACTAAGCCACTTCTGGCGAACCAGAGCAGCGCACGGAAACGCCGTTTACCTTCCCGCCGGAGCGGTACCTATTTATCTACTTGCACTTTGACGTGCTTTCAAACTGCTAGGTGGGCAGGAGCAGGGACCGAGCAATGGGAGCTCACCCCGTCGTGGGGATTCGAACCGCCGACCTTCCGATCGCCAAGCCCTAGGTTTAACCCATAGCGCCACCTAAGTCTCAGTGTAGCAAACACATTTTCTCCTTCTATCAAGAGGAGAATTGCCAAGAGAAAACTCCATTCTGGCAGCACTGCCGAAAGTGGTGCCCAACAGTGGGCCGCAGAACGCTTTGTCTCCTAGAAATATGATGTGATGGGCAACAAGTTACCTCTTGCTCCTTCTCATTTTCACATGGGAAACAGATTTTATTCCTGCACAGACAAGGGGCAAGATGAAGCCATTTTCCTTCGTGGAGCCACTGTAGTTGATTATCCTGTAATACTGCTAGATCAAAACTCATGTTAGCAACAGAGAGAATGCTTTTTATTAGGCCCAGCTATAGCCAGTGAGCTCATGCAGAACTGTCTTGCAAGCTGAACTTGCCCGTTGTTCGAGGACCTGCATGATCCTGTTTGAACATGGACTGGACTTTTGACTAAAAGTTTTGATTTTATGTGTTCTCCTGTAATAATGACAACAGGCCATTTTATTGGCTGACTTCACGGCACCCTGTGGTCCTTTTCTAGCCACTCTTCAGGTCTGAATGCGAAAGAATGAATCCACAGGACCTTTTCCAGAAGCAGGTTTTTTCTTGATGTGATATTTTAGTGTGTTGAGAAGAAGAGTTGACTGGATCGGAGCACTTGGAGTTAATCCAGACTTGCCCTTGCCTTGCTTTCTCCTAGGGAAGCCCAATCTTTACCAATGAATCAGAGCAAATGTCAACTGGGTTTTCTATGGACTGACATTCGCTCAAATTTATTGCTACAAAGTAGGTTTTCCAGGGGAAAATTGCAGGACCTGTGCTTAGAAAGCATGGGGCAAATGGAAAACCGGAAAGCACAAGCCTGGATGAGCCCTTGGTAAAGGAGTCGAGTCACTTTCCCCAGATCCTACCGTGTTTCCCCTAAAATAAGACGTAGCCATAAAATAAGCCGTAGCAGGATTTCTACGCATTTGCAAAATATAAGGCGTACCCCGAAAATAAGCCATAGTGATAGGCGCAGTTCTGGAGGGCGCCAAAAGCCCCCACAAAGCCCTCGGAGACCCCCCTCCCCACTCCAAGCAGCATCTGCCCTCCGGAGCCGGTGGGGATGGCGGAGGGGACGGGGGCTTTGAAAGCAAAGGAGAGTCTGCTGGACCGTGTCCTCTCTTTCTCTCCCCACGCTTGCCAGGCCCCTCTGGAGAATGCCCTCCTCCCCTCCTGCCGAGGGGAGAGCAAGAAGAGGCGTCGCGCGCGAGGATATAAATACCGGTAAACGTGCCGAAGCTTCTCTCCTTCCCTCCCTCCTCCCGTTTCTTAGCTTTGCCCCAAGGACCGCCAGAGCAAATAAACCAAATAACAGGGGTTTTTATGGGGGGAAACCCCAATCTCGCTTCACCACCACGCCGGGGAGCAGGAAAGAGACTGCCCCACCACAGAGGAAAGGTACCGGCAGGTGGACAGATGGAGGCCTAATAAAAATAAGACATACCCTGAAAATAAGTCATACTGTGTTTTTTTGAGGGGGGGAAAAATAAGACGGTGTCTTATTTTAGGGGAAACATGGTATTTCAAATGACTTTTGCCACTCTCACGTCTCTCAAGGAAATTTCAGCAGCTTTAGCGGATGGCAGAATTAATGTAGACTTAAGTTGCCAAGGAAGAGTGAAAGAGCTTGCGCTGGCTATTGTCAAAGTAATCTGGAAGCTGCAGCTTGGGCCAGCTGAGGCTTCTGAATCATATTCAAGGACAGTTCCAAATGGCAACAATCTGACCTGGAAATGACCAGAGCCAAATGTGGTGGCCAAATAATCTCTGTCCGAAAAAGGCTGATAGCTGGCGCTCCTGGCTTCTGAAGCCACCAGACTCGCCAATGACAACACTGAGTGACACTAAGTGGTGGACCTCCTCCTTCCAGAGGAATGCATCCCTGCCAAAAACACGCCATCTCTCTACCTCTTGGACCTGAGAACTAAGAACACTCAGCACCTTTCTTTCCTAGCAGGATTCGGCTTCAGTTTATTGACCCACACCCAGCCTCTCATTGTCTCCGTCGGGGCAGCCATTTTGGTGGATGGACTCCAGAAGGATCTTGTTGGACTCCATCGTCTATCAACCTTGCCCATTGGAGCTGGTGGGAGTTTTGCAGTCCAACAACATCTAGAGGATACTGGCTGTCCCTAGTCTGTGAGGTGCCATAGTATGCCTCAGTAAGGTAAAAGATAAAGGTAAAGGACCCCTGGATGGTTAAGTCCAGTCAAAGGTGACTATGGGGTTGTGGCGCTCATCTCGCTTTCAGGCCGAGGGAGCTGGCGTTTGTCCGCAGACAGCTTTCTGGGTCATGTGGCCAGCATGACTAAACAAATTCTGGCGCAAAAGAACACCGTGACAGAAACCAGAACGCACGGAAACGCCGTTTACGTTCCCGCAACCTATGTATCTACTTGAACTGGCATGCTTTCGAACGGCTAGGTTGGCAGGAGCTGGGACAGAGCAACGGGAGCTCACCCCGTTGCGCGGATTCGAACCACCGACCTTCCGATCGGCAAGCCCAAGAGGCTCAGTGGTTTAGACCACAGCGCCACCCGTCTCCTCAGTATTGCCTCAGTACTGAATAAACACTATATATTGCACCCAACATATGTGCTTGGATCGCTGGTTATCGCTCTTCTGAAGCCAGGCATTCTATTTATTTAATAAAACCTAACAAGGCATGTCTGACTGGAAACTTGAGGTCAGCTTGCTTCGGTTGGATGTGACGTCAGCTTACTGTATTTGCCTTAAGCTAACTTAAGATGACTCAGGTGGCCTCCTTCTGAATTAGAATCAAATCCTGTGCGTGGCTGGGTTGTTCTGAAGTAACCAGATTGTGTCCTGAGCCGTCTTCAGTCTCCTCATGGGTTTGCTCCCTGTCTCTTCACTTTTAAACATCTGGAGAGATTTGTGCAGTTGTGCCAGTGCCCTGCTTTCCCCGGCTTGGCTTCTCTCGCGAAGAAAAGAAGTTGAGTTTGCGCCATTTCAAGGGAAAAGAGAAACAGCAAGGATATGGCAAGGACTGGAGTTGCACCTGCTCCTTTTATCTTTATAAATATAGCATCAGGGCGACGCTGGTGGAGGCTGGCATTGAATTTTTACAACTTGCGCAAAACAAGTTCTTCTAATCAAGACAAGGATTTCCGAAAGCCGCGAATCTTTCCTGTTAAGGTGGGGGAGCGTGGGGGTCGTGGAGGAACAAGGATGATAAGTGAACAGAGGAGGCCGCTTTCAACTCAACAGCAGTTCTGCAGAGAATGTAAACTAGAATATGAATATCGGGCATTTATTGATATAATCCTCCCCCCCCCCCATGACACCTGCCAGCATATGCCACTCCCCATCATGGCCCACAGTCACAACTTGTAATGTTCTCAAAGTACAAGGAAATAACATTGGAGGCACATATTATAGTGGGGGGAAAGATATATGCACCAAGTATGTATCAGAGGATCGCCAAATCGGGTCCTCCCTCAAAGAGGTTGCGGTGCGACCTGGCAACCAAACACTGTGTTGTGGGTGGGGTCTATTGGATAGCCACAACACCCTATTGGTAGGTCCCTTGATGCTGGGAGCAATCCGACCAATGGGGACGCAAATAAAGGACACCAAGGGACCTATTTAAGCCCATGCATGTTGTGACAAACCCCCTTGTTTCTCTCTCTCTGAAACAGAAGGTCCGTCTCGAACCCAACTCCCTCTCACTTTTCTGGTTTATTATTAATGAGAGTCCTTATCCAGCTTACGTGGCCTGGTATCCAGAGGCGTAGCAAGCCCAGGTGGTACCCGGGGCGGAATTTTTTTTGTCACCCCCCCCCACTTTAATTTAAAAAAAATTAAAAAGTGTCACCCCCCCCTCTGATGGTGCCACTTTGCAAGGTGTGGGGGGTTTGTGTGTGTGTCTATTATCTCTCTTTTTTTCAATAAAGTTAAAATAAAAAAATTATAAAAAATAATAATAATAATGTAAAAAAATAAAAAAAATAAAATTAAAAAGTGTCACCCCCCTCTGATGGTGCCACTTTGCGAGGTGGGGGGGGGGTTTGTGTGTGTGTCTATTATCTCTCTTTTTTTTCAATAAAGTTAAAATAAAAAAATTATAAAAAATAATAATAATAATGTAAAAAAATAAAAAAATAAAAATAAAAAGTGTCACCCTCCTCTGATGGTGCCACTTTGTGAGGTGTGGGGGTTTTGTGTGTGTGTGTGTCTATTATCTCTTTTTTTCAATGAAGTTAAAAAAAAAATTAAAAACTTTTTTTCAAAAAAAACTTTTTTTCAAAAAAAAATGTTTTTTTTAAAAAAGTGTCACTCCCCCTCTGGGGTGGAACCCGGGGCGGCCCGCCCCCGCCCCCCCATTGCTATGCCCCTGCTGGTATCCTTAATGCTCTGGGCTATTTATGTGAAGCACCTTTTGCCTACAGTTCCGCCCTCAGCTCGGCTCCCCACTGTATCGATTTGCCTCACACTTCTGGCAACTTAATGGCACTCCAGGTCTTCACCTTCTAACCCCTTTTAGTGTGAGTCTGAGACACAAACTAAAACCCTTTCCTCAGGTAAGTTTTGTCCCCTTCCCGAGTACACACCTCTGTGAGCTTTGATACCCCGCTGGATTAATAATGACGATTCCTTTATGGCACAAAAAGAACTGAACTTTATTTCTTATAGAACATAGTCGATTTAAAGCTTCATGCGTTCACAATCTTGTTTACAGTAACAGTACTTGTATAGTTTCACGACACCTAAACCTAACCTATACCACCACTGTCCTGGCCTCACACCCTTCTTCTCCCTGTCACCACACACACCCTCCCTCTTCTCCACTGTCAAAATGGCTGTCCCCTCCTTTTAAACCGGGGATCGTCCCGCCCCTAAAGGATGAGCTGCCATTCAAAGTGAGGGTGGATTAACTCCTTATGAACCGGGAGGTAATAACTCCATCATCTTAGGGCCAATCCATTAAACATGTGATCCTGAGCTTCCTCTTGGGGCTATTGCATCGGAACACCTGCCCACCTCTCCCTATATTTAGGGCTTGCGCTTGACCTTGCTATGCCGCCGTATGTCGCCTGTCATTGGGACAGGGGCATGGCAGGAATTTTCCCCACTTGGTTGTTGCCATTTGGGTTTCGCCTGCAGTGTAGTGAATCGTCACAACTGCCTGATTTCTGTTCTCATCCTGAAGCAAAGTTCTTAACCCGAGGAAATATTTCTGGGTTAGCAGAGTCTGTAACCTGAAGCGTATGTAACCTGAAGCGTATGTAACCCGAGGTACCACTGTACAGCACATTTACAACACAAGACAAATACATGAAATTCATTAGAAAATATTGTAATACAGTGGTACCTCGACTAACGATGATAATGCGTTCCGACGCGATTTACGTTAGTTGAAAAAATTCGTTCGGCGAATCCCCATAGGAACGCATTGGGAAAAAATTCGTAAGTCGAAAAAATCCTATTAAAAGCGGCCACGACGTCTTTTCTTAAGTCGAAGAAATTCGTATGCGGCGGCCATTTTGTTTTACCGGAAGTCATTCGTTAGGCGAAAACTACGTTAGGCGAGTTACTCATTAGGCGAGGTACCACTGTAAATAGAATCAGATAGTTGTTTATCTCCTTGACATCTGATGGGAGGACGTTCCACAGGGAAGGCGCCACCACCCAGAAGTCCCTCTGCCTGGTTCCCTGTAACCTCACTTCTCACAGGGAGGGAACCACCAGAAGGTCCTTGGCGCTGGACCTCAGTGTCCGGGCTGAACGATGGGGGTGGAGGCGCTCCTTCAGGTATCCTGGGCCACGGCCGTTTAGGGCTTTAAAGGCTGCAATGCTGCCTTTCCCTTCCTTGCCTTCATGCACCCTGGGTAACCATCTTGCATTGTTGTAAATTGAAATCACGCTGCTCGCTGGAAGTAACTCCAGATTTTACTTCACTATCTTGGAGGAACGTTGGCTTGGTAACGTTTGGAAAATTAAGACTTACTTTGGCTCGCCACTAATGCACACACAAAACACAAGATAAAGGTACAAAGGAACTGCATCCAAAAGGGGGCAAAGGAACGAGAGCTTTTGCAAAGGATCAGATTAAAACGATGACAAATGGAGGTTCAGCTCTAGGGTCAGGCCCCTTTCCATAACAGGATCCTAGAGCTCTCAAACATTTGGTTTCTGTCAGTTACATGGGAGCCTTCCGGTCTCTAGTGACTGAGGTTTTTCATCGGGCTTTGCTGAAAGGATAAAGGAGAGAAGCTAAACAGGATAATTCCCACATTCTGCCGGGTGACTCATTTTCCCTCACGCTTTGCAAAAGCCGCCTTCACAGGCCAAGGGGAGCCGTGCTGACAAAGCAAAGGAAGTGGACCTTTGGAGGAGGAGGGGAGGGAGCGTTTCAACGGGGTGCCTGGTTCAAACATGCACGGTCACTACAGAGAGCACCTGCAAAAACACCGGCTCCGAAAACGGCCCCGGCAAATGCGTCAGCCCTTTTGCAGGAAAGGAGTGCTGGTGGGCTCCGAGGATTTCAAACCATCCGTCCAGGTAGTTTGACAAAAACAAAAACCCCTTGACTTGTCTCCAAGCTGATGCACGCATTCCTCTCTCTTTCCTAATATGGAAAGAGGCAGAAATGGTCTTATTGTGGTAAAAAGCCCTGTTGTGAGCACAGGGAGGGGGAGACTGAGGATAATGCTGATGGGGCAGAAATTTAGCTGGGCTGCAGTGTTCACACAAGCTGGTGACGGCCAGCATATTGTTATTTTCGGCTCGGATTAAGGATTCAGACATGAGGGCCTCAGGAAGATAATAGTAGTAATAATAATAATAATAATAATAATAATAATAATAATAATAATAATAATAATAATAATAAATTTATTATTTGTACCCCGACCATCTGGCTGTCCCCCCAGCCACTCTGGGTGGCCCCCAACAAATATTAAAATACATTAAAATATCACAGGTTAAAAACTTCCCTAAACAGGGCTGCCTTGAGGTATTTTCTGAATGTCAGGTAGTTGTTTATCTCTTTGACCTCTGCTGGGAGGGCGTTCCACAGGGCGGGCGCCACTACCGAGAAGGCCCTCTGCCTGGTTCCCTGTAGCTTTGCTTTTCACAGTGAGGGAACCACCAGAAGACCCTCAGAGCTGGATCACAGTGTCCGGGCTGAACGGTGGGGGTGGAGACGCTCCTTCAGGTATACAGGACCGAGGCCGTTTAGGGCTTTAGAGGTCAGCACCAACACTTTGAATTGTGCTTGGAAACGTACTGGGAGCCAATGTAGATCTCTCAGGACCAGTGTTATGTGGTCCTGGCGGCCACTCCCAGTCACCAGTCTAGCTGCCACATTCTGGATCTGTAGCCTCAATCTCGGATAACACCAGAAATGAAAAGCTGGGTTTCTTCCCGCTTTCAGATGATGAGGCCACTTGAAATCTCTTGCCTGATTGCCCTGTTTTGCCTCACATATAACCTGCTTTCAGATTCTTGCCTCGTAGCTGCAGTTCTAAGTTACTATTGATAGGTCCAGGCCAGAATCTTGACCCTGTGATGTATGAAAGGCATAGCAAGTGTGACTTACATGTCAGTACACTTGTTTCATGCCTTAAGCCACATCATCTCGGGATGTGATCTTGTCAGATTGTATAACCAAAAGTAGGGCTGAGTTGGTTCGCGCTTAGATAAGGGGAGGATTTCAAAAGTAAAAGCCTGAGGCAACGGCAGATGATTTTGGCGAATCCCTAGGGGGATAATTGGCCACAAACAGAGTTGCTTAAAAATAAAATAAAATACAGTGGTACCTCGGTTTTCAAACGTCTCGGAAGTCGAACGTTTCGGTTTTCGAACGCCGAAAACCCGGAAGTAAATGCTTCCATTTTCGAACGTGCCTCAGAAGTCGAATGGCTTCCTCTGAGTGTTCTTTATTTTTCTCAATTAGATTTGCAGTCTGCCCTTTGTGTCTCAGTTTCTGAACGTTTTGAAAGTCGAACGGAAAGGATTGCGTTCGAAAACCGAGGTACCACTGTAAGATAAATAAAGAGTAAACATGCTCCTGTGGTTATTAGTTGTACAGTTTTTTATGCCCCTTCAGAGGTCTGCAAACAAATCTGTTGGCAGCTGGTGAAGTCCCTCCATGCAAGAAGAGTAACATAACCCCATTGCCACTTTTACCTTCGTCTGAATGAAAACTATCTGAATTATGGAGAGCTTGACAGCTGGAGCTTCCGCCTGGGTCAAATATGGGGACTGTCAGTCCTAAGCTAGGCTCAGCTTTATGTTCCTGAGCTCAGGGAGATGGGGAAGCTCAGGTATGGTGGCTGAATACAGCTCTCTGGGTCTCTCTATCTGGTCCACCCACTTATCTCCACCCCCCCCCCCGGACACTGAGGTCCAGTGCCGAGGGCCTTCTGGCGGTTCCCTCACTGCGAGAAGCAAAGTTACATGGAACTAGGCAGAGGGCCTTCTCGGTAGTGGCGCCCACCCTGTGGAACGCCCTCCAATCAGATGTCAAAGAGAACAACAACTGCCAGAGTTTTAGAAGGCATCTAAAGGCAGCCCTGTTTAGGGAAGCTTTTAATGTTTGATGGATTATTGTATTTTAATATTTTGCTGGAAGCTGCCCAGAGTGGCTGGGGAAGCCCGGCCAGATGGGCGGGGTATAAATAATAAATTATTATTGATGATGATGATGATGATGATGATCATCTGTATTTTTGTAGCAGAGGCAGATTGAGGGCAGCCCAAGCAGTGGAGGGGGGGCACTGGGTGTGCAGCCAAGGAGGGAGCCTCCTCAAAGCCAATTTAGTGCTTGCCCAGCTTCAGGAAGGAGGTGTGAGGGCTCTGACAGGGTCCTAGTGTCCTCCTGCATCCTTCCCAAAGCTGGGGAAAAGCTAAACAGGGAGGGCACTAGGACCCTGCCAGAGCCTCGCTCCTCCTTCCCAGTGACTTGTTCACTGAGCTGAAGCCAGTACCAGGAGAGTTGGGGGGAGGGCATCAAATGTTGGCCTCGCACAGTGCAGCGTATTACCAAAGTCCACCTCTGTTTGTAGAATGAACAGGCCATGCAAGTGCATCCGTACTATGTAGCCCTCCCTTTCCTGGGGATTTAGTTACATGGCTCCTTCCCATCATGGCAAGCTCTGAGAGCCAGTGTGGTATAGTGGTTAAGAGCGGTGGACTTGTAATCTGGTGAACTGGGTTCGCATCTCCGCTCCTCCACATGCAGCTGCTGGGTGACCTTGGGCTAGTCAAACTTCTCTGAAGTCTCTCAGCCCCACTCACCTCACAGAGTGTTTGTTGTGGGGGAGGATGGGAAATGAGATTGTTAGCCGCTTTGAGAATCCTTCGGGTAGTGATAAAGCTGGAAATCAAATCCAAACTCTTCTTCTTCTCTGCCCAGGTTGGCCCTGTAGCACAGGGCAGGGAGGAGAGCAGCAACTGACAGTAGATGGTAGAATACCTCAGAGCTATTTCCAAAAAAAGGAGAGAGAATAAAACAACAATATTATTAGTAAAAACAATTAAACATTAAAAAAAAAACCAACAATAAATTAAATATATTAAAACCTTGTTTGCCTTGTATTATTGTATTTTAATATTCTGTTGGAAGCCGCCCAGAGTGGCTGGGGAAGCCCAGCCAGATGGGCGGGGTATAAATAATAAATTATTATTATTATTATTATTATTATTATTATTAAGCCATTGATTTGAGAAGACGAGTCAGATCAGCATGAATGTGGGGGGGGGGGGAGAGAGAAAGCAAGCGTTTGAATGACCCCCAAAACATTTCTGCACCTCCTTTGGGGGGAAAACAACAAAAAACAAAAATAGACAAGGTTAGCAGCCTTGTTTCTTTGATCTGCCCATGGATCACCTTAGGGCTTTGCTCTTTCTTTTGAATATGTAAAATTGCCTCTGTGACAAGCAACATGTCTTCCATTCAAGGGCAGCCTGCGTTATGAATAGAGCCTTCCTTTCACTCTTTCCCCCTTTCTCTTTATGACGCCGGCCTTGTTATTATCACAATGTTCCAAGTCCTGCCAACGCCAGACACTTTTGGACTTCGACTCTGAAATTTATTTCTTCCCCTCCAATCTTTTATCCCTATACATAGATCTGTTGGACACCGGCGTGGCTTAATTCATTCGCTGGCTGGGACAACGAGAGGCCAAACTGACTGGAAATCAATGTCCACAGCCAACCAGTTAATAGTTATTGGAGCTGGAACCAACCAGCCTGTTCCTAAAATAAAACGGATGTGTTTTGCTGTGTATAGGAAGCCAAAAGGGCTGGGAGTAGTAAAACACCTTAAGTAATTAAGTTATTTCTGTGTTGCAACCCCCATGGTTCGCGGTGGCAATCCAGAGTGTTAAAATTGGGTTTGCTCCTCCTCCGTAGGCCTAGTCTGATGTTCTGGCTCTCTTTGAAGGAAAAACTCACGTCAGAATTTGGATTCAGCAACGTTGGGCTGCTCATCCTGCCTTCTCCACATTCCCACATTTCGGTGCAAATTTCTCCTCATATACTTTTGTATGCCATTTTGCCAAATCTACGCAATGTCGCAAAGCAACTTCCCCTGATATAACGCAGTTTGAGGTGTTATTTTCACTAATATATGCATTTTATGCCCACTTCACCCCTACATGTGCAATTTTTTTGTATAATGATAATGATAATAATAATAATAATAAATTATTATTATTATTATTGGGCGGCTTCCAACAGAACATTAAAATACAATAATCTATTAAACATTAAAAGTCTCCCTAATCAGGGCTGCCTTCAGATGTCTTCTAAAGGTCTGGTAGTTGTTGTTCTCTTTGACATCTGAAGGGAGGGCGTTCCACAGGGCGGGTGCCACTACTGAGAAGGCCCTCTGCCTGGTTCCCTGTAACTTGGCTTCTCGTAGTGAGGGAACCACCAGAAGGCCCTCGGCACTGGACCTCAGTGTCCGGGCAGAATGATGGGGGTGGAGACGCTCCTTCAGGTATACTGGACCATTTAGGGCTTTAAAGGTCAGCACTAACACTTTGAATTGTGCTCGGAAACATACTGGGAGCCAGTGTAGGTCTTTCAAGTGTAGGTCTTTCAAGACCGGTGTTATGCGGTCTCGGCAGCCGCTCCCAGTCACCAGTCTAGCTGCCGCATTCTGGATTAGTTGTAGTTTCCGGGTCACCTTCAAAGGTAGCCCCACGTAGAGCGCATTGCAGTAGTCCAAGCGAGAGATAACTAGAGCATGCACCACTCTGGTGAGACAGTCCGCGGGCAGGTAGGGACATAAGAAGAAGAAGAAGAAGAGTTTGGATTTGATATCCCGCTTTATCACTACCCGAAGGAGTCTCAAAGCGGCTCACATTCTCCTTTCCCTTCCTCCCCCACAACAAACACTCTGTGGGGGCTGAGAGACTTCAGAGAAGTGTGACTAGCCCAAGGTCACCCAGCAGCTGCGTGTGGAGGAGCGGGGAATCGAACCCGGTTCACCAGATTACAAGTCCACCGCTCTTAACCACTACACCACACTGGCTCATAAGATATGCATCTAGCCCAGTATTATCTGCACTGACTGGGAATGGCTCTCTAGGGTTTCAAACAAGGCGTCTAGCCCAGACTCACCTGGGGACACCGGGGATTGAACCTGGGGTCTTTCTCATGCAAAGCCAATGCTCCACCCCTGAGCTATGGCCCTTCTCCAACTCCTCTGTTTCTGCTGCCTTGTGCCAAACAGGACCTCTCGCCTGCCTGACTCTGGCACTCTGTGTGCTCAACAAGCACAAGATTTAGAGCAACAACCCAGAATCACAGCGTGAGCCTGTCATCCCCAGTTCAGAGCTTCAGAGAGAGAGCTAGGAGGCATCTCCCAACTGTAGTGATAGGAAGAGAAGACAAGGGAGCCCATGCTGGGCTATAATGTACTCTCACTAAGTCGCACAACAGGAGCTCGGAGAGTAACTTATCTCCTTTTGCTAGAGGATGGAGAGCTAGCCAGGAATTTAAGTTACATCAAATAATTTGACATACTTGTATCGGGGAAAAGTGATTCATGAAATCTGAATTTTTAATTCCAGGCCCGGAGACAATTTCTTTATTAACATGCCTTTTGAGATGGCTCAGTCGCTCCACACATTCCCACCCCCACATTTAAATTCCGAATCTTTTTATAGGTCACTTCCTTTTGGCTAGCCAACCCAACCCCATTGTTCCCCGGGGTCCTAATCAATTACCACCCTGCTATATTGCATTTGATAGGAAGCTTGTGCGCCCAATTAATTCCAAGATGCATTAAAGTGAAAGGCTTCACAATTGAGATGAACGCATCTTCCTCTCTGTCATGTCTTGGGCTCGTGAATTAAATTTAAGGAAATGTTAACGGAATTGTCAATAGCGCATTGCAGAAAGGTCATAATGGGGCTGGCTTTAATAAATGGGATTTTGTGCGCGCACGTTATTTCTTTATTATATTAGAATGCATTTTCTCCTATTGTCTTCTGAAAGTGGATGAGAACAGTTTCCACCCATTAGCGTGTCTGTGGCGCTGTCATAATTGAAATCTTTGCTGTGCTACATCAAGCTTGGTACCTTCTCAGCTAGCACTATAGAATTGGATTTCTTCCCCTCCCTCTTGCATCCCTCAGTCTGTGATTATAATTAAACAGTCCTTGCCTTTGACGATACGTCAGAGAGGTGAACTGTGTAGTGGTTAAGAGGCTCATTAGAATGATTTCAGTTGACACAGCCAAGATTTCTAATTCCACACTAAATACTTTACAGAGTTGAGATTTAAGCCACCTCTTAGAATAATAGAATCACAGAATTGTACAGTTGCAAGGGACCCCTAGGGTCCTCTAGTCCAACCCCCTTGTCAGGGGGCTGCCTCCCCCTTCCAGCTCGGCTTTGAGTGGCTACAGGGAGCAGCCCCCGATCTTGATGACAGATTCCTCCTCCTCCTCTGGCAGGAGCAGTGGAGAGGTGGAGGAGTTGCTAAGGCTCCAGTCAAACTGGAAGAGACCTCTTAACGCAGAGGGGGAAAGAAAGAAGAGAAGGACACGGTGCTTTCGTTTTCCCAAATGGGGTTCCTGGCGGGAAAATCGCAAGGAACCACTTCCGGATTCTGAGAGTGATGGATGAGACATGTTTACGACGTGCTCTGCATTGTAAAGTAATTAGCCTAGATTAAAGCATTTAAGCTTTATGGCTCGGACTCATTCTTCGAACGGCCAGCAAAGGGGGGCAGCCCAGGATCCCTGACACCCCTACAATGCAGAAATCTCAGCTAAAGCATCCATGACAGAGGGCCATCCAAACCTCTGCTTAAAAACCTCCAAGGACTTATATAGTCGCTGGAAAATCCAGCAACCATTTCAGACCAGCGAGGTAAGCAAAGAGTGCCAATCACACCCAGTTCTTTGATGCTCTGTAACTTTTCTTTCTAAATAGGGTTGGGGAAGTTGTGGCCCTCCATATGTCGTTGGACTACAACTCCCATCAACCCCAGTAAACATGGCCAAAGGTCAGGGATGGTTGCGGTTTTGGCAGTGGCGGCGGCAGCAGCCCGTAGGGTGGTTCAGGAAGGGCCAAGGCATGGGGAATAAAGCACAGTGCAGGCTTGGTGGTAGAGCCAAGCCAACACTCTTGCCACTATATCTGGCTTCTCAAAGACAGAGGGACATTGCTAGACAAGAGGACATTGCCCGTGTGAAACCAGGGATGTTTTGGGGGGATCAGATATTCCAAATTTCACCAGCCCCTTATTTGGCGGAAATCCACTATGTGGACTCCTCACAGCCGCTAGGTTAAACGTTCTGGATACGGCGGTTTTGTGGGGAAGATACAGGGGAGTTCCATACGCTCTGAGATTTTGTCCCTGTGCCCTGGGAACGGTTGAGTCAACTGAACATATTCTTTTGACCTGCCCATTTTATGTAGATCCTAGACAAAAACTGATAGCCCCACTCTTATGCCAACTTAACCTAGTAGACAGAGAAAGACAGGTTTTGTTTTTGCTGAGCAATTTTACTGGTACCACAACCCTCTTGGTGGCCAAATTTCTTTTTTTAGCCTTTAAACGCCGTAAGGTTAAAATTGACAGTATTGACATGGGTCTATACTTCTCATTGTATGTTTTAGTGTAAAGCTTTCCGAGATGTTTAGACATTTTTTAAATTTTGTATGGATAATGATTGTGCTCTGACTGACGGTCGAATAAACTATTGTATTATTGTATATCTGGCTTCTTGGAAAATGCCAGTTGCGTGTTTAGACCTTTTAACCTGACCCTAGAAATAAATTCAGACATGACTCAAATTTTGGTTTGGTTTTTGGCAGAATTTAGGCCACAACTTTATTGATTACAATCAAGTGAGTGGTTGCATAGGCTCTGGTTCGACTAGCTTCCTGCACCGTTGCAGGCAGTGCTGACCCAGAGCTCTATCTCAGGTCAGCCAAGGGTGAACACCAGGGACAGCGGAAGGCGGGAGCCCCCGGCCAGTCTGCCACCCTGATGAGCCCTGGATTCCGGCACGGGCACAACCCCTTTCAGGGTTGACCAAACCATTGAATCCTTGGATTCCTTTACTGGAATACCCTTTGCATAGGGATGGCGAGACCCTTCTGCCACCCCTATCACCTGAACCAGAGCCTATCCGCAACCTTACAAGTTGTGACGATTTGCTACCCTGCAGGCGAAACCCAAATGGCAACAGCCAATCAGCCAAGTGGGGAAAATTCCTGCCGTGCCCCTGTCCCAACGACAGGCGACACACGGCGGCATAGCAAGGTCAAGCGCAAGCCCTAAATATAGGGAGAGGTGGGCGGGTGTTCTGATGCACTAGCCCCAAGAGGAAGCTCAGGATCACGTGCATAGGCTTAAATAGGTCCCTCAATATCCTTTGCATGTGTCCCATAGGTCAGATTGAACCCCACCATCGAGAGACCTACCAATAGGGTGTTGTGGCTATCCAGACGGTCCCACCCACAACAACAACAGGGTCTGGCTGCCAGGTCGCACCGCAACACATGCCCTCTTTGAGGGAAGACCCGATCTACATCATACTGTTGGGAAGCCAGGTACACAACCCTGCCCTGGCTGCAACGCCACCTCAGTCACTGCCGAGTTGTAGTCTAACAATACCTGGACGGCCACAGGATCCACATCCATGCTCTAAAAGACAACAACTTTCCTGGCGTGCCTGTTCTGCCATGTATTTTTCACTCTTTTAATCAACGCAATTAATTATATTTAATTTTAACACAAACCTGGCGTTCTCCCAAGGGCTCGGATCAGGAGTGTGTTAATTACAAAGGCCCTAACAGCGTCGATTAAAACCCATCTTGCCTTATTTCACCCTTTGACAATTTGAATTAAAAGAATTCCATACCCATCTAAATTGGGACACTCCATTTTTTTGGTCCCAAGCTCTATCTAGTATATGCACAAGAGGACAAGACCCAAAGATGCTCCAGTGCTCTGGCATGACTGAGCTGATTCACAGCAGAATGCCGGACCGAAAAAGGAGTGTCCGGTGTTCTGGTGTGACCCTGCTGATTGACACCAGAGTGACCGTCTTTTGGTCCAGAGCATGGGATTTAAAAAAGGAAGCATTCTGGGATCCAGACAGAAGCTGGGATTGGCTCCTGTGATTCTGGGATGTCCTGCTTAAAATGGGACAGTTGAGAGGTATGGAATTCATGCTGCTCCCTGAAGATAATAATAATAATAATAATAATAATAATAATAATAATAATAATAATAATAATTTATTTATACCCTGCCCATCTCGCTGGGCTTCCCCAGCCACTCTGGGCGGCTTCCAACAAAATATTAAAATACAATTGTCTGTTAAACATTAAAAGCTTCCCTAAGCAGGGCTGCCTTCAGGTGTCTTCTAAAAGTCTGGTAGTTGTTGTTCTCCTTGACATCTAGTGGGAGAGCGTTCCACAGGGCGGGTGCCACTACCGAGAAGGCCCTCTGCCTGGTTCCCTGTAACTTGGCTTCTCGCAGTTGAGGGAACTGCCAGAAGGCCCTCGGCGCTGGACTTCAGTGTCCAGGTAGATCGATGGGGGTGGAGATCTTTGGCTTTGAGCTTTAGCAAGTCTCCAGGTGAAGAGAACCCTGGAGAAGGCCTCTCTGCACACCACTGTGATCCTGGTTTGCTTGGAAGATGGTAACCTTAAGAGGGAGTTTGTTTATCTTAAAGGACATGATGGGAAAGCAGAAACTCCTAAGAGATGCGGGGCCCTGGTCATTTACAGATCCTTGGCTCACCATCTGCATCACCCTTGACTAAAAGCAACTGGGAACAATTTCAGGTGTCTTTTGTGCTTTTTCTCCCACAATATCACTGAGTCCCTTGAGTGGCCCATAGTCAGAGATGTCATTCCATGGAATTATTCCAGTCTCTGCTGGAAAAGGCACCACGCAGCCTGCAATCCTGCAAGTAAGCATCTAACACTCTTCTTAGCGACATCCGGATCAGACAGCAGCAAATCGTATTATGGACATTACTGCTGATATGGCTAAGTGAAAACACCAGTGTGGTATAGTGGTTAAAGAGCGGTGGACTTGTAATCTGGGGAACCGGGTTTGTGTCTCCGCTCCTCCACATGCAGCTGCTGGGTGACCTTGGGCTAGTCACACTTCTCTGAAGTCCCTCAGCCCCACTCACCTCACAGAGTGTTGTGGGGGAGGGAAAAGGAGATTTGAGGCTCCTTAGGGTAGTGATAAAGCGGGATATCAAATCCAAACTCTCCTCCTCCTCCTTCTTCTCCACAATTATCTCCAAGATCACAGAACACAGCTTTGGAATGGAAACTTGAACTCAGATACAGAATCCAGATTTTAAGAGCTGCTGCAGTGGCCAAATGTATTATTCTCTAAAGCTGGAAAATCTCACACTCACCAACATCCAGTGAAATTTGGAGCAAGGTGTTATTAGATTTAGCAGCTAATTTCAAAACTGCAGTTAAATGCATAATGCAAGTGAGCAATAGCTAGATATATGGTCTATATTGGTGGCTATATATATGGTCTATATTGGTGGCTATATATATGGTCTATATATAGCTATATATATATATATATATATATATATATATATATATATATATATATATATTCTTAAAAATGAAAAGCGTAATGCTGGTGGTCAACAAAAGAGGTTTAAAGAGCCAGTGTGGTGTAGTGGTTAAGAGTGGTAGACTCATAATCTGGGGAACCGGGTTCGTGTCTCCGCTCCTCCACATGCAGCTGCTGGGTGACCTTGGGCTAGTCACACTTCTCTGAAGTTTCTCAGCCCCACTCACCTCACAGAGTGTTTGTTGTGGGGGAGGAAGGGAAAGGAGAATGTTAGTCGCTTTGAGACTCCTTTGGGTAGTGATAAAGCGGAATATAAAATCCAAACTCTTCTTCTTCTTCTTCTTCTTCTTCTTCTTCTTCTTCTTCTTCTTCTTCTTCTTCTCTCAAGGCAAATCTAAAAAAAAAAAAAAAGTAGTATAAACACCGACAACTGGGAAACACTGGCCTGCAAGTGCTCCATTTGGAGAACAGCCTTTACCAAAGGTGTCATGGGCTTTGAAGACACTCAAACTCAAGATGCAAGGGAGAAACGTGCTAAGAGGAAGGCACACTTGGCAAACCCTCACTGGGATCAACTCCTGTCCAGAAACCTATGTCTCCACTGTGGAATGACGTGTAGATCCAGAATTGGCCTCCACAGTCACTTACGGACTCGCTGTTAAAACCGTGTTTATGGAAGACAATCTTACTCGGCTACAAGTGATCGCCAAAGAAGATTTCTAGAAGTTTGAAATCTAGTGTAATACTCTCCAACTGATGGACCATCAGCCCACGGCTCTCACCCCTCCTCCATTTTTATTTGTCATGCACAGTGTGTGTGTGTGGGGGGGGTGTTCACTGTGTTTGTACAAGGTTTTGTGCTGCATGTTATATGTGTTAGGTATAATTGGTTTAATTCGCATAGAAATTGGAAAATGGCTGTGCGTATTAATGAAGATTTAAAATGGAGAATGTGTATTGCTAACACTGGGGTTTCCCCACAGTAGTTTTCTAAGAGACTCTAACCTCCTTAATAGGCTAATGATTACCTGTTGATTGTTCTCTAGCTCTAAACTTAATGCAACCTTTGATCACGTGAAAAGGGTATTGAGTTGCAAATCCGCACTGGCTCCTCCTCCTCCTTAAGCTTGGTGGCAGCAACATTGACAGGGGAAACAGGGACATTCCAGGATCAAATCAGAAGCCAGGATGGCTTTTGCAATTCCAGGACTGGCCCTGGAAAATCGGGACACTTGGAAGGTTGAATCTGGGCCTGAGCCTATATGGACCTAGAATGATGCGACTCGGCCCATGAGCAGTTCCCCCGGCTAAATGCATGGGCTAATGTGCGTTATAAGAATGACTCACAAATGCACAATCCATTCCATAAGGTTTAATTACGGAACCTCAAGCAAAAATTCAGCAGGGGAAGTTTTCCACTCCCATGCCTAGAAAAGGGTGGATTTCTGCTTGTCACAAAACAAATCCAAAAAATCAAAGGGATATTTTGTTTATTTCCAAATGAAAAGTTGGCAACCCTACCCTGTCTAAATTACTGTTCAAGGAGAAGAACGGTGCATTTTGATTCACCCTGCCATCTCCTTATCCTTTTCGGTCTGCCGCCATTGCTCCTGCAGACAGCTGCACATTCAGAAGCAGAGCTTTGCGGCTAAATGCTCAGCCTCTGGCTCAAATGCCCCATTTGCCTTCTGAGTGGGCTGGCCCTTATCATACATTGCAAAGAGACTCTTACTCTTGTAATTACTGGCGTTTGTCCCACATGAGTACCTGGTGCTACCTCTAATCGCCGCCTGTTGACAGTGGAATGACACCAGCCAACCGTCCGTTTTCTTTGGCAGAGTTAAGAGATTCACAAGAACTTTACTGAGCAGAACATACGATGTGCGTACAGTTCCCTCGCAGAACGACATACGCTCAGGGAAACCCAAGTCGCCTGTTGAGGAGGACTGGAAAAACCAAGAAGTGGCTTACTTCCACTCGGAAGACGGGATGTACACTTTCTGCATGGGTTGTCAACACCTGGAGGGAGCGGGAGAGAGCGCACTACTTCACGCTCGGAAGCTCCTGTATTCAAATTTGCTTATCAATGTAATAAAAAGAAGCATATTCACTACCTTGATGACTGGGAAATGTTTTACTGCAAACAAATAAAACCAGACAATCACAGCGTAAAATGGCCTCATACAATTTCGTTCCCTGGCATTGCACATTTGTATTTTTATGGCATGACTACAATTAGGCAGTTATTTTTGCTTCAAGAGACACCGGGTGGTTGCGGGAGGGGAGGGGAGGGGGGCACGGAGCTGATAGCATATACCATCCATGCGAAAAAGAAGAAATCTCCTCAGAGTCTCAGCTGTCACTGAAATCTGAAATCCCATACTCTGAAAGATGGCTTTGGGTAAGGGAGAGATATGTCTCCTCTCCTTGTCAAGTAAATGCTCACAGAAGAGATCCCTTAAGGCAGGAGACTTCAGCCTTTCAGACAAAGGGCCCACCCACCTTTTGCCCTAACCTGACACCCAGGGCTATTTCCTCCTCCTTTCGGTCTTCTTCTAGCCTCCCCTCCGTTCCATTCTTCTCTTAATCTCCATTTCTTGCCTCCTCCTCCAAAAACAAGGAGTATAAAATGATGACGCCAATCATAGGCGCCAACTATGCAGGGCCCTGGGTGCCCAGGCACCCACAAATGTCAAATTAAGGGGCCCGGCACCCCCAGGCTCCATTCGGTGGTGTGTGCATACCCCACAGAGTGTGTCAATAACATCAGTATGCTGACATCATGCACGCACGCTGCAGGGTCACACACGCATGTGCACACGTCACGGTGATGTTGGCACGCCCTGGGCACCCATTGTTGTGGGGGGGAAGGCAATGCGTCTGATTCCAACAGTAGGTCTTGGGAAATGCTCCCCAGTCCCCATTTGGGTGCTCCAATTCACCCACTGAGAAAGTTTGCCAGGTTCCCCTTCACCCCATAAGAAGCAGAAGAAGAGTTTGGATTTGATATCCCGCTTTATCACTACCGGAAGGAGTCTCCAAGCGGCTAACATTCTCCTTTCCCTTCCTCCCCCACAACAAACACTCTGTGAGGTGAGTGGGGCTGAGAGACTTCAGAGAAGTGTGACTAGCCCAAGGTCACCCAGCAGCTGCATGTGGAGAAGCGGGGAAGCGAACCCGGTTCACCAGATTATGAGTCTACCGCTCTTAACCACTACACCACACTGGCTCTCACATACACTTCACTTCACATTCACACAACTCCACGTTCTCACAGAAGAAAACAAAGCACACAACACTTACTGCAGGTGTCACAACTTCAAAATGCCAAGCCTTCTGAGGAGCCACTCGGTCTGGAGTTAATACAGTGGTACCTCGTGTTACGTACCGTCCCCCTTATGAATGCTTCAGGTTACATACTCCACTAACCTGGAAGTAGATGCCCCTTGTTGCAAACTTTGCCCTGGGATGTGAGCGGAAGTTGCACTCTGGCGGTGAGGCAGCAGCGGGAGGTGCCATTAGCAAAGTGTGCCTCATGTTACAAGTGGTTTCCGGTTACGAACGGACCTCTGGAACGTATTAAGTTTGTAACCAGAGGTACCTTTGTACTGAGAGCCAGTGTGGTGTAGTGGTTGAGAGCGGTAGACTCGCAATCTGGGGAACCGGGTTTGCGTCTCTGCTCCTCCACATGCAGCTGCTGGGTGACCTTGGGCTAGTCACACTTCTCTGAAGTCTCTCAGCCCCACTCACCTCACAGAGTGTTTGTTGTGGGGGAGGAAGGGAAAGGAGAATGTTAGCCGCTTTGAGACGCCTTCGGGTAGTGATAAAGCGGGATATCAAATCCAAACTCTTCTTCTTCTTCTATGCACTGATGAAGTAAACACACCAATAGCAGATTAGGCAGATAGCATAGGCAGGCAAAACTCCTACACCTTCCAGCAGTTGTCATGGGCAGGTGAGACAATCCTCCCTTCTACACAACTTTTAAGGAGACAGGGGTCCTTCCTATGCGCCATTGCATCTGGCCACAGTCTTCACAAATGATAACTAAAGCCTGTCATTGTGCAAGTACTTGGTCTTGATGGACCTTGTAAATATCACAGAGATATTCTTCCATGCTCAACAAAGGATCTGAAAGCTGCAGGTCCCTGTTGGTGGTACTCAGCTAGATGAAAGATTTCTGGCACTTGTTGTTTAGTCATTTAGTCGTGTCTGACTCTTCGTGACCCCATGGACCAGAGCATGCCAGGCACTCCTGTCTTCCCCTGCCTCCCGCAGTTTGGTCAGACTCATGTTGGTAGCTTCGAGAACACTGTCCAACCATCTCGTCCTCTGTCGTCCCCTTCTCCTTGTGCCCTCCATCTGGTGATGACAATTAGCTGCCCTTTCATGACACTTACAAATCAGCTGCCTGGGGTAGCTGCCCCAGAATTTAGGCATGGATTAAGCAATGTATCAAGTTCATAGCTGTTGTATATAAGGACCCACTGTACACTCTGAAGGTATACAATGCAGCAAGTTTTCTGAAGCTAAGCAGGGTTGGCTCTGGACAGTGTCTGGATGAACCGGAACCTCAGAATCCCGAGTGAACTCCGATACGGCAGAAAGGCAAGAGATGGATAAAATAAATCCGCACCTGCAGATTGTGGGACAGATTCAGCAAATCCGTGCACATGTGGAACAACTTCTGCATCTGCAACGGAACACCGTCTCTCTCCTCCCCCTGTGCATGCCCACTGCCTTTCCCAAAACTGTTCCAGAGTGTCAGGAAACCCACCCACCCCAAACAGATCAGGGGGATATGGGACACACACAAGGGGGGGGGGCGGAAGTCCATTTGTGCAACTGGTGGTTGTTCTGTGCATGCAAGGAATTAGTGGGAAACTCTCTGCAAAGGTTTTAATTTCAAGAGAGAAAGACTTTCCCTAGGGATTTTGGCACGAATCCCGTGATTTCATGACGATTGCCCATCACAGTCTGATGCCAGGACCCAACATGACCTCTTTCTCCACCAATTCAAGCATAGCTGTCAACCCTCCCCTTTTTTTTGCGGGAAACTCCCTTATTCCAATGCCGTTTCCCGCTGCTATCCCGGATTGTTGATATCCCTTAAATTTCCCGGATTTCAAAGGAAGCAGCTCCTCTCCTTCCCTGCCGGCCAGGGAGGCTCCTCAGCTGTGTTGCTCGGCTACCAATAAGGAGTCTGATACCGACTGGGGGCGGAGCTTGCATGCCTTGTGCAGCCAGACCCTCACGCCCAACCAGACAGACAGCCTGCCTGCCGTCTACGCGCTCGCTCTTTCGCTCATCCGTTCGCGCGCAGCCTCTGGAGCGCAGGGTGGCGAGGCTACTTGGTGCCATTGCACCACCCTCGCGGCATCCCTTATTTTCAAATCCGAAAGTTTGAAAAAATCCCTTAGTTTCAAATCTGAAAGTTGACAGCTATGAATCCAAGTCCTCTAAGCTACTGCTCATCTCCGCTCTTAACACCTTCCAGGGATGGAGAGAGAAGAACTCTCTCTGATAAAAGCCAAGGCCATTGCTACTCGGGCTGGGTTTCCCTTCCTTGCTCTCCGAATAATCAACAAAACTAGTTTGTTTAAACTGAAGGGTTCTGCCGCTGCAAAATGCTTGAGGAACACGGCGCCATGCTATGGAGAACGAATTCTGAAGCCAAAGAAAGATGGAGTTTGGTTGCCCTTTCCTGAAGAGGGATCAGTTTTCCAGCGTTCGGGGAAATTGTTAAGCGAGATGCATCCATAGCTCCTGCTGAATATGGGATTAATTTGGAATCTTTATCCCTTCACAGTTCTTGAGGATTAGAGCCAGAAACTCATTCATTCCGAATCCCATCCTTGGCAATATTCTGAAGCCAATTTTGCTCCTCAGCTTGGTTAGAAAACACTGGATTTGAGATCACGCCACAGGATTTATTTGCAAGCAGAAATAAATCTTGGTTTATTTATTTATATTCCTAAAGCCATCTGTATGCAAAATCACTCATTATTGTAAGAACTTTTCTTTCTCCTTTTCTTTTTTTTAAAGCCATCACATGAAATGGCTGGAAGACTGTGGAAATATGGATTCAATCAGCAGCCCCTGGCTATTTTCTTTCTGCTTCAGTTATGAAAGGAGATGAGGTGTTTAAATTACTAGATTTCACATGTGGAACAAATAAAGTCTGAAGGAAATAGCATCTGACTCCATCCAAGTTTGAATTACAAATTATTCTAGGACCCACTAGAGAAAGAGAGCGGTGGGGGAGACGAGAGAGAAAAAACACATTTGGGGAGATTCTTTGTCAAACAAAACAGCTTTTCAATCACTTTGTGGGCCCAATTTCTTCCTTATGTTGCATTAGCCAAGCAATGCAAAGGCTCAGGGGCTCTTGTTGATACCACACTCGATGACTACTTATATTATGTGGTGATGTATTTATCTGGCAATAAACATATCATGATGTTGGGGATCTTTCTTTGTAGGGGGAGAAACGGTTGTCTTGCCAAATGCAAGGTGGTTCTTTTAAAAAGAGATTCAGAAGTAGTACAAACACAAGTGAGTGAGAAGACTGAAGATTTTATTCTAAACAGCAAGCAATATATACATTACCAAGCAAGCACTTCAGTCTGCCACCTGGAAGCCCTCAAGAAGTGGCGAAGTGACCCCACCCCCATAGTCTCAGGTTGCATGGCCCCACGGCCGTCAGTCCGTGCAGGAGCTTCTCCCTCTCTATGCCCAACCATCCGATTTATAGATAGCTAGATAGGGACGTGGGTGGTGCTGTGGGTTAAACGACAGAGCCTAGGGCTTGCCGATCAGAAGGTCGGCGGTTCGAATCCCCGCAACGGGGTGAGCTCCCGTTCCCTGCTCCTGCCAACCTAGCAGTTCGAAAGCACGTCAAAGTGCAAGTAGATAAATAGGTACCACTCCGACGGGAAGGTAAACGGCGTTTCCGTGCGCTACTCTGGTTCTCCAGAAGCGGCTTAGTCATGCTGGCCACATGACCCAGAAGCTGTACCCCGGCTCTCTCGGCCTATAGAGTGAGATGAGCACCACAACCCCAGAGTCGTCCGCGACTGGACCTAATGGTCAGGGGTCCCTTTACCTTTACCTTTTTAGATAACTATGGCTTGTCTGACTGGCTGCGTGCAGATTATTGATTAGCCACCCTTTCCCAATGACTTACTTCAGGGGTGCCCAAACTTTTTTCAAAGAGGGCCAGATTTGATGAAGTGAACATGCATGAGGGCCGACCAATATTGTTGAGCTTTTTTTTAGGATTGAAGTTTTAGGACTGGAGTTTTTTAGTTTAGGATTTTAACCCAGGATATACTGCCACGGGGGGATGGATTAAATTGACCGGTGGGCCGGATTGGGCCCCCAAAACGGACTTTGGGCATGCCTGCCTTACTTTCTCCAAACAATGTCCAACATCAAAGAAGGTTGTTGTTGTTTAGTCGTTTAGTCGTGTCCGACTCTTTGTGACCCCATGGACCAGAGCATGCCAGGCACTCCTGTCTTCCACTGCCTCCCGCAGTTTGGTCAGACTCATGTTGGTAGCTTAGAGAACACTGTCCAACCATCTCGCCCTCTGTCGTCCCCTTCTCCTTGTGCCCTCCATCTTTCCCAACATCAGGGTCTTTTCCAGGGAGTCTTCTCTTCTCATGAGGTGGCCAAAGTCTTGGAGCCTCAGCTTCAGGATCTGTCCTTCCAGTGAGCACTCCGGGCTGATTTCCTTCAGAATGGATAGGTTTGATCTTCTTGCAGTCCATGGGACTCTCAAGAGTCTCCTCCAGCACCATAATTCATAAGCATCAATTCTTCGGCGATCAGCCGAAGAAGGTACCAGTACTTATCACTATCTCTTCCTTCCAACAGATTAGAACATTAAAGGCTGTTCTCAGCCATCAAAGAGCTTAACCAAAGATAGGGAAAAGGAAGGAACAGGGGGCAGGAAGAGGGCAACCAAGTTAGATCACTAACTCCTCGAAATACAAATATCTTCCGGATCGATTGCCCATACAAAAGGTAAAGGATGGACTGTTCTCCTACTGTGCCTGTAGGAAAGACTCACCTGATCAAATGTCTAAGGGACATATCTTTAGACATGTCTCTATTTGTGTTTGCTTTCTGTACAGTGAATCCAGATAGTTCTCTCATCTAGCTTTCTCACATGCTCTGAAACCAATACAGCTTAACATAACGCAAATTTGTCTCACAGCAATGGAGAAGTGCAGCTGAACCGTTGCAGCTTACACGGGCAACAGCGCCATTGCGACCGCACCGGCTGGTGGCAGGAGGTCTTCTTCCTTTGCCTTAGAAACCTGTAGGCTTGGAGAAAAACGTCTGCTTGGAGGTTGTCTTTCTTCTGGCATCAAGATCGGAAAAGCTGTTCCCTCTGGTGCAATGCAGCTTCCGTGTCAAATGGTGCCAAGAGCATTCTGCAGAGAAGCAGCAGCAGCAGCAAAAAAACTGAATGCAGCCGCCAAGTAACACTATCATTTTCCCCCCCTTACTAATTGACCTTGTCAAGATAATTATTGCAGATTGTAAGATGCTGGCAGGTTGGGTGGAATTTTTCATGGTTCAGCGTATTACGCTCTTTAGAACAGTCTTCTGTATTAAGTTGAAAGCGCACTTGGGCTGTTTCTATAGACAAATGACTTCGTTTGAATGGGATGGGTTTTAACGGTGCAGTATGCTGACATGTTCACAGCCTATGGCCTCCCAATGTTGCCAGCATCCATTTTGCGCAAACAGGTTGCAGGTAACAGAGTGACAAATATTTAAAAAACACACACACATCTGAGTGCCCTTGGAACTTCTCCGTCCGGTTTCCCACCATTTCTCGCAGAGCTCCAGGTACTGATTTCTTTGCTTTTGCAATTTCTCTGCCCGCATTTACCAATGTCAGTGACTTCTGTGCTACAATATCACAGTGCAGCCTGGCAGGCAGAGGTGGCATGTCCCCCCCCCCCTTTTGACTGCCATTGGCTGGACTGCTCTGATGTCACAGTGATGCAGGGCCAGGGCCGGATTTAGGTTTGATGAGGCCCTAAGCTACTGAAGGTAATGGGGGCCTTTATATGTCCAGCTGTACCTTGTCAACAACAAATTGTCGCTGTTTTTTGTGTTGAATATATGCTGTATGGTAATTTATGGACCTAATAGGTATCTAAAGCCATTTGCACATAACAAAATATGTATTTTATTAAAGTAATTGTTAAACTGAAATAGCATTAAGAAGAAGTATATTAATAGTGAAATACAATTAACCACTCTTAACCACTACACCACACTGGCTCTTTGTGAAGATAAATTCCACAGTGTAAATAAGTTCTGATGGATGCAATAATGGAATACTGAATTACCATTCAGTACCATTCGTTTCTGTAAAATAAGCAGGGATTTATGATATGTAAAATGAACCATGGAAAGAGAAGAAGGGAAGTCATTGATAACCACTACACCACACTGACTCGCCAACCCTACAAATACAATCCTATATGCATCAACTCAGAAGTAAGGCCCATTAAGTTCAATGATTCTTACTCCCAGGTACATAGCATTGCAGTGATCCCAACAGCAGCCTAACTCACTGAAAAAACCCATGGATGCCATGGGACAAATGGCAGATGAGTGGACATTTATTGCGCTAGAAAGGCCCCCCGAACCACTCCTCTTTTGCTTTAGCCCAACAAAGTCAAAGTGATGGCTTTGCATTTGCATGAATTGCTGGTTAATCTGCCTTGCAGCATTTTATATTGATCGATTTGTCTGCTTCCCTGGTTTAGAACGATGCCCTAAAAGAGGGGGGGGGAGTCATCTCGAGGGACAGCGTGCCAGAACATCGCTGCAGGGTGTTCGGCACTAGCCTCCTGCAAATTCGAGCCATTAACATGACAGCACATCTGATCTCGACAGGGCAGAGCTGCTGTCATCTCTTGCTCCCGTCTCCCCACCTGGGAACGGCTGCTTTTAAATGGCAGCAGCCAAAGCCTGGCGCATTGGGGGATTGAAA